>OZ017779.1:7887932-8027674 GCA_963969325.1 Lycopodina hypogea | reverse complement strand
AGTGGGTGGGTGTATGTATGTATGTATGTATGTATGTATGTATGTATGTATGTATGTATGTATGTATGTATGTATGTATGTATGCATGTATGCATGTATGCATGCATGTATGTATATATACATATATATACATATATATACATATATATACATATATATATATATACATATATATATACATATATATATATATATATATATATATATATATATATACATATATATATATACATATATATATATATATATATATATATATATATATATATATATCCAAATGAATGTGATACAATAGAAGGCTATGTTGTTGTTTAGTATAGTTCTTGTTCAGAGAATTGATGGGGAAGAGGTGGTGAGAGTCATATTATCAATGCATTTCTGTTAAGTCCACCTGTAATGGCACCACCATTTACATTTAAATATACTAGAAAAGTTCCTGTCCTACGGATGGAGACAACAAAAATATCTTACTATAATTTGACATTTTTTTGTTGGTTCGTTTGTTCCTTGTCGCATACCAGATGTTTGGGCCTACAAGGTTCAAAAAGAAGAAAAGGAAAGGGATTTGGGCATGGTTTTACTGACCTATGTGTGTTTCCACAATTATGGTTTGTAGTAAGTGGGGTGGTTTACTTAGGCATAGAGTCATGACCCCAATCAGGAAAATTTTTTTAAAATAGCCCCACAGGCAAGGTTTTACTCCAATCTTCACCAAATTCACCAAAACCACCCCAGGGTGACCCTCATCAAACTCTGAAAACATGTTCCCTTTAGACCCAATCATCTGTGAGGAGTCATAGAACAAACAACAAAAAATAATAATTGAGAATTATAGTAAGACTAGCAAAAAAATATCCACTCTACAGTCGATTTTAATCTGCCTCCGGCCTCCTATAGTAACTAACTTATTAAATTGCTTAATATAGTATGAAGAGATTATTTACACTATCACATTAATCAAACAAAGATACAATTAATGAACACTTCTGTGAAAGTAATAGGTTGTTGGCAATGAAAATAATTTTCAGTAGGTGTGACAAATAAACAAATCATAGCCATAGACACACCCACATTAGGATAATAACACTCTTCTGGTCATGTAGAGACACATTATATTTCAGTGAATTTAGTCATTAGTTTGTTCATGAAGTTCCCTCCAGCAGTTTGGAAAGAATTAGATTCCTCACATGAAGACATACAGATAGACAAAAAATCATGAATTATAGTAAGATGGAAATTTTACATAAATACATGAGGATCACTGCATCCTATGGCATGACATACCTTCATACCCACCTGTTTTACCCACCTAACGTTCATACCCACCTTGATGGCTACATAGTGCTATCTCTCGGCATGACTTAGAAACTGGTGTTAATGTCCTTTCACTTTTCAACCAATGGTTTCCAATGCTGATAGAGTTGTGTAGGGCACAAGTAATGTGCTTGCTGCCATGCAGTTGTCTTATGATGTGTTGATTGAATGTGAGCATCCATCACTAGTCAGATGTAATTAGTAGAGGGGATCGTCCTGACCTGTTCAACACTATTGTTTAGCCTCATCAATGGTGTTTGCCCAATGTTGCAGACAAGCAGCTTTGCATTTCCTCTTTAATCTCAGCAAGGTTTGTTCTCCATATTCCAGGTTTTCCAGTTGCAGATAATGCTCCTGGAAATTTCCCATACAAATTTTGTGCTGTAGTTTGCTAGATGGGATGCCATGTTCAACTACTCCCAAAATGTAATGTTGGATGGATTTTCAACATTGTAAATAACAATATACATCCATGGCATCTGATCGGCATTTGTATGAACAAAAATATACTGCCTCTTTTTTGCTGTCCCTAGGTTAGCCACGGTTGTCCCTAATTTAGCCATGGTTGTTTGTTTGTTTTTGTTGTTTTTGTTGTTTTTGTTGTTTTTGTTGGTTTTTTTTTCATGACTTCCTGTGTTTAATTATACAAAACAACAACAAAAAAGGTGTGTTTGTGTTGGTGGAAAACCGCAGAAAGTTGCAGCATGAGGCTATAATCTCTGATCTGGAGTATGCTGATGATATGACCATGGTGACAGAGTCATGGGATGATCTCAAATCCATGCTGGATGATGTGCTGTAGAGATTTAGGACTTAAGATCAGTTGCAGTAAGATGACAGTCCTGCCATCAGAGCTCTATCCAAAACCTGTGTCAGTCAATCTATTTTCTGATCATGACCCTGTAGAGGTGGTGTCCAATTTTCAGTACCTTGGCAGCGTTGTGCAGGACAACTGTGACACAGCGATTGAGATGGACTCTAGAATCTGCAAGACATCTAAGGCCTTTCATTTCTTGTGCTGTATCCTCTGGTACCAATAAAGGTAAAAACTCTTACACCAAACTCTGATTTTTAATGCTATTGTACTGCTGACCATTCTCTTGGCCTGGAGAGTTTGGTCCTTCATGAACCCCAATTGCATCACTTGTAAGGTTTTGTGATGTGTTGCCTCAGGGTCATCCTTGGAGTGTCCATAAGGGAGAAGAAATAACACACCACCATCAGGAGAATGGCAAAGCAACAGAGACTCTCCTCAGTGCACTCTCAGCACAGACTCCACTTCCTTTGCCACATCTCTTGGATGAATGACAGTAGCCTACCAAAACAGCTATTGGTGTGTGCTCCTGTGGATGGTAAACAGGTAACAGGTGGGAAGAAGTATCCCTGGAATGATCTAGTGTCAAGAGACTTGAAATTGTAGGCTCTCAGAGGACTGGAGTGAGTGTGCACACAGCCAAGGTTTATGGCAAAAAGTCATCGATGACAGTGTAGAGTCCCTCATTGTGCTTGCTGAGAAGAGAAGAGACAGAAAGATGAGAGGAAGAAACTGAGAGAGAGGAGATAAGTAGATATTGAGGTGCTAAGTCACTGAGTGTGTTTTTGTTGCTGTGAATAAGACTGGTCTAACTAACCACACAAGCCAGAAACAAATGCTGCCATTCAATTCCATGTGTCAGTTCTGCAAGCAATCATTTCATCAACAGGATCTTCATAACCACCAAAGACATTGCAACAAGAGACGACGTTTGACATAACTTCTTAGCCCATACCACTCCTACTACGTGTGGCAAGTGGAATCCATGCAGCATACGGATGGATGGTGTGTGTGTCTCAAAAAAAAAACATAACCACGACAGAAGCATCCCCAAAATGAACTATTGGCTTTAAATGCAGTGAAGAATTATGCTGCCATCTGCATGCTTATGTTGTGTTTGTGGTTGAACTCTCTCCACATTTCAGCTCAAAGAAACAAATATTTCATCAAAACCCAATGGTTACACTAGTAGTTCCTAAAATCCATGCTCAAACTGTCTGATACTGAGAGAGAAGATATGCTAAATCTACCCCTTTCTTTTATGTAATCAAATCTACAATTCTGAAATGCTTCACTAGATTATTGCAATCCTATAACCCTCCATCAATTCTTTTCGGTAGCCTTCTCACTCAATACTTTGAAAAATCCCATAATCCTTTTCATTTCTGATTTTAATTTTATATATGCATACCTAAAATGAACAGGGAGGGTATTCTTTCCTGAAATTGTTGAGTAGTTAATAGTTTACGGCTGTTGAAATACAGTTCTTATGATCATGCATGGCAGTTCTCTGCAAAATCATTATTGTAATATATACCACAGATATATGATAAGTGATACATATCCATATCACTTCCCTTGTCCTCCCACTTCCCTTCTCCTCCTACTTATTTCTGTTGTTCAGGTTGCTCTGATGAAGAGGAACTATTGCTTGGTGTTCACGATCACAATAATTACTTCAGCAGTGACCCTTCTTCTCTTCTCAAGAGATGAAGTGTTCACATTGAAAGGCCAAAATGGTTCATATGATGGATGTGTGAGGATCCACCAAGAACAACTTATCTTCAAAAGTGTCATAAAAAGTACACTTAAGGAACCCTTTTCCTTCTTAGAATTTACCCCAGTGTCAAAAGATCTTGTGGTATACAGTGCATATTATGACAACAGGTCAAGGAGAGGTCACACCAATATCACCATGTTCTTCATCTCTGCAAATAGAACAATCTTCAATGCTGGCTGGATCACAGGCTGTGGGGTGGGAAATACAAAAGCAAGTCATTTTTATGTGCAGTATGTCCATGAGGACATCCTTATGCACCAGTGGCTTGGGATCGACAAGTACCCTTATGAACAGCTAGTGGTCGAGTGCTATGATCTAACAGTTACCAATGGAAGTAGAGCATTTGTGATGTACAAGACACACAACTCTACAATCCCTTTAGTCGTTGAATCTGAGAGACCAGTCATGATTCCAGCCCCTAAATTTCAGACATTTGGGCAACACAACTTTTCTGTGGTTGTCTGCACTAAAGCACACAACAGGGGAGTTTCCTGGTTGCCAGAGTTCTTGAGATATCAGAAGACATTGGGAGTGGATCATGTGCATTTGACAATCTTGGATGAGTTCATCAAAGATGAAGGATTCAAGGATTACATACTGCAGGATACTTTTGCACGTAGATCTGTACGTAATGGATTCCTGAGTATCACTGTGTGGAAGGAGTGGTACAGGAATAATGAGATTTATGTGCACTCCACCATCCTGCAATACCTAGACTGTATCTACAGATACCGAGGCACGTATGACTATGTGTCCCTTATGGACTCTGATGACTTCTTCACTCCTCGTGTGCCTGGGAGGACTTTTATCAAAGACTATATCCAGGACTACTGTTACAGTAAACCAGCAGGTTCTTGCACCTTCAAGTGGTTATTCTACTACCCAGGTATCTGTGGGATGAGAGGACAAGCAGAAGAGGATGGCAATGTGACCGCTCAGCTAGAGCTCCACACCCCAGTTGATGCACAACACAAGTTGAAATCTATCCATTCAACAGCAGCCATTGTGGACACATCCTTCCATGATGCCACATGCAAAGACTGCTTACTTCCAGGTTCAAAGGTCATGTTTGTCCCATCTTGGATTGCTTATGTGGTGCACAATAGAATGCACCAGAAGGGTAATTACTCTGAAGTTTGCACAAACTCATCACCATCCACCTTCAAATAAATCATGTTTTATTTTCTTTATTTTGTCCAGCTGTTTTCTCCCCCATTCTGTTCAGAATTTTAATTTCACTATGCTTAATTAAACATATGATACAGTATTTCATACAGAGGGGGAACCTTGGTACCCCCATCCCACCCCCAAAATAGGGGAGGGGGGAAATGCTCCTTTCACATCCAACTGACGCATTATATAGTATGTAGATATGAAAGTCATACTTTGGTTCGTAAGTATGTTTAGATGTACATAGCTATGTGTGTCTAGGCATAATGGCCAAACCCTTGAACCAAAATGAACAGAACATTCAGGGTTTGCCCCTAGCACGTAGGGGTTTTTTAAGTCCAAAAATGTTTGAGTGCCACCATCCCCTGGTGGGAAAAAAAGGAATTATATATTATTATGGAGGACTCGAATAAATGATCAATTTTAGCCTAAAATTGGTCACCTATTAGAGTCTTCCAGGGGAATCATACATTAAAAACAAAAACCCTACAAGAAGCACAGTCCAATGCTTAAGGTATGTGTACTATGAGGGTAAATTGTGAGATCAGATCGGGGCAAGGATTTTTCTTTACTTTCTTTTTTTTTCCTTTTCCTTTGTTTCCTTTTATCCTTTTACCTCTACTTTTCCCCCTCCCCTCTCCTTCCTTTCTTCTTTCCCCCTATTTCAACTTTGTTTATGCTAAGTTCATTCATTGGCATTACTAGAAATGTACCCATCCCACTGGTGGAGACAACAAAAATGTTTTACTATAATTTGAGATTTATTTTTTATTTCTTTCTTTATGGAAAGAAAATGAAAGGGACTTGGGGGGCTGGTTCTCACTTAGAGAGTGTTAACAAATATTGTGGTTTGTTAGGACTATGGTGGTTACTCATGCAGGAAATGAGCCTCCTCCACCAAGGATATTATGAAAAAACATCCATACAGGCGGGGTTTTACTCTAATTTTCACCACTAAACTCATAAACCATCCCAGAGTGACTCCCATCACCCTCTGTAAATTTAAGCTTGGTAGACCAAGCATCTGGGAGAAGATAGCAAATATATACACCCACACCCACACTCACACCCACACACCCCAACACACGCACACACACACACCTACAAATAGGGGAGGGAGATATGGGAAGCATTGTCCCATTTCCATAGTAACTATTATGATGCATCTCTAGTAATCAGTGTCCTTTTGAATGGGATCCAATAACACAAACTATCACATAATAATTACCTGTGGCACACAGGTCTAGGACCACTTGGAATGGTGGGGGGTATATCCACATATTTTGGTCAAGAATGGATTTTTAACAAATAATCTATTGCATGGAAAAATAAAGTTGTTGTTACAAGTGGGTGGTTACTCATAAATTGGAAAGTTTATTTAATGGACCTGACCTAGCCCTAACCAGATTCCCCAAATGGGGCCAGTGGTCCTGTGAGCAACCCCTGATAATTTCAGGGCAATTGGTCCAGGCATCTGGGAGGAGATAACGAATGTAAATACATACAAAGAGACAGACAAATTGCAAATTATAGTGAGACACAAGCTAATTACACCAAAAACAAGACAGGAATTTTCCAGCCAAAAATCTGCTCACTTATGATTTAACGTTTTAACTTATATTAATCATGGTTAAAAGAAGGGGGAAAAACTCGACCATGACCAGGAGTTGAACCAGGACCTCAGCACTGCTGGTCAGAGGAAGTTTCATAACAAGAACAAGATTCCCAAGAAAGTATTTCGACTCATGTGAACTTGTTAAAGTTTGCAAGTTCGCTGGTAAAGAAGAGAAAATAACCCAAGTGACTTCCAAGCTTGTGAATCAGATTTTTTGGCAAATCTACCTTTCAGCATTTCCAGTCACCCCTTGAGGATAATGGGAAGCATGATACAAGAGCACTTAATTTTGTTGGAGAACCACATTGATTCTAGTGGACAATTAACCATGGATTTGGGAATGTTTATGAGGATAAGGTCCCATGAAGTCCTTGAAGATGCTGATGATGGCCATGGGAAGGTCAGGGGCCTTTCTTTCACCTGCTCAGATGAAGCGATGATCCTAATCGAATTACTGGTCAGTTCTGCTGCTGTTCACAGATTGCATGTGAGCCTGAACACTGTGACATTGCCTAGGATGATTTTTTGGGCAGTCTCTGAGCCTATCAGAACCCTTGCTTGCGTCAGACTTGGGCAAGTTGAAAGCCCTGATGAGTGCAATGGGCTACTCAGTTTCTCTGACTTTTTCAATGTTGTGTTCAACCATGTCCTCTATGTAGTCATAGGTCATTATGGCCACTGAGGAACCATGCCTCTCTTCTGGAGGAAGCATGTCGAGATTTCTGATTCCAATGTTCCCAGTGGATTCTTGCTCTTTTAACTCATTGACAACCCGCACAGGACAATGGGGAGTGAAGATGAACTCCTAGACCTCCACCTTTAGCTGGGCATTGTCAAATTGGGAGATGTTATTCAGCTTGGTACCAGGCTTGAAGATTAGCAGGACCGTCCTAGGCCATCTTTCTTTGTTGACCTTGCTGCTTCCTAAGCTCCTGATCATATCCCAGTCTCTGTTCAAGATATTGCTGAAGGACAGCATGACACAGGGGACCTTATCTTGCACATGGTACACCAACTTTCTGGTGTACTTGGAGGCTCCCTTGTTGGCATACCTCTCCAGGGCTGCCTAGCAGTTGAATTGTTCTCCCTCCTCCAGTATATCAAGGTCACATTGTCCTCCAGAATTTCAGAGTCATTTGCCTCGGCCCCAGTTGGGGCTCTGACCTTCATTGTCCCTATGATGTTGATGAGTATGAACTCTCACGATCTTGACTAACTCTTTGTTCAACATGTGGGCATGCTCCTACTTTGAGAGATCATGTTCCTTCACTGCCTTCATGAGATTCTGCTGGAAGTCCTCTTCCTTGTATCTAACTTGGGGGGTTTTTAGTGACCCCCTGGGCAATGGTATGGTAAGGCTGGCTGTTGGACTCTCACTTTATCATACACTTTAGCAAGAACTAAAGCAACTGATCATGTAATTTGATGACCCTGCCTTTGATGTTTTCTTTCCAGGTGGCCAGGAGCTCTGAAATGTGGTAGACTAGAGTCGGGTGGTTTCTCAGGTAGAGGAGATTGTGTAAATTTCAAACACTCCCCGAAGTCTGCCTCTCCTAGGATCATCAGCAGCCTCTGCAATGTCTTGCCATCAGGGTTGAAGGCTGGAATAAAGCCAAGAGCTTCATGGAAAATGGAACCTGCACATCAATTGGCCATTCCAGTAAGTGAACCTTTTTTCTTTATGTAACCCTGTTGATGAGTCCCTCATAGATCTCCTTGAGCTCCTCTACCTGGATGCCAGAGAGGAATCTCTCCAACAAGATGTTGGTTAGTGGAGTCTGTGTTGACCTTACCAGTGTATGTCATCTACTGTGTGCCTGTCTTTTGACTTGGTCAATGGGTTCCACCTCCTCTTCCATCATTTTTTCCAATTGTCCTTGGAATCTGGATCTGGGATCTCTCTAGGTCAGTGTGGGAAGGGCCTCCTTTCATCTGGAGGAGGTGGGTATGGATAGTTCCTCTGACCTAAACCTCATAGCAAATAATCTAATCCTCAACTACCATCTCGGACAGGACAAACTCCAGCAGCAGCTCAAGCCACTTGTCAAAGTAGAAATTATTCAGGTCTAGGTTGTCTTGAATTGCCTCTACCTCAGCATGTTCTTATTCATCCACAGTAGAACTTCCCTAAACAGACTCTCTGAAATAGGGACAACCTCTCTCTCTACAATGGACAAACAGTAAGTCACTGATTAATTCCCTACAAGAGCAAATAGATCAGTACTTCTGAAACCGACTCTCTTAACTCCAAACAACAATGGACAAAAGCTGGGGCAGTTTCCAAATGGACCTCTGATAAGGGACAAAACCACACACACACACCCCCCTCCCCCCCCCACTTTTTGGGAGTCAAAAATAAAGATACACATGCAAAATGAGGCTCATGATTATTGCTAAGTAATATGAATGACTCAGGGAAGATTCTTTTCCTCTTCCTTTTGCATCTCAATGTAGAATCTTAGTCCCTACAGCCCTTAGGTAATTGTTTCCAGATAAAAACCAGCAATTATTTTCACAGTTTTGCAGTAGAATCCCTTATTGATCTCTCTGTTCAAAAATAACAGTAATTGTTACTGTTTTTCAAAAAGAAGAAAAGAAAAACAGAGGGGGCATGCCAGTTGAGTCTTGAAATAGGGCATGAACACTCAGCTAATAAGTTCCTAATTCTTCATTCCTAATCATAGCTTTTGTTACTTCTCCCCTTTTCATTTTAGTGTATATAGCTACTCCCCATGAAGTAATAAGTGTGGGCTATCCCTGGCTCTTGTCCTCTGTTACTCAGGCAACCTGAGCAATGACATGATCCCTGACACACAAGTTAGGTCTCACTACCCAACTTTGTATCAAGGCTACCACACTACCCCTCTATTAGTGGCTGGTTCACAACGTGAGTTCTCAACAAAGATAAGTATCATAAACTGATCCAGTGAATTGCTGATATCAAACAATAGATTATTTCACAATATTAAAACAACAGCTATGCACAATGATACTCTATTTGGTAGTTAATGAAGAACTTAATTATATTCAGTTATCTTTGTCTTTTATACTTTATAGTTCCTGGTTACTTCCTGGGCCTCTGCTCCCAAGGGCCAGCTGAATCCTTCTCATGTGAGTTCTCTTAATATTCTTTATCCAGCATCTCTTGGTTACCCACATTTGTATTAACTACAGAATTCTCATTACTCCTGTCTTTATCCAGCCTCTCTTGGTTACCCACATTTGTATTAGTTAGGGATTGGTCCTCCTCCTGTGGCTCTGACAGTAAGTACATCCAATTAGCTGTAGTAACATCAAAGATTGCTATTATTATATTAATAGATATTTAGTGGTTGATCTTGGGCAGACCTCTGATAGAGGACAACCTCTCTTCAAAGGACAAATGAGTGGGTCCCAAACATGTCCACTCTTTGGACATTCTACTGTACATCATGTCGTTTTTGCTGCTCATATAAGCTTGTGAGTCCAACAAACATATTTTGTAGTACATTTTGTCATGTTCAGCTAAATCCTAATAATAAAGTAGCAATGCCTGCTGTGTGTCTGCACCACTACTTTAACCTCATCATAAGTGTTCTAGATAATAATTTTGCCTTGTCTAAACCACTATGTTTTAATAAATATAATAGTTATTACATATTTGCCACAGGTCTTAGTGCAGACCACTCGTTGCTTAGTGAGACCAGCAAGAGGTTAATTATTGGAGGGTGGCACCAGAGGTGTGGTGCACTGCACCCATCAGACAACATTGCACAGGTGGGGTGGGATTGTCAAGTACATGCTCTAATGTGCACTTTGCAGAGTGATCAGACCCACCTACTGACAAAGTCCTAATATAAACACAGCAGGACATTGATCAAGCTCATGATATTCTCTGTCATCCATGTCCTGTGTCAACTACACTTTTACACCCACACAATTAGTGAGCAGTATATAAATATAAAATACTTCAAACAACAACAATAATATTACAGAATATAAAAGGGGAAATGATGAAAGGAGAGTACCAACAGAGTCAAAATAATTCATGCGGAAATTTATTTATAGCACTGAGTATCAAATTCTAGCACAAAGTTTACAAAATTTGCATAAAATGAAAGGAAAAAGGAAATGAGACAACAAAAAAGAAGGAAAAAAAAAGATAAAATATAAGATTTAATAAAAGTAAGGGAAAAAACGATCGCAGTTTAGTAATAAAAACAAATATATTAGAGTGATCTTGTGTGAGATGTGATGGGATAACTATGTGAGTGAGTAGGAGTTGGTGAGACAATAAAGTTGTGGTAGTGGATAAAGTTGCTCATTAGGAGACCATGGCTTGAAATGGACCTTCCACTGACTGGTACACGTGTTTACCAAATTGAGTGTAGGCTCTAATTATGGAGAAAGAGAATAAACAAATCATTAAAAAAATTTTCTTTACAGTCACACATACAGACCTAACAGCTGCAGCTGCAAGTTCCCAACACAAATCAGCATAAATTACTGGATGTACTCAAAAGTTTATTCCTTAGTAAAGACAGAGATTCAAACACTCACGAGCAAACAACAGACTAGCTAATTGACACCCACACCCACAGGAGAAGTTATTTGTGCTTGGAGGTAGTAATATACTAACAGATACTCCTCTAATAAATGCATATAATTATGCTTACGTACTTTGCAGGATTGGGAATGCGTCTTAGCTCCATGTCCACTCCAGTGCTCTCGTCCACACTCCATGCCAGCCAAAAGTCTGAATAGAGTGAAGAGTTCACCACTCGTACCAAGGAATCTTTGGTGAAGGTCATGTCCTTGGAATCAGAGGGGGTGTGGTCAACATGACAGCGGATGTAGAAGGACTCATATTCAAACTGATCTTTGATGGACTTGAATTCTGAAAATGAGAGAGCAAACAAGAATAAATAGTGTTGAGTTCAACGTTAAAATCCTTAACAATGGTTGTATTTATAACCTAATCAAGATACTAATGCAGATACTGCTAAGCCAAAAAAAAATGATGCAAGTATCTAAATGTAATGACTTGGTATAACAGTTCAACCACCCGACTCCATGCTCATAAAATAAAAATGGCAACAACTCACTTGCCACATTCTGTGTAACTTTGAGCTGGAGTGGTTCTTTAGCATGAACCATCAGTTCTGTGGCCTCATAGTGGCTCATCTGCAGACCATTGCAGCTGGCGATCTCAAGAATCTGGTCCCCAACTTGCAGCTCCTTCCGCTTGGACTCAGACACAAATAGACCAACTGCATTACCACCAATCAGCTTAAACCCAAAGCCTTTTCCTCCCTCAACCAGCGGTAGAGTTATAGTGCGCTTGAATCTATAGATATTGAAAGGAATATCACTTTATAAACACCAGAGTTCACATACCCGACCTTAGCAAACAACTTTTATCTCTCTAACACACACTAATCGTAATGCAAAATATACTTAGTCTATACATAACCAACAATATTAGTCCTACATGGATTTAGGTTCAGACATTGTTGGGCTCTTGGCAAGCATTTGTGCTTGTCAATCAACCACCGCCACAGAGGTTAAAGTGCAGTCAGTGTTAATAACAAGTGAACTCTTGCAGAACTCTACGGAGATGAAGAGCAGGTAGAATTGGGTTCAACTCTGGTCTACACTCGCTGCACTAGCAAGACCTTTATTTAGTATGTCTTTTGATAGCCATGTGCTATGCATCCTCGCTAACTGGACAAGGATAAAGTGAACAGATGGTGGAGTGTTGGAATGGGCACTGGAGAATGGAATCATATAACACACACACACCACACACACAACACCCCCCCCCCCCCCACACACACACACTTCAAAGGAACATTATCAGAACTATATGAAATGGAACTTCACTTGGCACACAAAACGTTCTGCTTGGCTCGTCCACTCACACACAAGGTGGCATTGCAGATATGCCAATCAACTCTGCAATTCTACTGTAAGGACTACTGAATCTCACATCTCTTGGTTCAAACTTGCCCTCTAACTATGGCCTGCCGCTGTGCATGAAAGCTGGCATGTGCCAAGCTTGTGATGTGATTACCGGAACTAATTAGCAGTCAATGTCAGACCAAGCAAGACGACATGTACAATAGAAGGCACATGCACACTGACACACTCACCCTGATCCCTTCATGCTGAGGAGATTAGAAACCTTCATGGTGATAGCATCCATGAGTTGCTGCTCGCTCTGTTTCAAGGCCAAGTTCCGCCCACTGGCAGCACTATCCAGAGACCAGTAGCCAAGGGAAGAGTTGATGGAGGACACAGTGGGAGGAGGGGACACACGTGGCACGATGCGCACTGACGTTCCATTCACGGCATCTTGGAGCAGGTCTGCAAAGTCGTCCGGTCCTTTGTCACGAACAGCTGTATCACCAATCTGTACACAGAGATCACACTTGGTTAGTGCAGTGCTACACAAATCATCTGTAATATATACCATAACTCAATAATCATGACGTTTACTGGCTGCCTGCTGAGCACCAAAAAATCTCCCACACAAACACATTAAAAATAGTTTAGACCATGTTTACAGACCACAGTGAGAAACTGATAGCATAATTTTTGGGATCATGAATGAAGAAACTGGTCATATATGTGAGACAATTAAGATTTCCTCATTCATGGGTACATGCTTATGGGATTCAGACCACACAAAATATTTGCTAGCTTAACTTTCTTAGGGGAAAAAAAGAATTAGTGCATTCTTGAAAGTGTCTGCATGTTTTTCCTTGCCTGTATAATCTTGTCTCCAGCCTTGAAGATGACATTGGTGTTGTCACTCTGTGGGGGGTAGTCGTTTGTCACCTGATAGGCACACTCGTACTGGAGAGAGTTGGCAACTACATGCACGTAAAGCACAGGGAGGGAGAGGGGGGGGGGGGGGAGAGAGAGGTACAGGAGAGATAAATGTACAGATTATAGACAAGTTGAGCTATAGTGTGAAGTGCAGGAGAGCAAGAATAGTTGTAGCTGAGCAACCTGTGAACACACTTTAAATCCTGTGTGATGGCACAAACATTGGAGCTAATGAATCACAACGACCAACACCCAATCCTGCCTACAATCCTATCCACTAGCTCCAAGAAACCATACAAGCAGTAGAGTAATTCACAGAAGAATAAATAAATGGCTGTGGCTAATGAAGCTTACAGGTGTATCCTGCCTCAGCGTCGATGTTGATGGTGACGGCTGCCCCATCCATGCTGGACATGTTGAGAGTGAAGAGGCCACAGTGTGCTCTGCTGGCGCTCGAGCGTCTGGTGATCTCCTGCTCAAAGTCACCATGCTCCCGGTCAAAAGACTTTGTGTACGATAAAGAGAGAGGGAGATAAGGAAGGAGGGGAGGGAAGAAGTGGAGTGAGGAGTGATCACAAACATCTTCACAATATCAACAGATGTAACAAAACCACCCACTTAAAATGTAATCCACTTGTGTAATACAAATAAAAGAGTTACTTATGGACACGACATACAAACAGTCAGAGTGAAAAGTAACCAGGTTATTAGATAATCACCTCAGATTACCAAGGAAAAACCTGACCACTACAAGTGAAAGAAAGAGAGAGCTGGAGCACTTAGCTTTTGACACTCACCATGGAAACGGCCGAATCTGCAGCATCAGAATACGAAGAGATAAGAGTGTGTTTGGCGCGTCTGACAGTGGGGATGACCGGTCGCAGAGGAGGCAGTTCATCGCCTCGCTCAGCGATGGATTGCCTGCTATGCTGAGTTGGAGTAGTACAGCAAAGTTCATCTGAATGGAAAAGAGAAAGGGGATCCATCAATATAAGGTAAGGCTAGCCCATGGACACAAGACAAGGGTGAAAACATTTGAAATAATCATTATGGCTATCTTGGCACACTTCATTATGCCTGTGCCTATAACGATTACAGTTCAGCTTATAAATAACATTCAAATTTAAATTTGACCTCCGATGATGGATTATTACACAACCTAGACTCCTGTCCTTGTTTTCCCACCTGAACTAAATCCTACTTTGTGCTGAATCAGCACAATGTAGTCACGGCAACCCTGGTTTATTTTGTAACGGTACCAGCACATAAGTAATCCTGGCACCGTGGAGACACAGTATGTGGACACAATTAACACTTGTCTGTATGTCCTCCAGATGTTCAAGTGTACGTAACTATAAATGTCATGGTTACAGATTCCATAGGGTACAAATGAGGGAACTAAACAACAGGAAGTGTTAATATTTGAATGAGGATGGGAAACTGCAGAGGTCCAAGGTCATAGAGTGCATGCTAGAGCTCCTTTCTACCTCTCTGTGTTGAAAAATTCTAAAACTAATAGAATAAGAAAAAAAATGACCTTCAGGTTTGTTAATGGGCCAAATAAGGATGTCGGTGGAGCATAAGTCGCAAGAGACCCACCTAATTCTACTCTTACTGAGGATACATGGAATATGATTAACTTATCCTATTTATATTCAAGGCAGTTATTGACATTACTGAGAGTCAAGAGGAATGCCATTGAGAGAGAGAGAGAGGAAACCAACATAAAAAACAAACAGGTATTATGAAAATATTGACAACTCTGTGTCAACTGAGTGTATAAACAGCAGGGTAAACAAGAAATAGTGGAGAATGAGGCCCTCCCTCCCTCCATTGTTGCGCATACCACTAGCTAGTCAACTTCTTACCCCCCCCCCCCCCAAGGAAACATTGACAGGACCATGTCCCCAAGGGTGTCTCTCTCTCACACACCAGGCTAGCTAGGATGAACGTCTACTATAGACTATAGACAACCTATTAGTGTGTGACTTAACAGGCATTTCATCAACTGCAAATCACAAACACTATTGTACCTTCTCTGACAGAATTTTCCTGGCGCCGAAGACGATTGCTGGAGCTTCGTCTTCGCTGGATAGGCACACCTCCCTCTCCACCATCAGTACAAACCTCTTCTCCCTCACCAAACTGAGCACAGGTGGCCTTCTCCATGGTATTAAGGAGCGGGCTAGCTGGCTCGATGGTGGGGCTGGATGGCACTTGTCTCTCTCTCCCTCTCTCCTCCTCCAGTTTGGAGCGCTTATCCATATTGTGAATCTGGACCAGTCGTGAGATGATCTTCATGCCTCCGGCTGAGAGGAACAGAAAGGACAAGGAAAATGCTATAAGGTACTCCAGTTTTCCTTTGCATATTTTGTCATTTAAAGTCATCACCGAATTTAGACCTGACTCTCGCACACGTAATGCCCATAGATGCAAGATGTATGAATAACATATTTCTCTACCTTTTTTTGCCAAAGTTATAGTAATTAACAGGGTAACTCTACTGCACAGCCGGACTGTGTGGGTGTTGCAGCACATGCATTACCTTCAGCACTCTCACTGGAGTTCAACCGGGACAACACTTTACGTCCTTCCTCGCTGTTCACCACTCCGTCCTTTCCCTTATTTTCATCATCCTTGTCCTCTTTTCCTTGCGAAGACATCTCGGAGAGTTCCACCAGAGCGAGCATCACCTCCGCCAGCTTGGGATGGGCGTGTTCTTCACACAGTTGCTGGGCCTTACGCAACTACAGAGACAAGCAATACAGAGATACACAGTTATTGTATGGAAGGTCTCTTGGGGGGGGGGGGGGGGGGGAATGGGGCATAAAATATGAAACATAAGGGTTTCTTTAGCTATTCTTTGTTTCTTATGTAGTGTTTGGAGAAATTTCCATTTGGGCATTTTTAAGAAGGAGATCTATTAATTAAGGTCAGATGCCACCTGCCTACACAACAGAGTTCATTGGCCCCACACCAAACACAATAGCTCTATGCAGTTAGTTTGTAGATTACCAGTCCACCAGACACAACAGAAGATCACAGTGTGTGCAACAGATAGTAGGCAACCCATGTCCACATTTAGTACACTACACACACACATGCAGAGTGTGTACCTGGTCAGTGCTGATGGCTCGTAAGCTTGGGAGCTGCAGTGTGCCAAGGACGAGCTCCTCGATGCCGAGTCTGCAAGATCCCAGCAACAGGTTATACGATGAAGCTGGAATGTT
The DNA here is from genome assembly GCA_963969325.1 of Lycopodina hypogea. Taxonomy (NCBI): domain Eukaryota; kingdom Metazoa; phylum Porifera; class Demospongiae; order Poecilosclerida; family Cladorhizidae; genus Lycopodina; species Lycopodina hypogea. The sequence continues at coordinate 8,010,941 of OZ017779.1, read as the reverse complement.
GTTGTAATAACTGTTGTCCCCTGCAAAGCCATCACCACCAGCACCTCCTCCACCAGACATCCCTCCATCCATCCCTACTTCCGGGAAATACCCGGGGAAATTATGGACTAGATATTGGAACAGCATGTCGCTGTTGTACTGAGAGCTGCCAAAGTAGGTGAAGTTGGTTTGTGCTACGACTTGCCCCTGGCAAATGACTTGGAGGGTCATTGTCTCAGGGATGTCATGTCCTGGGTAGAAGAGACACAAAGGGAAGGAGTAGCATATTGCCAAGGCCATTCATGTGTGTGTGTATGTGTGCACGCGCATACATGTGTTTGTACTTACTGGGTATGATGACCGAGAGGGCCATGAGGTTCTCCTCGTAGGCCTGCACCTGGTGCACATACTCAGGTCTCTGCTGAGAGATGAAGCTCAACCACTTTTGACCGGCAGGCAGTTCCCCGCAAAATATCAGAGCCAACTGACCACCACCCTGCCAATCAGAAAACAACTCAATTAATGCACAGTGACACCACTGATTTCAGTATTAACAGTGTAAACAAAATAGTTCAGTAGAACAGACAGTGGTCCACATTGCCTTGCTTGGGCATAAACACTCAAACTATAGTGTTCAAAGGTTTTCACACTTTCTAAAATACTAGATACTGAAAGTAATACGATCAGAAAAAGACCAACATAGTCATAACTTGACAATTACAGTCAGAAGAACAATAATTTTTTTTTTTAATTCAAGACCTGGTTATAAACTTTTCTAATTGAAACAATACACACAAGCTGAGGAGGCCGCTGTAATGTCCAAACACATGTCATGCTCAGAGACAGCACATACTCAACAGAGCAAGAGGAAATATCCGAACATTGAAGGGAAACCTGTTGCTGATGACAGGTCCAGTTGAGGCTATTAGATGGGCAGCTGAGGGAATAAAATGGATCAAAACCACCAGAAAGCAGCACTATGGTTAATGATACATATACCTAGCTAATCACATCATTATGCAATCACATCACAATAATGACAAGAATACATAGACCATTACAAATTCCTCCACATCCATAAGTGACTAAGAGAGAGAGGGAGTGAGAGAGAGAGAACTGAGTGTATTGGCTTCACTATAAGGCTTGCCATGTGACATGCCAGCGACACTGAGATTGAAATTTGAACTCCCACAACAACACAAACAGCTTCAGATCGTCTGAACACAGCATAAGAATTTCACCCATGGGATGACTGCTGTGCACCCTGGATCAACTCAGTTCAAAGTGAACACATAATGACAGTGCCCAGAGTAAAGTGGTGTGCACTAGCATGTTTCGTGTTTCACATCAAAAGTTGAATAGGACTTATGACAACTACATCATCGAAACAGAAAACACTGCATTAAGCATAATGTGAATAATGTATTTTGACCTTACACTTAAACTTAAAACACAGGTCATTTCCGGTGCTCTTGCTGTTTAGCTTTTTTAGAAGACATGTTCTTATATTTCATTTTATCCTTCTGTGAGGTGACAATAAGGTTGTGTCTAAGCCTATGACCAATAGTATCTGTATGTGATGTACAGCTATGAACTGTAGTAGAACCACTAAACTGGGAAATATGCAGGGATCACCAGACACTGCATCACACTCGGGTGAGCCTGCTGGGCCTGCACAGGGTGGGCCTGCACAGGGTGGGCCTGCACAGGGTGGGCCTGCACAGGGTGGGCCTGCACAGGGTGGGCCTGCACAGGGTGGGCCTGCACAGGGTGGGCCTGCACAGGGTGGGCCTGCACAGGGTGGGCCTGCACAGGGTGGGCCTGCACAGGGTGGGCCTGCACAGGGTGGGCCTGCACAGGGTGGGCCTGCACAGGGTGGGCCTGCACAGGGTGGGCCTGCACAGGGTGGGCCTGCACAGGGTGGGCCTGCACAGGGTGGGCCTGCACAGGGTGGGCCTGCACAGGGTGGGCCTGCACAGGGTGGGCCTGCACAGGGTGGGCCTGCACAGGGTGGGCCTGCACAGGGTGGGCCTGCACAGGGTGGGCCTGCACAGGGTGGGCCTGCACAGGGTGGGCCTGCACAGGGTGGGCCTGCACAGGGTGGGCCTGCACAGGGTGGGCCTGCACAGGGTGGGCCTGCACAGGGTGGGCCTGCACAGGGTGGGCCTGCACAGGGTGGGCCTGCACAGGGTGGGCCTGCACAGGGTGGGCCTGCACAGGGTGGGCCTGCACAGGGTGGGCCTGCACAGGGTGGGCCTGCACAGAGTGGGCCTGCATGCATAAAGCTGCTTCAACCTTCCATTCAACTTATGCTCTAGCTTTGCACTTACAGACTTCTGGTAGTAACAGACTAACCGAATAATTATTCAGCCAATGACTTACAGGCTAAGCTTGTACCTCAAGCACACATAATTAACCTCCACACAACAACAAACTAAAGCAACAATACTGACAGGACAAGCAAACACACAAATATTAAAGGATAATTAATAACCACTCACCTCCAGTGGACTCTTGTCAGGATAGGGCTTGACCTCCAGAAATGCTGAAAAACCCATAGAGGAGAAGGCAGAGAAATGAACAAAATATAAGTAGAACTTGATAAATCAGCTTCAACCTAAAACTAAGCAATAACAAGCTCCCCTGAGCTGGAGAGCTGTCTGCCTGTGCTAACTGGTACAAATGCTTGCTAACTGGCAGTGCTGGCTAACTGCTCCTGCCACTGCAGTCCAATGCTTATGTACGAACTATTGGAACTGCAACTGCAATAGACCAAACACGCCACACTATTTATTCAAAGGCTTCCCACAACTACATTAGTGAGGCAATTAGGAACTGTAATACACGCGTGGTTAGATCAGATTACTCAGTGCCTATTGTCCTCCGTGCGCCTGGGAACATGCAAGTACATGCAAGTACACACATGACATTGTACAGCCTACAGGTCAACACAGAAACAAACACTTGACAGGTCCTATCATAAATGTGAAGTACAACAGGTGCAGTTTTATACAGATCCATAAAAAAATGTTTTTTAAAGGAAAAAATGAAGAAAAAGGTTCAAAATATTCTAAAAGATCTTTAAATAATGGGGGGGGGGGGGGGGGGGGGGGAAATGAAGAAAATAGTTAAAAACATAGCAAAAGAATCATTATCAGCACATTATGAATATAACACTGGTGAGAACCTCCAAAACTACCAATACTGAGGTGTCCTGGTTTAGAAAGGTTTAGTAAAAATACATATGCCAAGTATGTATTTAGAAGGGTTTAATAAAAAAAACAACATAAATAATGCCTGTATACTACAGAAAGAATCCTGAATTTGGCAGCATCTTTGTTTCAGGGTGTTCTCTTCAAGGGCTTCCACTGCAGTAGAGACTAATAGGACCAGGATTGAAGATTAAGAAAAGAGGTATTAAGAAAAAGTGTGAATTGATCCTTCCAACTCCTAAGATTATATTTAAATAAATGAATGAAGAAAATATATATTGCAACGACATCCACACTTACAACCTCTATTGGCCGAATCTATGGAACCAAACATACTAATCTCCTGAATGGTGGTATCCAAAATTATTTCTTGTAAAACATTTGTCAAGTAAACTCAAGTGCGGCGCAAATGAGAAGTTTGTCTCCATGTGTGGCAGTTGAAACACTCGGCAGTCCATAGTATATTGTAACTGCTACACAGTTGAGTAGCATCCACAACTTCACCCAAAGATTTGATCATCCACTGAGTTCTCCTCTGACAACTTGAGGTTATCGCAAGTATCTTACTGGTAACCAAAGGCCACTCCTCCTCAGGTATCAGGCTCAATGAGACTTTTACACTTGGTAGGGCAGGGTCATTGCTATGCCAGTGTTTATTAACCAAAAAACAACATCACAATGAACATTTAGACATTTTATGCCAAACAGTGCAAGTGTTAAGGGAGGTTAGGGGGATAGGATATATAAAATTTTAAGAATAGATGAGAAAATGAGAATATATTCCCACCATTTGCTTTGTTGATTGTTTCATATATTAATGAGTGACTGTTATAATTAACCATGGCACTATGGACTGTCATCTTCTCTAGTTACTCTTGTATATTGACATTTAGACAGCCATTCTATGATAACATTTACTACTTACCAAGACAGGTAAGCCCACACAGATAAAGGGCAATGGTGACATGAAGCTAACGGTTGTTCAAAGCCATTCATTCATGTATAAAACCCTACCACTTATCAAACTAATCCAATTGGTACTACTATAATCAATCTTGTCCACCAACAAGATCATGTGGTCATTTTTGGTTCAGCCACTTATAATACAAATGTTAACTTCAATAAGCATTCAAAAAAAAATCCTAACAGCACCACCACCAGCAAATGATACAGCTGTCCTGCATGTCACCTGATTCAATTAACAGGCCCACTAGCACTTAGTTTTAATTGTTTTGATTGGTTGAAATATGAGCCCAAACTCTTTGTTTACAGTTGTACCAATTATAAGTGCATCTGTTTGAATACATGATTCCAATTACAAATCCACCTGTATATATAAAAATAAAAAAAGACTCCATTCCTGTTCCATATCTGTTCATATTGAAACCAATTTGTGCCCACGTACACTTAACAATGGAAACACAACATATGGAGGCAATGTGAACAATGATGATCACAGAGAGAAAATGGTGAGAAATTACTGATTGTGGGATTCAATTAATCCAGTTTATATTTGTTTATAAAGTCAGCAGGTACCTTCCTGTCCGTAGTCAAGGCCCATATCAAAGGAAAAGCAAACATCTTATCTCCTAGGCTTATCACAGCTTCCATTATATCCTAGCAACCTTCTTATGGGGAATTCAATTTCCTGCTTGATGAGAACATTTTACTTCCTCCCACAAGAGAAGCCAGACAGGGAAGGACATACTTCAGTGGTACAACTGAAATAAAAAGTGAATAATTGGACCTCTCACCTTATAGGAAGTACCTTTAGGTAACGTAAAGCTAATTGCGTTAACAATGTTTATTGGATTATAATGACTGTAATTGTGGTTGCTATTAGATACCACTTGCACATCTATAAACTTTTTTTTTTAAATCCTCAAGGATAAACACATGAATATTGTTGATTCCATCACAGACCACTCCCTCCAACACAACTCGGAATTAGTAAATGGGATATTAGTGAATACACCCACAAAGTTGTACTTCTTTAAAAATGTGACTGTTACGAAATTTACTACAAAAGAAAACGAACAACAAACTGAATTTCTTTACACATACATATTCCAACTTTTGATTTCAACAGCAAAGATATGGTCACGCAGCCTCTGTAGTTGGCTAGTATAAAAGTTTAATGGGATGTGCACTGTACAGCTTGGTAAGTGAAATTGCTTGACAACAAAGATTAAGCAAAAATATAAGTGTAAGTTGGACTACATTATTATTCTTGTAGCATAATTCATTCCATTTTAGGAGCATTGGGCAGATACGTATGCTTGTACAGGTGTTCCTGAGCATAAAGGAAAGGGTCCAATCCAAGTTGTTTAAAAGGTCATTAACACAAACAAACTCTATATCTCATTCAGTGTGTAAAGTGACTTGATGAAATTGGCATTCCCACAACATACACATACTCCCTCCCCCAAATCATGGAATCTAATCTCTTTCAGTTAAAAAAAATTTTTCCAATTCGTAATTTAATAAACTAGACATTCCCATTCACATGTACTGCCCATTCCAGGACAGACATGAAAGGCTAGCTGCAGGCAGCCATTCTGGCAGGCCACACTTCACAGCCAGACACTTCTCTGAGAGCATGGCAAACACATGCATACTGCATGTCTGTGCTCAAAAGGTTCTGTGCTTCCAAATGACCTAACTTCCACTATGGGACCAAAGGAGATGATGACCCAACAGTTAGAGAGCTGCAAGAAGTACAAACCTTAAAGGGAACTAACTGCTGTCCATGGAGTTGTACATTCACATGAGAGACCAGCACAACACTCACTAACATATCTCAGCAGCATCATGCCAACCAATCCAGCAGCAGTAGTTGTGATTATCAACATAAGCAAGTAGTGGGGGTTTAAAAGGTTAAGAAATTCAATCTTGAAAGATCCATTCTTGCAGATTCAGAATGAAACAAAACCTGTGCACCATGTTCACACCGTCTTTATCACACTCACACATGCACTACACCCAAACTAAGTGTTGGTTTGTGACACCAAGACACTAAGTGATGGTTGATGACACCAAGATGGACTAGTAGGACTACCCCATTAAGTCACATGATTTATGATCAGCTGTGCAATAGTTGAACTGATATGCAGGAATAGAGTGCACCAACTGATATGTTTTCACGGAGCAATCATGGCAGAGTCTTGCCTTGACAGTGACAGATGGCTGAGGCCTATTTACCTTGCTGCTGCTGTGGCAGTGGAGAGAGCTGGACCTGAGGAGGGACCAGAGATGGGGAGGTCATGGAGTTAGTCTGCACAGAGAGAAGAAGGAATGAATACTGGTGTAAAGGAATGACATGAAAAATAAATATGCAAGCACTTATATGGAGTAAAGACACCCTCTATTGCCAGGACACTTGTTCTAGTCCCATACTAATACAGTGGGAGCCTCTCACTGTGGACTCTCAGTAGTAAGAACACCCTGTAACTACCAACACCTTAAAATGTCAACACTGATAAAGCTCAAGTACAAAACCTCTGATATGCATACACCAATCATAACTCTCCACAGGACAAACACAAACTCCAGAGAAAAACAGCACAGCATGGTTGGGATGTTTACTACTTATCAATAATTTAGAACTGAAACTATGAACAATGTTCTCAACAGAACATGTTGTTGCCTCCATTGATCGCTGTCATTCTTCCATGCTGTAGCACAAGGAGGCAGGCTTCAGCCCTGTACACAGTGCTACGCAGGCAAGATGAGGGGCTCCACAGTACACATCCTGCTCAGGTATTTTCAGGACAAGCCAATGTTCAACAACAAGGGTCAATAACTCCCAATGACCTCTACCCACTGTAGGACACTTTGTATATGCAAATGATCCCATTCAAAAAACAAAAAAAAACCCAATCAGAGGCTAACTAATTGATCAATCAATCACTGTCACTAGCTGGTGTAACATTAGATGCTGCTCAACTGATGTCATCAACTTGATGCTATGAGCTGCTCCAGTGAACTTTGGTCTGTCCCCCATGTGTGACAGGCACTGCTGCTCACCAACTTAATTACAGTTGCCACATAATGTGAAGTTGCCTTCAGAAACTGAGCTGACGCCGCTAATAGGTCACTATTAGCCTAGTAACAGGCACTACTTACATTCCATCACTTTCCAAGGTCCAATACCTTTCTTTCCCTAAGCAGAAGATATTCAGCTAGTGCAGTTTACTATTGCATTGGCTATGCAATTAGGAACACACCTATATCTGTGCAGTGCAAAGGTCCACCATGGGATAGGATTGGCACACAATCCTTCAACATAAGGTGGCAATAGAAACTATCTCACTGCAAGCATGTATGTGTCCTTCCGTTTGCCTGCTTTGCATTGTCAATTGGTTACTACGTAGCTGACCTTAAAGTGGTTATCTTATCAGCCTTGTGTGAGTGTGCCTGTGTCAGACTAACATTTCTCGCCCCCATAATGAAAATAAATAATCCATGTCAGCCCTCGGGCATCCATCAATAGCAACCAGCTACTGTTTGTAGCCATATGCTACAAGAGAAAGGTCAGGTCACTCCAGGAGGTGAGGACGATAGTGTAAATGGAGTACTCTTTAAGATGTCAGCAAATGAGATGTCAGCAATACTTACCATGGAGCTGAGCTTGGCTTTGCACAGAAGCTAATTTGACTGTGAAGTGCTGACTTGGCAGCAATATAGACAGCAACATTGATTGGCAACTCTCTCATTTCATGCATGTGTGTGTGTGTGCGAGCGTGTGGTGTGTGTGTGCATTTTCAAATGGAATTAACTTGTTAAAATTGTTGAGCTAAGAATAACTCAATCCAGAGTTGGATTGACAACAGGTAAAGACGGTACACAACAGGTCTTGCACGTCATAGAACACATTGGAGAGTGACAAGTCAAGGTTGAAGGAATATGTCTTAGTAGATACCGTCAATACAGTAGGACACTGCTGGCAATCAAACATCACAGAAACAGGGAAAACCACATCGTGGGAGTCCTTAGTTGAGCCACAAACTGCGTGCATACACATTACTTCAGGCTTTCTGGGGATCTTCACCATCTGAAAGAGTAGCAGAGCATTCTGAGAATCCGTGAATCTTCTCCCTCCCTCTCCCCCCCCCCCCCCCCCCCCCTTTAATGGCTGTAAAATTCAGTTCATTACACCACCTAGGTAGAATACAGGTTAGTTTGACATTACTTGCCTAATTGTCATTCATACAAAAAGGTTTAGAAATCTTATAAAATAGGAAAAAATTTAGAGCACAATTAAGTGGCATTGTTTGTGGATAGTGGTAGTAGAAGGTGTGATCGTGCATACGTCAGTTTCATACCTGATCTAAACATTTTTTAATAGTCCCAACTAACAAGGAAATGACAAAGGTGTGAATCGGAAGTACAAACGCACTGCACAGCACAAGCTCTTCTTATATAGTTTCATGGATATGGTAGTAAATATCCACCTGGTCAGGCAGTGAGGCAATGCCACACTCACACACTCACTGTGATGCTTGTCTGTCAAAGGATAAGGTCAGGTGTCTCCTGATGTAAACACACACACACTCCCTTTATGCGGTCCTCAATGGGTCCTCTAATATGGACAGGAAGGTATAATTGCCAAATTAGCAGTGTTTAGTTTCCCCAGGTGCTGTACCAAGACCAGGATATGGTCAGTTAAGGAGAGGATGATTGCATTGTGAGTCACTTTCTAGGCTGATTCAATTTCTATTTGGAACTATAGCAGTGGGAGTGAGGCAGCCAAGAGTGCCATCTTGATAGCTCATATGGTGCCAGGAATATGTCACTAGTGAGTGATCATGCTCACCAGAGGCTAATAATACTTCACACTCAGCAGCTCCAGCTCAAGTCCCTGTAACTGTACCTGAAGCATTGCCTGGCACTCCCCAGAGCTACTTGCACCTCAGAGTAGCACAGCAACAACAGTGGTTCACAGCATGGACATACGCACACACACGCACGCACACACACGCACACACACACACACACACACACACACACACACACACACACACACACACACACACACACACACACACACACACACACACACACACACACACACACACACACACACACACACACACACACACACACACACACACACACAGGCAAGCACACACACAAATATATATGCAGGTAATCTATTTGATTAGCATGTAATGCATTCAATTAGCAGGTAACTCTAGCCTCAAGACTGTAACCTTTCCAAGGTACATGTACGAGATCCCAAACACCTTCAGTCTTGCCTACTAATCTTGCATGAAGAAATGCAATAGCACTGGAGGTTGAAAGAAGACATATCAGTACAGCATGCTGTTGTACAGATGTGCCCTTTGACGCTAATAAAAGCAAGCGTCAGATGCAATAATTAAACTTTCTCACCCTATAAACATAGTAACCTATTTCTGTAATAATTACTTAGCTTTGTACGACACTATAAGAAAAATGGCAACACTAATATGACCACGGCTTCTACAAACTGCGGGAGTTAATACGTGTACACTAAATCGTGGATCAACATCACACTGGATCAACATCACACTGGATCAACATCACACTGGATTGAAGCAGGCTCTGGCTATGTACCCCGGATGTGTAAGTGGTTTAATGAAGACAACCTCCGTCACACATATCCTCACCACATCCAGGGGGTTGGTGCTGCTGGTATGGTAATTGGCCGAGGGCTCAGGCGAGAAGTGAGGAGAAGAAGAAGCATGGGACATGGCCCCCATCTCAACAGTCCCCCAGTCAGGATGCAACACACCATCAGCAGACGCCGGCACCTTAGTAGTGTGTGCAAGGGGGGGGGGGGGGAAAGGTTGAATAGTAATAGATCCACACGACTTTGGCACATTATATTGTGAAATAGTTTGTATTAGAACAGTTCACTGTTTGAGCACACCCACAGACACTAATGTGGTTTACAGCACGCCTCTCCACAATGCAGCAAACACTGCCCAAAACTAACTTTATTTCCACACCATTCTTGGAAATAAACTTGGGTCAACCATGTGCGCTGCGCAAAGTGCAAGCGTCCTATTTGAAACTGGCGGCTATAGTTCCTTCTCCAAGTTCAATGCCAGAGAGGTTTCACAGACTACTACCTTAATTTAAGCTTCATAGGTCAGATGCATGCTTGTAAGGTGCAAGCTCAGCTAAATCTTTACCTTCCACTTAAGCCCTTTGCTACACAGTGGGTAACAGACCCTGCACTGCAGCAAGTGAGCTGGGCTGCTCCAGCCTCCCTCCTGGCAGCGACAGGTGCACCACTCATCTCATCACACTTAAGCCCTGTCCACACTACAAACAGGTTTGTACCTCTCTCCAGCAACACCCAGTTCCAAACGTTTTCTTGTGTCCATACCAGCATAGTGCTGAACCCACTCCACATCACCTGCGTGGGCTGATTAATTGGTTTTCCTCTACCTCGTAGAAAAACAGGGTATTTTAGTTTTTCGTATTCTACTTTGTTCTGTCTTTTTCCCTTTGCAATGTCATCACACAAATGGAGGATAGAGAAGAGGGAGAGATCTGTTGTAGCCAAACTCCTAACAGTGCACATCAACAATTAAGACACAGGAATGATAAATAAATTTGAACCGCTTGAAGCCTACCCTTCTGAAGGTTTCAGGTGAAACCCATTGGGATGAAATTGGGTCTAGTGTGGACGCGTGGAACCAGTTCCAGACACAGGTGAACTAATTTTAGTGTGCAGAGTGGACAGGGCTTTAATCACACAGCAACTAACCCCCCTCCCAGCTATTTAGACAGTAGTGAGTCACTATAGGCAACCAGTTCCTCTATGACTTGATAACCAGACACCTGACTTCCTGCTTTGTCCTGGCAGGGGGGAGGGGGGGGGGGGGGGGGCAACTCGATGTCACAGCTCGATGTTGCTATAGTAACAGTACAAGGGAAGGGTTGGTTCACCTTCCTGTACATCACAAAAATGGATGCAACTGAAAAAAATTCATTATTTCTTTCTTCAAACACATCCATAAAAATATCCTTGGTTATACCTTCATAATTAACAACAACATGTTACTGTAGAGTAGGGATGTCTGTTGAACACTGCCAACCAATCTACCAGTGTCTTCAATAGCAAGTCCAACACCACTCCTTGTCTCTGAACTTCATTGTGGGCAAATAGTAATCCATTGGGTGGTTTTTTTTGTTGTTTTAATACACCAATCTGCTCTATATTCATTGAATAACTGACATTAGAATTGACTACTTTTTTTTTGTTGTTATTATTGTTGTTGTTGTTGTTGAATTATACTCTCTTGTAGACATGGGTGTGGTGGTCAACTAAATGGCTGTGGAAAGCATCTCTGCAAGAAACTTGTTGTTGATCACAGGCTCTATTATTTATAATCCGCTGGGCAGAGGGATCTAGAGGTGATGAAGGAGGAGTGAAGTTCATAGTGTGCAGTCATCCCAGTGTTGTATTCTATCACTTGCCTGCATACCTTTTAATTCGTTGTTGATTACCTTCCATTGTGGTCCTCAGACTGCACTTACCCACAATCAACTCCCTTGATTCATGAAGGACAGCATTGGCCACTGGCAAACCTGTCATGGTAGATGTTTAAAACTTGTCAAATACAATAGGCAAAGATTTGTGCTAGGAGATCAGTGCTAGGATAGCATGGAGCAGGATATCTATTCAATGAGCTCTGCTCAATAATTAAGTTGCTACAGTGATGCAAAGTAGGAGATAATATTAAAAACACACAACAGAATGGGGTGTTGAGATGTGCAAGTCGTAGTCTTGAGTCCTTACTTCACACTAGAAATTGCCTATGATTATTATTATTTTTTTAAATTTTATTATTATTATTTTTTTTAATAAAATTTTGGGGGGAGGGGTGGGGGGTCAAAGATGAGCTTCACAATCATTCCTTTGATTGAGCTTCAGAGATGTTGTCATGCGGTTTGGCTGTCTTCATAAGCCCACACTTTCAAGTTCATACACAGCTTCCTCTCTCTTGCTGCAATTGATCATCTTGATCACTTGATGATGTCCTTTGATGTCCCCTGGTTCTTATTGCCACTATTCCCCCTTCAGGTGATGTCATTCCCTTATGTCTCCATATACTCTATTACAGGCCCAGTTTCACTTCACTCCATTGCATTGCTAAAATTTCCTTAAGCTCGTGTGTGCACACACACCACCTATCCTGCTCCGCTGAGAGCTTCCTTCATCTCAATGGCATCTCTGTGGGAACACATACAGACCAGCATGCTGTCATTGGATCACCTCAGGTGGAAGAGTGTTGCCATGAAATATGATTAGGTATAATTTGAATAGTGTTGAGATACGACACTAATTTATTAGAATCATGTGACACGGTCAAGACCTACTGAGCATGATTAACCAATTGAAAATGTTAAACATTGAATTCTCTTAAATGAATTAAGTTCATAAATAATCAATTATTTTAGTCAGTGCATGAATAATTCCAGGCAGTTTGCAAGTATATATTTTTAGATCACCAGTAGCGGATTCTGCATTAGGTGAGTCCCCATCATCAGCAAGTATCTCTCTTTTGCTGATTATGTAGCAATTTTTATATCCCTTACCAACTCTCCTCTACTGGCCACCAGTTCTCTCTCCTCTTCTGACAATGCAGCCAGTCCTCTCTCTCTCTCCTCTTCAGATAATATAGCCGTTCTCTCAACCTCTACTGACCATACTAGTTTTCTCTCCTCTACTGACTTTGCAGATGTAATCTCAAGAATGCTTGGTGTACATCCCCCCCCCCCCCCCCATTTTTAAGTTTGACTATAAAAAAAACAAAAACTTCTGTGCAACCTCAATAAAGACAAACCACTGATTTCAACTCGGAACAAAGCCGAATGCCACAGAAAGAAGAAATGAAAAAATAAAGAAGGATAACACCCCAGAAATAGCAGTATGATCCTGCCACACAATTAGTGATAAGTTCTTCAAGATGACCACAGAATTAAGAAAAGGAAAGGATTAATAGCCACTGAAAATAAACACAGCAATTGAATACAGAGATAATACTATCCTGTAAGGAAATAACTCGTATTCCACACACTCAAGAATGCAATCCAATTCTACACAGGGAACATAGAGGAATATCTCGCATAACAACTCCCACAATGTTGACCAACAAATAACAAGCAAGATGTATCTCTCTCTATATACAGGCCTTCATTAGAAAATTAGTAAAGGGGGGGAAGTAAAAGTTAAAAGTTAGCGATTCAGGGCACAAGAAAATTGTCACACTCTAGGTGTGATTTGTGTCATGTTATGGAGATGATCTCATTCAGATACTCCTTGGTCACACTATGGCATTGGTAGAGCAGCAGGAACACTATTGGGTGAAGAAACCATCTAAGAGGTGATGATTCCTTAGGATACCCACACTGAATGGAAAATCTACTGAATTCATAGCCTAATAACCCAAAGACAGCATCACATTGGGTTTGGGGGGGAAAGCTTCCAATGAAATACTGAAAAACAAGTTACTGAACTGTAGTGAGTTTGCACCATCAGCCTGCCTATTCCAGTTGCTACTGGCTCTGTTGCGAGCAATTTCTTGCAGATGAAGTTTTAAAAAAAAATGAAAATAATAAAAAGGAGTTGGATAAGCTCTGAGTGATATTAGCCTTTACTCCTGATAAAAATTTCTATTTTGAAGAAATCGCTGTTTCATTGCTGTGTTCTGCAATTCTAACTACTGAGATGAGAAATTCTTTAAACCTAATAATGATAATTAAAATATTTGAATTAAATTTCACTGGTGGATCCTGTACAGAAGTCCCAGGAGCTACTGTTCAGGAGAGCCAGGAACTATCCTGGATGTGTGTCCCACCTCACAGAATCCATGCTACAGCCTCAACTTTAGCTCTAGAAGACGATTCCTAATGAAAAATGATGTACAACAACGCTGGATTTGACTCAACATCTACTCCAGCATGATGAAAGACTGCCACACTGCTTCTATCTGATGTGAACCTGGCTGGCTGCATACACCAGTCAGAGATTAGGCCAGCCCAGGTGAGAAGAGTGGCTGTGATGTTGTGATCATCAATGATCCCACAGAACCAAACACATTCTCAACTCGGAACAGCAGTCCAAGATCAACCGCTGCCAATGCAGATATATTCACTTGAACCAAGAACCAACATCATCTTATTAACCTTTCCTGGAGGAAATATAATGTTTGCCAAATAACCTGCACACAAATAAGCAATTCAACTGCACACAGTTTGCTTTGTGGAGAACGCATGTACGTGCGCGCACACACACACACACACACACACACACACACACACACACACACACACGCGCGCGCGCACGCACACACGACAACACTTATTCTATGGGTTAAGATTGAGAAGGACCTCCTGGCTCTCTCTCTCTCTTTTTTATTAGTCTAATTCCATTATCCTTCCTGGTAAATTAATAACTCGGTACAGGAAGAAAAAAAAAGTCAATCTTCTTGTTGTCCATGATTTCTGTTTGTTTGTTTATTTGTTTATTTGTTTGTTTGTATATGTGAGCTCACCATTAAATTTAGTGGCAGTTTAGATGCTCCAGCTTACATGCACATACCCTTCCCTGCACTATGAACCGATGAATGGTGAAGACGCACATAGAAACAAGCACATACAGCAGATACTACTATTAAATACATACTATGAAATGGCTACCATACAGGGATGGACACCATACAGGGACAGACATATAGACACACACACACGGCTTCAAAACTCCAATCATTTAGTGTGTTACAGATTAAAGCAGTTGATATAACTTTGCTATGACAGACTTGTAGGAATGTGGGTGTGGGTGTGGGTGTGGTGAGTGGGTGTGGGTGTGGTGAGTTAGTGACAGTGTGGGAGCAACTATAATAACAAGAAGACATGTCTCAAGGCTTGACCAATAATTTTTTCTTGCGTATGAGAATTTTTTCTCTATTTGTTGACTTTAGCCTGACCATATGTGTCATTTTTCCAGGGCTCACCACCAGGAGGTAGTCAACATATGAGCTGGGTGGACTGGTGTGGGAAGATGTTGAAGGACAGGAAAGTTTTCCTGTCAGTGCTGGGTTTGAACTCACAACCCAGGGGTTGTAAGTCCATGAGCATAACTACTCAGCCACCACACCCACCCACCAATAATAATAATATAATAATATAACAGCACACATGCAAGATGACACAATCCACACATGGCACCTGACTGACCAGTGGCACTGCAACTGTCTGGAGATATATATAAATAAAAGACATCTTACCTCTAGCCTGGAGCCCTGGGAGAAAACAGTAGCAGGTGACATTCCCCCACTTCCTCCATTGACAGAGTAGGGGCTTGAGTCTACCATGCGGCCATAGGTGTCAAAACCTGCACAGGCATGCATGTACACACATATGATATGTACGCAAGGACACAACAAGCATATAAACAGGATATGAAAAAATGAACGAGTGAAATTTTATTAGAGTGGTGATGCTGGGAAATAAACTAAAAAGTTACAGACTGAGATGGTTTAGTGGATGATCAAGGATTGATATGTCTAGATGATCATGGCTCTGTCTGTTAGGGTCTGATCAAGGATCAGTATTTGATAACAACAGTACAAAATAAAGTTCCCATAATAGTTGTGTAAGGGCAAAGGGTGAATCAGCCGATGGACCAAAATTAGACAAGACTAACATTAGCATTCTTCAGACAGTGTAGTAATGGTTACTTACCATGATCAAGTATATTAAAAAACTTTTTAATTAATTTACCAATCAACATGATTATGTTGACTACAGTATATCCTCTAAACAACGCTGACTCAGAAATGCTGACTCAAAAATGCTGACTACTCTTTCCTACATGTAACAAAGAGAAGGAAATAGAACAACTTCCCCTACCTCCACACCTACAACATCAGAGATGTGCCAACCCTTTACTCTCAACAAGTAAATATCTACACCTGCAACAGAAGCACTATAAAGCTGTCCCCTACAAAATGACACCATAAAAAGAAAGATTAACCTAGTAGTTTATACCGTTAGAACTGACTGTGGACTGGAGCAAACTACTCATTACAGAATACATAATATGTAGAGTATGCCAAAGGGTGATGAATGTTGAACCACCTCTTCTCCAGTAAGAGAATGGAGTCAGCAAGAACACTCCCCCCTGCCTCCATATGTTATGTTGGTTTACTTCTGTCCTTGGTATCCTCCACCTGGCCTCTTCACCTTGCTTGATATCTCTTAACATGGTGGTATGCTTGCTGGTGGAGACCTGTTCCAACTCCCACCACTCGAGATGATGCTGACCGTGCATTTTGATGCGTGTGCGTGCATGCAGCAGTCAAGTCTTCTGTGTGATATTTCAGTATGTCCACAATAATAAGTTTTCTATTTCCTTCTCTAGTTCCTCTTCATACATTCTTATTTTCCCAGGTAATCCAATCTTGTGAAAATATGTCTATGGCTATTCCTGCAATTACTCCTGTTTTGTTGTCCCCCCCCACTCTCTGTGTTCCCTGCTCACTGCTAGCTCTTAATAAAGAAAAAAAAATTGTGTTAATTTACAGTGTGTGAATGATATCCTTGGCTGCATGGGCTCACAGAGCTGGCAACCATGACAATAAGACTATGATCTTGTGCATCTTTTTCTATGAATTAACTCATTTATAGAGCGCAATAACATGCTTTCTGCATTTTGAAAGTGTAGTTGTTTTTTTTAAAAAAACCCCCCTGCTATTTTGATGGTACACAGTATCAGGATTTTGACTGATTACTTTATCTCAATCTCTTGGAGACCAGTTAGGAAGTTAGATAACTAACAGATGCTGAACTTTTTGGGTAATCCTGAAGTAAAACTCTAATAACAAGTAACTATAGTAAAAACAGCAGTGTACAAGCCTTGGTTCATGAAATTTGATACCAAAAGTATGTCCTGTATAACCAGGGCCTGTTTTTGTTCCTTACTCACTTTTAACTAAGAAGATTTAAGCACATTAATTAGAAAATGCTCTTTTAGTGGTTGATTGTGATAGCAACACAGCTGTTAGAATGACTGGAGTTGGGAGACAGGTGGCAAATAAGAACAAGACTGGAAATTTCCAGCCAAAATGTTTTAACTTAATCGTGGATAAAAATGAAAAAATAAAAAAAGAAGGAAAAAATAAGGGGACAAAGAAAAAGGGGGGGGGGGGGAACTCAACCATGACCAGGAGTTGAACAGGGCACCTTAGCACTGGTGGTCAGAGGAAGTTTCACAAGAACAGCAACAAGATTCCCAAGAAAGTAACATTTAGACTCCACAAACTTGTTAAAGTTCGCGGATAAAAATAAATATATAACAGAACCTTAAATTACATGCACCAGTTTTATTTCTTCCAACTTGGCACAAAGCTCCACCTAACCATCCCATTCAAAACTAGTCCAGGAGTGTGCTAGACTGTACCAGCAAGCAGAAGACTAGGGCTAGCTAGAGGCCCTACGACAAGCTAGATGCCATTAGCACACACACAGATTGGTAAAACAGTAGATACTCATCCTAATACACACCCAAACAAATGCACATCATAGACAGGGGACAGAGTACTTAAAAAGCCCAAAAAATTACAGATTTTGAGGTTGATTTTGAGGTTGATTTTACGTGATCCCCCACCCCTACCTTCCCTGACCAGGCCCCTGACCCACCACAAGATATCATGTATACGAACCTGGGGCATCGCTAGTCATGACACCAGGACTGCTGTTGTGTCTGCCATTATAGAGTGTTCCACTATCACTGAAGTTGGAGCTGAAGTTAGAAAAGGCAGACTCTGAGGGAGAATTCTCTACAGCCTCCATCACACCACCTACACATACGTGGACGCATGCATACCATTATTGTAAGTAATAAGGAAAAATACATAAAGGAACTCACATTTTGAAGAAAAAAACCACTTATGACTACCAAAATTAAAGTATATGTAACAGAATTTTCCCGCACACAATTGTTGGAAACATATAATACTGCCTTAAGTGAGTCATTAATGGGTTTTGATATGAGTGAGTTAAGAATAGGCTTAGGAAAAAAAAGAGAGAATATTTTTGGTGCATTTTTAAGTATTTTTTAGATGATGGGAAAACACATTAATAGGTAATTTTTAGGTGAAAAATTTCCCCAAAAAGTAACTTTTAGGTAATACAAAAAGATATATCTATACATATTTCCACATGTTTATTGACTAATTACAGTAATTAGGAGAGAGAGTAGTTGTAGTGATCTGATCTGTGTGTGCACTGTGCATTAACAGGTCACTAATCTACAACTCTTTTGCCAGGCAATGGCTATTGTTGTGGCATGTTAGGGCCTGGCACTGACAACGATGAAGAAGGAAGAAAATTCTAAATAGAACACATTTCGTGACATTTGCTAATTTTGGTTCAAATTTTCCAGAAAGTGCAATAAAAGATAGTTATTTTCAGGTGAAACTTGTGAACTAAGTTATTTTCAGGGGAAATGGTACTTTAGGTAAAATTCTTAAGTTTTAGGTGAAAACTTGTTTCCCTGACCCTAGTTATGAATGTGGAGGAGATACCCTGCTAGTTATGAATGTGGAGGAGATGCCCTGCTAGTTATGAATGTGGAGGAGATGCCCTGCTAGTTATGAATGTGGAGGAGATACCCCGCTAATTAAGAATGTGGAGGAGATACCTCGCTAGTTGTGAATGTGGAGGAGATACCCTGCTAATTATGAATCAGTCAAACAGTGTTGTGTAAAGCAAACTATAGTTTTCTTTGACCACAAATTCCAGGGATCATACTGAACTGTCACAAAATGAGGGAAAAAAAATAATAGAGAACTACTAACAGAAAGAGATCTTGAACATCATGTGCTTCTTAGTTGATACACGCACACACACACACATGCACACACACACACATGCACACACACACACATGCACACACACACACATGCACACACACACACATGCACACACACACACATGCACACACACACACATGCACACACACACACATGCACACTTAGAACTTAGAACTTAGAAGCTGCCCATGGTACGAAGTACCATGATGGCAGTGTCCTGGATGAATCGACCAATGGCAATAAACTTAGCTTATGATGGCACCACACAGAAATGTTGGTGTCTGGTCAGATCTCCTTGTCTTCGAAATTTCCTTCCACAGGCACAACTAAGTGTTCTTAATTCAGATTGCTTGTTAGCTGAACAGGTGTTCCATCGCCTGGATGTTGAAATTTTCTCTACACCATCTAAACACAGATGAAACCACCCCTTCCTGTCCTGGCACAACTCATACCATCTATCATACACACCAATTGCCTGCAAATCCACTTTCAGAACATCCCTCCACCTCTTCTTTGCCCCGTGGCATGGTCTCTTCATGTTAAGCTCCCCAAACAACAATCTATTTGGAAGCCTTTCTTCATCCATGCGACCCACATGACCCAGCCATCTTAAACGCTGCTCCAGAATGATATCAGAGATGGAGTGCTGCAAGCCAAACCTATGTGATAGGCTATGAGATGTTAATCTTTCATTCCATTGTTGGTACCTCGTCACACCCAGGATTGTCCGAACACGCACACACACACACCCACCCACCCACACACACATTGCTGGGGATGGGTCGTCAGATTACATTACAATAAAGCATTGTCAGATTATATCCCAGTAATAACATCCACTTTGGAAAAGAAACCCGAATCAAAGTGTTCAAAGCAATTCCATTAATGGATTGAGTAGAAATTCAATAGTGCAAATTCCATCAAATGACTGACCAGCTTATAATAGATATAGTATGATGGACACCAAACTCCAAATATGGAACAAAAATGAGAGCTATCAGATCAAAATTACCAAGTGCAGTTATAAGCCAAGTTAGTAAGTTGGAGCAGCCCAAAGCCGTTAGCTGGCCCACACACTGCCTTAAAGAGGACAAGTTGAGATTGTCCTAGCCTCGGAGCATTGAAGAATGGATGCGGTTTACCAAATAGATAAATAATCAGGCTGCACTGTAATGGATGTGCACAGTCTACTGGTCCAAATAAATTAAGAAATGCACAAGATAAAAAGTAGTTGCATATATGCTCATGCAAGTTTAGCATTTGAAAAACCATTCAAGCAGGTAGCAGAATGTGAAGCACACAGGTAGCAGAATGTGAAGCACACAGGAGACATTATTTTTAGCTCCTTGAACTATGCAACTTTGAATACAATTCTGTGAATCTTTAGCAATCTTATGGTCACATACAAAGCACCTATGACAAAAAATTTTTTCCCTTTTTTCGTAGATCAATAAATTAAGCAAACACATTACAAGAAGGAACTGAAACTACTAGAGACAGATAAACACACACATCCTTTTGAACAATATCATCTTAAGTAAACTTCAATTACTACACACGCACACAAATAGAAACTAATTAAGGTATGTGGATTGCTGACCATGTGCATTTTCCTGTATGCTGTACGGCGATGTCTCCTCCACCTTGACACACCCAACTGTGTCACTCCTTCCTCCAGGAGACAGCTCACCATAACTCGGCATAATAAACTGCTGGTTCAGCATTTTAGAGCCCTCAGGAGGGAGCTTGCATTTGAGTGGGGAGGTGTTGTGTTGGTGGTAGGGGATGCTGGCCGAGTGGGGAGAAGGGTAGAGGGGAGGGGTTCCCGGGTACTGGGTGGAGGCAGGGCCAGGCTGAGCTCCAAGGATGAATGAGGTCTGACTGAGAGGCACATGGCCACCACCAGACAGGGTGTTGAAGCCACCTGCACACACACAATAAGGCACATGTGGCAGGTGATTTAAAATACATGAAGACTACACAATTTGCAGACATGATCCTTGGGGGCCTACTATGGTTATTTCACAAAAAAATATCTGAATAAGTCACCCCAGGAGGGGGAAAGAGGAATTCTGATTTTCTATTAAAAAGGCCTTAGAAACCTTGGCTCAGTGGTTAAAGTACAAGTCTCTCAAGCTAAAAGTCAGTGGTTCAAACCTGGACTGGATTGATATTATTTTTCTTACTCCCCTCCCCCTCCCTCCCCTATTTCCCGTCCTTCTTTTCTTCTTCCCCACCCCCCTCCTTTCCTACCCTTATTTCCTTCCTCCTTTGCTTTTTCTCTTCTTTTTTTTTCTTCATGAAAATTGGTAGGTTAGATAGAGAACACTCAGACATGCATACACATAATGTCTTTGTTCCTTATTGGATTAGGGATCTCAATTGATTATTATTTGTAGATGGTGACTCAAGTTGATTTGATATTTATTGAGTTGACTTGTTACATGTAGGTTACTGGCCTGAGTAGGAGGAAGCATACTTGCACACACATGTAATTGTAACTAGGTGATTGATCATTGATTGATTTATTATTGTATTATACTGTCACCTCCATTGGTTGAAAATCAACGTATTTAAAGGAGGATGAATCAGCATTGTTAGAAGTGGTGATTTTCCCCAAAAGTAGTGATTTTTCAAGCATGGAGCCAGCAAATTTTTTTAATGGTGAGGTCTAAACCACACCCATAATTTTAAATTATAATTAAAACATCACTGTACTTTTTGTGGGGCCTGGTGTCATGCCTGTCCCAGAAAATAATGAAAATTATTTGCTCTGAAATAGATTCTGGTAGCTAGCAGACAATAAGTTCTACTTCTGTATGAAACCCTGATGTGAAAATATTCTAATAGTGGCAGAAGATGCCAAGGTTGACATGTCAATTTTCTATCCCGGAGCCAAATTTGGAAGTAAAAGAAGCAAAAATGAAGCCAAATTAAAATTGGAAGCCAAACTTAAATTGTTTAGACCAAAAACTTTTTCTTGAAGCCAACTTTTTCCTAATTTGGCTCTGTAGGAGGCATAATGGCAACCCTGGAAGATGCAGCTTCACCATAGTGCAAGTGTGGCTACTTGGTAAACCAAGCAGCCTGGCTTGAATGCTACTTACCCTTGCATGGCCAAATAATTTTTTTTGTAAAAAAAAAATCTCTTAGTAGGATGGTGGAAGGTCCAGAAAAAATAATGACTTTGCCTGCAATTTTGATCTAAAACCAAAAAAAAACCAAAAAAACATTGATATTTTGATACTATGAAAGGGTTATACACTACCTTGTGATGGAATCATGGGCAAGTGATCCATAGCATGAGAAATGGGCCATAAATAGAATCCATACTCTATACTAGAGGGTGGTAAATATTAAGTGTTGCGTACAACATTTCAGCTGTTAACATATCTAGGTGGAATTTTGCCAAATAATCTTTAGATCTTGTCACTATCATAGGCTTCCATACTTTTTGTGGTCAAAACATATGAAAGTTACAATGAGAGATACAATTTGTGGAAACTTGGTGAGCAACAGGAAGGTATCTGTTAAGATCAAAATCCACTGCCAACTCCACCATGCACCATCCATGGGGACGCCACTAAACAGTGAAGATCAATCATAAAAATCCAGCAGGAAATTAAAATAACGAAAAGGAGTTTTGTTTAATCACATGTGAGTAGTATATTGGACCAACATAGTAGAAAAAGGAATGAGACAAAACTTTATCCATGTAGACCATGATTTAGAGAACCCTTTACTATTTTAAATTAATAATTTACCCCTCCCCTTCTCCCTTATCATTTGCTGATTTCGCGACAGGTAATCTCACTTGTGATAGGTCAATCCATTTTTCTTGCTTTTTTTAAAAATTAAATTAAATATACATTTGCAATCTCTGTTTCAAGAACATTATTGTTGCTGATACTACTGCTGCTGCTACTGCTACTACTACTACTGTATTGGCATTATTATCCATCCAAAACACATTTAAACATTTAGCTTTAACTCTATACACCAGCCAACATTCATACAAATATCGACCCCTTAACCATTTTTATCTGACGCCTCTATTTCACTGCATCATGAAATAAATTAGTTGTGGATATTTATTTGAACATTTAGTCTTCTCGTATTATTTTTAAAATTTTATTATAAGTGGACCTATTGTAAATGCATGGGAGAAAAAAAAAGAAGAAGATATATTTATACGTATGTGTGCGTGTGTGCACATGCATATAGAGTATTCAAGGCTTCTGTAGCATGTTTTAGAAACCTGTGTACACACACCAGAAGCCACTGTGTGGCCAGTTAAGATTCTTTTGATGTTCCCAAGTTGAGAACAAGTATTGTAATCATTTTTAAGTCTTTCCCTGGCGCCATTGAAAATCTTGGTCACGCCAATGTAGGAAAAACTCCCTTATTATCCCTCCCCTTCGCCCCATATAAGAGATTACTAGCATTCCTTCTGACAATCATCGCACCAGGATACATCAGGAGATAGCTATTCCATAGCCTAGCAACACATTCACGACACAGAGATGGTGCTACCAGCAACACTTGTTAGACAAGGCCGGCAGAGCACCAAGCCAGACTTAGGGGCTGTCCAAGCCTTGACACACAAACAACTCCATATGTGGTCACAGAGGAACCTCAATACCACAGAATGGCAGCAGTTTCACCAACCACTCAACCCCACCCCCCTAACCCCTAAGTAATGCTCAGAGGGAACTCGACCAAATTATCACTAAATAAATTAACAAAAAGATTCATCCATTTATAAGAAAACGATCTTCAAATGAGATGAGCATATTATGGAGTCCATTTGCTGCCCTCCAAAGAGAGAGAGGACACGTATCATCCATTCAGAGAGGCCATACATAGTGAAGCACCCACACAGTTACCTAGATTACCACAAGGAATGAAACCAGATGGTCTCAGATTATCTGCCATCTGGTAGCCACAAGAATCAGACACCATTGCAGGGATTACAACTGAACCAAGAAGTCAAAGTTTAAGGAGAAATAATCTCAGTTACTAACTGGCAGACAGTGTGGGCTCTCTGTAGTAAGGACACCCTCTATAGCCAGGACCCTTGTTCTAGTCCCATACTAATACAGTGGGAGCCTCTCACTGTGGACTCTCTGTGGTAAGGATTAAGGATATCTTCTATAGCCAAGACACTTGTTCTAGTCCCATACTAGTACAGTATAATGAGAAGACATCAATCGTATTTTTAGCTTATTTATAAACTGTTTGCCTCAGTCATGAATGATGTATAAATGAGGACTTAATAAGAGTTTAGATATAACCACGAATAGTTCCCCTGAATGAAACAAGACAGTGACATAATCCTGAACGAGAGCTGCAGAGAGATGATCAATCAACAATGGTAAAGGTAGAGCACTCAAGCAAATCAGAAACTAGATTCTGAAATCTGTTGCACATGCAACATTGTTGAGACTTGTACAATTTGTGCCTTCTATCTCTCTATGGCCCAGTCCATTGTTTCGTATCATTTTATATACATCATATATCGACTGTGGGTGGGTCATCCTTAGTTATTAATTCTCAAGTGTCATATATTCTGATGGTGCATAGTACAGGTCTATTTTGCTCTGCAGCATCATGTGAAAGCCAGCTGACAGCATGATGCCCAGATATGACATGACACAGTGCCATGCATGCAGGATTGCCTCACCCCATGCACACATCATGCACTGCAGGACGAGGTCACCAATATGGCGGGCATTGTTTAAATTCCAATGATTCCATCATATTGTGGAGCAGACTTGCCCAGCTTTCTTAGGTCTGCATAAATCCCTGCATGACTGGTGCACTCACTCACCATCCAACCCTTACCTCTTTGCCTCTACAGTTGCCTGTGCTGTAAGGGACCATTTGCATCTGACCTTCCTGTTGAATGAGGTGTGATATTAGTCCACTACTACTGCAGACCTTCAGAATTAAAGTTTTTATAAATTAACAGTCTATTTCCAAAGCATATCCACACATAACTCCTTTAATCATTGACTCCCCCTATTTTCAGATTTTTGGGGATTTTTTAAAATACATATATCCTAGTAAAAACCTGCCCTACTGAAAGTTTTCAGTTTTACTTTCGATCTCCTTTAATCCATTATATAAGGGGCTTTTGGGGGGAGGGCATTGCCCCATTTCAGTGATTTAGCCTCTTTTTGAGGGGGAGAGGGAGAGGTATTGATGATCCTTTACCATATATATATATATATATATATATATATATATATATATTTTTTTTTTTTTTTTTTTTTTTTTTTTTTTTTTTCCCTCCATCCCTTCCCTCTCCCCTCAAAAGTCTGTGGTGACTACAATTACATAGTTGAGTGAAATCACAACTAAAACACACTTAACAATGTGCAAAATGGAACCAAGAAAATTATTTATCTGTTCCCACTTCAAACCATCATACAATGTGAAACAAAATAATGATTATATATATATATATATATATATATATATATATATATATATATATATAAAACCCAAAATTGGTACACACAATGACATGCTTCTAGGGTTTACCCTTGCTGTTTAGAGGGGGGGGGGGGGGGGGAAAGGAGAAATTATCATAACTCCCTCTGTAAAGTTATAGAAGAAGAGTACCAACCATCACACCAAAGGATGGAAATGTCACTGCCTAATGCTCAACCCTGGAGCTCCCCCTAGGGTCTAAAGTAGTTGACTACAAGAGGTAGTGGAGGAGGAGGAGTGACAGGACAAGAGTGTCTGACAGAGGAGTTGCTGTCCTGAGATACCCAGAAAAGTGATAACCAGCAAGTGTAGTCTTCCCTGTAGACTGCAGCCACCACATGTAATTCTCCCTTGTGATTGGCAAAGGTGGTGAACCCTGGTGTACTGTCACCGCAGACTCCAACCAGCTCCCTTTTAACCACATTTAATTACATTTTTATTGCACGGAAAATGTCACTAAGTGTAAGATATAAGACAGCATTATTGTAGCTAATCCATCAACTGATACTTGGATAGACAATCTGTAAGGGTTTCTGTAGTTCCTCCTGAAGTTCATCACCATGACAGTATGGCAACCTCCTTACCAGTATAGCAAAGACACCCTCTACAGCCAAGACACCCTCTATAGCTAGGCCACCCTCTATATCAAGGACACCCTCTATAGCAAGGACACCCTCTATAGCTAGAACACCCCCTATATTAAGGACACCTTTTATAGCAAGGACACCCTCTATAGCAAGGACACCATCTATAGCTAGGACAACCTCTATAGCTAGGATACCCTCTATAGTAAGGATTCCATCTGTCAGGACACCCTCTATAGCAAGGATACCCTCCCTCTATAGCTAGGACACTAATAGCTAGGACACCCTCTATAGCAAGGACACTCTCTATAGCAAGGACACCCTCTATAGATAAGACAACCTCTATAGTTAGGATACCCTCTACAGTAAGGATTCCATCTGTCAGGACACCCTCTATAGCAAGGATACCTTCCCTCTATAGCTAGGACACCTATATAGTTAGGACACCCTCTATTGCAAGGACACCATTTATACCTAGGACACCTTCTATAGTAAGGATTCCACCTGTCAGGACACCTTATATAGCAAGGACAGCATCCAAATGTATAATAAGGAATATCTCAGTAACAAGGATACACTCCATAGTAGGGAGTCCATCTGCTCAGTTAGGACACCCTCTAAAGTAAGTCCTGTGCATGTCAAACCATAAACACAACATAATCAGAGGTTTGCAGAGTTGCCCAAGACAACATTTTTCGTTAGGGATAAAGGAACATTGTATATAGTTCGAGGTCTCACTTTGTTAACTCCAATGCATCCTGGTTGATAATATCAGTGGGTTTCCTGTGGAGCAGCTAGGAAGCAGAAGACTTCATCAGTGTGTATACCCCAAAAGGATCCCCCAGAAAGTGATCAGCATAATAGCAGGGAATGTTTTTGAACACAAATCTAATCAGAAGTCCTTTTGCATGATACATGAAACAAATGAACACAGCAAGAGATGGTCACTTATGGCCCATCTAACCTTCAGTGACCTTTGAGGTCAACACACTTATTCTAAAACTTCCCGGGCCCTTGTGTACACAAAGTTTAGGCCAAATTGGTCTAAATGTTTGTTGGCCATAGATCCCTTACATACAAACCAAAAAACCTGAGAAGTACAAACAAAATTTAAATTGCTGCTTCATTGTATAATTATGATGCACTCACCAG
This sequence comes from Lycopodina hypogea, assembly GCA_963969325.1. NCBI lineage: Eukaryota > Metazoa > Porifera > Demospongiae > Poecilosclerida > Cladorhizidae > Lycopodina > Lycopodina hypogea. The sequence continues at coordinate 7,983,647 of OZ017779.1, read as the reverse complement.
ATCCATCTTTCTGCTGATGAGGATGACCACCAAAGTACTGCAAGAGAGGTAAGCAAGAGGTTAGTACATGCATGTGGTTGGAGGGACAAAAGTTCTGCTGCACATGCCCAGTATGCCCAGTATCATCTTCGGCTATGACATTAAACCTTGGACATTGTTGATAGGTCGGGGCAGGCAGGCAGGCAGGCAGGCAGGCAGGCAGGCAGGCAGGCAGGCAGGCAGGCAGGCAGGCAGGCAGGCAGGCAGGCAGGCAGGCAGGCAGGCAGGCAGGCAGACAGGGCAAAGAAGAGCTGACTAGGGCATGAGCAAGAGTTGATTCACTTGCCTCACATTTCGAATTTTACTGTGTATAAACACGAAATTCCTGAATCGGTTCAACACCCTCCCATGCACGAAATATCCCTGTCCCCAACACACACTAGCACAGTTAAATACTGCAAAAAGTGTCCTAATTGGCTTTCAGTCTGACCTTAAGTACAAAAAGTAAAACAGTACCCAAATGAGGGACGCTCTTTCCAACGGAGATTAGAAATATCGAAAGATTTTGACCAGAGTCTAGAATTTAAAGATTGTGGTTGATGATCCTATAACAAGCATTCTAAATTAACTGCTAAACTGACAAAAATTAGCACCACACATGCACGAACGCACACGCACACATGCACACACACACTTTCAATAGAGGCTCAAGCTATTTCTGAACCTCAACCTATTTGTGTTGTTTAACCTATGCCCCAGACTCTTGTATAAGCACAATGCACTCAAGATAGAGGTAAATACTGAAGAATACAGAATTGTAAGCAAAGGATGCCAAACTGCTAGCCACAGAATAACAGGGGGATGTCAATTTCTAATGTTGCACACTTCATAATTGATAACTTGCTACTTTTGCAGGTGTATACAGACTGACACAGGATATGCCAAGCTATGTGTTGGTGTATCACTAAACTCTACATACTGGGGCACCTGCTACTACACTATCCCAGACTATCCACCCGCCCAAATTAACCACCAATTACCCACCCATCCGGTCTAATTAACCACCAACTACCCACCCACCCTAATTAACCACTAATTATCCACTCACCCTAATACCCATCCTAACCATATGTACAGTAATGCATGTCTGTGGATCTAAGTTCCACTTACATTCACAGAGCCATTAGCTGGATATCCTCCCCCTCCCCCTCCTCCAGATATCAATGGCTTATTCACATAGAGCAGCACCTCTGTAATCATGACAACAACAAAACAACAACAGTAAGAAATTAATGTATTGCCAAAAAAAAATCAGCAACAATAAAACCAATGTAATGTTGTGAAAATACATAAAAAGAGAAAAAAGTTGTTAGTCTATTTTTTAATGAATGACTGCATTAAATTGACATGTGAAAAATCAATAGAAATTAAGACTGGTTAGATGACCACTTACCAATTCAAATAATATGGACCAATAATTTTACTGACTTTGTTCAGTGAACCAATAATTGGTGCATATGACTTGCATTGGTAAAGGGTAACTTATCCTGGGCTATGCAAGGCAATGTTGTTTCCTCTATCAGCTCCTGTGTCACTTCCCTTTTAGATGCTTTAAATTATCACCTTACAAAATCGATGTGTGTCTATTTGGATATCTTCAATTTCATGGACATGACATGGAATTCTAGATTTATAGTAACTCTCTTTGTGAAATCATTTAGTTTATAGTGCAAAAAATAAATATGTTGTGCGTCACTATACTATTATATTTGGTGTACAACATACTTGGTAAATTATCACATGAACATGGATGGAGTACAAGAATGTCAACAAAACAATATATGAAGTGTGTGTGTGCATATGTGGTTAAAATCTGTTGGGGATCAACAGATTTTAACCACACACGCGCACCACTTTCTCTCACATGCACAAACCACTTTCTCTCACACACACACACACACACACACACACACACACACACACACACACACACACACACACACACACACACACACACACACACACACACACACACACACACACACACACACACACACACACACACACACACACACACACACACACACACACACACATATACAAAGATTGCAACGGGAAGACGAATAGGACACAAACTAACACCGGGTGCATTATTATTGGGCAATGTACATGTCCAATGGAGCGCTTATAGCCGGCAGCAGTGCCAGTACCTTGGACAAGGACAGAGGTGGCCTGGAACACTCTGCTCCTGTACTGTGTGCCTTCCTTCACACTCTCTGACTTCACCTCGTCCAGACCCGGAAACGCTCGGGGAAGACCTTTACGCAGCATGCACGGAGCATCCACCTACAAGGAGTCACATAATTGACATGAGATATGCACGCCATTTGCACATGTACACATATAGCTGGTGAGAATACAAGCTTAGTGAGACATACTGTAGCAAATGGCAAGGAAAGTGCTATAACACAACCAAAAATCCTCTTTTAATTTATTTTCTTTGTGCATTTCATTAGCTGTATTCTCCATATGAATGGGACCTGCAGAATGCATTCCTTTCCACCATCATACATTAAGGACAATGTAAACAGTCTGAGGACAACCAAGTGGCTTTGACTTGGTAACAATTGATTATGATACCAACTGTCACATGATATTACATGAGTTAGCAGAACTTCAACTTGTCTAGGTATGTGTGCCAAATGGTCTAAGCCAAGGAATTAGAAGTAAGTATGACTATTTCAGGCTGTCAGAGTCAAGCCAGTCCACCAAACCTTCAATAACATCATCCCTTTCTCGTTCTGGATGAGAGTAAAGGACTCTTCAGACCCTGCATCACCATAGCTTCTGTTATGGCTGCTCCCATAGTTACTGTCGGCCAGCTATCTCTGCAGCTCATATGCCATTGCTCCACTTTTGAGGTGGTGAACCTGTCCACTACTTGAGCTATCTGTCAGTGGATACAGACATCCACACTGGTTGGTAAGTTCACTTTTATATGCACATCCCAAATATAATAACAACAAATTGAATGTTGAAAGAGCCTTTGTGTGTGTATGCTTGTGAGCGAGAAAGAACTCTGTGTCTCTGTAATGTGTGCATACCACATAACAAGCCTTCATCAGTCATTACTACTCACTAGTCACATGCACCTAACATGAGTGAGTAGTCATTGGTAGCTAGCATGCCCATGGTGTGTCTGTGACATGCATAAGACATTAGCTGCATATGTTCAGTAATTCAAGGATTGCCTGCCTGCCTGCCTGCCTGTCTGTGCAGAATCTAACTCCTTCCTAACAGCTGGAGGGATCTTCATGAAACTTTCATGTCCTCGCAAAGGTTCTCTTTTCCAGATCGGGTGGCAATGGGTGTGGTCTGATGGCACTACTAAGGTTGTTTAGTGGCATACACTCTAACAAAAATTCACAATTTGATTGTTTGTATGTGTGGACTCCTTCCAAACTGATGGAGGGATTGTGCTTGTTTGGTTAATGAGATTTAGTGGCAATAATCCTTACATTTTTCAAGTTAACTGAACAAGTTTCTTACTTCAGGAGCCTGACTATGTTCAGTACAGCAGGAATACTGTAAGCAACTAATGCAAGTCTGACCCCCACAATAAAGTCAAGGGGGAGGGGGAAAACAAAGTTTCTTTCATGGAGATGAATATCTGCTTTGTCAAATGGCATATGAATAGGAAATAACATTAACATTATCTGGTCCTACACATCTGTTATCTAAAATCTTTATCAGATAATATTTCAATGATTCCGTAGCTCGTCTCCAAATAAAAGGCTTGTTTTTCCAATGCAATTTCCTAATTTGTTTTTATTACCTTTACCTCAACAGCTATAGTGCCAATAGGAACTGACAGACATATGTCAGCCAATGTGGTTAATTAGGTAGGAAAACATTATAAGCATTTCACTAGCTATTAGTTCTTGCAACTGTACTGTTGAATCTTCCCTTGCCTTTAGAGGGAGTGAGATAGTGTAGGAAGTTCCTTCAGAGTGAACTGCAGGTAATAGCGCTGCTTTAGAATGGTCTTCACTTTCAAGAGAACTAGTCACACTCTCCCCACCAAATCTTCACCATAATGTTGGTATATGTGCAAGAGAAAATCTCTGGACTTGTGCTCACCGATCATGGAATCAACCTACCAGCACATTCTTCTGGCAAAGAGTTAAATTGCACTAACAAGTCTACTCCAAATAGAAACAGAACCCATTTAATTGACTTTGCTAATTAAATGAAGCAACCATTGTCTGCTGTGCAATGTCAACAACAACAAAAAAAAAAGCCCAACACATGATCAGCTACTGGCTAAAGTAACCTCCATTAGTGCAGGTCAGAAGACACTGCTCTCTTCTTGATGCCATTGAGAAATGGGCTTGAGCATATCTCTGAAGGGACGAGCTTGAGCATATCTCTGAAGGGACGAGCTTGAGCATATCTCTGAAGGGACGAGCTTGAGCATATCTCTGAAGGGACGAGCTTGAGCAAACCTACACACAGCATCGACATCTTCTCTCTTGACATTATGGATGCAGAATTCTATAAAGATTATAACTCCGAGGAAGGCCAAAAGGTTGCAAGTAGGACAGCCACAAAGGTTCTCTCTGTCCTCCACTCAAGTATGACCTCAACCTGGTTAAAATTGTCTGTGCACTCTACTGACCAACCACTTCAACTGGAGGACTTCGGTGGGCTATAACCATCTTCTTCCCCATGGCTAGTGACAGGTGTTTCTGATATGGAGGTGGAACAGTATATTTCTTTTGTGTGAATGAGTACCTGTTAGGAGATGATGACTATGCAAGTTAGTTGGTCACAATTTACTTTAGCAACTGAACCAAACTTGACACACCACATTTTGCTGTCCCTTGTTATAAGAGCATGCATTACCAGCTCACATAGCATGGAGAGGGAAGGAGGGAGTGAGGAAGTAAGGCCATGTGGAAATGAGGGAGGGGTGTTGGAGAGGAGGGAGGGGTGTTGGAGAGGAGGGAGGGGTGTTGGAGAGGAGGGAGGGGTGTTGGAGAGGAGGGAGGGGTGTTGGAGAAGAGGAAGGGTGGGGAGAGGGGAGGATGCATGTAAAGAAAATATATACAGAGGTTCCACAGAGAGAGAGAGAGAGAGAGAAAGACAATGAGGACTTACTTGGTCAGAACTTCGAGGCTTTTCCTTGAACCACTCCTCAGCAATGGTGTGCCAATCTGTGAGCTCAAACTTGCCTGTGCTGATGTTCAACCAGTGAGCTTGTTTCTATAACAACACAACAAAACCCAATGACTAACACAACAAAACCCAATGACCAACACAACATGTGAGATTTAAAAAACATTCTACAGAAATTAATTTATCATACAAAGGATTTTTCTACCATTCTCCAAGTATGGAATAGGGTAGGCCCATGCACCCACAGGGCACTGGTTGTCATAGCATTCAGACAGACAAGAAAGTGCTCTGGTTGCCATATTATTTAGACAATAAGTGCATTGGTTGCCATAGCATTTAGACAAGGTTGTGCATTGGTTGCCACATAATTTAGACAAGTGCACTGGTTGCCATAGCATTTAGACAAGGTTGTGCACTGTTTGCCATAGCATTTAGACAAGGTTGTGCACTGGTTGCCATAGCATTTAGACAAGGTTGTGCACTGGTTGCCATAGCATTTAGACAAGGCTGCGCACTGGCTACCAAGGCATTTAGACAAGGTTGTCACTATATGAGCTTCATTAATCTCATTGTGTGCTGTTAAACTCTTCCAGTAGTCTTCTCAGCAATTCTAAAAAAAAATTTCCCACTTACATCACACAGCTAGACTTCCTCTGATCTGAACAGAAGTAATTATAACCTTCAGACTGGAGGCTCCAAGATTATGAGGTCGACTATCAACAAGAAAGTTGGTCTTAACCTTTCCCAGTGCCAACTGGCCTCATCTGGTTGATTTACAGTGTTGTTGTTTTTGTAGAGAAAAGTTGATTTCACACCAACATTTTTGGAGGGAAAGAGCTGGAGACAAAGCTGCTTCTGTGGTAACCATGGTCACTACAAGCTTTAGTGGTCCATGAGAATTGATTATCACCTGGAGAGGGGAAATTTTAAAGGGAAATAACAATTCCTCCAAATGATATTCCTAAGGTGAGTGAGGGAGGGAGGGGAGTGAGTGAGTGAGTGAGTGAGTGAGTGAGTGAGTGAGTGAGTGAGTGAGTGAGTGAGTGAGTGAGTGAGTGAGTGAGTGAGTGAGTGAGTGAGTGAGTGAGTGAGTGAGTGAGTGAGTGAGTGAGTGAGTGAGTGAGTGAGTGAGTGAGTGAGTGAGTGAGTGAGTGAGTGAGTGAGTGTGTGTGTGTGTGTGTGTGTGTGTGTGTGTGTGTGTGTGCGCGCGCTCACACCTGTTGATATCATGCTAATATGTTCTGACACCATGCCATGTGGATGTGGTGGTGTTGTGAATATCATCAATAAATATATGAAAAGAACTAAAAAAAATAACAAATATTAGAGAATGGAAGAATAACAAACACCAGTGAAAAGGCTCGTCAGTACAGGAATATCATCATTCTAGTGCAAGCAGAGTAAGTTATACTCCTACTAATGGAACTGTACATTATACACTTTAATAACCCTCCCCCTCCCCTCCCCTCCCAAGCCTCCCAGATGATTGGATGGGGAGGCTTTTTCTATGGATATTATTGAAGAGAATATTGAAAGTTAGAGGGATAAACCTCCCTTTGCTCTTTATTCTTAAACAGGATATGAACTCGATATGATTCTTCTCCTCCTTTAATGAGGAATCACAACAAATGGATATATCTTACCACTACCAGCTACAGTACACCGACAGCTTTAATGGGAGAAGATAAACAGAGAGAGCTGTCAACTCCATACAACGCTGTGATATGGAATGTGAACTAATGATGTTGTAGACGGTTTTATTTCATTTCTTCCCTCTTCTGTTTCATGGGCTAACAGTTACAATAAAGTAAACCATAATTACATTGTCCTCCAGCTTCTGCACTATGAACTGCGCCATCTTTCCCCTCTTCCTTGTGGCAGCCCAAGCCTTCCACGCCTTCAGCCAATCATGACACACCTCTCCTCCTCCTCCTCCTCCTCCTCCTCCTCCATTTCCTGTCATACCAGGGCTGAGTTGGGGAGGGAGAGAGTGATGCTGCTGTGGAGAGTGACGAGTGTCAAAGGTCAAAGCCATCAGCTGGGGGAGATGGGACTAAAGTTTCGAAGAGAAATGGAAATTGTAGGTCCAATCAATGATGGAACTCCTAGTTGGAAGCAGTATACACTGATTAGACTGAAGGTAGTCACTGCAGGAAATGAGAGAGAGAGAGAGAGCATGCAAACAGTTAAATCACAGAGGTGCAGGAAGAGGTTGGTAATTATACCGACAATATTGTGGGCTTTATCTTGGGCTAGATAAATGTGCTTTGAAATCGCCTCATCATTCTATCCCCAAATCCCAAAGAATTGACCTTATTCCCTCAGTGAATGCAATTAGTCCCAATTATGTTGATAAATATATGCACTTGACAACAAAACATATTTTAGAACTTAAGATTATTAAACGAAGTCTCAGTGGCACTAACAGTGCATCATTAATAGAGAGCGACCCAAAATAGCACAGGCCAAGAGCTACATTCACTCTCACGGTTCCTTCGACTTTGTACTCAGATTTCTATGGCATGTAATAAAATAAAATAAAGTCCTTCCTTTATCTGATATTGCACTTGTACAGGAGCACATGCAACATCTTTCACAGTGGAGTGGTCCAGTTGGCAGGAGTGGCGGGTTATGGACCACATTGGTACAGGGTCATGCACTGGGCATGATGCAGTGATTGAACCAGACACAACACAGCAGTGGATAGGTAGGTTAGTAACAGTGAGAGTGGCTAGATACTATTAAGATTTCAGAAATAAAGAAATTGTGATGCCTGCTTGCCTACCTGCCTGCCTACCTGCCGTATATACAGCTGCCTGATTCACTTTCACTAATTGAATCACTGTGTACAATCAGTATGCATGCAACGTAAGAGTGTGAAATCACAGTTCGACATCAGATACTTTCTGATCAATTCATGCTTCGCCTGAAGAAAACACAGTGTCACTTTCATATAATTCTCCATACATTGTTCACCAGCCTTGAGTGAAGGGCAGTTTAAAACACACACACAAACAAACATCCACCCCTATTAACGCAATGCTAAGCAGTTGTACGGACTTGAACAGTTGAACTCCCCAACTGCTGGTCCCAGCAAATTCACATTTCACTCAATAAAGGCCGCAATTTAAAAGGCTGATACCAATAAAGGTAAGGGAACACCAACATGGAGAGATTGAAAGGAGGAGGGCAAACACTTACACCACCATAAGGAAGAGGACCAGCATATAAGGAAGAAAACATTCTGAAATCATAACTCTAGGAGTAGATCACCAAGGAAGGCAATCACACTAGTCAAGCAAATATTCCTGGAAAGTCAGCAAACAATTCTCACCATTCAGGGAGGTCAAGATTCTTGGAGTCCTGCCCTCAGGGGAAATTAGAATCAAGTGAATCACTCCTCTAGACTCTACCACCCAAAGAAATCTGATGCTCAACATTCTCCCCACTTCAGTAAGGGAAGTCACAACTCACCAGATTGAGATTCACTATTCACAGGAGGCTACTAGAGCGATCATTACCTAACTACTACAAGATATTGTGAAGCATAAATACTAACAATCTAACAGTTGACTCCTCCTTTTAAGTTGACCAACAGATAGACTTACAGCTTCTCTACATTCAGACGTTGACCAATAAAAGTTGCTAGTTTGCCACTACATTATACATGCTATTAATATAATCACTAACTTCAGCTATTCAGAGACACCGTCCACTCTCATTTTAACAAGCAAATGCAACTAGAGAGAGAACTCCCAAGAGGAAGAGGGTTCCATGAATTATGATGGTCAGGTGCACCATTGACTCAAAGCACAGTATCACCCAAAACAACCAAGTGTCACAGCAGTGACAGCACTATGGATTCTATTTTTAGCAATATCATTTAATAACATCCTGCAATTGGAATGCTGGAGGATGGCCTGGCATCATCACCATCAACCAATCCTTCACCCAGCCACAGATAACAGAGTTCCGAGTTCAGATGCTGTCATCCTCATTTCAAGCAAGCTTCTTTTTTGTGTTTTTAACCACAGCTCAGCAGCAATATCGGATGAATGGTGGGGGGAGCAATCATTACACCCCTTCCCCCCCCCCCCCCAACAATACATTGAGAGAAGAGGAGAGTAAATCCCTTTCCTATCCCTAAGTCCAGATTTTTAATCATGATCATTATACTTAACAGAGCTTAGAAATGAAAGTTTACTATGTTCAAACTCTGAACTCAGTCACCTTAGAATGCAATAACAATGCATGAAATGTTTGGCAGAGACATTCCCAGGGTTGATGTATGTTGCTTAGAGTTGGGAAAAATTGGCAGCAGCATCTCCAGGCCAAGGGCTGAAGTATGTTCTAAGGAATGTGTCGCCATAGTGACCAAGAGATCAACCAAGGAATTCATAAACAGAACATCAGTCAAACAGTAAAGGTGGGGCCGAAGGGAGTTAGACATTCTTCTTTTTCCTTTTTATCCTGTGCATACTGACATTGAAGCCTCTGGACTTATGTATTCTTTGGTGATGGAAAATTTGTGTAGCAAACACAGGGAATCTCTGGATTAAACAAAACTCGTGAACAAGCCAATGACAGCAACAAAGGCTGTTCCTACAAGCACTTGTATGCATGTTTGAACAGGTACAGCCAATGATGCTGGACTGGTACTTTAGAAGCTTCACCTCTTTTCATCCTCAGTAACAATGTGGCCCACCAGCTCTCTGCATTGGGATTCTCACATGAGTATGTGCCTGAGTATGGCTATACACATTACTAGTGCACTAATTAGTGGAGAGAGGCAGCAGGGAGCAGGAGTCAAAAGGTAATGGAGAGGGGGGGGGGGGGGGGATTTATGGTTTTCTGCATACACTACAATAATCAGAAACAGCCCGACATCCAAGCGTCTCAACAAGGGCATCCTACGAGCATTCCAGAGCGCAAGACATTGACAAGGAGGTTAGTAGACAGTAGGAGAGAATGCAGGATTTTTTTTTCCTGGAAAAGGGAAAGAGGAGGTGGGGAGGGGGGGGGGGGAGAATGGGGCGCCCCCCCCTCCAAGGAAAAATTTTGAAAAGTATGTGTTCCAAAATGAACTCTGGTGGGTTTTGGGCAGCCAGCCGACAGTAACTACTTAGTGTGCTATATATTTCATAAGCTTCCTTTTCCCCACCTTGGATATTTGGTAAACCTCACTGCACATCTGGGGTCAATTCTGCCACTACAAAGCAAAGAACCTAATTCAGGTTCGGTGTATTTTTAAACCTAGGACACACAAATATAAGTTAAGAAGGAAGCAAACATTTATGACATACTACATTTCTTAACCCCTGCTAATATTTACTATTGTTTGAAGGAATATAACGCCATACGCACGCGCACGCACGCGCACACACACACCTCACAATTTTAAACAACTGTGGCTTCCCATCAAACTAGTAGAAGAAATGCCTCAAGATGACAATTAATAGAAAAAGAGCCAGATAAGGTCAATTATTATATGAGAATAGAATCCTCTAGTTATGTACTTACCCTGTTCTGCTACCTAAAAATCATAGGAAAACACATTTTTATTGTATTTCTTTGATTTATTTGCATGTTCAAACACACTAGCTGGTTAAAGCAGGAAATTTACGAAGCCTACCAAGGTTAGAGTCAAAGACAGCTCACAAATGAGCGTGTATTGCCACACACACACACAACTTAAAGTCTTAGAAATGTGCAAATTATATCCATGTTTGTAAATGAAAATTAAGCGGATATGTCCTTCCAAGTTTGAGTAAATTGGTGTCTGCTATAACTATGAACACAAGCAGCAGCACTAAGATGCTGTAATTAATATCACTAATATCAGACAAATAAATACTTGAGGAAGCTAATTATGCAGAACCAATCTATGAAACACAGCAGATTATGATAGTACTTGCACCGGAGGATAAATGGAACGCTTTTGCCGAAGTAAGAACACCTGATTCTTGTAGGTTTATTGAGCAGCATACGCTTGTACCTATCAATGGTAGGTACTTTCATAGCAGGACACAAGATGCCAAGTTGCATCAATTAAAAATCATTTAAAAAATCAACGCCAAGGTTACATCATCTTGGAATATTTAATCTAATTAAAATGCCAATATCTTAATATATCTCACAATTCGTTTGCGTGGCTGTCTGTGTGTATGTGCGGACTTTATCTTCTTCCAAATCGCTGGAGGGAACTTTACGAAACTTTCAGGGATTGATTAGGGCACCTCACTGCATGTCTTCGCGAAAGTTTTTTTTCAGATCGGGTGGCTATGAGTGTGGTTTGTCAGTGGGCCTGGTTTGGTGACATGGAACACTAATACCTCTGAAATTTGGCATGTTTATCAATTATATTGTATTTGTTTGATTAATTAGATTAGTGTCAATAATTCCTACATGCTGCATATAGAAAACTAAATATGTTTGTTACTGTAGGTGGATGACTTGAAAACCACTTATAGGGCAGATTTTCTGCTATATAGTAATAATAAAAATATATAGGAAAGTTTATAACTTTTCAAATAGCATGGAGGAAGCATAGAGCTTAGAAAATCGGATATAGTGATCACATGTTTTATGGGAAAACAATTTCATCTGTGCACCTTTAGTATTGCAGTGGGCAAGGCCACTGATCATCTGCAGTAAATTCTCAATTAATAACTGCTCTCCTTTACGGTGAACCAGAGTTTTACAATAAAGAACCTGTCCTAGTTCTTCAAGGATCGAAGGCATAGGAAGGCGTAAATGGTCTATAATTTTACACCTTTAATGTAGTATAGGCCAAAACAAATTAGGCACCCAAGATAGGAAAATTAGGAGATTTTTTACATGCTTCTACCTATTAATTTAGCATCGTGATATTTGAGAATTCCATTAATGTTACCCTAAACATACAAAAACACTAATAATGCAGAGTACAATAAAATTTTTAAAAAATATATATATATATATATCAAGCTTTATACCAGCCAGTTCAGTAGGTACTCAAGAATTTAGTGCAGGTAAGTACTGATTACCTTGCTAACTTTAAGTTACATTGGCTGTGTTTAAACAAAGTATGAATCAATCCGAGCATTGATATAATTTTTTAGCATATTTTACACACTTATATGCATAATTGTGATAACAACTTGAAATATTTCTTTATTTTATTTCAATATTACAGCAATTACAATTTAAACTACACACAAATTTGTCTCAATGCTTGATATATTTTATAGGTCCCTAAGGAAATAGAATGCATATATATATATATATATATATATATATATATATATATATATTCAATAAACCTGTTATTTAAAAACAATGCTTTTATCCTAGAACCAGTGCACAGTTCAAGGAGCATTTCTGGTTCATGTGTGATGATAGCATGGCCTTCCAACACAACCTGGCCTCCCCTACCTGGGTGCTAAATCAAAGCCTTCCTTGGACATTAATCCCAGTTACTTTAATGTAAACGTGATTGAAAATTGCTGAACCAGCCAGGATTCAAAAACGCCCTAAATCTACATTTGTTAGGGAATCTAGCCACGCATATAATATTTTAAGCTTCGTCAGAGACAATTACCTCGCAAATGATAAAAATTAAGAGCTTGTATTGCATTAACTCACACGAAAAGAGGCTTTCTTGGACGTTCTTTTCAACTCTGGAGAGGTTTAGCCACAAACGAAAAGACTACTCAGCTCCCAGTTGCCCCTGCGACGTCATTATTTTTACCTCTAAATAAGCGTGGTGAGCAATACTTACCACAAAGAATTATCGACACAAAATCCGGTACGATTGCACGTGCTTTTCGCGCATGCCCCGCAGAATCCTCGCTCCAAATTCCCGAATAAGGATATAACTATATGTACCATTCCCTGTCTTCTCGCCTCTCCGCTCAACTGCGAATTTTACAGTGCCTCGGTGCTAGAACTTTTGTAACAATGTCGAGACCCAAAGTTTTCTTTGAAATGGCTGCTGATGGTGAACCCCTCGGCAAAATTGTTATGGAGGTATAATACTTTTTAAAAGTAATATACTGCTTAGCTATTTGCTACGTATTAGCTGTGTAGATTTTTATGGCCAATGCCTATAGCCCCCTATGCTAGGGGGGGAAATATATTACTTGCTCGCCTTTACCAGGAAAAAAAAGGGGGGGGGGGGGGGGGGAAGCCAGAGTGTAGATCCAACTCATCATAATCAAGCTCGCTTGCATCCATTTTTAAAGATTTTAAATGAATTCTGGTTTTATTAAATAAATAAGATTGTACTAAATAGCATTTTTAGTCTAGTGCTGGAGCTTCAGAGGCAGGTTTTCTTCAGCTAGTTACTGAATTGTGTAACAAAATGTAATCATTGGACAGTATAACTGGCAATAGTGATCAGACAGATTATTCCCTTTTTTATCCTCTTATCTTATGAGACTAAGCAATTTTATAGTCAATTAAATATCCTGTTTTGATCATATATATATATATATATTGACACATACAACTTGGTACATATAATCCTAAAATACCAGGAGGATTTTAGTCTGGTTTTGGTTTGGAAAATCTCAATTTCCATGTAGGGAAATTTTTTCAATACTAAAAATTAATGTGATTGGTAAAAGAACACCATTGCTAAACTTGACTACATCTAAGGTATGTTGCTGATGATGTAATACAATTTGGTACTGTGCTTGGTAAATGGTCTGTGCCAAAGGAGAGGCAGGTGATTGGATAAGAATGTCTCATCACAAGTACGTTTATGGCCCCAGCAATATCTCTTACATTCTTGTAATGTATTTATTAGATTCCCATCACCTTATTTTCTTCCCCCTTTTTTTTTGTTTTTTTTTTTTGTTTGTTTTTTTTTTGTTTTTCCTTTTTATTTTTCCTTTTTATTTAAGGTTACATATTGATGAATTTTTTGGTGTGACATTACTTGGTTGAAAATGCATATCAAACACATTTGTTGAAAGCCAATTAATTGAGAAGTGTTGTTTTGTTGTGCTTTGGTTGCTTCATTAAATGAAATTAGTATAATTTGTATCGGAATTATTATTGTTACTTCCCTTTTTCTTTTCGGCTGCTTATTTCCTAGACCAAACTAACACTCACTTATTTAATTTAAGATCACAAGTTTAAACCTTTACTTTGGGCTTGCTGTGCTCAAATCTTTGCTCATATCTTAAATTCATTTCTAGCTACTCTTAACATTAAGGAAATGGGGGTAGGGTCAAAAGCAATTCCACCTTTGCCTTCTTCTGCATGATGAAGTGGAAGTGCTCACCCTTCCCCCCAATAGATTGGACTAGGGTTCATCCTAATCCAACCATGCTGGAGTGTAGATTGGTGGATGCTAAGCCTTCAGGAAAATTTGATTGAGGGTATGTCATTTTCATGTGTGGCACACAATTCATATCTTGAACTACTCTCTGATGAGTTTTACAGAAATATTTTGATCACAATATAGCATTTCAGTTATATTTTATATTATTTTTCTTCAGCTTCGTGGAGATGTGGTGCCTAAAACTGCAAGTGAGTTTTTGTTTGTTGGGGGGTTTTTGTGTAATTCAACAATAGTGTTGCACTTAATTATTACCCTTGACATATTTTTGGTATGGTAGGGGTGGGTTCTGGGAAATAGTGGTTTTGTAATATAAGAGTAGTTATGTAATTTCATCTTGAAGTAGATTAACATCTGTTTGTGGTGTGTGGGTCTCTCTCTCTCTCTCTCTCTCTCTCTCTCTCTCTCTCTCTCTCTCTCTCTCTCTCTCTCTCTCTCTCACTCTCTCTCTCAGAGGTTAGACCAGTTTACTCAATTCAGTATGATAATCATATTTCAGGCTCACTCCTTATTTTATCTCTTTGATGCCATAGAGGCTTCCTAATTCAATTTCTAGAATTGTGGTGGTTGTGGTTACTCATTCAAGAGTAACAATAGAGCAGCATTATTGCTCTCTCACAGCCTTGCCTGATCCTGGTCATGTGCCAGTCAGCAGGTATTACAACTCAGGAAAATCAAGGACACTAAATGGTGGTGGAGTGGTGGGGGGAAATTTATCATAGTTCAATCAGGGACATATAAACCCGTGACATTCCTGGAGGCTAAAGGCCTGTACACACTACAAACGGGTTTGTACCTCTCTCCAGCAACACCTGGTACCAAACTTTTTTTTGGTCCACACTGGCATAGTGCTGAACCTGCTACACTTTACCTGTGTGGGCTGAATAATTGGCTAGGCTGAATTATTGGCTAGGCTGAATTATTGGCTATGCTGAATTATTGGCTAGGCTGAATTATTGGCTAGGCTGAATTATTGGTTTGCCTCTACCTCGTGTGGAAAGAAATGGGATATTTAATTTTCTCATGTGTAGGCTGAATAATTAGTTTGTCTCTACCTCGTGTAGAAAGAAATGGGACATTTTATTTTCTCGTTTGTTCTGTCTGTCTTTCCCTCTGTGATATCATCACACAAACAGGAGAGAGGAGGGAGAAAGCTGTTAGTAGCTAAACTCCTAATAGTGCACATCAACAATAAAGCTACAGGAATGTTAAATAATCTGATCCCCTTGAAGCAACCCTTCTGACGGTTTTGGGTGGAACCTGTTGGGATGAAACTGGGTGTAGTCCAACCTGTTCCAGACACGAGTGAAACCGGTTTTATTGTGCAGTGTGGACAGTCCTTTATTTTCACCTTATGCATGAGCCAGCTGTCACAAATGGTAATGCCAGTGCACAAAATAGAGCCTGGTGTGTGCAAGATTATATTCAAGCCTGAATTCACACAGAGGCTAGTTTTCTTCTTTCTTAGTGTTGGTCTCAACTTGCAAAGCATTCCAATCGCTACATGCCAATGTTATGATGCACTACAAGTATGTGTAAAACCAATTATCCTTGTGTGGTTCATTGAATTGGTGCATGTTTCCACAGCATATTTAGTCAGAGGGCATGGTGCAACTGTTGCATGTCAGGGTCAATTTTTAGTTATTCTGAAGTAATTGTTACTGTTATCGCTCCCTAAAGCTTTTCACATGAGGAAGATCCTCACCTGTATCCTTAAATTAATAAAATTAAATTAAAAAAATTAAAAAAATATTATTTTTTTTATTTAAAGCAGCCCCACCCTCCACACTGAAATATTTCAATTAAAATAAAGTTTATTGCTTAAGTTTGCAATCTGTACTTTCTTTATTCCTTAATGTGTGTAATTTGATGGCATTGCTGTCTGTGTATTGTGTTGCAGAGAACTTCTTGCAGCTTTGCACTGGCGAGATGGGATTTGGTTATAAAGGATCCGTTTTCCACCGTGTCATTCCGGGATTCATGTGCCAAGGTGGTGATTTCACCAGGGGAAATGGAACTGGAGGAAAATCTATCTACGGAGAAAAGTGAGGAGAGGAGTTTGCATACACCAGCAATATGGGGGGGGGGGGGGGGAGTCACTGCTTTTATTACAAGCCTCAGCACATTTATACTTAGAAAACTTTGCAGTGATTGTTAGAAAATTTTATAAACTCAGTAATTTCATAAGTATGGTGCGGCTTTTTTTTTTTTTTTTTTTTCCATCCTTGGATGGAGCCCTTCCAATTTTCTAATGGCAAGTTAATTTTTTCGCTATTCATTTTCTTCGGAATCGCAGATTTTTTTTTAAGTAAGTTGCATTTCCATTCTGTGTACGTATTTTGTGTTACAACAACACAGTCAGTCTAGTTGTTGCTGCCCTGGCTGAACTTGAATGGTTTCACTGTATTGGAATATCCTCTATTCTCGATGGTGAAGACAGACAAATAGACACTGTCTCCCCATAGTAGTGTTATGGGTGTGGTTGTAGTGCCAAGATCAAGGGGTATTCGGTATAATTCTAGGGATAGTAAAGGTAACATTTTGTTTGGCTGTGTGTGTGTGTATAATATAATGGTGTTTCTGGTAGGTTCAAAGACGAGAACTTCACTCTGAAGCACACAGGACGTGGAATATTGTCCATGGCTAATTCTGGTGAACACACCAATGGCTCCCAGTTCTTCATCTGTACTGCCAAGACTACATGGTAAGCTTTATTTAGACCTTGCTCAAGATCAGGGATATAACCAGATCAGTGTGATACCAATCATTACTCGTGCTTATTAACAGTTATGGAATATTCAATAACTGTTTTTTGTTTCAAACAAATGATTTTATATATACATATATATATATATATATATATATATATATATATATATATATATATATATATTTCCCCCCCCCCCCCCCCCCCAGTTTTTCCTTGATTCTGTTTTATTTGGATTTATTAAAATAATTTTATTTCCTATTTTTTCTGATCCAGCTTCGGAAGAAGTAGTATAATTGTGGGGTCATTCCATCAAAATGAACTAGATGATTCTATGCTCCCATGAGATCACACCTGTCAGACAAATTCTGTGTGCTTGGAGGGTGGGGATATATATTTACATATACAGTGCCCATGTGATGCATACCCCTATTCCAAGGGTGGAAAATTTTATAGATATATTAGGTGGGGGTAAGTTCATAACAATGTTGGATCTAACCCCCGTTGGGACCTCTTCGGTAATGCCCATTGCAATAGAAAAGGAAAGAAGCTTCCTCGACCTAATTTTATTTTTATTCCAGTTGGCCAAGTGGCAAAGGGAGAGATAGCTATGTAACAAATTGAATAATTCTGAATGTTATTATTTTTGGACTATCCCTTACAGACCCCAACTGTGTATGCCAAATTTTATCCCGATCAACCCATTGGTTATGCACAAATAATGATAGATAAATAGATATGTAAAATACTGCAATTACACATTTATTATGTAAGAATCACCCACACCTCCGAGAACTCATGGCAAATTACATCCCAATCGAACTTGCTGTTCTTTAAATCCCTTTAGTTAAACACAAATAGAAAAAGACAGACAAAAATGCAGAAATTTAGAACTTAAATATATAATAACCATCCCACACTCACCCCAAGTGCTCATGCTAAATTTTATCCCAATTGGCCCAGCAGTTCTTTTGATTCCAGGCTTATGCACAAATAGAAAATAGATAGATTGTGACAAATGCAGCAATTCAAAGTTGAATAATGTAATAACTAATAACCATCTCACACCCAGCCCCGAGTGCTCCTGCCAAATCTCATGCTAATTGGCCCAATGGTTGTCTTAATTCCAGTCTTATGCACAGATAGAAAAGATAGATAGATGACAAATGCAGCAATTTAAAGTTTAATTATATAATAATTATCCCTTACCCACCCCAAGTACTAATTGGCCCAGCAAAAAAAATGAAACTTAGGAGGAAGAAATCCTTTCTTGTCCAAATTTTATTGCAGTCGTCCAAGCAGACACAAAAAGAAAAAGACATCTAGGTTTTAAAAAATGCTGCTATTTTATTATTTATCCCAATCGTCCCAGTGGGTACATGGAAATAAAGTAAGATAGGTCAAAATGTGCATTTTCACGTTTATTATGTACCGGTTACCCCACCCACTAAGTGCTCATGCCACATTTAATCCCAGTCAGAAGTGCACTTCTCTAAATTCCAGTGGTTATGCATAAATAAAAACACAGATAGATGACTGAAAATACAGCAATCCAAAATTTAGTTGTGTATTGACCATCCCACACCCACCCACCCCCAACATTTTATAGTATGTGAATAGTTGCATGTAGTTGTCTGTTTCAACCAAGCTAGCCTAAAAGTGATTAAGAATGTTTTGTGGGCGGTTTTTTATGATGTGGAACACGCGTGCTTGTTTATTTTTACAGGTTGGATGGAAAACATGTTGTTTTCGGCATGGTGACAGAAGGTCTGGATATCTTAGAAAAAATCGAAGGTTACGGATCAGAGAGTGGCAAGACGTCCAAGAAGATTACGATTCGCAATTGTGGTGCTATATGAAAACCATCCTGAAACTGAACTGACCCCAATAGACTGATTATAATGATATAGTTACCTAGGTGATTATTGCTTCTTTTCATACCCGTTTGATCTGAAAGAAGCTGCATTCCTTGGAAAAGAAAATCGTCAATGATAAATGTGCTTGCCGTGGTGGGTGTGTGTCGATCTAGACCTAGGAGATTAGTTTCTTAACTGGTGTTAATGATTAGTTTGTTTATTTTGTGACACAAAGTGAGCAGTTGTTTTTACGTAAAGTACTGATGCAACCACTTGGAACTGAATGAGGTGATCTTGATTTAGATGTGCCCACATGTCAGAGTGATAAATGATATACATGATGTAAGAAGGGAGAGATTTGCATATAAGAAACTCAGATCATGTGAATGCTTTTTGGCAAGGGATTGGGGGACATGAATAGTCCGTAAGTGCATACTTGCTCATTGTGATTTTTTTTCTTGCAAATCATTGATCTGGCTTCCACATGCTCTACTGACTTTACCAAATTACACTAGCATGAATGCATAGCTTTGTCTCTGGTTTGGACTGGCTAATTAATACCCTAATGTGCCAGACACAGGCACACCTTTAATTAATATCAAAACACTGATTACATTGTTTTTAAGATGAGACAATAACTTAGAAAACATGCATTTTTTTCCCCCTTTGTTATTAAAATAATTGTTTTTCATGTTGAGGATGTAGGCAAGGTGTGTTGGTAAGCCTGAATGTGTGCAGATATAAGCAAACATCCACTTATGACTTTGTAGGTGAAGAGTTATTAAATTCACCACATCTGTGCTGTGTTGATAACCAGCTTGTATACCCACTGTCACTCACTGCATGGGGTTAGATATGTACATGCAGTTGACTGCACTGTTAGCCATTTTCTTTCTTTCTGGCATAAATGGTGAGCATTAGTTTTAATAATTGGGTTCTTGTCTCATGAATCCATAATGAAGAGGAATATGAATTTGAACTTCCTATTAATTTGGTCACTACTGCATATCCTGGAGGAGGTTCACTTGGATTGGGTGGAAATGGGTGCGATTTTTATAGCCACACCCATGCTGTTTTGTGGGGTTTTTCCTTACCAAAAAAAAAAAAAAAAAAAAATTGTGTGTTTGCAATGTGACTGGGAGTGTCAACACCCTGTGGTTATGGGTTGTTTATTAGCCACTCCCACTGGAAATCGTTTTCACAGCTAAGAACAAATGGTAATTTCACATAAATGTTCATTATCGTATCTTGTTGATTGGGGGGGGGGGCCCAACTATCCTTGTATTTGGTCACCTATGGTATTCTGACCAGAACCACTCAATGGTGGGGGTGAGCCCACTGCCTGTGCAGTGACTTCTGCTCACACACAGTTACCTTTCACGGGGTGATCAATGGAGTCTGCCAATGATGTGGTAAAATGTAACGAAATATGTTCAGTATGCACAGATTTCAACAGCAAATACTATCACCATGGCAACAGGTGAACACTAGTGTTTGTGATGAAATAGTTATTTATGTACAATGTTTGGGGTTCAAAGTTCGTTTGAGTTTGACTGGGTCTGTGATAGGTGCCGTGCATCTGTAGTTCTCACACAAATAAGCAGTTGCCTTTCCATCCACCAATGTCACACTGGTCAGAACATCCAGGTATTTGGACAAGATGGACTCCGTGCCAGGATTGTGGACGACGATGATCTTATTAGGATGATAGAAGGAATTGACAGCATCTAGCAGGGCAGCTGTGTCTGCCAAACACTGATCACCAGCTATGATGATCTACAAACGACAACAAAAGAAAACACCACATGATAAAATATTTAGACCAATGACAAAGACAACAAGCATGAAATGAATCACGCATAACCCACTTGCTGTGTATGCAGGATATATGACGTGCATCAAGCATATTAAATGTACGTACAAGATGTAAGAGACAATTCCCATATTTTGCGTATCTGAGGAAGTGTCACAAGATCAACAACAACAAAGTAACTTTTAAACCCTGTGAGCTCCTGTGGAGCTCGCGGGTAAAAGTAAACTTTAGTCCCTTGTCAAAAGAAATAAAACGTAGTTTAAACTGATTTGCTTAGGCAAACAATTTTTCTCAACATGTCATTTGAAAATGTGCAGAGAAGTGTATGATTCTAATGAACATTGAAACATCTATATGAGGGGAAGGGGGCTAGGGGTCAAAATAGATCAAATAAACTGGGACCAAGGTTGACATTCAAATATTGTGCACCTGATAATACGCTGTTAGTGAGCAGGATAGTGCCCCTCCCCTTTTTACCAAGTTTGGTACCTCTGCGGTTAAGTACCTGACATAAAATTTTTTATTTTTTAAAACCTTACAAAAGATGACATAGCAACATGTTGACACAGTGGCTATTTATGCCCAAGGTAAACAGCATTGGTAAAAAGAAAAAAAATTTTTCTTAATGGTGAAATTCACTCATAGTAAGAATCGTAATTCTTGTGACTAAAAGTTGAATTTGGATCAAATCAGTTGGTGCATGAGTAGTTCTGGAGCAGTGTGTCTGGCTGGGTGTTCATATTCCCACCTCTCTCTCTCTCTCTCACACACACACACACACACACACACACACACACACACACACACACACACACACACACACACACACACACACACACACACACACACACACACACACACACACACACACACACACACACACACACACACACAATGGGAAGATGAAAAACGGGAAAAAATCATTTTAGTGGAAAGAAATTATTATCCTCACATTTTGCAAACAAGAAAACTGAAAGAAAATATTCTTTATCCATTGGAACATAGACTACGATAGTGTTTTACAGGAGTTCCCCCAGAAGCTTTATATTTGGCTGTGGTATGAACAGTTTCAGTTCAGAATGTGCTAGCAGCCTGAAACCCACGAAGAAATGATCTCGGAGCATCTTTAGTACCCTCTCATCCTGACTCCACCCAGCAACTCCCTCATGAACTTACATACACACATTGAAGCAACATAAGGCTCCACTCTGCTTTGAACATACACAGCACAAACAAAACAGTTGCCTGTTTTTTGATTGATCCTATAAGCATTATATTCTGCAAAGCCAAGCAAAATGACAGGAGCATGCTTCTCTCTCCCACACAACTGGTTTCCTTTTAGTGATTACTATTGTATTAACATACTTGACTACCTATGTCGCCATGGTGATGCTGGTGCTATATACCTGCAAGCACACAGAGATCAGTGCCTGGCAGTGAGACAGAAACACAGAGAGAGAGAGCCTCTTGACAAGAGGATCAGATCTTACAGAAGGATTCAGCACAACACTTGACATGAAAGGGGGGGCATTTATTGGAGTTAGACGAGGATTGAGTTAGACGGACAATGGAAGACAAGAGTACACACTCACTCCCATGCCTCCAGCAGACCAACTGACCTGTTTGGGTGCTTGTGAGTGGAACATGAATGCAGACACCATTTTAGGAAGGGCCACCGGATGCTCCCCCATCACTTCGGCAAATGCTTTGTATATTCCAGTCGACTTTGGACCAATCTCTTTACCCGGGAAATAAGCAGATAAACGCTGAAGATTGGAAGCAGAATAGGAATTGGAACTAGGCTCTGCACCGTCCTGAGCTGCACACAGAGGAAAAACAAAACAAAATGATTTAAAAAAGGAAGATTTGAAGCCCACATAAATGGGTTACATTTATCTTTAATCTGAAACAAGATCAAAGGAAAGATAATTTGAGGACCTCCACAAAGATCCTTTGATCATTCTCCTCAAGAGCTAATCTTTTTCAACTCCTGACCCCATAGTTTTTTTAAACAACTGTATACCAGCGACAAGGCAAAATGTAAGTATAGTAATTGTTTTCTATAAAATCTGATTGATAATAAATTTTTGAAATAGAAGCAACATCATCAATAGAGCAAGGACTACAATTGGATAAGTTATATAGTTCCAATATGCATCCTAGATGCAGGGGAAATCCATAAAATAACCACACGTCTCATACGATTCCTCCACATGCAAGGTTGGCAATATGAATGTGAAGGGAAGAAAAGTGTATGTGTGTTGGGAGTATCTCGAACATGAATAATTCAGGTACAGAAAAGCCAAAGTAGAGCTGGAGTGCACTTCAAAGAGTATCTAACAATGCATATTACACTGGTAACGACCACAAAATATAAGTACAAGTGAGCTCAAATGCCCCTCCCTTCCCCCCCCCCCCCCCCCCCCCCCCATTAGATCTCTTCACCTTCCTTCAGGTGCAACAAAATGCTTGGATCTGTGGTAGTGCTGCTGTAGAATCCTCCCTTGCTTTCATCCCAGAACAGCTCCACCATCTTCTGCTGGAGGAGACACGCCCACTCCAGCCACTTGCCCTCCTGGCTGGCCTCAAACAGATCCAACAGTCCTCCAATCAGAAAAGCATAATCATCAGCAAACCCTTCAATGGCGCTAGTGCCAAGCTCTCTGTAATTAATGAAAGAGCAAAGGAGGAGGAGAGGAGGGCTAGGGCTAGGGCTAATATGAACTTGTCATAGAATTAAATACAGAGAACAGGAAAGATTAGTACTGATTGACCCTCTCAAGAACATTGGTTGACTGTGCATCATGCACAATCAGCCAATTTCCTCTGACGTCAAATTCACCTCCCAAGTAAGTGAACAGATCTTCATCTCCACAGCTATTTTTCACCTTATCTTTGACAAACATAGAAATAAAGTGTCTGGCAACAGATAACCAGGAACCATTTGTATTCTTGCACTCCACTGCTATGTAAAAGAGTATGTGTGTGTATATAATATTCTACAGCATGCACTCCCTAAACTCTAGATCACACAAACAATACTATTGGACTATACTGCACATGTGGGAGGCGGGGACTCGCCGGGTACTCACTGGTATGTAGTAATAACATTTGCTAGGAATGTTAACACAGAAATACTACAAACCATCTTCAGAACAAACATTTAATACAGAGACTAAATTAGGTTATTACAAGGGTCTACAAAATAGTAAGAATAGTTCTGTTGTTTTAAAATGTATATTGACCCCTAAAGGACTCCAGCCCTTGTGATATTACGGGACACTTAATTATGTTGCATACTAGACTATGGGTATGCCAGTGGACTACATGAGCATGCATTTGCAACATTTATAAAAGCAATTTTAAAAAAATTTGAAATAAAATAAAAACTAATAATATAAACAAAAGTAACAGATTATTTTTCTAAATTACGAAGTAGAAACAGCAGTTTTAAATAAACAACCAAAAAAAATGTAATTCTTTCCCACCTGTGGTAACATAGTTTCTACCTTCAATTGAGAAAGCCAAAGATGTAGTTCTGGCTAGTTGGAGCAACACTACTCTAATCTAAATGAAGGTATAGGTTGGTTGATGGTCAGCAAGGCAGTGGGTGGCCACAGAAGTCGTGGCAATAGAATTTTTTTAAAAAACTAAAAGCTTTAACAGCTTCTTAGGTGATCAACTTAGTCTTCCACTCAACTAGTATGAGCACTTGGCCAGCCATAAGATGTGATGCACCAACCAACCTTCAGCAAGACTAGAGCAGCACAGAGGGAGAAGTTGATAGGGCAGAGAACAAGGACAGCTACCATGGATACAATCAGCCATTACAGTATTACACATAATAATGCCCACCCTTTGCTGTCTCGGTAAGCATTTCTCAGCAATGTCTTCTTCTCGCTGTTGTAGAGGACATGCTCAACAAATGTTGCTGATTTCTTGGCAGCTGCCAAATAAGAGGCATTTCCAGTGACCTTGAAGGCGTGAGAATAACCAGATATCATCAAACCTATGCAGAAAGACAGTCACAAAATAAAGCCGCACTTCAATACAGTGATTGATAAAATTATGCACACTGAAATTTATGAAAACAACTCAAACATAATCACACCACATATCAACAACATGAATGTATTAATGAGGAATAATTACACGCGCAAAATGTGTGGAGTGCCCTTGGTTGAATGTTTGGATGAGGAGGTACACTAGATAGATTACCGTTCCAGGAGGTAAGGATCTTGTCATCTCTGTGAGGTTTGGGCCGTGCTTGCCTCTCCTTGAACAACAGCTTTCGACCCTCACCAAGTAACTCAGCAACCTTACGCTCCTCCATCTTGAAATGCTCTGCAGTCTTCTCCAGAGATCCCTTGACAATGAGCACATTTTGTCCTGTCAGCTCATTGTGGGGGTCCTGAAATGTATACAAATATATGAGTGGGCAGGCCACTGAAGTAGTGCCTTGCTTTATGACATTATTTCAAGAACATAACAATTGAAGGAAGAACTAGAATGAAACACAACAAAACTAACCAAAAATATATAATAAAAAAAAATAATTCGAAAAAAATAACACAACAAACTAAACAAGAAAACAACATGAAAGAACAACAAAATTCACTATAATAAGTGTGTCTTGCTCTCTCTCTCTGTCTGTAACTAATGCTACTTTTCCTAAATGGGAATTCCAATCACATTAAAATTTTTCCAGTGCATTCAGGGTAGCTCTGGGAGTGCAGAGGTCAATTTTTGTTGCAGAAAATGCTCTGGAGAGAAAGATACTTGAATGAAAACAATTTTCTTTATTGTATTTTTTTAGACTATTTGGATAAATGGTAATGGATAAATGGTAAAGGGTTATTGATAGCACCCACTACCTTCAGAGACTTTTAGTCTCGCTAGCCAGACCCTTTACCCTCTGAACTGCAAGCACTGTGTGAGAAAGGGTCTGGTACAACACTATAATAAGTTTTTTTGTACTGAATCTATCGTTTTGACGGATGACATGAGCAGAACCATAATGTACGTGAGTGTCCTTTCATCAATTTTACACAAAAAATCATTTTGCATTAAAAAAAAAGGCTACCTTGCAGCGTTGTCCTTGTGTAGAGATCCTACAGCTACTGACCCTAGGAAAAGGAAGAAGATGCAGGGTGGGATCTATAGCAGCTAGGGGCATTCTTTATGAATTAGACTCCATTTCATTAAAAAAAGAGAAAACCTCATCCATAAGAGCACCGGCCCCGCTTTTGCTTTAAGTTGGCTGTGTAAACACAAACAAAATCAAGTATAGAGTTAGACCAGACCCTTTCCCTCCCCAGTTGCAATTTAGAGGGTAAAGGGTCTGGCTAGCGAGACTAAGTGACTTTTTTTGGGCATTATTTGAGCACCCTTCATTTAGCTCTCCATCCACCAAACTACTGGGCTGATTGAATAGTCATACTATTAGCTCTCCATCCACCAAACTACTGGGCTGATTGAATAGTCATACTATTAGCTCTCCATCCACCAAACTACTGGGCTGATTGAATAGTCATACTATTAGCTCTCCATCCACCAAACTACTGGGCTGATTGAATAGTCATACTATTAGCTCTCCATCCACCAAACTACTGGGCTGATTGAATAGTCATACTATTAGCTCTCCATCCACCAAACTACTGGGCTGATTGAATATTCATACTATTCAAGTAGAAATAAATCTTTAACAAGAACTTTCCCATTCCAAAACTCTAAAATATTGTGCACAATATAACTTACGGAATGACTAACTTACTGCAATGGGGCAATGCCCCACAAACAAACAACAACCCTATATAATACACAAACAACAACCCTATATAATACACAAACAACAACCCTATATAATACACAAACAACAACCCTATACAATACATTGAGCAAACTGAACAAGGGCAGATTTTTTGCTAGTAAAGATTAAATTTAAGAATTTCAGTACAAATATTAAAACCCAAGAGCGCACCAACTCAGCGAGTAACAAATGCTCATGACAACCAGCAGCCATGGCGGCAGCCTACCTGCGAGGGGTCCACGTTGCCCTTCTCCTGCACTCCATAGTGATGGATGAACATGTCGGCTGTGGTGAGGTCACCGTCTGGAGATAAAGGCTGAGTCAGCACAGACACTATTTCACTTTGCTTCCATGCACAGAACGCTCCTTCTTTCTTGTGCTGTTCTTCATGTGTGGGGTAGGAGTCTGCATCTTCTGTAGAGTAGAAGCCACCATCCTACGACAAAACAACAGCATAGAGATACAGTTTGTATGCAAGTTTCTTAAACGTAACCAGCATGTCTACCCCTCCCCCTTTCCCCCTTCAAAAAGGAAAAAAAAAAAAAAGAAAAAAAAATCCCAAATCCACAACCCCCCCCCAAAAAAAGACCAAAAAACAAAACAAAATAAAACAAAACAAAAAAAGAACAACAAAATATAAATAAATAAATAAATAAAATAACAAACAAAAAAAAAAGAAAGGAAAAAAACCAAAATATTTAAAATTGTTGCATGTTAATGAATTACATCATAATCAAGGGGCAGTGAGAGACACGCCCACCCCTGGGAGGTGACTAGGAGAACGTGTATCTCTATGTCATCCTATTTCCCTACGGAGAACAATTACTTTACGCTAAGATGTTGACAAATGCCGAGGGTCAACAAGGATGGATCACTTACAAACTAGCCACATACTAATCTGGTAATGGGTAATTTAATAGCAAGTAGAGTAAGATTGCATAGTGAGTAGAGGGAGAGAGCTAACCCCACACTAGGTAAGAGAGAAAGAACATCCAGCACAGCCAATGAGGCTGTAATGGGCCTGCATCATATGATGTCTCAAGGACTGTCTGGAGACAGTGGCAGAGACAATGGAAATATCAACTATCTCACAACTACAACATCTGGTGCAGCCCCAGAGACAACCGTGGCAACCACCACTTACCACACAACAGATGTCTTTTAGATTAGACTAGCAATTAGAATGTATTTTTGTACTAATGTTAATACTGCAGTACTTTAATTTGGAAAAAATATATATTGAGACTAAATTACACCTTAAAGACTACTCAAGTTCACAGAACAATAACCCACACTAGTTGCACACACACACACATACATACCATGTCAGTGAGGTCTCTCGATACATAAAGGAGAATATCGTCTAGAACATCTTTGAAGAAAGGATCCTTGGTTATCTAAACATTGTGATAATTAAACTCAGAAACCATCTCAAACAAAGAAATATGCATTTAAATAATACACTGTACATTGGGGCTAGGGCTACAGCGTTGTACACATAAACTTGACGTCCATCCAGACGATTCATCAAGTTCTCCAACAACCCCCAACAGAAAATATGTGCATAGACCTATACTGGAATCAAAGATAAAAGCAAGCACATTTACACTCACGGCACTAATGCCACTAGAGCCGACCACCCAGTTGTGTCAGGGCACCTGCTACCACACAGTGTCTCTATGAGCACAGCCACATGCAGCTGTGTGAGGCCATGTGGACCAGCTGTCATGCACACCTATGGTGGGAGTTTAGCACATGTGGAACAGCTTTAGTTCTGACCTGGTAGGCTATGGCATAGATGCTGGCCAGCTGCCCTTGGTCGTACAGCATTTTCTCAAAGTGCGGAACATGCCAGAATTCATCAGTAGAGTAGCGATGAAATCCCTGCACATTAAAACATTGTAGTAATCTATATAAGAAACAGTTCAGTAATTATGTGTGTGTATATGTATGTATGTATGTATGTATGTATGTATGTATGTATGTATGTATGTATGTATGTATGTATGTATGTATGTATGTATGTATGTATGTATGTATGTATGTATGTATGTATGCATGCATGCATGCATGCATGTATGTATGTATGTATGTATGTATGTATGTATGTATGTATGTATGTATGTATGTATATGTGCACATGTGTAAGACACACATGTACACACACACCATCTATCCACTCAGAGAATTATTCCCAAGCTAATAACAAACACACTCAGTCTGCTGTTGACCCTTTACCTGTCCCACATGGTCATGCATGCCTCCATTGGCCATGGCCTTGAGTGTGTAGAGAGTCATGTCCAGGGCCTTCTCTCCCATCACAGAGCCAGGGTAACGAGAGAACACACACAGCAAGAACTCCAGGATGGCTGTGAAGAGGAGGAAGGCAGAAGACAATATAAAACAATATATCTACAAGATCTCATACCAATTACTGCATGTTGCCCTCCACTTTAATTACCCAATAACGATGTATTTGATGCATTAGTACCCCTCCCTGCCGGCTGTCTGTCTGCCCAATGTTCCAGCTGAACTGCTGGCAAAGTGGAACACTAACATATCCCTGGAATTAGCAGTCTGTGGGAAAATCCACCAAAAAAAGTGAGTGTGATATTAATTCCAATATAATAGAACAGCTTGTTAAACCTGGAGGACAGAGTTCACCTCCTGTCATCCCATAACTTGGGATGCTACCATTAGTTGGGACTTGGAGTCTAGAGGTCACCTCATGTGATGGGTCTTTGTATTGTGAATCAAGTGCCACATGATTTTTTAGTTACTCTTTTACCATTTGTGAGGCTTTCTTAAGCAGATAACAATATATTTGAAAAGTATCAGCTGTAAGTCTAAGGCAACTAAGGAAAATTTACTTTGAAATAATAGGTGCGACAACACCCATTCCAGTGGAAAAGGGAAGGAAAAAGGGGAGAAGAAAAGAAAGGGTGGAAAGGAAAAAAAAAAAGGGGGGAAAAAAACAGTCCAATTTGAAGAAAAGAAAGAAAGGGAGTCCTGGGGAAGAATAGATCTTTTTAAAAGGAAGGGGGAAAACGGGGGGGGGGAAAGGAAAAAAATGGGGGGGGAGGAAAAAATGGGGTGAAAGAAAAAAGGGGGGAAGAAAAAAGGGAAGGAAATAAAGGGGGAGGGAAGGAAAGGGGGAAAAAATAGGAGGAAAGGGAAAGGAAAAAGAGAGGGAAAAGGGAAGAAAAAAAGGAATAAAGGGTGGGAAAAGGGGTGGGGGGGGGGGGAAGTGTAACCTAGCATAGAACTCAGGACCTTGGAACCACCATCTATGGCTTTTTTGCTTGAGATGCCCACAGAAATAGGTGTGGCCTCCAGGTAAGACCCAGCCAAAATATTCATGTGATTCACAGGAGTCCCCCAAAACTTTGAGCTCATTTTTGGTCCACCGGCTCTCAAGTTTTAGCCCAGACAGACACACAAACAGACACAACAAACTCCATTACAGTAAGACAACACATGTACAGTAATGGCACTTGCTTGGTTGAGGGAACTTGGGGGCCTTCCCAAAGCCTCCGTGGACAGCATCAAACCTGCCCTCCAGCATGTCGTAGCCTCTCTGGATGCACCCTGTACCAGGCACAGACGAGTCAGGGTCTGAGGTGTCCAACCCTTTACCAAGTAACTCAATGATCTTGGATCCCTGGGCCTCAATAGCTCCCCTGTTAGACTTCCACTAAAGAACACGAGCAAACAACAACCTCATTATTGACATGTAAGTTGTATAAACAAGAACAACTTTTGATAATTATCATACTCTAGAAATGTCAAGTAACATATCTGATATGCCAGTCTCCGGTGCCTGCCAGAGATGCTACAACTACCCTTTACCTGACAGACTGTCCACGCTCTGTCATCTCTTTTGCAACTGACTTGCACTGCTCAGCTAAATAGTCAAACTGCAATTTTTCACTAACTACATCCACAAAATTTATTTTCATTTTGTCATTGTATTACATCATGAAACAATATCTTGATTAGACAACAAAGAAAGAATAATAAAAACTAATAAAGCACAGCACTCTTTATCCTTAAAATTTCAAAGTGCTAGCACACTACTACTACTACTCCTGAATATTCTGGGGGAAACTGTGGAATGGACGGCTCACAAAGATCTCATTCAACATTAACTTACTTTTTCTGAAATACTTTTGAGGATAGTGCTAAAGCCCGGTCGGCCGTAGGAGTCATTGGGGGGGAAATAAGTCCCTCCTATGACCGGTTTTAGTTGTGGAGTAAGGAAAACACTCATAGGCCATCCTCCTCCACCTTGAGTGGCCTGCAGAATGCAACAACAACAAAGAATAGCAAACAACAACAACAAAAGAATAGCAAACAACAACAGGAACATACACATACACACCTGTCCATTAATGCCCTTATGCTCAACTGACCATCCCATTTAGTGGGAGAAAGAATTAGATGTCAGTGGATCTGGAGAATCTTGCCCTAAATCAAAGGTCTACATCTGTGCACAGCCAGCCCACCTTACATACAACGCACACACGCATGCACGCACACATATACACACACCACACGCTCTCTCTCTCTCTGCTACAGCCTACATCATGCACACGACAAATCCCAAGTACAAAGTACACTTGCCGTACCTGTATAAAGGTCATGTACACTCTATCCACATCTGGTCTCTCCTCTCTGTCCACCTTCACACTGACAAAGTTAGCATTGAGAATGGCTGCGATACTCTCACTCTCAAAGGACTCCCTCTCCATCACATGGCACCAGTGGCAGGTGGAGTAGCCCACACTCAGGAAGATAAGCTTCTCTTCAGCTTGGGCCTTGTCAAATGCTTCTTGTCCCCATGGATACCTGCACAAGACATACATTCTGTGGTATAGCAATCAGCACACTGCCAAACAGAAGTAGCCATCTATCAGAAAGGACAGCAGTTCTATTACACATCCCTACACATCTGGTGTGCCTCAAACCAGAAAGATCTTATTGAGTAGACATTAGAACTGCCCTGGTCTCACAATTACAAGCTAGAGCAGGCCATGCATGCTGTGCTATGAACTTCAGTTGGGATGAAATCGAGTGTAGTGTGGACGTGTGGAACCTGTTCCAGACACGGGTGAAACCGGTTTTAGTGTGCAGTGTGGACAGTACTTAAGACAACTTTGTCCAATGCATTTTTTTTTTCATTCTTGTTGCATGCAATAAAATTCACAGGCCAAGTTGACCGTAAAATAGAATATTTCTGTCAAATTAGCCCTATCACTCTATCTACGTGAATACGTACACAGGACAAGTTTGGAAGCAACATCAACCTCTATTTTACTCAATCATTTTTCCCTCTGGTAAAGGGTGGTAGCTTGACTTCAGCACAGCAAATTTTAGCACTTTAATGGATGTCAAATCCTCAATCTGCCAAGATTAAGTCACCAAGTTGAAGGTTTCCTAAGAGATCAGTGTTCTGTAAGATATACATCAGACACACAACCTCCCCACACATTCAATATACATGTCACTGCACCCTGTAGTGATATTCCAATGAGAAATTTAACAATGTTGTAATGTTTATAGCTCAACCACATCTGTGCTCTAGCCAATAAATTCGTAGATCTCTCTATAAATACTTCGAAACAAATCGATTATTATGACACATTTCCCATAACTTTTTCTGAAACTCATGGGCATGGTTCTTAGCAACTCATCTCTATATGGCCACTTAACGAGAGGTCCCAGTCGAACATACATAATGTTAATCCACTTTTATATTTGTCTGCAAACAGTAGACTGGTTTACGATAAACCTGTAGGTCTTGATCCCTTAAATTAAGGCGGATCTTCCAAATTAAGGTGGATCTTCTAAATCAAGGCAGAGATCAATCAGAACCATAATAAAGAGCTGAGAGAAGGAAAGTGAAGTTCTGCTACCAGTCACTATGCCAGATGATGTGAAGTATGCAGCAATAAGAGTTGTTTTTTTTTTAATTCAGTAACCCACTATAATACTTTACTTTTTCATCATGATCCTCAACAAAAAAAATTCTCTCCAAATGATTCTTCTTTTGACAATGGCGATAACTGATTACACATAAGCTGTTCACTATCCTATTTCAATCCTCCGTTCTCTTCCTTTGATACTGCACATTCAGCAACAAGATCCCTTTTATCTTGAATTAGCTTGATATTTTCACTTTGTAAAGCCTGGAGGCTATGAATCAACTTGGCTTGATCTGCTTCGACTTATCCAAATCAGTCTTAGCAAGATCAGTCATTGTGCAAACACCAGTGTGGTTCACAGTAAGTCATACCATTACCAACATCAGAAAGTTCTAACAAAGACTTGGCATTTCCCTGTTTGCTTCCAATTTCAATTCTTCTTTTCTTCGCATGAGATACCCTTTCAAACCATTTCACCCCATTTTCCAACCTTCTTTTCACTGGTTTCCTGATATAAAAAAAGGGTGATGGTACATAGTCTGGGGATAGTGAATCATTGTCCTTAGATCCCGAGCCTACAAATCCAGGAATGCAGGGTAGATTCCCAGTTTTGGCGTGCCACAGCAGCTATCCACTTTGTTCTTCTGTCCTTGTTTTCAGGAAATTTGGTAAAAATGAATGCCAGAACCTTTTTTGTACAAGTTTGCACAGCCAACAGCACAACAGCTTTGCCCATCAGCTCTATAGGTAATCATTTCATGATCAGCAATAGCAATAGTGAAACAAACCCATGAAAAAATAAGTTGGTATTGGTTCACTTATTTGGTCCCTACCGGCTAAATTCCCAGTTTTGGCGTGCCACAGCAGCTATCCACTTTGTTCTTCTGTCCTTGTTTTCAGGAAATTTGGTAAAAATGAATGCCAGAACCTTTTTTGTACCAGTTTGCACAGCCAACAGCACAACAGCTTTTGCCCATTAGCTCTATAGGTAATCATTTCATGATCAGCAATAGCAATAGTGAAACAAACCCATGATAATAAGTTGGTATTGGTTCACTTATTTGGTCCCTACCGGCTAAATTATTTTCCGCAATTCTTTTTTTTTCTTTTTTTTTCTTTTTTTTTTAATTTTTCTTCCGAAATATAATTGAATTATAAGTGAATTAGGGAGCCCAGGTTAGCACTAGCATACCCAGGTTAGCATGATATAGCGCTAGCATGCCCAGGTTAGCGTGATAAAGCGCTAGCATGCCCAGGTTACCATGATATAGTGCTAGCCTGGCCAGGTTAGCAAATATAGTGCTAGCATGTCCAGGTAAATGTGAGAACATGTATATTTCTTTTCTTTGGAAGAAAAATTAATAAATAAAAGGAAATAAGGAAGAAAAAGAAAAGAAAATTTAAAAAAAATAGAAGATAATTTTGATGGTAGGGACCAAATAAGTGAACCAGTACCAGTAAGTCCCCCATACCATGTCATGATAATAAGTAGGTTCACATAACATAAACAGACTATTCCACAACCATAGCTCACCAGTCCACTGGGTTGGCAGCATGCTGTAAGAGGTATGGGGACTTCTCGCTGATCAGCCTGTTCCTAGGAGAAGCTGCCAACCCTGCCGCTGTAATGTTGGTCGCCATTTTGAACTTTCCAACCAACGACAATCTTACTGTAAGCATAGCATCGTGGTTGACACGGAGGCACCACAGCAAGAAGTTTGTATGCTTAGAAGGTAAAAGGTCCCTCAGAAGTTAAGCCTGCAAAATTCTCTGACGCATTGATTTGAACGAGTGAGATCTTTGACGTTAAAAAAATTAATCAATAAAGAATTATTAAAGATAGCTATGAAGGCTCAAAATTGTGCGTAACTTATAAATCATAGCTCAACTTTTATTGTTAGATGCTTTTTCTATCTTATCACAGAGGATGCTATTATGCAAACTGTAAAAAGAAGGGGAAAAAAATTTTTTTTGAAATTATAGTAGTCCACTGTGTAACTATATAGCTATTATTGCAAGCTGCTAGTGTGTGGACACACACACGCACGCACGCACGCACGCACGCACGCACGCACGCACGCACGCACGCACGCACGCACGCACGCACGCACGCACGCACACACACAGATATAATGCAGTGGAGTAGAAAGGTGAAATTATTGGCGGAGGCAGGGCAAATATCATACATATCCAAAATTATTGCTTATTTTTTACCCTGGCACTTCTTTTCTGTGAGTCTAAATATTACTTTATTGTTGATCTTGTTCTTTTTTGTTTGGAAACTTCTTCTGACAACCAGTGTTAAGGTCTCTGGTTCAACTCCTGGTCATGGTTGAGTGATTTTTTCTTCCTTCCTTTCTTCCTTCCTGTGATTAAGTCATTATTAAGTCAAAACATTAAATCATAAGTGAACAGGTTTTTTGTAGTTTTCATACTAGATGGCATCTCCTGAGACCAGATGTGGAGTGATGAGTCAGTTGTGGGCAGTTCCAGCAAAAGGATAGATATGACCAACATGCTGGGCAGAGGGAATTTACTGTGGGTCAATCTGTGATGGCTAAAAACTTTGGCTGACTGTGGGAGTTTCATGTGGATCACATAAAGGAGTATGTAATAATCACACCCTTGCCCTTAGCTGAAGGATATAGAGAATGATGATACTACTCCAGCCACCTCCAGAGCCTGGAACCAGTTGTCTGGCCACCAGAATTTGTGCCACAGGAAGGTCCAGAGATCTGAGTGAAAATAGAGTTTAAGCTGAGCATTACCACTCTGTGGATCTGCCTCCCAACATTATTCTGCCTGATTTACATTTATCAGCTAGGAATGGCATAAATGATTCATCTTCTCCAAGAAGAGACCCCACCCCCCCCCCCCCCCCCCCCCCCCCCCCCACCCCACACCACTCACCAGCTGGTCCAAAATAGTACCCAACCCAAAAGCACTCCAGGCCAGATTACAATCATGATAAACCCTGGTGAAGGAGTGTAGTAACTTGAACTATGAACCTGGATTATTATTAGTAACTAACCATTTGTTAATATCTTGTGTGACCAATTCACCAGGAGCCTAATAGAATGCTCCCAATGTTATTGTTTTGATTGTTATCTTGGAGCTCCTTTTCATGTTTGTCCAAGCTACGTAATTTTTTAACTTAAGGCATAACAGTTATGAAAGTGGGTATAGCCAACCACACACCATGCTGATGTAAATAAACTGCTACACTCAAAATGCTTAGTAGTGCATTAGCCACATGGGTAGGTACATACATACAACTTTGTGGGTTTAGCTAAGCTAGTTCAGACAGCTTTTAAACTTTGTTTGCTCAGACAGTCCCTCAACTTTGCCACTTCATAACAAATATCAGGCTAAATTTTAAATTATAGTTTGCCCTTTTTAACAATTTCTAAATATTAGAAATTAATAAGACACAAATAAAATTAGGAAGGAAAAATCCAGTTGGAATTGTCTCAACCTCAGCTTGTGGATAGCAGCTGGGGTTGTCTCTCCTAAACAGATTGGTCTCTCTCTCTTTCCCCCCCCCCCCCCCCCCCCCCCTCTTCCCCACACACATACACACTCACTCACAGTGGCCTGACTGCTGGGACTTTCTGGTTCTGAAAAATTAAACAATTTCTAAAAAAAATTGAGAGCTATGAAAATCAAATAAAAAGGGTACTTCCTGAAGTCCTGGGCAAATGAAATTTGGTATGAAGGTAGGTGTAGTGACAACATTAAAGAGCATCCTCTTTGATTTTGCTAAAGACAATTTCAACAGAGATAACTAGCATTCAGTGCTATTATGACCAGTTTTTTGGGGTGTGTCAGGAATAGACTCACATCATTCACTTAATCTCCTGGTTTTAGTGTCCTGAGGGCTTATGGTAAGATCCAATCAAAACCAGTCTGATCCATCTGGGGGTGGTAGATCCAACCAAGATAAGGTAAGATTCAGTGAAATTATGGAGAAAATTTTGGTTGATAAGGTTGGTTAAAAAAATAATAAATAAATTTGAGATTGATCCTGAAAGTGTAGGCAGCTGTTTTGGGTTGTTGTCAGGTTCTTAAAAAAATAATAATCAAGCAGGAACCAATAACACAAAACATTAAGAAATAGAAGTGCTGTGTTGTTGTCCATCCACCTGACAGTGAGAGCAACACAGCCTTCTTCTTCCCCCCCCCCCCCCCCCCCCAGCAGAGAGAATAATGAATATATACAGTGTGTCTAGCATATGAGGGAAAAGTCAGGCAGGAACAACCCACATAGTCTAGGTTGAAGTTCTAATGTAAGCATACTGTTTACTTCAGAATACGATCATCATAAAAAAATAATAATTCAGAAATTGGTTGTAAAAGAGTAGGCAACTGGTTGGGTTTATAAGAGAAGGCCTTAGTAGGGATCTGGGGAGCTGCTGATGTGCAGAGTCAGCTACATGGAGTGGCTAGGGATAGGTCCATGTACCAAAAAATAGCAACTTTTCTAGCTAGCTCTGGTTATGAACTAACATGGCAGCAGTTGCAGGACAAAAAAAAAAAAAAAAAAAAAAAAAAAAAAACACCTCACATAGAGGTATAAAAAAGTAGATTCATTTGCATGTTTGTTTGTTTTTTTTAATAGAGAAAACTATTCTTCTCTTCAGATTATTATAAGAGAAATAGAAAGTCCTGAAGAAAAATTTATGGCAAAAAAACTAGAAATTTATTAAATAGTTCATTTTTTAAATTATAGTTCTGATATAATTTATATAGATCTGATGAGGATCCCAGTTATCAGGATCAGATCTAGCTAATTCTCTGCTCTAGTTCAGACAGGGCTTAAAATATCCTAAATGAGATCAGTAAAACTGTGAGACACATAATCCTCTACAACAGAAAAAAAAGAGTAGGAATGTACATATTCCATCTGGGATGATTTCAGAGTTTAAAATATAACCATTGCAAAGAAACTTATATAAATAAATTGTGAGATTATTTTTAGTGTAAAAACACCAAAGACAAGAATTCATCATTACCGAATCTATTCACCTCCTCTTTTTTTTTTTCCATTTGTTTCAACTTTGTTTTAATCCAAGCACTGATCTTTTCATTTCGGATCTTACTTGCATTAAATAAAGAATGAGTATTCAATGCACCTTTACATATTGTCCGAATCTTTCAGTTAATTATATCCTACATTAAAGCAAGCTTAAAAAATTTGATTAGTATGTGCCCATTTTAAGCTCAGTCCATGCTCTAGAGTAGAGATTTATCTAGATAAGGTCCTGATAATTGGGATCCTCATCAGATCTGTATCAATCCCGTCAGCACTATAATTTCATTTAGAAACTTTCCCTGCTGTTGCAATAAATCTGGAGAGAAAATAGTTTGTTTGTTTTTTTTCCTATATAAAAGGAGTTTGTATGTTCATCCATCAGTAAAGCTAAATATATTCAAATATTAAAATGGTACTTCCTGAGGTAACAGGTAGATAAAATTTGGTGGGAGGATAGGTGTAGTGACAGTGGTAATGCCCATTCTCTTAGAATTTTTCTAAAGATAATTTTAACAGAGGTAGTAAACATTAAATGCTATCCTGATCAGTGTTTTCATCAGAAATAAACTAAAATCACCCACTTAGTAGGCCACATGTTGATTAACTTCACACAGTGTGGCTCGTAAGTACCTTCAATGTCTTTTTTATTAAAAAGGAATGTATATCTGTCAGTAATGCTTAATGTGTTTGCAAATTAAAAGGGTACTTTCTGAGGTTGAAAGTAGATGAAATTTGACATGAGAATAGGTATAGTGGCAATGTTAATGCCATTTTTCTTAATATTTTGCTAAAGATAATTTCAATAGAGATAATTAGCATTTAGTGTAATGTTGACCATTTTTGGTCAAAAATAAATTAACCACATCCAGGTAATCTTCTGTTTTTCGTGTCTGGAGGACCCTACATTCATATCATCTGGGTTAACATTGCCCAAGTCACTCCTCCAGTCAAGTTGTATATGCAAGCAAGTTTGAAGTCTCTATGTTCATGGGTTGGGCAGTGCTTTAGCCACATAGGTTGGTATATAATACAATTTTGAGAGTTTATCAAAGGGAGGTTGTACAGCTTTTAAACTTTGTTTGCATGCCAAGTCCTCCACTATGCCAGTTGCTCTTACAATTTTTCTAAAGGAAATTAGGTAAGCACATACATACAATTTTAAGTTTAGTAAAGTGAGCTGACACTCAGGGATGAGCCAAGCCAGTCCACCAGCTAGTTGATTAAGAGGGGAAACAAAAATTGATGAAAAAACGAAAAATGAAGAATGAAGAAAATGAAGAGAAAAAAAGAAAAAGAGAAGTACATTCATCTGGGCAGGAGTATAGTGGAGTTTGCTGGAATGCAGGGAAATACCTTTTTCAGGGCACTTAGCAAAGTACCTCCAACCTGCAGTGCTCCAGCTGAACATTGGAGGGACTAGTGCCAGCGAGATGAGCATGGCCCATAAGACCAAGGCCCTCATTATCCTCTGGGAGACCCATTAGACTTGTATAGATAAGCTAGTATTTCCAAACTTTGCACTAGCTGAGTCAATCCCAAGCAAGAAGCACAGTCTAGACATTTGTCCATGAGGGCCTGTCCTGGACACTAGCTGGTTGATCACCTGAAAATTCTGAGAGATTGAATAGTTGTGTGTGGATGTTGCTGGCCTTAATATAATCAGCATCTACAAACCTCCATCCTCGCCCCTTTTGACAACGCCCTTCCTGTATTCCCTTCCCCATGTGTATATGCTGGTGATATCAATTGCCAGCATTTGCAGCGGGGATACAAAGCCAATACATCCAATGGAGAGTTGTTTGAGTGGGCTGCAAGTATTAACTTAATGCTGCTCTACAATCTAAAGGGTGCAGTCAGTTTCACCTCAGGTGCTGGAACACTGGAAACAATCCGGACATGGCCTTTGCAAGTACCGGACCAGACAACAGGCTCCCTGACAGATGTGTTTCCCTTAGTCTTAACATTGGCATTCACTCATCACTGCTGCAAAACTTGTGGCCCCACTACCGAGTGAGCCATTGAAGCGATGGAACTTGTTGTGCATGGCTGATTGGAATCACTACAGCCTCCTCACCAACGAAGCCACGCAAAGTTTAATATATTCTAGATACACCAATGTTGAGGAGGCCTATCAGGACTTCCGCAGTGCCTTTGTCAAAGTGGTCAAAAGATCTATCCCACGCGGTCGCACAAACAACTACGTACGGTGTTGGGATAAGGAGTGTGAGATCTTTATCATGCCTTCCTGGATGCCCCCAATGGGGAAAAGTATACCAGTGCTGCCACAGCACTGTTGTCCCATTTTGACCAGTGAAGGCGTGAATGATGGAATGAAGCCATTGATTCCATTGATTTCTCACACTCCAGACGCTTAGCATGGAGCACTCTCAATACGCTGACAGGTAGGTCGAGACACACCTCCCACATATATCCTGTTTCAGGAAATTCCATTGCATCACAAGTTGTGAGAAATGGGATCTTCCATGTGAGAGAGTTTGCTTGACTCATGGCCTCAGAGGTGTCCAACCTCTGGAGGGTCTTAACACCAGACATTCAGAGTCTCTCCAGTGATTTCACTGTAAATGAGTTCACATCTGCCCTCCAACACCTGAAGCCTGGGAAAGCCACTGGCCCAGATTCCATCTTCCCAGAGTTAATACTCCATGCTGGCTCTGAAATGAAGTCCTGGTTATGTGAATTCCTCTCTTCCTGCTTACAAAACCTCAAGATCCCCACGATCTGGAGAAGAGCACTAGTTGTCACAATCCTTAAGCCAAACATTTCCCCAGGGGATCAAAAGAGCTATCGACCAATCTCTTTGCTGTGTATCCCCTTCAAGATCCTCCAGCCTCTTATCTACACCTGTGTCAAGTCCACCATCGACCTGCTTCTCCCTGGGAGAAAACTGGTGTCTGACATGGGAGATCAACCGTAGATCAAATCACTTTGTTGACTCAGGACATCAAGGACAGCTTTTTGGCGAAAAAGAAGGCTGGCAATGTGTTTGTTGATCTCACATCAGCCTATGATACCATATGATACAAAGGGCCTCACCTGCAAGCTTTTTCTTCTGCTGCCAGACAGACACATGGTAAAATGATCATGGAGCTTGTTGCAAACCATAGCTTCACCCTCACCACTGTGAGAGGAACACAAAGCAGGTATAATATCTACATCTACACCTGCCAACATCAGTCTTGTAGAAATATGCATACACAAACAATCTTGCATTTGTGCATTCTGCTGGAGACTGGCAGGCCATCAAAGGGGCTCTTAGCCAAGGCCTAGTGACACTAACAGCATACCTCCAGACTTGGAGGCTGAAGCTCAGTTGGTCAAAAACCGTGTTGGTTGCCTTCCACCTGAACAACAGGGAGGCTGATGGAATATGCCTGTCCTTCACCCAGATACTAATATACCTGTGTATACAACTGGACAGGTCGAACAAAATATTCCCCAGGGGATCAAAACAGCCATCCACCCATCTCTTTGGTGTGTATCCCCTTCAAGATCCTCCAGCCAGCTTCTTATCTATACCTGTGTCACCTTGAGTCACACCAGGAGTCACTGTGTGGAAAAAGAACTCATGAGTAGCCCTTATGAGTCAGCTTGCTGGATCGGGATAGGGTGCCAGTGCAGCTGTTCTTTGAACAATTGCCATGGCCCTTGTGTACTCTACAGCAGAGTACTGTGCAAATCATAGATATAGCAATTGATGCAGTCCTGGAGTAGTGACTGGATGCCTTCATCCCACACCATTGGACAACCTTCCCACCCTTGCAGGCACCCCACCTGCAGTTCTCTGAAGGTTGGCCAAGCTGTCTTTCTGTTGCAGGGCTCTGGTACCAGGCCATCTGCCAGGAGCTAACAGATTCTTCCAAGCAGCCTCTGTGACTGTGCAAAACAGTTCCCCAGGACCCTCAAGGAAGAATACATCAATGTGGCATGTTGGGAAGATCATGCTTGGAGTACAGAATGGCAAAACAGACCTTCCAGACTGCACTCCTTGACCAACAATGAGGCTAAACCACCTTCAAACCAGAGTTGGATGATTCCTGCACACCCAGGAACAAATAAGGAATGGCTCAAGGAATGGCTCATTCAGAGATCTGTGAGTGTAGCATTGTCAGAGCCACCCTTGGCAGTCCACCAACCCCAGGTGGCTATGTTTCAACAGCCCTGAAAATAGTTAATAATACTCAGGCCTTGAATATAGTATAGGCATGTTATGATTACAGACCAGCACCTCCCCCCCCCCCCTACCTCACCAGCTGGAATATTATAAAAGAACATTGCTGACTGAAAATAATTAGTTTTCGAATCCCCTAGTTCACCTTCCTAGTTTATCTATTGCTTGTAATTGTGGTATTGCAAAAGAACTGATTGTACATAGACCAGCTGTTCACTGGTGGGACTATAAGTTAACTACTGGTTGAGATTCAAGTGTACTGGATCCCCCACTGAGAATTAAGGTCTGTCCAGCACTACAGCCCAGATCTAGATCTGGTCTGTATAAATCCTCTGTCTGCACTTCACTCACATTTTCAAGGTCCAACTAGGGGTGGTAGATCCATTCTCTGATAAGGTAAGATCTGGTAAAGTTTTTTTTTTTTTTTTTTTTTTTTTTTTTTTTTTTTTGTGTGAAATTTTTGGTGGGGTTTGGGGAAAAAAATTATCAATTAATTTTTATTATTGATTTTAAAAATTTTTTTTAATAGGTTGAAAAAGTATGGCAGCTGGTTGGGTTTAGAAGAGCCTTAGTTTCTATGGAGCTGCTGATATGCAGAGTCATCCAGGTGGAGTTGCTGGGAATAAGTCTCAGTGTACCCCCCCCCCCCCCCCAAATAGCAACTTCTTGCATGCCTCTAGCAGTTGCTAGAATAAAATTTTAAAAAACACACAGATAAAAAAAAAATACAAGTTGATTAGCTTGTTGTTTGCTGTTATTTTTATCATGTAGAAAACTATTCTTCAGATATATTATAAGAGCAAGCAGTAGTCTGAAGGAAAATTTTTGGCAAAATAGTTCATTTTTGAATTTATAGTTCAGGACAAGACATATATATACACACATCAGATCTAGATAAATCTCTACTCTAGCTTGGTACAGAGAGGGTTGAGTTTTGCAATAGTCAGATGACTAGAGATACCTGGGATCAGTGAGTGACCCTGACTAGCAAAATAAGGTTGATACTGAAGTCTGGGCACCATCACAGGCATGGAGGATCAAACTGCAGGCCATATTATACATAGATGCCAATACTTGCCACAAAATGGCATGCTGCATGGTCTGCAAATCCTGGATGATGACACCACCAAATGGCTCTCATCCTCTTGTCCCAATATCTAGCCTGGATGGTTTCGGGAGGTGAGAATAAATTTCTTCTTCCTAAACTATGGAATAAATGAACCCACTAAATCTCCTGTTTTTAATGTCCTAGGGCAACAGAATCCAGCTATTGGACTTTAACATTGGCAAATTACTCCCAATATCAAGTTGTGTATGTAAGCCAAGTTATGGGTCTCCAGGTTAAACAATTTTGCCCTTCATTAGCCACACGGGTAAGGGGTAAGCATACATACAATTTTGTGAGTTTATCAAAGTGAGTTCACCCTAAGTGAAATCAGAAACTCCTGTGTTACAGGACAAGAACCCACCAGCTAATTTATAAAAAGACCATGCAAATGGACCTACCTTCCTATACCCGAGTGAGGTTTTTTTTTAAAACTTTAGTCCAGCAATCTATTTGTGTTAGTTCATAACCAGAGCCAGCAGAACCAGTTGCCCTATTCTTTCAGGATCAATCTCCAATTTATTATTATTATTATTAATTTTTTTTTTTTTTTTTTTTTTTTTTTTTTTTTTTTTTTTTTTTTTACAAACCTCTGACAACAAAAAATTTCACCAAAGTTTCACTTGATCTAACACCTCCCCCCCCCCCCCCCCTTTAGTAGATCGTTGGATCTTACACACTGGTAAATGGGGTGCAATGAGCTTTTTAATAATGTTTTACACCAGCTTTGGTCTAAGTACTACTTCCCATGAAAGTGGTCCCATTTCATGTAATGGTGGCATAGAAAAGGAGAGAAGGAGGTATGAAAATCTATTATTGTGGAAGCTGTCTATGACTCTGGAGGAGAATCCTATACCTTAGAGTGCCAGACCCACCCACTTCTGGGCACCAAGGAGAAATTGTCCCACTGACAAATGGTGGGTTGGTGGAGTCATATCAGGTAAAGTAACCCACCATCTCTGTGGGAGTGTTGGAGCAAGGCTATGACCGAACTGGCACCGCATCCACACAAGACCAACAGCTTTTTTTTTAATGTGTGGAAACAAAAATGGTTTACATTTTCGCTAGATTCCTAGACATTGGTACAGTGTAATACGTAGGCGTGTAGTTGTCCAGTTCAAGGATATTAAATGTCTGCGGAGGAGTATTCATTCTGGGTGTGGTCAAATTATTTTGAATGTTCACACCCACCCCCAGTATAAACAGAGCAATTTTTTCAATTTGAACCAGACT
Organism: Lycopodina hypogea; assembly: GCA_963969325.1. Classification (NCBI taxonomy): domain Eukaryota; kingdom Metazoa; phylum Porifera; class Demospongiae; order Poecilosclerida; family Cladorhizidae; genus Lycopodina; species Lycopodina hypogea. Next base: position 7,939,497 of record OZ017779.1, on the reverse strand, counting down.
TTCCTGAGGTCTGTCCCTTGTGCGTTTGCACAAATTCTCCCTGTTCTCTCTGAGGGTACAACCAATTTTGTTTACGTCCCAGCTAGCTGGGAGTGAGCCAAGATGCCAATCTTTAAGACTGTGAGGGCTGGGGAAAGGGTGAGTGCTTTTAAAAGTAGCCTATTAATGTGTCAGTGAGTGACTGTAGCTTATTTGTATTTTTAGGGTTTAATAATCAGCAGGTACGGAGATGCAACCGTTGTGGATGGACCCCAGAGACCCTTCATTGTGACGAAGACTTACGAAAACTTGATGAGATATTCTGCTGACCAGAAGCAATACCTAAAGCTTCAATATAGAAATGGCACTGTTGAGCATGTTCCAGGGTGAGCTACATCAAATATATCTTAACAAGGGAGAGTGGATGGTTAGTGTACTAGTTCAGTTGGTTGAATCTTAGATTCCTTCTGCACAAGTTGAAGCTAGGCTTAGATACACCAGACTAATTTTTTCCCACCCCAACATACTGGCTCTAAACTATTAGCTTTTTTCTTTTAGCTACACATTCTAGCATGCTGTAGTCTCAACAGAGTTTGTATTAATGATAATGCCCCTCACCCAACCACCAGTGAGAGCTAAGTAGTAATTTTTTTTTTTTTTTTTTTTTTTTTTTACCAGTAGTGGTTGTAATAAGAGACAGTATTTAGTGCCAAATGGACAATGATATAATAAAATTAGAAAAATTTAGCAGTTAATTTCTAGCTGTCTAGGAAAATAGAGGAAAAAAACTTTGTATGGAATATATGTTATGTGAGCGTGTGTTTATGGTAGAAGTATCCCTCCCCCCCCCCCCTTCCTAAACAATGGTGATAGCACTACTTGACATTTACTGGAATTTTACACTGTAACTTCAATTTAGGAAGCCTGCAATCATTTATATTAGCTGTTAATGTCACGTATAAAGTATAATGCTATCACGTTTTTGACACTTCATTTTGTAGAATTCTTATCAGTCAAAAACTTGACAGCATTCTTGCATCAAGTGAGCAACTAAAAATGAATACTAAGTGTGAAAACACATTTATGTACTACCTGTTGGTGTAAAAACTATATAATAATAAAAAAAATTTGAAATACAGCTTGCTGCTGCCAGAGTCCTCTAAAGGAATAAACAGGTTCACACCAACTGGCCTGTGCCTGGAAAATGTGAGCCAGAACATCACTGGTCTACACAAGCAGAATATTTTTACAGAGCAGGCTGACCACAGTAGGTGCAGAAAAGGACAAAGAACTTCTACTTTTGACATGTATTTACTTTCAATGCACTGTTTTCGCATGCCCATGCTGGAGTTAGCCGCTTCCTGTGTTCCACTTAGCCTTGAATATGATAGTTAATGATTAGTTAGTGTTTCTTGTTTCCAGCACTTGAACTAACTCAAGTTTTGTTCAGTCTGTAACAAAAGACACCCACCACTGCAATGCATTAGTTACATGTTGTTAACTGGTCTCCGAGTTGTGTAACAACCATTTGAGCAAATACAATATATAAGTCTTCAAAAATGATTGTTCATGTGAGTAATAGTCAATAGGAATGGAATTTTAATTGATCAATGTTTCAGGCTATTTTCATGCCTCACCTCTTTCCTGCTTTTTTCCTTGTCTCCACTCTTTGCTGTCCTTTATTCCTGCATCCAATCCACTCAATTTCCTTCCTACCTCTCCTGCCCTCCCTTTGTTTTTGTTTGTTCACACTGTGCTACTGTACAGACCACATTCCATGTTCATGAACCCGCTGGAGATGGACGTGATGGAGGTCCAGAACTCCATTGCTCTGGATGCCAATGAAGTGTTGGTTGTCTACCAGAGAGAAAGGGAGACTGGAGGTGTTCTGCGCATCATCAAACATGGACCCACCGTTTTCACACCCACAGCTGATGAATGGTGAGAGAATTCATCAAATAGTTTGTTATTTTATAGATACTGTTATTGTTTATCTTGCATTGTTGGTGTTGTAGGCTGCACGAGTTTACGTGGCATGGCACAGACCCGAACAACAAGACCAGGAAGATCCCCGGAGCTCTGAGGTTCACTAAACTCCGCGTCATCCCAGATCAGTTCTACCTGAACATTGATGATGTAAGTGTGGGTGGATGTATGTGACCATGTGAGACGGAGAGTGTGGACAACCCACTGTGGTTTTCTACGATAATTTTCTTTGATGAATTCCTTTCTCCAGTGCAGTTTCTCAACTGTTTCATTTTTGATTTTGGTTTGTTGTTTTATCATGGAGGTAAATCCTTTAGGAATGGATAACGAATATCTCCTTCGTGTTCAAGTTGGGGAATGGTGCCCTGAGCATATGCTCGCAGTGGTTAAATTCCTGCAGTGGGATGATAGTCTGTGACACCTCTTCTACCCTTAATAATGTCAGGGTGGATATTCAAGACAGCCTGAAAAACGTTTTTTAGAAGCTTTAATTTTTTATTTTGTTTTCTATATATCAAAATAATAACAGGAAATGCTATCACATTTACCAACTACAATATTTTCATATCTGAATCCATACAACTCCAGGTCCCAACAGGTTCATGTTTGAGAATATTTCCCCTAATATTTTTAAAAATTTTATTAAGACAATCTTCTCCATAACAAGATGATGAGTTGTGTCTGGTGGGACATTTGATTAGGACCAATAATCCACAGAGGACACAGACTGACATGGCTTCATGTCAGTGATGCAAAGCTTTGCCACTCATTCCCACAAAGAGGCAATACTGGCTGAGATAACTGCAAGCAAGGCTCTCATAGGCATGCATCACACTGGATGTGACAGTCAACTCATACATCACCATTTGAAGACCTTTGCTAGCCTAATGTTCAGTAGCTATAGACTATCACAGGTTGTCCCTTTGTCTTATGTGATGATAGATGACATTGGCTCATGTGCATAATTATAGAAAGTACCAAGTTTACAAGGAATATCTCTGTCGTGGAAGACAGACACCTCTAATGGAGTCTTGCTGTGCTCCAGTGGTCTTTATCCTGTCATTGCTGCCTAGTTCAACCAACAAAATGTGGATTTTAGCTTTAGTTTCTTTTGAGAAACTACATTTATTTTCGAGATGTATTTGCTGTATAAACTTACTTCTTTTGTAAGACCGATTTTTTGTCAGATTTTAGGGTGTTCTTTTAAAAGAGAGACTACTCTCTCTCTCTCTCTCTCTCTCTCTCTCTGTCTCTCTCTCTCTCTCTCTATATATATATATATATACATATACATATATATACATATATATATATATATATATTATACCATTTAGTGAAAGTAAAGTGCCTTGTGGAGGACATTGGTTGGAGCCCAGCTTCAATGTACTGTTGCTTCTATCAAATCAACAGCCAGTGTTTATACATGCCAGTGGCATTTTTTCAAGGCCTCACAACATGTTTCTGATCTGTTCTACAGCACACAATACAACCAATCAAGTTCCTCATGCTCATGGTGGAATATAGATGGATGACTGTATTGCTATAATATCACGTGATAAATAGAGGTGTAGACTGTCTATGTGTTAGTTTCCAACCTTAATGGAGGAATTTAAATGGATGACAGAGTTGCTAAATATCATGTGATAAGTGAAGTGTAGATATAAGTGTGTTAGTTTCAACCCTTTGTGGAGGAATTTAGATGGATGACTGAGTTGCTATAACATCACGTGATAAATAGAAGTGTAGACTATCTGTGTATTAGTTTCCAACCTTAATGGAGGAATTTAAATGGATAACTGAGTTGCTATAATATCACATGATAGATAAAGTGTAAATATAAGTGTTAGTTTCCGGCCTTTATGGAGGAATTTAAATGGATGACTGAGTTGCTATAATATCACATGATAAATAGAAGTGTAGATATAAGTGTGTTAGTTTCCAGCCTTTATGGAGGAATTTAAATGGATGACTGAGTTGCTATAATATCATGTGATAAATAGTGTAGATATGTGTGTTAGTTTCCAGCCTTTATAGAGGAATTTAAATGGATGACCGAGTTGCTATAATATCATGTGATAAATAGTGTAGATATGTGTGTTAGTTTCCAGCCTTTATAGAGGAATTTAAATGGATGACCGAGTTGCTATAATATCACGTGATAAATAGAAGTGTAGACATAAGTGTGCTAGTTTCCAACCTTTATGGTGGAATTTGAATGGATGACTGTGTTGCTATAATATCACGTGATAAATAGAAGTGTAGACTATAGATGTGTTTACTCCGTAAAGGCAATTGGTATTCCCTTGGCTTCAAAATGGTGGCAATAAATGCCTAAAAGTCCAAAGCTAAATATCCCAGCTAAGCTCACATCTGTATGACGCTGAAGGATATTCTGTTTCTCCTCTCATAGTAATTTAAGCACCAGAAAACTTTTTCTTAGAAAAATCTGTCTGTAACTAGTTCACTTTTTGATCAGGTAAACTAAAGGTCTGGTGGAAGTGGTAAAGGATTATCCAATGCAAAAAACTTGGTCTTATTCAACAGTAACCTTGCATAGCGTTATGTTAGTTTCACATTTTATACTGCATCCATGACTCATTACCTCACACCACACTTACCTTTAATACCCTTTACTCTTTGTTGACATGGGTGGATATTAATGCTGAGAAGGTGGGGGTTGGTTGGAAGCAGACATTAATGTACATCTCATTAGCTGTTCTGTTCGTGAGATGTTAAAAACCAACCTTAACTTTATAATAATTATCTTTCGGTAAATATCTGAGTGTTATATTACTTTCTGTGTCTGTCTGTCTGTCTGTCTGTCTGTCTGTCTGTCTGTCTGTCTGTCTGCCTGCCTGTCTGTGGTGTGTGTGTGTGTGTGTGTGTGTGTGTGTGTGTGTTCAGGTGCGCACCAAGGATGATGCTCTGATCACAGTGAAGCAAATGGTTTTCTTTGAGTTGAGAGAGATAGAGACCATGCTCAACCAAACAGCGGACCCCATTGCTGACTTCATTAAGTAAGTGGAGAAGACTAAACTTTTTTTATGAGGCGACTATAGGCTGGAGTAAGACAATGTATGTGAACATATAATCCAATTAATAAAACAAATAATTATCCTAGGGAAATTGTGTGCACCAAGTGTGGATCAAATTTCCTTTCAAAGTTCAGAAAAAGGGTAATAAATACGTATGTGAGACAGAAAAGTCTCTAATCACCAAAATAGAAATTACCAATCTCCTCAAGTATTGAAACTCATTTATTACGTGGCAGGGTGGGGTGAAAGGATGTGTTAGAACAATACACTGGCACAAAGTTACATATAATTTATGTATGTTCAATTCTGTGTGATGTACTCTCAGCATGCGGACATGTGCTGTTCAGGTTTCCATGTTGTTGAAGTTTCATGCAACACTTTGATGTTTTGGAGCTTTGGTATCCAGCAATGTCCACAAGATTGTGTACTTCTTAATTAATGGGTGACAGTCTCTGCTCTGGTAAATAGTGAGTGTAGGGCTTGCACACAAATATGTGTGTCCTACAAACTAGTGATGGAGGCATTCAACATTCATATTCCATGTGACTCTGCCAATATGTGCAAAAGGGCACACTTTTCATATATGCTTATCACAGGTCCATTATGAGCCATATTTTTATATTTGACCTGAAATTCAATCATAAACTCTAGTAAAGGTGATAAATATGTACTGAGACAAAACGTATTTTAATTATAAGGCGTTCATTGTCTGGTTGTTAGGCAATATATTTATCATCAGATTGATTAATAACACTTTAGCAATCGTGCATAATGTGGTTGCTAGGAACTTTTCTTCGTTATTGATGAGTTATTAGTTCTAATTTAAGCAAACATGTAGTTTTAAGTCTTAAAATTAACTTGACAGTGAATGTGTCCACACTATCAACTGCCACACAAATATTACACCATTTTGCAGAATAACCTGAAAAACTTCTTCGCGAACTGCAACAGCTAAAGCTTTTAATTGCACTTGTTTTTCCCTTGTGGCATATTGACTAGCCCTTTGGTTGTTCCTTTGTAACCATAGTACCAAGAAATACATGCTTTTTGTTATACAATTAATTTATTAAGAACTAACGATGGAGATCTAGTTACCCTCTAAGTCTCAGGATGTCTGGAAGGTTCATGGGTCTGGTGTAGCATAGTGTGGTCATATGCTTGCTGCAAGTAATCCTATGAGGAGCAGGGCAGTAGGAAATTAAACAAAGGTGTTCAATAGTTCCATAATATCACCTCCTTACATTATTTTCATCATTGCACATCTCAGTAAGTACCTTGTCCTGTACCCTCCCACCCACCCACCCACCCACCCACATGTATCTCTGTATGGACTGACATCCATGTGCATGTATGAATATGTTTGCATGCATGTCCATCTGTGTCTGCAGCGCTGTGCAAGCTGACGTGGTTGCCTTTGCTTCACAGCTGACGTGAGTGATCATCACTAGTGTGTGTTTGTTTAATTAACATTACATGTGTATGTGCACATGTGTATGCTCCTCTGATACAGAACAGTCCGATCTATTGACCTGTTCGTTGAAATGACATACAAACACACTTGCTTGCATGAAATAAAATAATGTGATAGTACATCTTAATTATTCATGCTGTATATATGCTTGTTAAATGTCCAGATTTATTTGTTAGGAGGGCTAATATTGGGCTTAAGGAAGCATGTGGCATTTGTCCTGTGGTTATTGCTGTAGGTATGAGGAGTTTATGGACCACTCTTCCAAACTGAATGACTTGGAACAATACCCGCAGCTCAAAACACTCAGCAAGCGTATTGGCTATGACATCACCAAGGTAACTGCACATTAGTCATCACAACTGCTATTAGCAGGACTCCTAGTTATCATTTCTTGATGTGCAGTGACCCTCCATAAATAGGTCGAGCCTACAGTTTGTTGTTCACATTCAATTGCCGATATACTGACTAATCAGTTTTACTTCATATTTGAACAAAATTGAGTTCTATCAGATTGTTGTAGTCAACACACACACACACACACACACACACACACACACACACACACACACACACACACACACACACACACACACACACACACACACACACACACACACACACACACACACACACCTTCACTTGTATTCTGTTCTCTCCTGTTGGTCCTCCTGCCCAAGTATTTGTGTGACTCACACCATGTTCCCCTTCTCTCTCCTGCATAGGTTGTGTTCAGAGGTTACCACACGAGCAGCAAGCTGCAGGCATTGCATGACAAGGCTGTTGAGCGCCGCTCTGCCCTCAAGGTGCAGATGGAGTCTGAGCAGCAGAGTCAAGATCTGACCGACTCCAAACTGATCAACGAACAGCAGCGTAACCAACTGCGTAAGTGACTACTGCACTTATTCCACCATGTGAGTGTGTCTGTCATGGGGTAGCTTAGTACAGGCATGGGGAAATGCAATGATGCTCCAGGTTAGCTGGGTAGGGCCTAATGGGGTCAAGGTGTGGCAATAGTGATTTATCTCCAAGGCAGGAGGTGCATGCATGGATTTTGTATGATTAGTTATGGACTTATGGTGGCAGGGACATATTAATTTTCCTTGTCATATCTCTCTTTGCATTGATACCAGTATAGAATAATGGTAATCACAATATCCGTCAAGCAAAGGAATCATTGGGTGAATATCTAATAACATAAGGAAATCATAATTTAAATGGTAAGGGGTCTTCAGATATGTGGGGGACTATTTTGCAACATAGAAAAATTAAATATGGTGATTTATTTAGTTTGTCAAATCCATAATGATAGCTTTGTACTGCTTGCTGAAATCATTCATTATTCTTAATAATGGGAAAAAGCATCTCTACCCCCTTCCAGAAAGTTAGGAGGTAGCTTAAAAAGATTCACAATTAGAATGGACATATTGCTAAAGTATTAGGTTTTGGGTTCTGCAGATATATAAGTTGTACTTATAATATGACTTTTAGTGTCTAGTGATATTAAATTTGTTAATGGGCTCTTCTTCAAGTGTGGTCTGGATTAATTTTAGACTTGTGATACATACACTTGTTCTTGTTGTTGTTGTTGTTGTTGTTGTTGACATACAGAGCAAGGGCTAGAGCTAGACAAGGAGAAACACAGGCATATTCTGGAGAAGTAAGTATATTTATAATTAACTTTTAGGGAATTGATTAATATGCATGGTTGTCAAAACGTAATTAAGAGGCGTTATGAAATGCAGTCATGTTTCCAATTATGTTGTGTGTTGACTGTAATTGTAGTGAGCAGCTGATCCATCAGTTGAAGTTGGACTTGCAGCAACATTTGGTGGTGCTGGAGCAAGAGAAAGCTAAGAAGATGGCAGAATTGGAGGCAAGCCTAAAGATAAGATACCTCTTGTGACCTAACTTACCCAATTATCTTTTACTATTACAAATATTTTTGGTCAATTCGACCGGTTGGCAAATATTAATTTAGTGAAATAAATATTCTGGTTTCCAAAACAATTTAAAGTTGATGAGATGTACATGTAATCTTAGTACTAGCACAACTCCTGCAGTGAATGTTTATTAGAATAGCTTCGAAAGAGGCCTCATGTCATGAAAGACGGTTGAAAAGTGTTTTAAAAGATTGGTTATGTACACGTGAGATATATCAATGGCCTTCGCATTGATGATTAAAGATCTGAATATTGGAAGGGCTACTAAACTGAAACATTGGTTTGGTAAATTATGGATCTCTTTACCAAATTTAACCATATCGGCAACTTCATATCGAGCTAAGTTGAGCTTACGCAAGGAACTCGTACATATGTATTTGAATGAGTGCAGGCAGGGCTGATGTTATCAATTTGATGACTGTGTGTGTGTGTGTGTGTTTGTGTGTGTGTGTGTGTGTGTGTTGTGGCTGCAGGCAGAGAAGGCTCTTCGAGAGGAGGAGTTGGCCCATCTGGTGGAGCTCAAGAAGTTGGGAGTGGACCTGACCACATACCTGTTGAGCAAGCACCCCAAGCCTGACCAGATCCTTCGAGTGATCACTAAAGGAGAGGGTGAAGGAGGACATGTTCATATTCATCCATAGGAACACCCAAACTGAACCTCAAGCTGGCTGGTTGATTTGAACCCAACACTGACATTAGCTTTGTTAGTACCGTGATTCTAAAAATTAAAAAAAAACAACTTTTTATTCCTTTTTTTATTTTTTATTTTTTCATGCATGTTTGTGTAGCTGCTTCAGAATATGAACTTATTTTCCCTCATAAAATTTGATTTGACTTAATTTGACCTCTTTTTTTTTGTTGCCATGATTGAACTTGATTTTAAAAAATCTATGAACTTGATTGTCAGGAGGGGGGGGGGGGGGGGGGGGTTCTTATGATACTTGTGAGTGGTAGTTGCTGCCACCAAAGTACAAGTTATCCTTTAAGCTAATCCTTACCCTTCTGAAGGTTTCAGGTGAAACTGGATGGAACCCATTGGGATGAAACCAGGTGTGGAACCCGTTCCAGACACGGGCGAAACCGGTTTTAGTATGCAATGTGGACAGGCCTTTATACTCACAGCACCGTAAAGAAATCTTGGGATGTTTAACTTTAAAATATCAAGCTGCATTGAGTAAAAAAAAGACCCCAATAGAAGTGAGCAAGCATTTTTCAAATTAGGTCCTGTTTCTCTAATACCAAGAAAGGCCATATTTGACTCTAACAAAGATACTGAAAAGCACAAAGGGAATACTGGAGCTGCCAAATGTCTAGACCTTTGTCTGTTGCAAAAATTACCAAGTAGACTGCAACTACCACTGTAGAAAAATAAAACCCCATCCTCCCTTCACTCTCACTAGAATATAGAATAGACCATTAATGAAGTAATAAAAATAAATTAAAAAGGGAAGGTAAAAGGTATATATCAGCTGTTTATTGGGTTTTTTCTTCTTTTTCATTCATTTAAGAGAAGTTGTATTAGATAGATCTGACAGGAGTGTCCAAGTAGCCCACAAATTAGATGACCATTTACCACCACAGTGAGCACCACTTAATATTTGCTGATTGCATTGGTGAACAGGTCTGTGTACCAAAAAAAAAAAAAAACAAAAAAAAAAACAACAACAACAGGCAATAAAACTCTTGGATATATTGAGTTTTTAGAGGGCATAATTATTCAAAAATCTATTTTATGATTTCATTTGAAGTGATTCACCTTTTCCTCCCCCCTCCCCCACCCCCAATCAAAGAACAGGGAACCATGGAGCCAGTGATGCAGAGCATGTAACATCAAACGATAGGTATGCATATAGTATAGCTCAATATGATTCAACATTTGTAACATAAGTAAATCAAGGTGCACTTGCTTGAGAGAGAAAGAGCGTTTGAAACACAGAAGTGAGGAAGATGTTCCGATGGTTGATTGGAAGAGAATTCAGGAGTGTTGTGTTGTGGCAGAGGAAAATTAGGAACACAGCATTTCCTGGACCACAAAGGGGGGGGGAGGGGGGTTGGATCCTGGAATTTAAATTTTAAAAAAAATTTTTTCGTGGCTGAAAACCATCCATGGTAGGATGCGTCTAGCCTGAAGAGTGGGTTTCAATGGAATAGTATTTCATTAAGAAGTGGGTATACATAAACATGAACACAGATGTATAAACTGTTTTTAGCTTTACACTCTCAGAGGAAGAGATGTGGCCAGGTAGGACCCAGCCCATGCTACTCCCAGAGTCAAGTTGTGTATGCATACCAAGTATTAAGTCTGAAGCTCAAAGGGTTTGTCTGGCCGAAGTACCACTTTTGGCTTTTCTTCCCTGCCCTATTATTTTACTTCCTATTTTTCCAATTGCTTCGTTCTTTTCTTCCTCTAAAAATACCTGATACAAAGGATTTATAGGGTAGTTCCTGAGTAAACTTTCAACATTTGTTGACCTACATACCTGCACAGCAATGCATCAAATACCACCACAGCAATGCATCAAATACCACCCCCAGCCTTGACTTGCCTGAAACCCTGCCACAGAGGCAAACTGCCATAGCAAGCTAACAGAATACTCCGTGAGATCAATATAAATGATCATTAAACTGTGTAGATATAAGAAATAAAACACAAGAAATGTCATACACACTTGTGTGTATTCAAATGCATACTGAACACACACACATACATACCAGGTGACCTATTAACCTTAATCATACTCTGTTAGTTTTCTGCTAACTACAGCACTATCATAAAGTTCAACTATTTGTATCTTGGTACAAAGTCCACCCACATCAACAAGTTAGCTCCACCAGTCGCTGTTTCCTCCCCCGCCATGATGATGATAGCCTCCTCCTCCTCCTCCAGCACCACCTCCTCCATATCCACCTCCCCCTCCACCTCCACGAGAAGTACGGTAGTCTCGACCTCCAAATCCTCCACCATACCTGAGCACAACAAGGAAAACACACTTCTTATCCAATGCAACTAATGTTCAGAGTTAGTACATGTGCTAGTTGACTGGTTAGCAGGCAAAGACACACACACTCTCTTATATATATATATATATATATATATATATATGGACTGGAGCAGGACAACTGATTGAACAATGTGTGAGTTAAATAAGGAAATATCACTATAATTAAAGTTCAATTTATTAATATTGATCATGTTACAACTTGAACAACTTCTAACTCATAATAATGACATGGATCTACAAAAACAAAGACACACATGAACGTATCCACCCACACAGCTGGAAAGTGAAAATATTTAGAAAGGGATTCGGTAAGTACTAAGTTAACAGTTATATTTAGTCTTTTTCTCCTATTTTATTCAACATTGGAATGTCAAGATCTGGAGCTCCACAACTACATGTCCTACAGCAGAAACAGTGACTGTAACTATGAGAAATAGATCATTACATCTACAACCGTTTTATATAGCATGTGATTTCAATTATCTGGTGTACTGCAACATGCTGAGGTCTGACCAGTCATCAGATAACCTAAAACTTCCAGCTTTGATGATTTCCACCATTATGTGAAGGTGAGGGAGGTTTGTTCTTGAGTGGTTTCCACATCAGTTTTCTTGACCAAAAAGAAAAGGGACACATAACTAGTTCTTGGTCAGGGTTACATCTGCATGTGGATGACTTGGTTTGTTATTGGTATAGTCACAGCTCTGTGCCATTTCAGTGCCTGTCATGATAATAAGATTTGTTCAATCATGTCAGTATCATACACCACCACTATTATTCTCTTTCACATTTCCAAAGTTAATTTTCTTCAGATTTTGTGCCCTTGACATTTAACCAAACTTCCTCCACAAGTCAGCTGTCACATGCTGGGAAACATGTGGCATGGATATGATAGAACATCTGTCTTGTGGTATTCGATGAGCAAGAGGTCCAGGTTAACACAGCACAGAGTGTACATTGTGTACAGCTTTCCCTATCAATATGAAATTTTGGCTAATATTTCTGTGATTGATCCAGTATCATCCATCATTTGTATGTCAGGGCCACACAAAATCATAAGCCACAGCTAATTTAAAGTTAAATCATGCAGTTGTCATGACAGACCCAACAAATTCACAACCTTAATGACATCTTTGAGCACATCATGCTAATCTGGTTGCATATTCTTAGCAACAAGTGCTTGGTGATGCATCATATAGCGATTGAAAATAATATCATTGAAGCTACCCTATCTGTGCACACAGCCAAGCATTGACTCCACTTCAGACAGTGCCTCTGCATGAAGGAAACTACCAGCTTGAATATTTCCTCTCCTGTGTTTGTTATGGGAGTCTTTTGCAGAAAAAAAAATTCTTTAAATATACTTTTCTCTCAAGTGTACCGAACATAGACAAGAAGCAGGGCCTCTTTACTAAAACCTGTGGATTTATTCAGCTGAATAGCACACATTTTACACACTTTGGGTCGCTTAATAAGTTGGTCGTGAATATCTGATGACATATACTCAATATGTCTGTGTACTGTGCTGTCGGAAAAAAGTAGAAGCCAGAGCTGGATTCAACAACTCTTCCCCAGTGGTATGCACCCTTTTTAGACTTAGCAATACGAAGTAAAGTGAGATAGGAAGCTTGGAGGGCTTTCTTGGTAACAGTGGCCATTCTCATAATTTTTTTACCTTTGCTTGACATATTCTTTTTCTCTTCTTTTGAAGGAAGCATCTTTATCTTTGTATTGGGGATGCTTAATATCAAGGTGCCTCTTTAGTTTGCCAGGCTGGCTGGCTTCTGTTGACATTAATTGCAAACACACAACAAATAGAGACTTTCCATTCTAAGGAGCAATTCCATTAACCAGTTATGTTTACTGATGTAAAAATGCTGTATTTACATTTCCCCCCCTAAGGTTTACTCACGATGACATCCCAGATACGTTCCAGTTAAAATCTATGAACAGAATGAAGTAGTCGGGATCAAACTTTCACTTTTTCGGTGGTGGCTTCTCACAAACATGATCATTGTCTGCTTACTCCTTTGGTAGGCTTACTGATTCCTCCTCACCTGAAGTACCATATGACCCCTCTTATGCTTGGCAAACTTATTCATTACTGTGAAGTTTTCATATATAACCAGAGGCCAATTTGCAGCTTCGCTTGCAATGATCAAGGCACTTTACCCAACAAACTTTATCCTATACATTTTAATCTAATACTGTTCTGGTCAACATTCTATGAATTGGTGGAAGAAGACATTTCAAATTATTTTTTATCTTTCATCTTTTTTTATATGATTTTTTTTTTTTTTTTTTTTTTTTTTTAATTTTCAAGTATATTCTGCCAACTTCATAATTTTACATTAATTTTAGACATGCCTACAACACAGAATTGGGGCTAGTGCAGCTGTTTTCTGCTCCCACCCCCTCCCCCTCCTTCCAATTGCTGCACTTGGTGAAGTGTGGAAAATTAGAGAGATAGAAAGGAATGAAAGGGGTGGGGGGGGGGGGGGGGAAGAGAGAGAGAACACTGCAGCACCATGCATTTCTAAATTGATCACTCTAGTTTAGAATAATTATATAATAGTCAGGTAGTCCCATGTCTTTTATTGTGTTCCTGTACTGTTGGTGAACACCTGAGGGTATACAGAACATAACTCCAGTAGTAGCTAAGAAGAATAGCTTGAGGTACTTAGCTGTTTTAGCTAAGCTTCAGCTCACTAAAGAGTCTTCCATTCTCAGCTGCACTGGCAAGCTAGATTTAATTTTCTTTCATTGTGGGTGGATACAATGTCGACCTTTTACCTACTTTACGAACCAATTTGCTTAAAAGAAAGCAGGCAGGCAGGCAGGCAGGCAGGAAGTTATCGAAAATAATATATAGGATGAAGGAGAATGGGAACAAACTGAAGTACAAGAGAGCACAAGATCTAAAAAAGGACTTCTACTACAAGACAAAGGGAAAGCACCAGGGAAATCCCTGGCAGTACCCCTAATACAATATCCAATGTTATTTCATTATTACTAATAGGCAGTTTTTTAAATACATAGTTTACACCCAATCACACCAACGGTTCTCAACTATGAAATTCTGCATCCCCCCCCCCAAAAAAAATTCAGCTTCAACAGCTTGAGGCTCCCTGGGGGCCAGGGCCCACAGTCTGAGAACCACTGCTCTAAATAGCACGCAAACAAAATAGATTATTCTTTCCCCAAGCTTGATAGTACAGTTGACTTTGAGATGTAGAATTAGGCAATCAACTATTGGGTAGCAACCTGTTCTTATTTCTGTACTTTCTGGATTCTAATGGTTACTTGAAGATCAAGTAATCAAGTGGAAGCATTGGTGCCACGTGAAGGCTGTGTAACACTGGTCAAGGCTAGCATATATGACACAAATACAAACTCATAGATATCCGACCATGATCTGTATTTCTATTATTCATCACTCACACCCCCCACCTTCCTCCCTGCTGCAGACACCCAGAGGCAATACTTTCACACCTTTCCTCCCACCCACAAGGTATGCCCATAAACATATGTACCTCTTGTTCTGGGACCTCACTCGTGCCTGCTGCCTGACCTCATAGGCCATGCTCTCCAGCCAGGAGGGTATGTCTTGCTTTGTCTCTGCCAGCAAGGTCAATAGGTCCTTGCAGATATTCCTGTTCCTCTCGTTGCAGAAGGAGGTGGCCAGGCCAAGGTTTCCCACACGACCTGTGCGCCCTATACGATGAACATACTCCTCTATGTCACTGGGAAGGTCAAAGTTCACCACATGCTTTACGTTGGGTATGTCAAGACCACGAGCCGCCACCTGTGGAAGATACAACAGCGACACCCTGTCAACATCTCCACCGACATTACGTTGCACAACGTGGCACACACAACCACTTACCGCTGTAGCAACGAGCACAGGAGTACGTCCAGTCCTGAAGCTGCTCAATGCAGCTTCTCGGTCACCTTGGGAACGGTCACCATGAATGCAAGAAGTGGGGTATCCTTTATTATACAGGAAGTCATCCAGAGAATCACAAGATTTCTTAGTCTCCACAAAGATGAGCGTCAAGGAATCCATGCCTGAAGACACACAAGATGATGGTCATGGACCAACACTGGGGGGGAATACGCAGTTCCACTCATGGGAATAGGGGCAGCTAATATTCCAACCAACATATCCTCACCCCGCCAGGGAACCATGGCAATGTCTAAATGGGGTCCTGGTGATTAGTCCACCTCACACTATTACACCTTTTGTTCTCTTATTAGGCAAATACTCCCATTTCGCTAGAAATAATAACACCAGCTCCAGCACTGGACCAGCAATTTTCCCGCCAGTTGTCTTTCATAATTAATAATCGCAAAAAGTTGCAGGGGCTGGATTGCAGACCACTTAAAACATTTAATATTCATGAGTATCAAGGAGCTGGAAGAGGAGGAAGGCAAAAAGGAGTCCTCATCCAATGGGTGTCACCCTGCCTTCTCTGTATAGCACACCCACTAGACCTCACAAGAAATTATGGATGTAAACAGGGAATCCTCTCACTCACTGATACTTGGGTCACAGGATTACTAAATCAAATGAATGTTTGCATCACCTATATTGTGATTTGATCTAAAACACACTACACCCCCACCACCCATAACAACTAGTGCTTACAACATTCCCAACTATCCCAAGGTGGTCTGACTAAAACTTTGGAGACGTTTTAGAAATGCATGTACTAGCTCAGTCAAAGGACAAAGTTAATACACCTCCCTTTACCTGTGACTGCGATAAGATCTAGGAGGAAGGACCTCTTGTCCACTTCTTCCACCCACACCAACTTCTGGGTGATGTTCTCACTGGTGGAGCCCACACGACCAACGGCCAGGAAGATGTAGTTGTCCAGGAAGTCCCGAGCCAGCATCTATACACAATCACAAAATACACTGATAAATTACATCCACTTAACCTACAGGGGATTTCATTGGATGAAAACCCAGGCCTCATAAGGATTAGCCATGGAAAACATGAGTTGACCACAGAAACTTCTATGTACATGTACACCATATACCCTCTGTCATAGCACCCATGGTGACCAAGTCACCAGTCCAAAGATATAACTCTATCCTAAACCCAGCACAAGTCCTAATTTTCGACCAATCCCCTATTTAAACCCAACCCCTATCCCACATCCCAATCTTAAAGCAAGCCATACCATCTAGCTGTGACCCTACAGTATCCATGGGCTATATGTGGGCGACTTTCATAGATGTTTAGAGGATCCTTGCCTCTCCCCAGTAGCTAGGTCACCCTTAAATGTCACAAGATTGAAGACCACAACATTGAATTGGCATCATAAATGAGAGTTTGATCAAATTAATGCCTGCACGAGCCACCTATCACTCCACTGATGTACTGAAATAGCTAGCTGTACAGGTCCTAGATATAACTGTCTGTCTCCCACCCCACAGAGAGAAAAAGAGACCTGTATTTCCTTGGGAAAGGTGGCAGAAAACATCATGGTCTGCCTGGTCCCAGTCTGTGGCATGCGGTCTTGTTCCACAATCCTCCGTATCTGTGGCTCAAAGCCCATGTCCAGCATACGGTCAGCCTCATCCAGCACCAGGAATCTACAGAGATAGATAACACTCACACTCGCACATGACACTGTTCAGTGAACTAAATACATACATTTATACACATGGGGAAGTGGGGGGAGGGATTAAATAACTGTAAATAACATCAGGTTGCTACATCTACAACACTAATCACATATTCAACAGAAATCATAAAGAGCTGGGATTAGAAAGACCGAAATTAGCTGGACAGATGAAACAGACAACATTTGAACTTCTGCAAGAGAGGTCACTACATGTATCAATCCCACATGACATAATTACATCGTGAATGACAGATTAGGCCGACTGACATGCTCCCTAAACATGCAGCAGTTATTTTTACATCTATCTCCATGGGGAAAATATGACACCGGCAAATGCAATAACCACATAACACATTGTATCCGATGATTTCCTTTGAACACGCTCTCTCTCCCATGCACACATCACGGTTATAGTGACCTGCATATTTCAAGTCCTATCCTCCCTCTCTCGAGCATGTCCACCAGTCGTCCAGGAGTGGCCACCAGCAGGTGACAACCTCTCTCCAGGTCCCTGATCTGCACACCAATGTCGGCACCTCCATACACCACACATGGGCGAACATGGGAGCGGTAAGAAAATTTTCGGGCTTCTTCATAGATTTGGGAGGCCAGCTCACGGGTGGGAGCCAGGATCAGGCACAGGGGAAACTGCTTGCGACGACCTATTTTAGCCTGAGCAAATAAATGTACACATATCACATACTTCATCATTACCACATCATTGTATTATAGCATCCACATTCAAGCAAACTTTATAATCCATCACACTCAATAACCAGTACTTCTCGTAGAAAAAAAGAATAGGAATAGATCAGGAGAAAACTACAGAGTCAGAACAGTCAACCCCAGCATCAGAACAGCCAACTCCTGCATCAGAACAGCCAACTCCTGCATCAGAACAGTCAACTCCCGCTTCAGAACAGTCAACTCCCACGTCAGAACAGTCAACTCCCGCGTCAGAACAGTCAACTCCAGCATCAGAACAGTCAACTCCAGCATCAGATTAGTCAACTCCAGTATGAGAACAGTATCTCCAGTGTCAGAACAGTAACACCATATACAATGAAAAGCCACAGCCTAATCTATGACATGTTTTTATCGACCACAGCATCAAATGTTCCCATTCTTAGACTCTGCAAGTTGAATAAATTAAACCCGCAATGTTCCAGTGTGAACAAAGAATGACTAGCATCTTGTATTTACAAGGCTAGGGATACATTGTAGAGCAGCCATAATAGAAAGATTCATTAACAAACACACAGGTCCACCAACAAGTAACATAAGTCATTATCAGACACGCAGGCATATAAATCGGTACACAAGTATTCTAACAAGGAACACTTCGTGTCCAGGGATTGCAGTACAAGATACAGAGTGGCACGTATGTGACCTGATTCAAGGAACTATGCACTCAAGTATTACTCCACTGTGGCTGAACTGATCACGCACAGTAACACTGCTGACCTCAGGGGGAAGTGAAGGAGGCCCTCCAGTGAATACCCGACTTAGGACGGGCAGGAGGAAGGCTGCAGTCTTACCAGAGCCTGTCTGAGCACATGCCATTAGGTCACGGCCAGCAACGATGATGGGCAGAGAGTACTTCTGCACTGGTGTGGGTCTCGCATACGACGAAAGCTGTTAGTCATTAACCCATAGCACAAAGCAACAACAAATAAAATGTACTCTGTTTTTCTGGTAAAAAATACCAATAAGAGAATAAATAAAAGGCTGAAACATGCGAAACCAAAGTGTCTCCAAGAGACACACATCCTTTGAAGACTGACAACCTCCTTGAACAAAAGTTTGGCTCAAATGGATAGAAATTACTTCAACACCACATACTCAGTTGGTAGCTGTCCAAACCACGTGGAAAAGCAACTCAACGACAAAAAAACAAACAAAACAATTACAAATATGAAATAGGCAGTCAAGCTCAGCAGAAACTAATCGCCTTCACACTTCTGCCATTTAGATGTTATTGGACACACACTGGATCTATAGTACACTAGTTAAGACGGATTGAAATAGGTTGACAATAGTTTTACGGAGACATGCAAACAATAAACTGTTCCGCTATAAAATTCTAAGGCTAGGACTAACATGGGCATGAAATTGAAACTATTATTTGGTTTTTGTTTATATTCAATTCAAAAGGGGAGAAGGCAACAGAATCACAAGATTTATTCCGAGACAAAATAAAGAATGTTTAAGAGCAATTCACAAGAAAAATCTCACTTGCCCAATAGAGAGGCTACCACAATATCAACAATTGATTAGATATCCCATATTCAGCTGGCAGCCACCAAACTCCTTAATGTCACTCAGGAAACATCCACCCACTTTAGTCTGGCAAACATCAGCAATTTTGTTGAACTGGCAACCACAACTAAAATGTTTACCAATTCACCACCCAATTTAATTGTTACCATAGCTGTCCCAATATGCAGACAAATCACCCCTAGCAACCATCACACCACACCTTTATGTTCTCCTGAATGATCTCGGAGAAGTTGCATTCTTCAAAAGTTGAAACATTTGGTGGACAAGTCTCTCCTGTAGCTTCCACCGGAATGTTGTCGTACTTCTCAAAGTTGATGCCAGTTGGGACATTACCAAACAACTCGCTACAAACACACAGGAAACAAGTAGGAAAAGAGCCTTTCAAATCCACCAGCACAGAATTCACAACTATTAAAGGAGACACTAACAATTCCTGTTCTACCACACGCACACACGCACAAAATAGAGTCCACCAACCTCTCGAGACGGTCATTGCGTGCTAGAGGTTTGTCCCAGTTCTCAGCACTAATAGTGGAGCCACCATCATCAAACCTCCGCCCTCCTCCTCCTCCTCCATAACCGTCCCGTCTCTGCCCACTGAACCTCCTTCCCCCACCTCCTCCATAGCTGTCCCAAGAATGGCTAGGGCCAAAATCAGACATCTGGCGCAGTAGGGGGCGTGTCCCTCCACCACCACCGCCACTGCAACACAAAAATACATAATAGTGACACTGACGATGAATCATAGTTAGGTCAGGCAGCCAACACATATACTGCCACAATACAGTGTGAAGAACTTACTAGGAGCCACCATAGGAGTTGTTGTAACCGCTATAGGCCCGTGGGTCCTCAGAATTCCTATACACATGCACACAGGGGAAGTGGAAGAAAAGATTTTTTAAATAAACAGAATGTGGACACAATGTTTGTTGAAGCCTAGTGGAGGGCTATAACTTCTCTATGGCACAGCAAAGGCATAATTTTATCCCTTTCTAAATATGTTACAAAAAAACTAGACAGTTATAAGTAACTGAACTTGTTAACCACTGCTGCGCAACCACTCCTTACCTCCTGTCACCATAATGGCCACCGCCACGTCCCCTACCATAGTCCCTCCTTCCTCCTTGACCACCATAGTAATCACCACCAGAAAATGAATTTTGACGATACTCTAAATAAAGGAAGGAAAATAGGGAACATTTCAATAATTGCATAACATTATCAACAGCTAATCTACTTCTAAAAGCTTCGCTAACCTCAACATCTGCTTAAAAATGTTCAACTACCGAGCTACTTATTGGCACCTTTTATTCATACACAAGGAGCTTGTGAAATTGGGTTCCATTATCAGTTTACTACCTCAAATAGCTTTCAATGCAATCAGACCATTCAGAAGATACAACTTATGGACTATTAAACGAGGCAAAAAAAATCCCCCCTCAGTAATACTTCCCATCTGACATCATTCTAATAATATGGAATGGGTCAAAATTTCTGATCTAAATCGTATATAGCACTGAGGAATAAAATAAACCTACCTTGTGGAGGTGGGGCACCGCTGTAGGATCCTCTACCACCTCCACCTTGATAACGTCCACCTGATGACCCTCCACGTAAATGAGGAGGGACGTATCGATCTACAAAAGTCATCATAATAGTTACAACACCACCAGCACCATCACATGACAAAACACTGTCACAAAACATGTACATGCAAACACATACAGTCACACACATGTAAGAAAACCCTCAGCAGCAAAACAACATGAGAACACAGACTGGCTGGCTGTGTATGAGGTAGGGCTGTGGTGATGTATTTCAACTTCCTATGATCACCTTACACGACCACATTGACATATCACCAACCACATAGCACATTCACATCACATGCTCACCCTCACATGCATCATCCAGGGCCTCACACAGGATTACATACTTTACTGCGGAGAGAGGAGGGGTGAATTCTTTGTGTTGCAACAATCTGGTCTCAGAATCCCTAAATTAGAACATTGTCTAAAGCACTCTTGATATCCTCAATGAGGTCATAAAATAATTCAGCTTTTGTTAAATTCAGTTTCGTTGGCATATTTTTCAAATTTTCAATTTATTATTATTATTTTTTTAATATCGAAAGGTATAATCAATTTAATGAAGAAAAAAAAAACAAAAAGGAAAGAAAAAATGACCTCAATGAGGTCATAAAAAAATTCAGCTTTTCTTAAATTCAGTTTGGTTGGCATATTTTTCAAATTTTCAATTTTATTTTATTTTTTTTATATAGAAAGGTATAATAAATTTAATGAAGGAAAGGAAAAAAAAAAAAAAAAAAAAAAAAAAAAAAAAAAAAAAAAAAAAAAAAAAAAAAAAAAAAATCCTCCAGAACTGTGTAATGAACTGAAAGCCACTGGCATCTAAATTAGTTCTAAAACTATGGCGGAAAGATTCAATACTGGTTTTCTTACACCACATCAAAATTCAAGAAATGACAGCAGACTAGCAGCTCATCATAATACTGAGAACAGTCATTCCTTGAGGAGCTCAAGGGATGGAGCCTGCAGGCCACTGGTAACACAGCAATATTAGATTTTTTTAAAGAGTTGGCAACTGATGAGGACAAACCCCCCCCCCCCCCCCAAAAAAAAAACTAAACTCACAATCTTGTATGTGGTAGGCTGAATGGATGCCCTGGTGCTTTAGTCCATGAAGGGACTGTTCAAACACAGCCTGATATCACTTGATGAGTTGCATTTCTCTGTTCATCTACACAATTGTTAAAGCAATCAAACACTCTCTAAACCAAAGCTTGTATTAGAAACACCCTGAGAGAAGAACTGAGGTCATAGAAGAAGTTTTACACTATATACAAAAAGAGTTTATCTGCCTGAAGAGACATCAATACAGCCATAAAAATACTGGCAGTTGTCCTTGATGAAATAGAGCCGGACGATCATTACAGGGTTAATGTGTTACATAGCAGTAATTTAACAATAGGTTCAGTAGTAATTCTTTACAACTTCTCTTTCCCTTATGAAAGCCTTCATGGAAATGTGTTCTTGTGACATGATATATAGAGCTGCTTCAAACCAAGAATTTTATCAAGATGAGAGAGGGGAGGTAGTAGCTTGACATGAAGACTGGCAATGAAATCACCAAGGTACATCAGGAAGTAATTTATTCCAGCAGACTTTTAGAAAAAGGTCAACTCCACCATCATCATAAAGTCAAGGGTATTTGAAAAGTTACTATGATAATGAAATACTCCAGCTGCCAGAAGAACAAACATTGAGAAAATAGCCAAAAGAACACAGCACATGCCTTCACACAACATGCATGCTCTTTCTGAAACCATAGTAATAACACTTGTAAATGCTACTCCTGCTGCACTCACATTTTGGCTTACTATTTGGTTAAATGTGCTATCTGTGTAAACTGCCATATTTATCACACAGTCACAGATAGGAAAGAATTGCCTAAGCACTAGCAGCAACATTAAGATGCTATATGGTTACTAGCATCCGTAATAGCGCCAACAATAATGTGAATCGCTGCAGAAAAAGTATATCCTGGCAAGCTAAAATAATTCTTTGCAAGAACTAGTATTCTCTATCTCTTCAAGGAGAATAACTATAATTGTGCAGATATTAAGAATGACCAACACTAAATTCTCCTTCACCTTTTTGGACTTCATAATTGTGTTGTCCTATTGCTACAGCTGATATCAACTCTGCCTCTGCTTCCTTTTCATTCTCACTTTCTTTCCTTATTCCCTTCTTTCTTCTGATGTACTACTTCACTGTTCAACTCAGAGTCCAGAGTAAATAAACACTGAATGGACAACATTTGCAACAACCAAAAAACAACACACCTTTCAGTTGCTCTTGCCTCTGCATTTACAAAGTGAGACACTATATATAATTTCTTGCTCTAATGGGTCATACACATGCCCTTTAGTGTGGTCAGGTTAGAATTGTGTTAACAAACCCTCAATTATGCAGCTGATTAGCAATTGCTAACTTAGCAACATATCCCAAAGCTTGTTCTTCCCTCAATTATGCAGCTGATTAGCAATTGCTAACTTAGCAACATATCCCAAAGCTTGTTCTTCCCTCAATTATGCAACTGATTAGCAATTGCTAACTTATCAACATATCCCAAAGCTTGTTCTTATTCAACTACAGGATACAAACTGCTTGGGTGGACCCAAGGTCAACAAAATCACAGTAGGTTAACTTCAATTAGGGAAGGGTAAATTACTCTTAAGGCAAAGTTTTGCCACCACAAAAGGGTTCACACCCCAGCATTTATTTTAAGATGAACATTTGCTCCACAACAAAAAGCAGTAAGTAAAGACATGACCTATAAAATAAGTCATGGACAACATGCCCTGGTTCAGTCAGAGGTTAAAAGTTCGGTAACTAACGAAATGTATATTTTCAAGCTCAGAGTTTTACTGCTTCTTTCCATAGTTTGATAGAAATTATTGGAGGAGCACCCCAAAATTTAGGTCACAGTACAAAGTTCACTGATATCGTTGATCAGTCCATAAGACTGACAATTTTTGACATGGCATGCAATTTTTATTACAAAATTGAGTTATAGATACTTTTTGACAGAAAGTATAGTTCAATCTAGACAATAAAGGGGGGGGGGAAATTGATGTGAGCTTGAAAAAAAAAGGTAGTTCAAATGCTTCGATTAAAATGTTCTAAAAATGTTAAAACTAAAATCGTTTTCTAGTCGATAAAGAAAAAATAGTCAACATTTTTTATACTCAATCCGTTTTCAGGTGATATTAAAATTTTTAAATATCAAATTCAAATTATACTGTCAGTAAATAATCACTGAACATGAATGTCAACTTACCACTATTTTCT
The DNA here is from genome assembly GCA_963969325.1 of Lycopodina hypogea. Lineage (NCBI taxonomy): Eukaryota > Metazoa > Porifera > Demospongiae > Poecilosclerida > Cladorhizidae > Lycopodina > Lycopodina hypogea. Next base: position 7,915,294 of record OZ017779.1, on the reverse strand, counting down.
CTCCTTGATTGAGAAGAATCTCTCTTAGGACTAGCACTGTCCTGCAAGTCCAGACCAGCAAACTGGACAGAGATAAAGAAAGTTAGACACATGCACACACCATAAATACTGCAGTACATTGATTGGAAACAGCAATAAAAACTCTACAGAGCAATGTCATACCATTTTGCGTTATGGTTCTAAAATAAAAAATAACTTTAGCTCTCAACTGATTCACTCGGTTATCAAACCCTTTCTAGTCTCTAGAAAGGCAGAGGGTAGCATAGGAACCCCTTCAATTAGTCACATTTCTGAACATACCCAATAAAAATTTAGGGAAGCCCTTGAAGTGGCATTTCTGGCATTCATATCCAGAGTAGTTTGTGCTCCTAAAGTTTGTATGTTCTTTTTTGGTGTAGTAAGATTTGGAAACTGTGTCTATTCATTGTGGCTACAATTGTCTTAGTTCAATGTGTTGTTTAGTGAAGAAAAAAAAAGAAAGAAATGAAATGCTTGTTGATTTTTTTTTGGTAGCTACACCCCAAAAGGGTCAAAATAATCTGTCATTTTTTGTGGGAATTTTCTTCTCAGAGTCAACTTACAGAAACTCATTCATTGACAGTGCCATGCTAAGGCCTTTACTAAGACTACAATTTTAGCCACTGAGGTGACCTTGGCTCAAAGTATACCAATAAAATGTTTCACAAAATCTTTACTTTCCAATCCACATACTAGAATATCTATGCACACAGAGCATCATCTATAGAAACCCATAGCTGTGATAATTCAACTACCATCAACTATATAGGCAGCTGGTGGCATAACTATCTGTTTCAAATGATTAAAGTGAAATACTGAGATATTTGTATGGTATGGACTAGCCCTCAGTATCTTTCACACCTAAACCACTAATGGTATTGTAAAAAAAAAAAAAAAAAAAAAAAAAAAAAAGCATAGAACCTTTCTTTGCGTGTCTCCCACTTCATTGCCATGGTGAAAAAAAAGAAGTAAAAATCACGTTTTGACAAACATGAGTAAATACAACTGCTAGTTAACAAACAAATCCTAACAGAAACAAAATACTTTAACAAAATTTGATGACCAGTATTGGTATTAATAGTGAGCATTTCTTGCCAAGCAGACTGCCCAAATCATACTACCCGTACTAAAAAAAGAAAGGTGGTGGACTGTTCCAGCTCGCCAGTTTTATTAAAAATTATTTTATTACTCTCACTTGCTGCCCTAGACTTGATGCTCCATCTTTCTGGGAATCTTTGCTCATAACTTAGAAAGACAATCACTCTGGACATTCAAGTGGATTCGAATCCCATACAAAGAAATTCTGGCTTGGGAAATATATACGGTCAGAATGACACGTTTTTTCAATATTTCGGAAAATCCTGAATGGGTTGGCTGTTATAGCCGTCCCCACTGGTTTCCAGGCCTACGTCATTTTTTGACCAATTGGAAGTGGTGACCAATAGGAATCTGAAGCGCAATTCAAACAAACCAAATTTTAGGCGGTGATCTGATTAAAATTTGTTCCACACTGTCCGGGTGAACCAGACCAGTGATCGAACCTCTCTAAAGTTACTCATATAACTCAGATCTTGTCCCGTAGATCACCCCATTCTACTCTGCCCTAGATCTCATATTTTTGTGATCGGTTCAGAAACATGGGACCACAACCTCGCAGGTCCACGAGGAATAGGAAGGTACGCCCATATTCCCTCCTCCTTACTGTGCCCAATAGTGAATAGCTCTGTTGGAAGGGGGTAAATTCAGTAGCAAGAAGAGACCTAAGTTATTATTTTTTAAATGCAATTTTTAAATATAAAATAAATTAATAATTAAATTTCAAAATAATAATAATTAAATTATTAAATAATATAGCCCTAACTCTCAATATATTTCGTTTATTATTTATTTTATTTATTACTTATTCTTCTGGTCTAAGTCAGAATTATCTATATCTTACTATAATTCAAAATTCATTTGTATGGATGCCTGTCTATATGTATGTACTGGACTATAACTCTTCCCAGACCGCTGGAGGGATCTACACGAACTTTCAGGGATTAATTAAGCCACCTCACTGCATGTCATGGTGAAAGTTTTGTTCAGATCGGGTGATTTATGGGTGTGGTTTAGTCAATGGGTGTGGTTTGGTGACATGGAATACCAAAACTATACCTAAAATTTGGCATGTATATTAATTGTATCGTGTTTGTTTGATTAATGACTTTGTGTCAGTAATGCCTACATGTTACATGAAGCATGTTTGTTACTGGAAGTGGCTGACTTAAAACTGCCCATAGGGCAGGTTTTCTGCTAGTTTATTTAATTTTTTAAAAAACAACTTTTTTTTTTCTAATGTTTATTTTAATTTTTTTATTAATTTTTATTATTCATTATTTTTTTAAATTACAATTATGTAAAATTTGTGTTAAAATTAGAGTTGTCAACACTGTATCTTCTTCTTTTTTTTTCAGTCCAATGAGAGATGTTAGGGTTCAAATTTATTATTACAATCATTATTGCTTTACCTCTTCGTTCCATCCATGTTTTTGTCAATACTATGGGTGTGGCCTGCAATTCTAGAAATTGTATGGTTTTGCCAGACTATCCCCAGCTACATATGTGGGTGAGGCTATGCCACAATAGGGAAGTACATATTTAGATATTCATCATATGTTCAATTTTGATGTGCAGCCATTGCAGTCTGAGAATAGCACTGCAGCAGCTGGGGTCATAGGTGGAGCACACAAGCGCAGATGTTCACCTGGAACTGGAACTACCGTGCCACACCCTAAACGAAAAGCCCTGGGAGAAATCAGCAGCAATGTATGTGTATATTTATGGTGGTGGGCTTGGGGGGGGGGGGGGGGAGGGAAAAATAAACATGATTATTGGATAGCATCTGTATTGTACCAGTTCCCTCATTTTGCTATATAATATAACTCTCTGTGTGTGCGTGCCTTTGTCAGTGCTGGGGAATGTTCCTCCAGGGAAAAAATATGCTCTCAAAAAAACTGAATGCGTTATATGCCAATTTAAGTTATATTTCAAAAATAGACAACAATACTGAGCACTTTCATGACATAATTAAATTTTCTCGTAAATGAAGGGAAAAGATGGAGTAAGGGGAGTGGGTTAACCTCAGATATGTTATTAAAATGTTTCAAATTTCAATGTGTGGGTTGGGTGGGTTACATTCTGTGATCCTCCACACGTTAGTTAATTTGTGTTATGAATGGAACGCTTATCCTACAAACTACTCTGCGTAATCACACTAAAAAAAATAATAAAACAAGAGAAGATTAGATTTGTCTCATTCATAATCATAATACAGAGCAGAGAACCTGAACTACAGGCCAAAAAAATCTAATGATAATAATGCAACGATGTCTGCCTGCGCTCGTGTGTCCCTCTGGGAACTCCTAGACATGCTAAGAGCATCAAAGAATTTGGTTACTAGTCCAGGAGGGCAGGAAGCACCAACAACGTCTGTGTGGACAGACTCAGGTATGCACGTCACACTGTGGCCACCAGAGTAGCTATATTAAAAATAATACTGCCAGATAGGTGATACAAATTAAACGGGTAGTGTTTACCTAGTACAGGCATTGGATGTGTGGTATAGGATTAGGTGGGGGATGAAAGAGTGAGTTGTCTTAGCTGGTATGTATTGTCAGTGGCACAATATTTTTGTTGCTTAAGACTATGACAGGCAATATGATAGGACTTACATACACTTAGGAGCAGACAGACAAGATTAAGCCAATTGTAACATTTAATACATCTGGATTTACAATATATCATGGTAGAGGGACGTGTAATATGATAAGGTAAAAAATGTCAGCACATCTCCTTCATCAAAACATGACTACTGTATTGTGTGTGTGAACTGAGTGTACCATCCAATTTTACCAGATTTGTTTTTGCTGGTAGAACAAGGTGGGCCTGAATATAATTCTTGTATGACTCAATAGTCTAAGGCTACCTGGAAGTGTGCATGTCCATAATTTTTCTCCAAGAAACTAATCTTACTTCACACGAGAAAACAGGTGTCTGTGTGTTAATACCAGAGAGAGAGAGCGAGAGAGAGAGAGAGAAAAGATGTGTGTGAATTAATATTTGAGCGAGGGATTGGATAAAGTTTATAAGGTGGGTTGGACTAGCATTAGAAAGGAAGAGGCATTTGTAATGTATTTTCCAGGTCACTGGTGGTGGTTTTTTATGATCATGAATGGAAAATGCTTGCAAATGTGTAACGGATGGATTCGTGAAGCTAGCCACAGATAGGATACGTTTGCTTATGATGCAATATATTTTAAGCTGTGGTTGGTAAAGGGTGTTTGCTAGAGACACCGCAATTTCATCGCACAAAAGGTCAGCTGCATGATGTGAGGCAATTCCATTTAGAAAAGAAAAAAAATGTCATAAATATATCTTTTCAGTCATAGTACAAACAGTAAGCACTGAAGAAAAAGAAGAAAAAAGTTTAGTCATGAAAACCCAAGCCACCAGTTATCTGTAAGGCAATGCGTTGGGCAACTTGTCTTGGTGTGTAGGATGATATCATGGAGGGTTACCAGCAACAAATCGAGCCAGCCAGAGAGACTGATAGTTAAACTTTACTCCAACTTTACTCCCATGTATATGCATGTTGTTAATTTAATAAACCACAATAAGAAATGGGTATGTTTTATGTTTCTCTTTGGTGTTGCCAATGATGTTCAATAGTGAAAGCAGTAAACTATGGTATTACAATCACAACTTGTGAGATCTGATGTGAAATAATAATTTAATAGTCTTGGGCCTTTAATAGATAAATAAATATATTGAAATAAAATAAGGCTAAAATCATGATACTGTATTGGAGAGACTCAGGTTTTAAATGGTATGGTTCTCACAGTACAACACAACACAAACGAGTTATTATGTCCAGAGTATTCCCAAATTTTGCCTTGAATCCTTTGACAGAGTAGTAGATGAACCAGTAGTGTTTGTGTGAGAATCCAAAGTGTGTGTTGAGGACCCAACACACCACGCTCTATTTCTGCCTGCTCCAAAATATATGCTTTTTTTTCACATCATTTCTCTCTCTCGTGTGTGTAGGTAATAAAGAAAGAACCCCAGCCACACCTCAAGCCATCACAAGCCAAGCCACAAAGAAAAAAGTCTGCATCTCTGAGCAAGAGCGTGAAGATCAATTCTGAGAATGAGCTGCCTGCAGATGTGGTCATTCCAAAATGTTCTCCCAGCCACAGGGATAGGTGAAGACAGACATTTAGTTGGTGTTGGAGAGGCGAGAGGTTGTCGTAGTGGGAGGGTGATGTTATCCCCTTTATATAATTAAACGCACAGTGTTCTACTTCCAACCACACACACACACACACACACACACACACACACACACACACACACACACACACACACACACACACACACACACTTATTCACCACATTTATTTGATTTACAATACTTGGAAAGGGTCACCACAGATTTTAACTCCGGTGTCTTCATAGCATCATGTGAATGGACTTCTTCTCACACTATCGCTAAAGCCGCTCCACCTTTGGAAGCTGACATTATATCCCTTACCTAAAATACCAGGGTTGTATTGGATGACTTGGTGTTGCTGTATTGAGCATTGTATTATGTACTGTCCTTCACACATGTTCCACTCGTGCACTCTGTTTACCCACATTGTACTATCTGCCATCACTTCCACTGTCATCTCACACATGCACACTGTCCTGCAAACACAGCTATGGAGCCAGTGTGGTGACTCCTGTGACAGCCGTGCAGCAGGGCCTACAGGCTACTTCACTGAGTGATGACAGTCTCCTCTCCTCCAAGGCGGAACCGAATGTAGTGGATTCAACCCCTGGTAGTACTGGTGTGTCTAGTTGAATCCTATCGGGTTTCAGTGTGCATGTTTTGTTTTGGAATACATTTAACTTCCTCCCATCTGGACGTGTTTATAATATACATAAAGTTCTTTAGTAGACAGTAGTGTGTTTAATGGCGCCGGTGATGATGAGACATTTCGATAATGTTTACAGTGGAGGCAAAAAAGGAATGGAAAGATATTGACAAGCAGGAGTCCACTGACCCTCTCTACTCTTCCGAGTATGCTCCTGAGATCTACACATTCATGAAGCAGAGAGAGGTGAGCGAGATGCCTGGTGCACTTCCATGTTTTGTTGAAGAATGTTGCATGCTAGTCCTTGTTCATATAAAAACCTTACCAGTTTCACCTGTTGCAGCTTTGCTGCAGTGTGTTGATCCAATGAAATAGGGGGAAATGGTAGAAGAAACCGAAGAAGATTTGCTGCTACCAGCTTGGCTGGAACTTGTGGGTGCTGGCACTTACACTTTTACTTTACACCAGCTACTGTTTGTAGTTTTGAACCACACCTAAAGCACACCCACAGGAGTAGCACTCCTGGTCACATGGAGGCAATGTGCCAAATTTCAGCTTGATTGATCCAGCCTAGCAGGAGCATGTTGTCTCCATGTGATCAAGAAAGAGTTATTATCCTCCTGTGGGTGTGTCCATGGGTTGGCTGTTCATTAAATCCTACTCTGCTGGGCTGAACCACACAGCCATACCCACAAGAGGTTAATAACACTACTCCCAGTCACCAGATGTGTGTGTGGCCATGTGTGTGTGCTTTGGGTGTTGGATTAAATCTTTCTCCACTTGATTGCTCTGCTGGACCAATCTGCCTGTCTCCATCAATATTATTGTGTAGCTAGCCGCACTTACAAGAAGGTATCAACACACTCCTGTTACGTGGAGATCACGTGCCAAATTTTAGACTGATTGGTTCTTGGCAGTGAAAACAACATCCTGTGGTTAATTATGCTAGGGCGGTTACTTTGAAACCAGATGGTAAATTTCAGCCTGATTGGTCCAGCGGTTTGTTAGTAAAAACAACTTTCACACACAAAAAATGCTTGCCCCCCCCCCCCCACACACACACAGTTCATGTTTATTAGTAGGTAATTCAGAGATTTGTCCCCTACATTGCCCTGGACAACCAAGTATTTGTATGCTAGTGGAATTGTGCTTGCTCTATGGCCATTTAAGTGGGTATGCAATAGAAGAAATTACAAAATTGAGCAAAATATTTATTTGTTTGTTGTTGTTTTTTATTATCTGCATTTATGTATTTATTTTATTATTTCTTTTGTTGTTGTTGTTGTTTTATTGTCCTCATATTGTGTGTGGTGATGTCATTGGTGATTAGAGCGTTGAATAGTTAGCTGGTTTAAAATCTTGTAAATTTATAGTTGCAAAAAACTATCATGTGGACCTCCCCCATTTCCCTGTGATGAGGTGAAAGAAAATCAGAAAATATAATTAAGTTGCATATGAAAATTAATAAACTAATTTCGTGTCTGTTGCACTAACTGTAGTCACTAATTCACTCTCCCCCAAACATAACAGTTGTTGTTTTAGGTCACTAATTCACCCTCCCCCAAACACGTAACAACTGTTCTTGGCTATTTTATGTGAGTTTGGATTTTTACATTTACTATCTCTGTTATATCTCACCTTAATCTATCATGTTCTTGTGTATTGTGTCAATCAAAGGCTGGATGAACTAACTATTTTATATGTTGGTTGACTTTACTCTAATGCTTTTTGGCTTTTTAGTTGACTATGTTGATTTTTTTCTTCTTCAACTGAACTGATCAGACTTATTGGCTTGGCTACAATTCTTGATATGCACAAGGAAATATTCTGGAAATTATGAGCTTAATTACTTGTAACAGTTGAGAACACAACTTTTAGAAAATTACTGGTCAGTTCCAGGATATTTCTGTTTATTGCCCCTCCCCTCTCTCCCTCTAACCAAAAAACAACAACAAACAAACAAGAACATGCAGTGCACAAATACCCAAAAGAAGGATAGATAGAAAGAGATTCTGCACTTGCTTCACCAAACCATAGCAGTGTGACCTCTGACCTGATCAAAACACATCCTGTGTGCACTGGCCAAGTGTGACTGGTAACCTGATGAACCCTGTATGTTTGTTTTGGGGGGGGGGGGGGGGGGTTAATTGTTGCTTCTTTCTTTCCCTTCTGAACTGGACTGCCTCACCCACTTAGCAGTTGATTTTCTTGTGCCGATCACCTGCCTCTTCTTTAATAGCACTGTGAAATTGTATTGTCTCAAGCATGGACCCTTTACCAACCACAGCACTTGATGTATGTTTCATCAGCAAACATGCACGCTACTCAAGCTGTGGTTATCTCGCAATGTCGGACTTTTACCAATTGCAATCACTTTGTTCACAATCACGAAAAAGTACTCCAGCGACTGAGAAAAGGATATTTTCCAAACAAGAACCAGACATGGAACCTTCCCCAGCATGCAAGGACTATATGTACGAAGTTACATTGTAATTGGTTCAGCCTTTTGGCTGGTTATTGTGAGGAACTAGAAAAGCAAAGCATAATTTTGTGTATATAATACATTTAGTACTGCAGTTGGTAAAGGTTTTACCACTTTCTAAGGTATAAAAAAACAACAAACAAACAACTTATTCCTTTATTATAAATATATAAGCATGAGTTGGCTAAAACAGCATGCCCAGTTCTTTTCCCGAAGTATAGTCCTAACTTGTTTCACTATGCAACTTGAATAATGATATTGATGTGTGTGTGTGTATATATATAACATGAGTGTGTATTTGTTGACTATATAGGAGTCCTTTGTATTGCCAGCATACATGTCATCTCAAAAGGATATCACTCCCTCCATGAGAGCTATACTTGTCGACTGGCTCATAGAAGTGCAGGAGAACTTTGAACTGTTCCATGAGACTCTGTACCTGGCGGTGCAGCTGACTGACCATTACCTAAGCATCTCTGAAGTACGCAGAGAGTACCTGCAGCTGGTCGGGGCCACCTGCATGCTCATTGCTTCAAAGTTTGAGGTGTGTGTTTATGTATGTGTGATGGCGTATTGTGTGTGTGAAAGAGAGAGGGGTGGTGTGTGTGTGCAATGTGGCAGTGTGTTGTGGGCGTGTGTGTTGCAAGTATATATGTGTGAAGGCTTGTGTATGTTTTTATGTAAGTGTGATGGTGTATTGTGTGTGTGTAAAAGAGAGAGAGGTGGTGTGTGTGGGGATGGTGTGTATATGACAGTGTGTGTCACACCATGCAGGAGCTGAGTCCTCCCCTGGTGGATGACTTCCTGTATTTGTGTGATGATGCGTACACACATGAAGATTTGCTGAAGATGGAAAGGGACATCTTGAAGAAGCTCAAATATGACATCAATATCCCAGTGGCCTATCGCTTCCTGCGGCGACTATCTAGGGTAAGCATTAGTTGGAACATATCAACATGCTAAATCTTCCTATTTACTTTTTTGCATGTGTTTTGTGTTGCAGGCAGCTGATGCTACCATGGAGACGCACACACTGGCTCGCTACATCAGTGAGAGTACACTTCAGGACTACTCTTTCATCACTGAACGGCCATCTTACATAGCTGCTGGTGCCATGTTCCTGGCTCTGTGCATGAAGAAGCTTGGACCATGGGTGAGGAGAAAGGAAGAGTAAGGGAAGGTGTTTAGTGAGGAAGAGTGGGGGAGAGGGAGGTGGTGTACTTAGTGAGATAAGAGGAACAGACAAACAGGAAGGAAACCAAACATGAACAACATGAAAGAGCAAGGAACTTAATTATTGTACTTCATTAAAAATCGGAGCCTACAGGTTGTCATTCTTATTAGTGTGAAGAAACTAGGCCATGGATTTATTCAGCTCTGAAGAAGACGGTGCACAGATTTCCCTCCCCACCCACTCCTTCCCCCATAGTTAGCAAACATTGGTGGGCTTAATTTGGAGACAGCCCAGCCCAGCGGGTGTAGTCTCTATGAGATCACTCCTGTGTTGGTAAAAACCACACCCATTTCCCTTTTCTGATATTTTACTGTTAAAATTAAATACGAGAGTGCCAATAGATGCATAGCCAATTGCACTGCAACTCGTGCTGCTAGGGTAAGCAGGGATTAATACATGACTTTCCAGTTTTGGGGGGGGGGGGGGCGGGCGTCTCATGCAATAATTAAAAAAACAAAACAAAAAAAAAAACCTTCTATTTCCCTTTTTTCCTCCTTTTTCAGTTTTTCTTTTTCCCTTTTTTACATGCCATGTTAGTGAAAGGTATATTTTCAATTGCGCATGTGTGTAGGCCAAAATAATATTGATTCTGTTTGTATACTCTGCAGAGCAGACCAATGTGAATTGCTATTGAAGGGTCAATGTTGGGTGGTGCTGATTTTGAGGAAATTTTAAGATGCTTAAAGAGCAGAATCAGATATCAAGTTTTGAGCATTAACTTTGAACATCAATTCAATGATTATTACTACATGCAGTCGTGATATCATGGAGGCCATCGTAAACCATTGAAATTAAGCCTAATTAGGGGGATACCAGTGTGCCCCTCCCCCTGTATTAATCCCAGGTGAATATCATTATTCAGTTTGTATTTATTTCTTAGAGATGTTTAGGTGGCACTTCTACACTTCTGAAGAAGGTTGGTCATTAAATTTTATGGTAAAACAGCAGTTGTCACAACTAATTTTGGTGGCATCAATTTCATTACTGGAAGAATTCCGGTTAGCTCCGATCAGTACAGACTTTACAAAAAAAATAATTGAAAATTCTCCATTAGCATCTGTTTTTGAGCATGGGATTAACAGCAAGCATACCACAAGTTGGCATAAAACTCTTAACCTTAAGGCCTATCCACACTAGAACTGGTTTCATCCCAAATGGGTTTCCTGCAAGCCACCTGATGGAGTAGGTGTCAAGTGGCTTCAGATGTGATTAACATTCCTGTGGTTTTATTGATGATGTGCGTTATTAGGAGTTTAGCTTCTGACAGCTCCGTCCCTTGTGCATGGCACTTCGGAGAAGGCAATTTAAAAAGAAAGAAGTACCCAAGAGAAATAAAATTTCCCTTTTGATACCAGGTACATGCAAGCCAATTAATCAGCCCACGCAGGTAGTGTGGAGCAGGTTTAGCATCACACCAGCAGGATGCAAGAAAATAGTTGAAACTTACTGTTGCTATAGAGAGCTATAAAATTGTTTGCTTCCTTAATAATAGCAGTTGTCTTGATTCTTCCATGCAAAATTCATTCCAATGCTAGAATCAGGAAACATTTAAAAAGAAAAAAGAAGCTATATTGGCATGCATACATGGCCCACCATGTTTTCTGCTTCTATGCGCCCTTCTATGGGCGTCACTCAAGATATCCATATACGGATTATGCAACGAAAGACATACTTCACTGCTTGTAATTGATGGCTTCTCTTTGCATGCATGGCATAGTTGTGTGTTGTTTTTTCCTCAACATATATGAACTGTGATTTTTTTCCTCCTTTTTTTCTATTAGACGCCCACTCTGGTCCATTACAGTGGATACAGTGTGGATGAGCTTGTTCCTCTAGTCCACAGACTGAACACTCTCCTGCTGTTGCCTCTTGGACAGACTGCTACTGTGCGTAGCAAGTACTCTCATGAGTAAGTTGGATATCGAGAGAGATTGCAATAAAGCTATCATACTGTCTCAACTACCATAGATACTTATGCTTTGTTTTGAATCTCCTCAAATATTTGTGTGACTGCCTGCAAGCTCATCTCTCACCCAGAAAAGAATTAAGTGCGTCAGTTTTCTGCTTGCCACAATCATTTAGAGAATACTGCATGTCCACATCAGCCCAGTCATATATTCAGGAAGAGTGACCCAATCAGTTAATATCAATTCTTGATTACTGTACAAATGCATATGGCTATTCATGGTATTAACATGAAGACAATCCTATTTCTCTCCCCCCGCCCCTTGAGGGGGAGCCCCCTATTGTGCATGCAAGAGTCAGGTGCATTATAATGTGCTGCTGTCCTTGTGTGCTGCAGAGTGTTCTTCACAGTGGCAACTCTGCCTGCGCTGGAGGATGTGGATGCTGCCGCCGCTGCCATGCAACCAAACTCCAGTTAGCCAGGCTGGCCTGGTTAAGTTTGGCCTCTTCACTCTCTCTCAGAACCTCTACTCCCACCTTCCCCACCAGTCAGGATTTGTGTTTGAGTGTTTCTTAATGACAGAGTTGTGTTTGTTTGGGGGTGTTGTTGTTTTTTTTTTATATGCAAGAACGCTTATTATTTACATATGTTGTTTCATCCTTTCTCTCCATTATCACTGCTATAAGATGTATTCTCGTTAATCAGAGGTTATTTACAACTTTCATCACATGCATGCACATGCACACACATTTAACACACACGCACTAAATTATATGCAATGCAGTAGGAAGGCAGTTATCTAAGCTAACTTAGCTAATAAATTTGCCTGTCAATTTAGCACATCAAAAAAAAACAATGACCTTCCTGAGGGAGAATTTAAAAAATATATAATTTAGCACATTAAAACCATGGCCCCCAGGAAAAATTTTAAAAAAAATAAATAAAATATATATATGTTTTTGTTTTTTCCTCATTTTTCTTTTCTTTTCTTTTCCTCATTTTTCTTTTCTTTTCCTCATTTTTCTTTTCTTTTCCTCATTTTTCTTTTCTTTTTCTTCATGCACAGTGGGTTGATGGAGTCAATGTGTTATTTGTAGGTATATATTGTAAATGAAAAAGAAGAGAATTGTTCCTGCTATAGAAGAAGGGGGGGGGGGGGGGGGATGGACTAAGTAGTGACTGCAACAGTTTCATGTGTATATGGAGAGCCTGTAAAACACTTGGAATAAGGTGGTCTCCCAAGATAGATTAAAAGGGGGAAAAGAAAGGGAAAAATCTGTCTAGTCACTGTTTCCAGTACTTTGTGATCCCAGCAGAATTATGTCACATGCCAGAAATGTCATCTTGGTTGTAATTAAACACCGATTTGTAAACTGATATACTGGGAAGCATTGAAATCTATCAACTGACAAATATTTGTAGCTTACTGTATGACTGCAATACGTGATCTACATAAAATTGTAACCAGTCAGATAATTATTATGAGATCCATTAATTTGATCTAAGCACAATTATGACCACTCAAATTTGGTTATGAGGTCCAGTAACTTGCTCATGAAAACCTGGCTCTAGTGACCAGACAGATCATCTGTGATGCGTTACACTGGATAAAGATAACTATTACCACTGTTCTGAATCCCTTCTAATGCAGAATAGTGAGAACAAGCTAATTAAATTAGTGAGATACACTGCATAAGTGGTTGAACAATAGTACTGTCATAATTGGTCATAATTTTTACTTCGATTGGAAAAGGTTAAGTATGCAACTTTAGTAATTGGCTTTGAACATCGTTGCTCCCAACTGGTTTGGAGACAATTTTCTGCTGTAAAGTCAGAGAGCAGATACAGTTTTAGCTGACAACCATTCAGCTAAAAGTATAGTCCCCACACAACATTTGCAAAAGTGATTGAAAACTGACCTATATGTGGGACTAGATGACCATAACCATTCAAATCTGAGATATTTGATTCATCATTGCACTTACGTTCAGGAGATATTTGTCAGACAATTAAGTTGGTAGAGGGTCATAAACTAGTGGTTCACATGGAATTCTGGTTCCTTTCATTTTTAAGCGTGTCTATCCAAAGTACTGGGTTTTGTTTTTGTTTTTAATTTAAAACTTCTTCATGCATGTATCCTAGATTCCTAATTATCCAGGTTAATACCAAGATGGTCACCAAATTCAGTCAAAGAGAAATATTTTTCTGTTTAATGTAGTGTGAGAAATCATTTGAAACCATAACTGATTTTGATGTGCCTGAGATTAACAATGACTGGAGGTCAATTGCCAGTTTTTGAAAATAGAAAGAACTACTTTTAATATTTATTGATTTGGCTCAACAGTCAACTACAACATTTTCCATTATTATTTTTTTTTCTTCTTCAGATTAATGGCTACTCACTCACACACTCCCACACACACTCAGTCACTCCCACACACATACTCACTCTCTCACACACACTCCCTCCTCACACACACTCCCTCACACACACTCACTCCCTCACACACACTCACTCCCTCACACACACTCACTCCCTCACACACACTCACTCCCTCACACACACACACTCCCTCCCACACACACACACACACTCCCTCACACACACTCACTCCCTCACACACACTCACTCCCTCACACACACTCACTCCCTCACACACTCACTCCCTCACACACACTCACTCCCTCACACACTCACTCCCTCACACACACTCACTCCCTCACACACACACAAACACACACACACACACACACACACACACACACACACACACACACACACACACACACACACACACACACAGAGAGAGGTCATTAGAGAATAGGGACTTGATCATATCATCCAATACTAACACTAGTGGGTTATGAATGGGTGGGGGTGTGGTTACTGTGAGCGCTCCCTGGCTCCTGTCCTCTGTTACTCAGGCAACCAGAGCAGTAACAGGATCCCTGACACACAAGTTAGATCTCACTACCCAACTTCGTATCAAGGCTACCACACCACCCCTCTATTAGTGGCTGGTTCACAAAAGGAGTTCTCGACAAAAGTAAGTATCATAAACTGATCCAGTGAACTGCTGGTATCAGGCAATAGCTTCTTTTACAATGCTTGGACAACAACTATGCACAATGATACAATCTTTGGTAGTTAGTGAACAACTTAATTATATTCAGTTATCTCTGTCTTTTATACTTTATAGTTTGTGGTTACTTCCTGCTGAATCCTTCTCAGTTCTCATAATAGTCCTTATCCAGCATCTCTTGGTTACCCACATTCATATTAACTACAGAATTCTCATAACTCCTGTTTTTATCCAGCCTCTCTTAGTTACCCACATTTGTATTAGTTTGGGATTGGTCCTCCTGTGGCTCTAACACTCCCCCAACCTTAGTTGCTGACTCAGGCTCTTAGGAGAAGTAGTCAGCATTGGCTTTCGCTTTACCACTTTGATGTTCAATGGTGAAGTTATAAGTTTTTAAGGTGAGTGCCCACCTAGTAGTCTACCATGGCTGTCCTTTAAATTGCTAAGATAGGTCAATGGGTTGTGGTCAGTCTGTACCTTGAGCACACACCTTGTAAGTATGTTCGGAAGTGTTTAATGCCTTACATTATGGTCAGAGCCTCACGTTCTATGGTGGAGTAGTTACGTTCAGGTGGAGAGAGTTTCTTGGATGCAAAAGCTATAGGGTGCTCTTCCTCTAGTTCGTTAATTTGAGAGAGAACATATCCCAGTAATTCCTCGGGCACCCCAATCCTAGCTGTCATCTCCACAAGACAATGGATTACTGTTTCAGTGGTTACGTTTCTTAAGGCAAATGCCTCAGGCTACTTAATAGCATAGTCCATTACAACTAGAAGGAACTTATTTCCAGATTTGGTACGTGGTAGAGGTCCTACTACATCCATTGCCATTCTCTTAAAGGGTTCTTTCATAATGGGTAGAGGGTGTAAGGGGGCTCTAGTTATCACCACTGGTCCTGCCTTTTGACACACAGGGCAAGTATTGCACATTTCCTCCACATCTTTGACCACCCCCGGCCAATCCAATCTGGCTCTTATTGCATACAATGTCCTATCCCGACTATAATGTCCTGCAATAAGGGTGTTGTGGGCCATTCGTAAAACCTTATTTCGGGCTACCCTTGGCACACCATAATTAGCTCCTTCCCTGACACATGATATGGCTCTCTCATCAATATGCCTTCTTTCCAAAAGTACGGCCCACCGCCTTTGTATGCTTTCTCTCTTATATTAGCCAATGTGGCATCATACCATTGGGCTTTGCCCAATTCCTCCCAGGTGACAACGCTGGATGACTCCCCAACTTCTTCGGTCAGATCAGCCATCACGGCCCCCTCAGTGCACTGCTCCTCCACCTGGTTCTCTCCAAGCGTCTCAGCTTGGCCCTCCTCGGTCTCGAGATCCTCAGTCCCCTCCCGCCTGCACTCCATTGTCGACTGAGTCAAGCGTAGTGATGACTGGCCCATCCTGCTCCTGCTTCAGCGCTCCTCCTCCTCAAGAGCATTTTGCTGGCGTTGCCTGGCACAGGTCACCACCATTCTTACCTCAGTCTCAGCGGAAGCAGGTAGTGTAGGTTCCTCTCCTTCTCGAGTCTCTTCCTTAAGCTCCTTTTTCAGAAAGTTTCGGAAGTGGAGTATGTCTCTTCCCATAAGCATATCCTGGCCAGTGTGCTCCGACACTCCCACAGGTATTTTTTTGACTCTCCCCTCGATGTCCAGCTCTACACTCGCAGTGGGAAAGTAGATCTGTTTGGATGAAATGGTTTGTTAGGGAATGTCCTATCCCAAGTAGTCTTCTTTGGTGACGCACCGGGGGGGGAGGGGGGGGAGGGGGGGTGTACAAGGGTCTTAGTACACCCTGCGTCCAAGAGAGCTTTTATTTCTCAGCTGTTTATCCGGACCATCTTCGTCCACTCCAGCAGCCTCCAGTTGTGGGGCACCAGGAGACCACACTTCGCCTCCTCCAGTTTCACCCTGTAATCTCGTTGGTAATGGCCTCTCCTGCCACACCTAGAGCACACAGGGGTATACTAATCATTTTTATATTTTACATCATACCCATTATTGTTATTCTTATACCCTTCCTTATGCTCTTGGGTATGTCTTCTTTGTCTGAAGCTCGGCCTTCCCTTGCTCTCTCGGGTTGGCTGGTGAAGTGTTGGCTCTCGCTCGGGCTTCAAGGTGCTGATATATCTCATCACAGTTTCCTTCAGCTCTTCATATGTGTTTGGTTTCAGCTGCCTCATCCAGTTCTCTAGCCAGCATGGAAGCTTCTGCAATGTAAGTTCTAATAATAACGTGTCTTCTGCAGATCCTCCACTGGCCTGTATCCATTTCTTATATGCTTGTCGTCAGTCTCGGAACCATGCGTCAGGGTCTCCAGCACTGAATATTGCATCAAACACTTTCTTTCTGTATATTTCTTCAGAGACATGGTAGGTTGCCAGTAGTTGCCTTGATGGTGATGTAGTCATTTTGTTCTATTGCTGACAGAGATGATACAGCTAATAGACCTTGTCCTGACAGGGTGTTTCGTAGGTAAATAGGCCAGTGGTTGTGAGCCCAACCAGCAGCTTAGGCAGTTGCTTCAAACACCTCCAAAAATGCTCCCATATCATCTACTCCTTCAACAAATTTTGGTGGGGACAATTTTGGTGGTACCACTCTGGGTGGTGGTGCTTCACCTACTCCAGCTGCCACCATGCCTCGCAGGGTTTCCATCCAGTGTTGCTGTTGGTCTGAAAATTTTTTCTCCCGTTGGTATCGACGTTTGACCCGTTGTTTGTCCTCTTGCCTTAGCTGTTCCTCTCGTTCTATTCTTCTTTCCTCTCACTCCACCAGCCTCTCCTCTGCCAGGTAGAAGTCGTCGATGATGCCTTGTGTTCGTGATGTAGCTGGTGTGGAGAATGGCTGCGGCTCCGACTCTCCCGGCATCTAGAAGCTCAGGGCAGCTTCTTGGCTTCGAGTGTCGATCAGCTCCTGGCGTTAAAATAGTTTGTCCACACTCTGCCACCAATGTGAGCGCTCCCTGGCTCCTGTCCTCTATTACTCAGGCAACCAGAGCAGCGACATGATCCCTGACACACAAGTTAGATCTCACTACCCAACTTCATATCAAGGCTACCACACCACCCCTCTATTAGTGGCTGGTTCACAAATGAGTTCTCAACAAAAGTAAGTATCATAAACTGATCCAGTGAACTGCTGGTATCAGGCAATAGCTTCTTTCACAATACTTGGACAACAACTATGCACAATGACACAATCTTTGGTAGTTAGTGAACAACTTAATTATATTCAGTTATCTCTGTCTTTTATACTTTATAGTTCATGGTTACTTCCTGCTGAATCCTTCTCATGTAAGTTCTCATAATAGTCCTTATCCAGCATCTCTTGGTCACCAACATTTGTATTAGATTGGTCCTTCTCCTGTGGCTATGACAGTTACACCAGCCTAACTCACACCAAAGAGGCCATGAATTCTGCTCTGAATGCTGTAGTCAGTATCAAGTCTAATTCCCTATGATATATATATAGCAATCCAGTATATATTGCTACGTTTTTATTTCCTGTTTGGTTTCTAGCTATCTCTATGTAATATTGTCAAGCAATTATATTATAATTATTTTCTGGGTGACAAAGTTCAATATCCCTGTAAACAACAGCATTATAAATGAATTAATATAGAAAAATCAGTTATGACAGCACAGGATAAATCACTATACAATTGTATCTCAATAAGTGAAATCACTGAGTTATATTAAGGCTCATATAATTGCATTTCAATTGCCAGATTATCCATAACATCCTGATTGATACTCATGCACACCAGGGGGAACCACTCTCTGCACATCTGACATTGGAGAAAGGTCCCTTCCTGCTGTCTTGCCTGTTTGGGGCAATCTGGCTAGTACCAAAAAAAAAAAAAATCTTATTCTTTCTGATGATTTCAAGGTCAAAATCAGCAACATGGGATTATAATAAGCACATTAAAAAAAACAAAAAAAAACAAAAAAACAACTACTTGTTAACTCATAATTATTATAGCTACATATATTCTGCATATTTGAGTGCAGACATTTAGTAATGTTTTATTGTTACAATTCTTGTTTAAAAAAGAAGAAAAAGGCTAACTGTTTTAGCTAGCAATAATTCATGTTGAATACTATAGCTAATACATTAATAGGTGCAATCTCACTCACGTTTGGCAATCTTACTCCTGCATCTTGCTCTTCCTTACTATCTCACTCCTGAAGATCATATCCCCCTCTTTCACAGCGTGCTGAGTGGCTTTCTTCGGTGGGTGGACAATTACTGGCACGGAGGGGGTGGGGGACTACTATTTTAGAAGGGGACCATTTTTAATAGCAGTTTTCTGTCTGGGCGCACCCCTTTCAACGGGGACCAGATTTTACATGACAGTTGGAGGGGGGAATATCATAGAATTAGCATAGATATATATGTAATACCGACCTTTTCCACAAGGAACACAAATGAAAGGTAGGATATTCTGGTGGGATCTTGAGCGAATAATTCCATAGATATATACGTCTATGGTCCGGGTCATCCACCCACAATTTAAAAAACAACAACGAAATTGGTCGGAATTGGTCGGAATAGGTCGTAATGGTGAGTTTGCTCCAGCTGATAAGTGTACTTTCGGTGGTTTCAATTTTTATTCCTGGAGTTCTTTCAGAAGATGGAAGATGTAAGTTTTGAATAATACAATTAGGACAGTAACGGTTTCATTCATACAAATCCTAATCTCAGAGGTGCAGGAGGGATGAACCAACACCCCTTCCTTCCCTTTCCCCCCCCCCCCCCCCCCCCCTCCTCATTGTACAAGAGTGGTCCCTAATGGTAGGGATCACCACTGTGTCAAAAAATGCAAAAGCTGCTGAACAACACCCAATTAAGAGTATGGGCTAGCATACTTTTATGTACCCCTAGGGCTAGAGCCAGGGTTGGCTAGGGCTATATGGCTATATTTAAAGATTTATTTTTCAAATATAGCCCTAACATATTCTAGGGATAGTGACTTGAGTATAGCACCAAATGTTCATTTTTGACTTAATTTTTTCTTCATACATTACCTGTTGTGCCAGTTTCATTTCTAATACACTTGTACCCACTCCCTCCCAGATATAAAAAAGCAACAAATATACGCAACAAAAAACCCAACCCCCCCCCCCCCCCCCCACAAACATCTGGTAGGTTGGCTCTTCATTTAGAGTATATATCTGTCACCAAAATGTGCCTCCAACATAACACTGGTGTCCCTTGAATGTAGGCTGCCAATTCTAACGATTAAAGAAAATATAATTGACTTAGTTTATGAGTTCTAGTTTTGCTTTAGATACAACTTATGTGTAAGAATCTCGCTGCTTCTACATTTTGTAATAGTACTACTACACCAGACCAGTTGCTGGATGACATCAATTTGTTATGAAGCCATATGACTACCCCAAAGACTTACTTAGTACTGGTGTACTGCATATTGCTGATTACATCTCATAGTTAAGCATGGCATATTATGATGATGTAATGCAAGGCTTATTATGATGCTGTAATGCAATGTATGTGACATGAAACAATGGCATAAATCAAGTGTTCCACCCCTTTTGTTTCTCTCCACACTCAATAATACCTTTCACCCTTGCAAGGTGAAAGTGAGTATTTCGAGAAATCTGGCTACCCAGGTGAGCTTGACCTGGTGAAGATATTTCGTTGGAACTGCCCCCATCACTTTCATGATATAAAGTGTGCATTAAGACTAATAGAGCAGACCAGGGAGTGGTTGAAAGCTAACAACAAGTATAGAATCCTGCTCACTGGCAAGATGGGCACTGGAAAGACAACACTAATCAAAGGACTGACTGAGAGTTATATACCGGAAGCAGACAATCTTCTACCTCACACTCTAAGTGTAACACCACATGGTTATGAACACGAAGGAATAAATTTCGTGTTTTTTGACACTCCTGGATTGAAAGACAATGTTGACTCATCCAATGATCATGAGTATCTTAAAGAAATGGTAAAAAAGAACGATGAACCAAACCTGCTTATCTTTGCTGTGAAAATGGATGATTCTGTCTTTCGTGATGAAGATGTAGATGCTATTGGAAACATATCCAATGCTTTTGGTTGGAAAATTTGGAAAAATGCCATGTTTATCCTAACTTTTGCTAACATGGTCACTAAAGTGGGCCATGCTCCAGAAAGTGTGAACAGCAAACTCCACTTTAGCAACACTTATAATACTCACTTTTATCACATTTCAGAAGCCCTGAGATCAAATAAAGTCCAAGATGATGTGATCAACAGTATCTCTGTTGTTCCTGTTGGACTTCTCTCACAGCCTAAGATTCCATCAGACCAACGTGACATTTCCTGGGTTGATGAGTTTTGGGAAAAGGCTTTAAAAGTCTTGAGAACGCCTAAAAGGACATATGATAAAGTTGAAGCGAATCTTGACAGTCATAAGAATAATGATGAAGAAGAAGAATCAGAATTCTCAAGCTACTTACCACTCCAAGAAAAGGAATCAAAGCAATTTAAAATTCCAGACACAGAGATGGAGAAAAATGCAATGTGGGAATATTTCCAGATACCTGTGAAATTACTTGTTA
This sequence comes from Lycopodina hypogea, assembly GCA_963969325.1. NCBI lineage: Eukaryota > Metazoa > Porifera > Demospongiae > Poecilosclerida > Cladorhizidae > Lycopodina > Lycopodina hypogea. Next base: position 7,894,107 of record OZ017779.1, on the reverse strand, counting down.
TAGGGATATTATTGTTGCTTTTTATAGCTTTAGTCCTAACGGGGGTTATAGTCTTTTTATTTCCTATATTTTTGTTTTTGGTATTGGTGCTTTGGTGTACTAAAGTGATTTAATAATAATATGAGTATAAATGATAATATATTGATTATATATTGTATTGATTAATTGGTGAACCCTATTATTCATTAGTGTGCGTGTGTGTGTATATATATATATATATACTAGCAGCATATACCCGGTGTTGCCCAGCCAATGTCAACATGACACATTATAGAAGCCACTCATATTTTGGCTTGGTTGGCTATTTAATTAGCTTTTGGCAACCAAAGCTACTTCCTATGGGTATAGCTAATACCAAGCCACACACATTGCCACACCCATATGTAGTTAATAATGCTCACCTGGTGACTTGGACCCATATGCCCCATTTTAGCCTGATTAGTCCATAAATGAGTTTTTGGCAGGCATAATGATGTCCTATGGGTGTGGCAATGACCAGACTACACCCATTGACACACATGATCAGTAATTCTCACCCAGTGGCTTGGAAGTCTCATCCCAAATTTCAGTCTGGATGGTCGGTTGATTAACTTTTAATAGCCAAAACAACTTCAATTGGTTGTGGTTAAGGCCAGACCACACCCATATGTGGTTAATAATGCTTTCTATGGTACTTGGAGACCACATGCCAATTTTTGCTTAATTAACATAGCCAAAATAACTTCCTTGTGTGTGGCTATGATGAAACAATACCCATTACTATGCCCACATGTGTTTAATAATGCTCACCTGGGTTCTTGGAGAATACATGCCGAATTTCGGCCTTTTTAAGTGTTGATCATTGATTCATGGACACACATACTTACAAATCAAATTATATATTAAAGTGTGTTTGTAGATCCAACTCCTTTGGTCCAAGCGTTATCTAGACGTTATTTTTTCTTTTCCTTTTTGGCACTTTTTTTTTGCTTTATACACCAATGGGAAGAGGTGTGAGTAACCAGGAGGGATTCCGCCCATGTTACTCCCCAAGAGAAGTTGTGTATGCATGCCATGTATTAAGTCTGTTGCTTCAAGGGTTTGCCTGGTCAAAGTACCATTTGGGCCTTTTTTGGGCTTAACATTAAAAAAAAAAAAAAAAAAAAAAAAAAAAAAAAAAAAAAATGGGTGTGATCATATACATGTACTTAAAACATTCCCCAGATTATATTGATTCCAAATATATGGGTTCATGGGTCTGACTTCCTAGGTTAAAGTGGTTTTGCTGAACATTTTTGGCATTTATGGCCTTAAGAGGTGTGGCCTGGTGGGACACAGCTCATGTTACTCCCGGAGTGAAGTATGCATACCAAGTATCAGGCATGTAGCCAGGGTTTTTGAAAGGGGGGGGTTTTTGAAAGGGGGGGTTTTTTTTGGGGGGGGGGGGGGGTAAGTAACCTAATTCTCATTACTTATTCATGAGATATATAATATGTACCATCATTTTGTTGTCACTCACTCACCCCCTACCCTTAATCTTATTGCCAAATGAAAGCTTAGTTCAAATGCTTTCCAATAATATGCTCCATGGCTTGTTCAAGTGTCCCACATTCTCAAGTATTATTGTGAAGTTCAATACAAATTTCACCAAATATGGTTAAAAAATATGGCCATGCATAATGGCAAAACAGTCCTACATAATGTAATAATTTATGTGCATATATATATGTACATATAAATACACATATACACACATATATACATATATATATGTACTGCATACAGTGTCCCAAGTTGAATCCCAGATGGCAACCTTCATTAAAAGTGGATCATAGATTGAGGCACACTACAGTGGAAACAGACCTTCAATATTTACTAGAAGAGTTCTGTAGCAGTGCAAAGACAACTCAACATTAAACTGGACCTTTTGAGTAATCAGAGGGATGATGATTTTATTAATTAGAAAGATAAAAATGTGAACAAATCATGTGCTGCAATAGATTTACATGTATTATCCATTCTATAAAGTACGAATAGTCTGTCTGTCTGTGCATCGTTGGGTTCATGTTTGAATAATTGAAGTTAGACCACAAACCCATATATATATATATATATATATATATATACAATCAGTGTCACCAGGGAATGTTTTAAGCACGTCTATGTGGCCACACCTCTTCCATACTAAAAAAAGAAAAAGAAAAGTATTTTTCTGGGAAAAAAAAATTGAGCTACAGGCCTAAAACTTAGGCATACAGACACAACTTGACTTGTAAATAGCAAGGGGTGGGTCCCATCTGGCCACACCTCTTCCTCTTAGTGTGTAAGGCTAAAATTGTTAAAAATGGTAGTAAAAAAAAAAACAACAAACTGTTTGACTTAATCACCTGTTCACTTCTATTTCAAAAAGTCTATAAAATGTTTTTAAAGCAGACACTTCGTGACTGTGGGTCGAATAACTGCCCACAGGGCTGGTTTTTTTTCTCTAGTATTCATAAAATAACCTATATGTAGAGTTATAAAAAAAAATTTTTTTTGTTTCTTTAGTTTCAATACAATATGTACTAACAGTTAATTAAAAGGATCTTTACCCCAGTAAATATGATGATGAATATACCAGGTGTTGCTGGGCCAGAAATAAATTTGTGATGAAGATAGTTTTTTATATCTTACAAATAACAGATAGTCAGTCAATTAGCAATCCAATCCACTCACAGGACATTGGATGCTTCATCATATCCCTGTCCTCAAACATTTTTAACATCCAGACCTAATTGGTACTAGCCATCGAGGACAGAAGCAGCTATCACCTAGCCAGTAACTTTAGTTAATTTGGCATATTGCAAAAAAAAATCCTCTCTGATGTCACTGTGTACAAATTGCACACATAAATGAATTACTTCTTTATTAAAAGAAGTTATTTCATCCACCATTATAAAAAAAAATGATTTGTGATTCTTATTTTATCAACTAAATAATTTTAATTATGTTCTTACCTGAATTAATTATTTCATTTTGTACATGGGGTGGGGTGATGCGTATGTGATATTCTTTAGCTTTGGTCTTTTAAGGCAAGCATTTATGACAGAGTTATGCTTAGCCAATTGAATACCTTCATTAATGCCAAAATAACTTCCTGGTCACCATTATATCAAGGTCCCCATCTTCCCAAAGTGCCAAGCATTACCATCCACAAAATAAAATACACTCTGGCAGAACAACGAATTGTGTCATTTTCTCAATAGCTTTAGCCAGTGCAGAATTAATGCATACATCTACATTGTGCTGTGGATTTTTGACAGATTGGACAAGAGTATTTCAATCTGCCATTGCATTAAAGTGTTACAGAGTAGAGGAATAATTATCTACTATGTTATGTACATTACCCATTTTGAAAAAGGTGTATTGACAAGAATTCCATACTTATTCCTATCTTCTACAAACAAACTAAAGAAAATACAGAACCTAACATCCAATCAATAACTTATTATATACCAACCAAATATATTTTATAGCCATTTCACCTGAAAGCAATAGCTATACAATATACTCCTTAGGGAAAGGGAAAGTTTTGAGGAAAAAAAACAATGTTTTAAAAATCTAAGGTTTGATCTTTATCCAAAGAATTTACTATACCAATTACTTCAGTAGTGGACAAATTATGCATAAAAAAAAAAAAAAAAAAATTTTTAAATTTTAAAATCTTAACTTTCTTAAGATGAACTGTAAGGGTCATCATTACCACCAAGAACGTTCAAACTTGCACAACTAATATTTAGCAGCTGATCCCAAGCTAAGATTTTCACAACTGCCATCAATAGTACTAATTACAGGTATATGATTTACATCAGCAACACCGTCACTAATGACAATAGAAATGGACAGTGGACATTGTGCCTTCAAGTACTTTGGAAGATCATCACTTCTAGAAGTTTCCCTCTTCTGCCAGCAAGTTTTGCCTCCATATTAAGTTTAACTAGATGTCCCAATATCAGGACCATCATGATGATTTAAACCTCCATAACCAGCAGAGGGTCCTAATATAAGATTATCATTGACACAAGTACCACCAAAATTACTGAACATAGCTACATGGCTCGCATCAGCAACACCATAACCACTAAGGGTAAACATTGCAGGGGCGGCTAAGGGTGGGAGCTAGAGGGGCTTGAGCCCCCTCACTTTTTGGTAGGTGGGGGCAGACCCCCCCCCCCCCCAATTTTTTGAACAATGATGTCAATGTAGGAATGAAGTAGCTGTAATTCAATCCTCCCTTTCTATTCTCTTTCCCTTTTCTGTCTCTTCTTTCTCCCCCCCTTGCTTAAAGGGACAGAGAGAGTGAGCAAGTTTTAAATATGGTATTGTGTGTCCACATACATATGCAGGTATCTGCTAAAATGTCTCTGTGTAGATACACTTAATACCAACACTGCATGTGAACCACTAACAGTATTTATCATGAATAATCTTGCATTCTGCCAGCTTACTCTGAAATCAAAACCAGCTGGAAGTTTATTTTGACAAAACTGGCTAAGAGAATGAGACAGGCAAGTTTGCTTGATGCTTTGTCATCAGGAAAGAGACAGAATGCTACAGTTCAGCCTGAGATGATTCTTGAAGATTAGGTCAGCCTGAAATTGACCCTGTAATTGAGGCAGTCAATAAAGATAATGGAGGATATTTAACATCTGAGATCGGTGATCCCACTTTCAGAATAGCTGAAATTCCATGTTCTACATTAAAACAGGCAATTGGTAGCTCTAGTAGTTTTGATGAATACCAGTTCATATGCTGTACAGACCAACACCAACCAAATCAGCCTAAAAATAAAGAAATACTCTTAGGTCTCTCAACAATGGCCAAAATTTCATGGCTAGTTGACATACTACTAAATATACACAAGCAATTGACAATTATTTGTGATCTTATTGAATTAGCCAGACAATTTTGTGCAGTGTTAGATGAACACATGAAGCATTTTGGTGCATTTAAATAGCTCTATTTTTTTCTTCACACTTAATTTATCAAATTCTCAAGATTATCAATATCCCCACTAATACTTTTGGTAGTGCTTATGTTTCCCATTTAAAAATTAAGTATTTGCATTGCTTGTATGTAGGGAATAAATCTTGCCACCCCCCTTGCCTGCTTATATTAGGTGCTTATACTAGGTATACCAAGCCCCCTCAATAATTTGAAGCTTGAGCCACCCCTGCATTGGAAGTGAACACTCCAGCTTGAAGTACCTGAGAAAACCTTCACTTCAGGTAGCAGCCATCTTGCTCCCAGCAAGCCTAGCTCCCATCTAATACACAAGGGAGTTGAGAGATTCAGGGAAAGGATAGGAGGTGCTGACTCACAGTTACACAGTGACACACTACAGCTGTAGACCCCAGAACCCCCCTGGCTACGGGCCTGAGTATAAGATCTGTAGTTCCAAGGATTTTTCTGGCCAAATACCATATTTGGCTATTTTTCATTACCATTGTAACCATTCATGCCAAATTTCAGGGAAATCCACTCAGGTTTGGACAGAATGATGGTACCGACAGGCAGACATACAGACATCTCCTTATATATATATATATATATATATATATATATGATAGGTAGGGATGATCACACCAAAAAAAATGGCCACCTCATTGACTAATACAACACGAAAGCTTCACTTTTCTGCTATGGCTCAAACCTAGGCTACAAAACTCGCCTGCAGTCCATATAAGCTGCAACACAAACTACCAGGATAGTTTTTGTCCTCCAAATTAATAGCTAAAGTAGCAAGCGTACACTCATAAAAATCACCAAATGCCATCTTTCTTCTTATAATTTCTTTTCTTAATTTCCTGGGCTAGAGCCTAGCTGGCTACAGTAAATCATGCACTAGTTTTTCTCACAGCTTACTATTTCTTTGGATTAGGTCCATGACCTATTCATTTGCTTCGCCATGCTAAGAAACTAACGAAGTATATCCCGGACTAATAGCTGCAGTGATAAGTTGAAACCACCATTTTGACACTACCAATTCTACTTGCACAATTAAAAACCGGTTTGTGCATATGGCTATGAATATCATTACCAGAGCTACACTTCCAAATCTTGAATGTAAGTCAAATTCACTAGAAAAATTTGTTATATCTAGCCATAGAATTGTTATAGCTAGCTCACTGTTACTTCCTGATAATTAATTAAGAGT
>OZ017779.1:7877932-7885432 GCA_963969325.1 Lycopodina hypogea | reverse complement strand
GATTGGACCAGTCAGTGGGTGCAATAGTCACTTCAGTGACAGGGTTGTAAACACTTGTTGAACTTGAAAAAGGACCAATTATAGTGTGAGGGATTCACTAACTGTGAAGGTTTCAGCTATCAAATTACAAGGCACGAGTGACCTTAACTGCAGCAGTGGAACCCTCTTAGAGCTATTCCAGCATGTTCAATAGTTCAATCCAGTTAAAATAATTATTAAATTTATAGTGAAGCACACAGAACTACCAGAAAGTAGATCTTAGAGAAGACTAATGTGTAAGGACTCATTGTTCTTATTCAAATATATACTCCAGCTCAGCTATTAGCACGGATGATTAATATGCTTTTAGCAACAACCTAAACAGATCAATAGACCGATCTAAATCAATAAATCACAATAAAATACAGTTAGAGAACAAATTAATCTGGTCACACATCATCTTACAATTACTGAACAGATTAATAGAATCATATTTACACAATACATTTATAAAACAGTGATTAGCAGAAATGGACGCAGATAATACTTCAGTTCGAGATTGTGCAAAGTTCCTTCCACTTTATTAGGGATCAGATTTGATTTGACTTTCTCAAAGTTTTTCCAAATCAAAATCACTAATCAAATCACTTTTGTAAAAATGATTTTAAATCAAATCGTCTAATACTGTGTGAATATATATGCACACAAGTAGCTAACTATACGACTATATGACTGCAATACATGGTCTACGCACAATTGTAACCAATCAGATATTGTTATAAGATCCATTAACTGATCCAAGTACAATTATGGCCAATCATATTTAGTTATAAAATTCAGTAACTGGCTCATGAAAACCTAGCTATAGTGACCCGACTGAATTATCCATGATGCGTTACACTGGATAAAGATAACTAATACCACTGTTCTGAATCCCTTCTAATGCAGAATAGTGAGGACGAACAAATTGAATTAGTGGGATAAATTTTGCGCAAGTGGTTGAACAATAGTACTGTCATAATTGGTCATAATTTTTACTTCCGATAGAAAAAAGGCTTAATATGCAACTTTAGTAATCGGCTCTGAACATCGTTGCTTCCAACTGGTCGGAAACAGTTTTCTGCTATAAAGTCTGAGAGGAAATACATTTTTAGCTGAAAAACCATTCAGTCTCTCAGAACAATCCCCCACTAACAACATTTGCAAAAGTGAATGAAAACTGACCTATATGTGGTACTAGATGACCACAACCATTCAAATTTGAGATATCCGATTCATCATTGCACTTAGGTTCATTTGACATTTATCAGACAATTAAGTTGGTACAGGGTCATTAACTTGTGGTTCACATGGAACTTTGGTTCCTTTCATTTCTAAGTGTGTCTATCCAAAGTACAGTGGGTTTTATTTTTAAAAATTTTTAATTAAAACATATCTTCATGCATGTATCCTAGATTCCTAATTATCCAGGTTAATACCAAGATGGTCACCAAATTCAGTCAAAGAGAAACATTTTTTCTGTCTAATGTAGTTTGAGAAACCATTTGAAACCATTTGAAACCATTACCCATTTTTATGTGCCTGAGATCAACAATGACTGGAGGTGAATTGCCAGTTATTGAAAGTAGAAAGAACTACTTTTTAATGTTTATTGACTTGGCTCAACAGTCCAACTGCAACATTTTCGATTATTTTTATTCATTTTTTCCTTCTTCTTCAGGTTTATAGCTACTCACCCACTACTCACTCCAACACACACACACACACACACACACTCACTCACTCACTCACTCACTCACTCACTCACTCACTCACTCACTCACTCACTCACTCACTCACTCACTCACTCACTCACTCACTCACTCACTCACTCACTCACTCACTCACTCACACTATCATTAGAGAATGGGGACTTTATATCATCCAATACTAACACTTATGGGTTATGAGTGGGTGGGGTGTGGATACACCGGCCTGACTGATGCCAAGAAGCCATGTATTCTGCTCTGAATGTTGTAGTCAGCCTCACATCCAATTCCCATGATATATATATGTACTAGCAGAATATACCCGGCATTGCTGGCCAATGTCAACATGAAACATTATAGAAGCCTCTCAAATTTCGGCCTGGTTGGTCCTTTAATTAGCTCTTTGGAAGCCAAAACAACTTCCTGAGGGTGTAGCTAATAAAAATATAATATTAACACACCCACACATGTGGTTAATAATGCTCACCCACATACTTGGAGTATATATATCAAATTTCAGCCTGATTGGTCGATAAATGAGTATTTGGCAGGCATAATGACATCCTATGGGTGTGGCAATGACCAGATCACACTTATTTACGCACGCACGCACGCACACATGCACGCACGCACGCACGCATGCACGCACACACGCACGCATGCACGATTAGGAATGCTCACCAAGTTGCTTGGAAACCTCATTCAAAATTTCAGACTTGTTGGTTGTTCGATTAGCTTGGGTACTTGGAGACCACATGCTAACTTATTGCCTAATTGGTTTCTGATTAACTTTTTTCAGGCTAAACGACTTCCTGTGGGTGTGGGTATGGAAAAACCACACCCATTACTATGCCTACATGTGTTTAGTAATGCTCACTCAGATTCTTAGAGAGCACATGCCAAATTTTGGCCATTTTGGTTCCAGTGTTCGGCCTAGTCTCTGTCCCAGACCCTCTATTCACAGCACTGGATGTATTGCATCACCAGCACGCAAATAAAGTGGGTCTGGTGACTTGCCTGTGCATTTCGTGTTCCTTAGGCATCCGTGGAATGCAACCATAAAAACCACATTTACTCATTTAGTTAACCAGAACTACATATTCATGAACTCTCATGTTTTGCGCGTAAATATATAGCACCAGGTACTGGGGATGGCATCAGAAATATTCAGTCACTTCAAAAAATTTAACAACCTTGGCGGTAAGTGTGGTTGTTTTAAACCCTCGTTATAAAATTATTTTGTTCTGCACTGGAATGTGGGTGCAAGAACATGGAATGCACAGGCAAGTCACCAGACCCATTTTATTTGTGTGCTGGTGATGCAATACATCCAGTGCTGTGAATAAAGGAGTCTGGGACCAAGACTATGTTCGCCATGATACCTAGACACATACATACAGACATACTTACAAACCAAAATATATATTAAAATGGGCTTGTGGATCGAACTCCTTAGGTCCAATCTTTATTTAGAAGTTTGTTATTGTTGTTGTTGTTGTTGTTTTGGGCACTTTTTCTCTTTACACACCAATGGAAAGTGGTGTAGCAAGGAGGGATCCTGCCCATGTTACTCCTAAAGTCAATTTGTGTATGTATACCATGTTTTAAGTCTATCGCTCCAAGGGTTTGTATGGTGAAAGTACCATTTTTGGCCCTTTTTTGGCCTAACATGAACACAGAAATGGGTGTGGTCATATATATGTACTTAAAATATTCCCCAGATTATATTGATTTCAAATATATATATATATATATATATATATAGGTTCATGGTCTAATTCTTTAGGTTCAAGTGTTTTTGCTGATATATATCATTTTTGGTATTTTTAGCATAACACAGAAAAAGAAAGAAGTGTGGCCAGGTGGGACCCAGCCCATGCTACTCCCAGAGTGAAGTTGTATATACATACCAAGTTTTAGATATGTAGCTCCAAACCTATCGTCATGCCAAATTTCAGAAAAAAATCCACCCTCAGGTTTGGCCAGAATGATGATACAAACATACAGACACACAGACAGACATCTCCTTTTATATATATATAGGAGACAAGCAGCATATATCCAGCATTGCTCAGCCAATGTCAACATAAAAAATAATAAAAACCACTCAAATTTTGGCTTGGTTGGCCCTTTAATTAGCTTTAGGTAGCCAAAACAACTTCCAGTGTGTGTGGCTAATACTAAACCACACACATTGCCACACCCACAAGTAGTTAATAATGCTCACCCGATTACTTGGCATTAGTATGCCAAATTTTAGCTTGATTTGTCCATAAATGAGTATTTGGCAGGCATAATGATGTCCCATCGGTGTGGCCAGGACCAAAGTACACCCAGTGACACACACATGTGATCAGTAATGCTCACCCAGCTTCTTGGAAGTATCATTCCAAATTTCATTCTGGTTGGTCGTTTCATTAGCTTTGAATAGCCAAAACAACTTCCAGTGGCTGTGACTAGGGCCAGACCACACCCATATTTGATATTTGGTTAATAATGCTTTCTTTGTTACTTGGAGATCACATGCCAAAATTTTGCCTGATTGGTCTCTGATTAACTTTTTTAAAGCCAAAATTACACTCTGTGGGTGTGGCTATGACCAAATTGCACCCATTACCATACCCACATGTGTTTAATAACACTCACCCGGGTTCTAGGAGAGTATATACCGATTTTCGGCCTTTTTGGTCCAAGTGTTTAGCCGTAATGCCTAGATACAAACATATTTACAAACCAAAATATATATTGAAGTGTTTTTTTTTTTTTTATCTACCTCCTTAGGTCCAAGCATTATTCAGAATTTTTTTTTACACACCAATGAGAAGAGGTGTAGCCAGGAGGGATCTTACCCATATTACTCCAAAAGTCAAGTTGTGTATACATACCATGTATCAAGTCTGTTGCTCCAAGGGTTTGTTTGGCCAAAGTACCATTTTTAGCCTCTTTTGGGACTGACATGAAAACTGAAGTGGGTGTAGTCATATAAATGTACTTAAACATTCCTCAGATTATATTGATTCTAAATATATATGGTTTCATTAGTCTAACTCCCTAGTTAAGTGTTTTTGCTGAAATACCTTTTTTTCCATTAATCGCCCTACACAGGGAAACAAAGAGGTGTGGCCAGGTGGGACCCAGCCCATGTTACTCCCAGAGTGAAGTTGTATATACATACCAAGTTTTAGATCTGTAGCTCCAATTGATTTTTTGGCAAAAATACCATTTTTGCTTTATCTCGTTACTATGGTAACCATTTTCCAGATTTTTTAGCCCATGTTTTAAGTTGGGTCAAAACCTATCATCATGCCAAGTTTCAGAGAAATCAACAAACAGGTTTGGCCAGAATGATGGTACAAACATACAGGCAGACGACAGACACACAAACAGACAGACAAACAGACATCTCCTTTTATATATAGGGGATAGGAGATACATACATATATATATATATAGTAGCAGTATACCCGGTATTGCCTGGCCAATGTCAACATGAAACATTATAGAAGCCACTCAAATTTTGGCTGGTTGGCCCTTTAATTAGCTTTGGGTAGCCAAAACAATTTTCAGTGCGTGTGGCTAATACCAAACCATATACATTGCCACACCCACATGTAGTTAATAATGCTCACCAGATTACTTAGACTCGGCATGCCAAATTTTAGCATGATTAATCCATAAATGTGAATGTCTTATGGGTGTGGCCAGGACCAAACTACACCCAGTGACACACATACACATGTGATCAGTAATGCTCACCCAGTTTCTTGGAAGTCTCATTCCAAATTTCACTCTGGTTGGTCATTTCATTAACTCTAAATAGCTAAAACAATTTCTAGTGTCTGTGGCCAGACCACACCCATGCTTGTTTAATAGTGCTTTCCTTGGTACTTGGAGACCACACGCCAATTTTGCATGATTGGTCTCTGATTAATTTTTTAAAGCCAAACTTACTTCTTGTAGGTGTGGCTATGACCAAACTGCACCCATTACCATGCCCCCACATGTTTAATAATGCTCACCCGGGTTCATGGAGAGTATGTACCGAATTTCAGCCTTTTTGGTCCATGTGTTTAGCCGTGATGCCTAGACACAAACATTTACAAACCAAAATATATATTAAAGTGTGTTTGTTGATTTGACTCCTTCAGTCAAAACATTATTCGGAATTTTTTTTTACACACCAATGGGAAGAGGTGTAGCCAGGAGGGATCCCACCCATGTTACTCCCAAAGTCAAAATTGTGTATACATACCATATATCAAGTCTTTTGCTCTAAGGGTTTGTTTGGCTAAAGTACCATTTTTGGCCTCTTTTGGGCCTGACATGGAAAAAAAAGTGGGTGTGGTCATATAAATATACTTAAAACATTCCTCAGCTTATGTTGATTATATATATATATGGGTTCATTGATCTAACTCGCTAGATTCAAGTGTTTTTGCTGAAATGCCATTTTTGGCATGATAGCCTTACACAGAGAAAGGAATTGGTGTGGCCTGGTGGGACCCAGCCCATGTTACACCCATAGTGAAGTTGTATATGCATACCAAGTTTTAGACTGGTAGCTCCAATGGTTTTTCTGGCAAAAATACCATTTTTGGCTCTTTCTTGTTACTGTGGTAACTATTTTTCATATTTTTGAGCCCATGTTTTAAGTTGGGTCAAAACCTATCATCACGCCAAGTTTCAGAGAAATCCACCCAAGGGTTTGGCCAGAATGGTGGTACAAACATGCAGACAGACAGACAGACAGACAGACAGACAGACAGACAGACAGACAGACAGACAGACAGACAGACATCTCCTTATATATATATATGTATATATAGGAGGAGATATATATATATATATATACATATATATATGTATGTATGTTTTGTTTTGTTTTGTTTTTTTCCTTTTTTTTCTTCTTCTTTTATTCATTTATTTATTCATTAAATTTTTTTTATTTTTTTTTTATTTTTTATTATTATTATTTTTTTTATTTTTACATAGCATTCCAATATATATTATTCAGTTTTATTTTCTGTTTGGTTTCTAGCTATCTCTATGTAATCTTGTCAAGACATCATATGATTATTATTTTCTGTGTGGCAAAGCTCCATATCCCTGTAAACAATGGCATTATAAATGAATTAATATAGAAAAATCAGTTATGACAGCAGACAATAAGTTGCTATACAATTGTAGCCCAGTACATGAAATCACTGAGATATATTAAGGCACATATTATAATTGTATTTCAATTGCCAGATTATCCATGACATCCTGATTGATACTCGTGCACACCAGAGGGAACCACTCTCTACACATCTGACATTGGTGGAAGGCCCCTTCCAGCTGTCTTGTTTGTCAGGGGCAATCTGGCTAGTACGGAGAGAATCTTATTCTTTCTGATGATTTCAAGGTCAAAATCAGCAACATGGGATTATAATAAGCACATTATAAAAATTTTTTTAAAATTTAAAAAAAACAACAAACAACTACTTATTAACTCATAATTAATATAGCTTCATATATTCTACATATTTGAAATGTGATATTTAGTAAAGTTTTATTGTTACACTTCTTGTTTAAAAAAAATTTTTTTTTTAAAGAAGAAAAAAAGGTTAACTGTTTTAACTAGCAATAATTCATGTTAAATACAAAAGCTAATACATTAAAATAGGTGCAATCTCGCTCCCCTTTTGGCAATCTCACCTGCATCTCGTTCTACCTTACTATCTCACTCCTGGTGATCATATCCCCCTCTTTCACAGCGTGCTCAGTGGCTTTC
>OZ017779.1:7670723-7877732 GCA_963969325.1 Lycopodina hypogea | reverse complement strand
ACATGGGGTACTGTGTGTGGAAGCCTCCTACACCGGTAGTGCAGGACAACTCCAGGACTGTTGTCTACCCTGAGACTGTTAAAGTAAGAATCCTGCACAGGGTGCAGGTACCCCTGCTAGAATGAGCACACACACATGCACACAAATGCAAATTGTTTAGCTGCCATCAACACTGTTCACTAAGCAGACACTATGAGCCATTGCAAGCAAACTCCTGGAACCAGGCTAGGAACTCGAAGGAGGACTGACCAATACTCTCAGATTATGGGTGTGAGCACCCAAGTCCCACCTGGACCCTTAGCTGATTGATATGCAATGGCAAGTGAATTTGCATACCAAAAAAATTCCAGGTCCTTGTTACAGCTGGGTGGACTGGAGTGGGAAGATGTTGAAGGACAGGAAAGTTTTTGTGTCAGGTGCTGGGTTTGAACTCACAACACAGGGATTGTTAGTCAAAGAGCATAATTACTCAGCCACAGCCACACACACACACCCACACGAACACACACACACCCACACGAACACACACACACACCACAATATTGTCCATGATGACTCAGGCTTAACAATTACCACACTCAGTATGATCAGGTCAGGTGAATTTTATTAAATTGTACTTTGGTCATTGTGATAGGAAAATTTTCAATGAAATCAAAATCAAAAAATTAAAAAAAATTAAATCACCAAAAAAGGCAAATGTGTACTGCTTTTCTGGCTCATGGGGAGCAGGAGTTCAAGCAAGTACTCCCTCCACCTTTCCCCCAAACTAAAAAATAAATAAGTAAATCCCAGAAAACACTAAAGCAGGCCAAAAAATTCCATAATCACAATTCCTACTACCACTATTAACCAGAGAGCCAATTTGACAAAGTACTCCTTTATAAGTGGTGATTCCAGGGGGGGAGGCGGGAAGGACAATGGGCAAGCACTCCCCCACCTTTAAGTCAAAATTTTTAAAATGGCAAATAAATCCCAGAAAGTGCAGAAATAGTCTAGAAATTCAACATCTGCAACAATTCCTATTACCATTACTAAACAAATAAATAAAATGAATAAATAAATTAATGAACAAATATGTCAAAATATGATATCATTGTTATGGTAGAGAACATCTATTTAGTTGTTAGGTTGGTACACATTCATTCATGTAGGTGTGATTTGATAGAGACATTTTATACTTGCAGTTACACTGAATGAAACCTGGAATCTCAAATTCTGTAATTTTATATTTTTGTGATGTGGTCATGTAAAAAGGACCCATAGGAACCTTATAGTCGTCTTGTTAGGAATACTATTAAGAGTTTTAATTATTATATCATGTCCTGTGAGTTGTGTTCTGTATTGTTACTGATTGTTTAAGAAAATATAAGGGGGATGTGAATCATTATTGATTGTTGTAAGGGTCACATATTTAGCTGAATGTAGAGGAACATGATTGGTCGATGGTGGGATGACAGTTAGATATGTACATATATGGTCATTTGATTGAACCTTTAAATATACTAGTAAAAAATCCATCCTATAGATGGATTTTTGGCCCACCTTTGTGGGCTGTAGTCACAAAATTCTGCTTTAAAGACATACATTGTAGAATAAAAAAAAGAAGTGAAAATGTGATTAGGTCAAAGTGTTCTTCTTAAAGTAATATTTTGACTTTTTTTTGCCTTACACACAAAGTGGAAAAAGTGTGCCAGATGGAACCCACCCCATGTTATTCGCAGAGTCATGTTGTGACTGCATTCCAAAGTTTTGGGCCTGTAGCTCCATTTGGCAAAATATACAATATCTGCCTCTTTTTGGAATACAGAAAGGGGTGTGGCCATACAGATATGTTTATGAAAACAGCTGAAAACTCAGAAATAACTGATGGGGTGAGGTCATGAAACTTAACATTTTCAAGGGGAGGAAACCTCAACAATCACTGCAAAACAGAGAAAGAACTGGTTACATAAGAGTTGCTTGCAGTGGACGATTTGAAATAAGTATATATATATATATATATATATATATATATATATATATATATATATATATATATATATAATTCTATGATAAACTTTGGAAAACTTCAATATTCAGCAGAATAAATCAAGCCAGGTGCTAGCTCACCCCAGGCTCCCTGAAATTTGTTCAAAACTACCCTTTATGCTACTTTGTGGAACCACCACCGTAATTATTCAGCTGTCACTATTTTAAGGTAATTATTCCAAGGTAATTATTCCACACTAGTGAAATATTTGTCTTCATAGTTCCTTCCTTACTCTTCTTGGTTGTAAGTCATGAAAAAAAACTTTTTCCCATTTAAAAACTAGATGTTTGTCGACCCTTTAACATGAACACATGGACAGGATAGACAGATGTTGAAATATAAGTGTAAAAATTATGATCAGGTGTTTAAAACCTGTGTCAATGTATGAACCAAAAGTGTTTTGACATCTTCATAACTTTAATATGAACTATACTATACACAAATTAGTATAGATGAAATTGTTCATAGGAACTTCTTACTAGATATGGATTTATTTTTAAAGTTTTTATGTAATATCTGCTCTACTTTTTTGGTGCAATGTTTTGAATATATATATTTTTGCAGCTCTCTCTCTTCTCTCTATACATATATAATGCACAGCATTGCCAGGGAATGAAGAAGTACTTAAATTGAATTAGTTTGGTAGTACAGAAATCTGTTGTGTAGTTGTTTATAGACAGTTTCTAGAGAAAGACAAAGGCTGTGAAGCACAGCCAATAGGCATGAAGCACTTCCTTGAGCAGCAGAGAATGAGACAATACAGTTGAAAGAATAATGGGGACGAAATTTAACCTGCCACATTCTATTTTAGTTTTTTTTAATTAATTTTTATATCTTTCAGCTCAACCAATCAACAGATGTAAACTTATTTCTAATTCTGGTGGCCTTAAAAATTTAACAAAGCAAATTTAAATTTCAATTTTCTTCCTTCAAGCAGAATCACATTTATCAGTAAGAGCACTGACCAAGCCATCAACACAGGTTTGTTTGTTGTTGGTTTTTTTTGTTTTTTTTTGTATTTTTACAATAGCTGTAAAAATACAAACAACCTCATTGTGATTTTTTTTCCTCCACAAACAATGCAATTACTGAACGGCAGTGGTGATGGTTACCATTTTTTTAGACATTGACTTTCAGTTTTTTTAAAAGGGTTTATAAAAAAAATCTATTTTAAATATTTTGAGGGAGGTGAAGATTAAAGGCATTTCAATTCACAAAGGACCAGGGAGTATAACTATAGCCTCACTGACCCTGAAAGTTTCGTTAGGATCAAATCAACTCCTCAAGGTGAATCCGGGCCTTCCTGTCCTATTATCCCAGGGTTTAATTTTCTTCAATATCAACCTCTCTTAACACACGACCAAGTGACCAGTAGAACCTTTTGGTAGTTCGAACATATGCCACATTATACCTACTTCTTTTTTTTTTAATTTATCCTGGATCCCCCAATGGTGATAATTCCAGTTTAGGAACTAGTTGGCTCATCGTGTGCACAAGGGGCACCAACTGTAAGGAACTTGCATAAGTCTGCTACTGTGCCAGAGTGTGCAAGTTTCCAATTGAGAGACAGCAAATTACAGTGCAGGTAATAGATGTCCCGTGGTGCATAGAGGGAGGAAATAGTGGAGAGCTATAAATCTCATACATTGGACCTCTAAACGTACACATTTATTACAGGGAAGTTGCAATACACCAGTGTATAGCTATATCTACACACACATACATACAGGTGGAAATACAGGTGAAAATAATGGTGTATATAGCACAACTGCTGCACAATGAGTCGTCTCTATGGCATGATGTTAATCTTGCTGCCACTTGCACTGGCCACTTTGTCTTGGATAACTCTCTCAGATACTTCACTGCCAATGTTGGCATAGATGGACACGTGGTATGGCTGTGACACACCACATACACACACAACCAGACATTTCTCTATTTCCCACCATCATAAATCACGACACCATATGATCTATTCTAATTAATTCAGTAAATGGATGTATAACCAAGGTTCATGTTTATTGGAAAATCTAGTCAGTGTAGCACAAATATGGAAAATGATTGCAATCGAATTCATTCTTTAAAAATATAATTGTACACAAACATATGTACACCCTTTATAAAATTATTACTTTAGCAAAGGATTCAAGCACTTGTGGATGTAAGCCACCATTCCGTGAAACCAAAAATTACTCATCCATGTGCAGGTAAAAAGTTACTGAGTTTTCACTGATATTTTTCACTATGAAATTAATGCCATTTGAAAACTATTTTAAAACCTGGGTCGTTCCAATAATATACTCCCTAACTATATATTATGGTTAATTTATTATTACTAAATATAAAAGTGGGAGGGAGACAGGTGACCATTTCCTTGTTACTGCAAAATGAATTCTAAGGCCAAAAGGGCCAGGACCTGTTGTTAGCTATTTTAATGGATTTTATTTTGCAGCTAATCTTACCTTAAACTGTCAGAATCATAATATTGGTAGATTACGTTTTTGGATAAAATCAGTTCCATTGCTATCATGCCGTGTTTGACCCTTTGCTGACAGGGTATAATATTCACACTTGCTACCACTCATCAAGCTGCTGCAACTCCATGACCATATCAACATACAGTGAGAGAAGCATTGGCCTCACCTTGAAGTAGTCATCAATGGCCCCCCGATGTGTGCTCGCCTTGGCTTTGCTCATCGGCTTCACCGTCTCTCCTACCCACTGCACAAAGACAAACTTGATTGTGTCGATGTCATCCACTCGGTCACTCTGCACAGAACAAACACACAAACAATTGTATCAACTGAACTTTAGCGGAACTATTGCATTGCAACACATTCTTAGTCTATCATTTTGATTTTAAAAAATTATGATCTCATTATAAAGTATGCTACTGCAAAGCTATCATCGATAAGCTACTGAGAATGTACGTATCTGTGCAACTCACCACTCGTGCTAGACCGTACAAGACACAGCCTTGGTGGGAACCTCCACCAAAGAAGGCAGAAAACTCCTTCAGTCCACCACTGCCAGACTCGACCACCACCAGAGGGTTCTTTGGGTGGTTGTCTGTGTACCCAATAGTGCACCTGTACAACAAAACAAACCTATTATTTTTCTTAAGTAAAATTTCAATATTCCAAATATGATATAAACACACACATGCGAAGGGATTAATACAGGATTGGATTGTTTCTGGCAGGAGGGTAACAGGGATGTGTAGTTTGTACATGCAACACTGGAGCCAGCACAGCTCACATGATATACTGTAAAGTGTCATGTTGTGAACTCCTAGTACAGTATTTTCACAGTCACAGTAAAATTTGGTATGTGTATCATATCTTTAAAACATTGCACCTGCTGACCAGTACCCACTTGCCAGTTAACACACAGCAGTGTACGTTACTGTTGTAAGAAGGCCATCAAATTGTTACAATTAATTGCTCCTAAATAAATTTTTCTCCCATTTTGTATAAAACATTATATTGTATTTTATCAAATAATTCAAGAGCTTTCTTTCAGGAAGAAAAACAATTAACAAACAAAGCATTGATGACATCTAAGCATAACTCTGAACACCAATTTAATAATCATTATTACATGCAGTGACACTATCATGAATGCCGTCATAAACCATTAACAATTGAACCATACTAAAGGGGAGGGGGAAATAACAGTGTGTGCCCCACCCCCTCCCTGTATTAATCCCTGCAATAGAACTTGAGTGGGAAATGGGAGGGGAGGGAGGGAGGAAGAAAGAATTATTAAAATGTTGAACATACTATATTTCACTCTCACCAGTCAATGTCTTCACTGTCACTGTGCACACTAGCAAGAGTTGGTACCACATTTTCCTCTGCCTGAAGTCCTAACAATAACAAAAACCACAATAAACAAACATCAGTTATACACAAGAGACAACATAGAACAACAATGAAATCCATTAGCATTAACAACAAGAGCAAATAGAGAGACACACGCCTCATATTATCTCCTCTTGTCCCCCATCTACACTTCCCCTCCCCCCACCTGCTCCTCCCTTCCCTTCCCCTCCCCTCCCCCCCCCCCCACCTGCTCCTCCCTTCCCCTCCCCTCCCCTTCCCCCCCCCCCCCACCTGCTCCTCCCTTCCCCTCCCCTCCCCTTCCCCCCCCCCCCCACCTCACCTCCACTAGATTTGGATTTGCCAGACATTCCTGCGAAGGAAGATCCCATCTTGCCTATCCTGTCCACATGGCTGGACTGGGTGGGTGTGGACCCAGAGCTATCCATCTTAGTAGTTGTCCCAGATGTAAACCCTCGCTCCTACAGTAAAATAAAAATAATAACAGGATTACCATGTACTGACATTTCCGTTCCCAGCCACACCCTCAGGGTTCACTAGCCTGTCACACACGCACACAAAATGTATAAAAAGGGGAGCAAATTCCCTAGCTGTTGTCACACGGTCATGTGTAACTGAAATAGTCAGGATACCTGTGCACCAAGCAGGCACTATGAGCCAGTGCAAGCAAACACCTGGAGCCAGGCTAAGAGCTCACAGGAGGACTGACCAAGACTCTCAGCTTATGGGTGTGGGCACCCGAAGTCCCACCTGGACCCTTAGCTGATTGACAAGCCATGGCTAGTGAATTTGCACCCCCAGAAAATTCCAGGTCCCCATCACAGCTGGGAGGACTGGTGTGGGAAGAAGATGTTGAAAGACAGAAAAAAATTCCTGCATGCCTGGGGTTTGAACTCACAACCCTGGGGTTGTTAGTTAGAGAGCATAACACACACAGATACAGACACACAGAGAAATACACAAACAGACAAGAAAGAAAATGTTCAATTTTAAACTAACAATCATATCGAATTGACCTATGAAGAAAGACTGTAGCCATGCAGATCACAATTTAGATGATCCTTTACCAATTAGGATCAGATACAGATGCTTGTTATGTGATTAGTGTCCGGAGTAGATTGCTATGTGTCAAGATAATCTGTTTCATGTAGATAAGTGACATCAGTTGGAAATTACATGTTATGATTGAACACTGAATATCTTGTTGTGTGTTCCCTCCATTGGAGGGAAGCTAACTTCCTGGCTGGCTTGTTTCTGGACATCATCCTGGGAACCTAACACCTAAGGAAGCTGATCTCTGGAGAAAGTAAAGTAGTTGAATCACACATTTCGTGATATGAAGTTTAGGGTGAAGAATATTTAATTACATTTACATTTTGATACTCTTCAGTATCAAAATGCTGACAGTGCATATGGTGGCATAAACTTGTAGGCATTGGCACAGGACAGCTACTGTGTGAGTAAGCAAGAGCGCGAGACATTTGACCTAAATTGGTAAGGGGTCTTCAAAATTCATCCATACATGACTACAGTTTTGCTTCCATTACTTTTTCACAGGTTAATAGGGAACTTGCATGATTGTGTTATGCACAACCTGCCACACCTACTTATGGCATCAGTAAACCTCGAGTACCAGAGACAATGTACTGGCATTCATGACTGGTGATGCTACTTTGAGAACTGCAACTGCCACTGTAAAACAGTTTGTGCTTTCACTGCACTATAGAAATAGAAATTTTTTAAAATTTCCAGCGTGCTTATAGCAAATTCCAGAATATTTAGAGCTGCGGTTGTGGATAAAACAGAGTGTGAAAGTAAAGAAATGTTAGTTTATAACATAGCTATTGAGCATGCCAGCTACTAGGAACTCATTGGTTGGCGCTAGTAGCAGTGAGTGTCAGACAGTTGCGAGATATAGTGTAGGCCCAGAAGTAGCTGCTAGATCTTCTTAAAACACTTCCTTAGGCAGCACTTCATTTCTAAGAATTTCTGGATTACCACAAGTGCTGCTTGACAGAATTTGAGAAGCATTGTAACTCTCTGACTCACATCTACTCCTCCCGTCAATTGGTTCTGAAAACTAGCAGAAAACTGGCTAGTGACATCCTAACTAACCAGTCGCTCACTTTTGCGCTCTATTTCCTCAACAATAATAGCTGGACTATTCTGGACTTTGATATTAGCACACACACAGGAAACTATATGTTTCTATTTCTATAGTATTATGAAAGCACGAGCTATTTCAAAGTTGCAGTTCTCAAAAATAGCATTGCCAGTTATGAAAGCTAATACATTTTTTATGGTGCGGGTGGTTCACTGATACCATAAGTAGGCATGGCAGGTAGTTCCTGATGTAATCATGTCCCCTATTCAATTAGTCATTTGCTCCAAAACAACATTTGTGTGTGTGTGTGTGTGTGTGTGTGTGTGTGTGTGTGTGTAGACAGTCCTTACTGGTCGAGTCTTGGCTACAGTGGCCTCAAGTACCCTGCTCTTCTGCCCACTGAATGCAACACACACATGCACACACAAAGAGAAAACATGGTCATATTAACTGCACACATCCACAGTCAAGGCTACAGGTATAGCACGCACGCACGCTGTGACACATACCGCTGTGACACATACCACTGTCACACACACACCTTTGTTCCTGTAGCTTTGTCATGACATACTCTTCAGTAAGTTCATCTTTTGTGTCAGTTTCTATGGCACAGTGGTATGGCTGGAGGGGAGGGGGAGGGCAAGAAGGCAAAGATGAAAAAAATGAGATGGAGGAGTGATAATAATGGATGAAAATATTCTGACGACACAACTTCATTAATTAATGACTGTTGAGCAAACACTCCCCCCCCCCCCTCCCCCCTCCTTTCTTTCAGGAAAGAGTCCATACAAATAACACCAAAAAAACTTGGAGCCAAAACATACCAGTCAAACAAACCCCTCTAAAAACAACAGCAAAACGAACACACAAAACAGATAAATTTATAATGCTTGTCCATGGCTTGGACTACATTCATGGCTACAAGACCTAATACACTTGCACCTCAAGAGAAGTTCACTGTAACACACTAGGCCAGTTTGGGTTGAGCCTTTTGCTGTGCCGGTGCTGAGACACTGGATGACAAACAGTCACTTCACTACAGTGTCCAACAAGAAGCACTCATCACTCTGCTGATCTATACAAAAAAAAAAGGAATGTGTATGTCTGCCCACATGTCCATCCATCAGTCAGTCTGTCTGTAATACTCGATATATTCGCCAATTAAAAAGGTACTTCCTATGTTCGAAGGAAGATGAAATTTGGTGTGAGGATAGGTGTAGCGGCTTAGTTAATGCCCATTATCTTAGAATTCTGGTGAAAATAACTTCAAAGAAGATAATTAGCATTTAGTGTAATTTTGATCATTTTTTGTTGTCAAAATTGTCTTCATTTAACCTCCAGTTGCAAGCCAAGCTTCAGGTAGATCTCTACATCCAAGGGTTTGGCAGTACATTAGCTACGTAGGTTGATACATACATACATTTTGGTAAGTTTAGTGCATTGAGTTCACCAAAAGTATAATAAGAACTGGCCTTTGGGGGCATGTGTTCTCACAGTCATAGGTCATTGCACTTCCTGTGATGCCCCACAAGCTATTCAATGTGGTAAAAGAATCTGAGTATGGTGAATTAAATTAGGGGAAGCCATGACAGTATTTCTGCACAGCAAGTGAGGGGAACGTAATAATAAGTTCTTTGCAGCATGCATGCCCGATATATAACAGAAACAAACAAACAAACAAACAAACTACAAAAGAAAACAACAAAAAAATCACTTCTGTTACACAAAATAACACTGTGTGACCACTATATAAATGATGGACTCCATGATTAACTTGTGGTGGCCAAATCTATAGGAAGCGACATGCCAGCCAGAACCTTGAGACATACCCAAATAAGGACATTTATGAGGAATGCAATATGACATCATTCCGACTATTACACATACACAAAACCTCAAACTCCTTCCACTCATTGTATATAACTTTACAACCTTTCACCTCTTCCTACATCTAGACTGGAAAACCACTCCTCCTGTAGATAGGGGTGGGGCAGTGAGAACTGAAATGCAGTGGTCATATATAAAATACCACATGCCAGTTGCAAATGCCCCTCAATATGACGACTCATTATAGAATTAACATCACATATCATCAGAGCTTGAGGCAGCTCCAATGGATATTAACAGCAACCTACTTCATGTAAAACAAGCAGGAACACCCGCAACCTGTGCAGGACTCTTACTCTAATAGACTCAGTCATGGTAAACAACATTCCTGGAGTTGTCCTGCACTAACAGTATCAGAGGCTTCCACATGCAACACCCCATGTGTGTGAAGCTTGAAACATAAGGTGTTTGCTAAATACCTTGAATATATAGCTGAAACATAAATTGGAAGGAAACAGCTTAGTTACAGAATCCAGACAAAATTTTGTGTCACGAAAAGCAGAAACATGCCCTTCTGGTGATTTGATCTACAAAGCCAATGTCCTATATTCCAGTTATCTAATTATATTTTATAAACCACCTATTCATATGGAATGATAGTGCTGTGCCACCAACTCATAACCACCTATCCACTTTAGAAAACTGGAAACAAAAACCGAAATTATTTACTTTAATTCCTTTTGAATTGAATTTTAAGCTCACTTTCTATTTTCAAGCTAGAGTGGAATGTTATTTATAGGGGGATATTTCCTCCTTTAAAACAATGTTAAGGTGCTATTTTACAGGTCAACTTTCCTCTTCAGTGGTTAATATTCGTTGTCTCATGTTAAACTGGAAGTAGAGGGGCACAGAGCTGCCACAAAGCATGCCACACTAACCTATTCACCACCCACCCACTTCTCCCTGCCCTAATCTTTTAATTGTAGCTGCTGCCCTAATACAACTGCATGGCCTTATTTATCAGTTGATCTTCCTGAAGCCCAAAATAATCTTGACTCGGTTTGAAATTGAGCCTATTGGCCCCAGTAGTAGACCATAATATATACAAACACAATACTTTAAACCTGACTTACATGAAAAGTAAGAAAGTTGTAAGGAAAAGGAAATGAATGAGAGAGAAAGAAAAAAAAAGGGGGGAAAAACTTAGAAAAAATGAGTCTTGGGGGAATCGAATCTTGGACCTTCAGCTTTGAAGACGGTGACTTTGACCACCATGCCATAATTTTTTAGGAGCTTTTTCGTATGGAAACTTGATTTCTTTTTTTTTTCTTTCCAGGGGAACCATTTAAAAAAATGTGTATGATGAATAGCTTCATGCCGAATCCTCTAAATATCCACACAAAATTTGGTTCAATTTCTATCAAATCTTGGGGCATTGAATAGTGCCCAACAAACGGACACACCAACTTTTTATATATATATATAGATATCCATCTTATGTATTATCTAACTATCCCTCCTTTTAAAATTGGTTCAGGGGAGGGGGTTGAGGAATCCTTATCTATATTCTTGTATTGAGAGATTACACACACTACAGTCAAACCTAAATTGTGTCAAGTGAGACTACTGAAAAGTTTTGGGCAAGAAAACTCCAAATCTTGAAGTTGATTGCTTGGTGAAGCTCCTAGCCACTATAGCCTGTTCACCCAAAACATTAGCATCAACCTCCAACTAGTTTTAGTATATGGTCAACAGTATCCATTATGGAGGGCATGCTAATAAATCTGGGTCACTTAAAAGTCAACCATAACAGTTCAACTGGTTGAACCTCTATCTATTTATACCTATCTATCTATCTATTTGTCTATCCATCTATCTATTTGTCTATCCATCTATCTATCCCTATCTATCTATCTTGTCTGTCCATCTATCTATCAACCCATCAGTGCCATATAGTCACAGGAAGGAGAGGTGTGGCTTAGCAGCAAATAGTGGGAACAAACTGACACAGTACAACATTCAGGTGCAAAAAAGACACTTCTCTTGAACAATGAACTGTCCACTATCATCAGACTTTTTGAAGCCCAACATGCACACACACCACACACTCCCAATAGAAGTGAAGGGTTCATTAGACCCTACGTAATACCCAATTCTGTTGTCAATACCTAGTTCATCAGTAAATGGCAGAGTAGAGAATATGTGGCCATATTGTTAGACCACAGCTACTATTTATAGGACCATGAATCATGCCAAGTGCTTGGTATGTGTCTGGCACTCCTAACTCTGATGGGGGAGAGATGATAGCTCCCACTATAGAGAGAGAGGGAGGGGGGAGGGAGAGAGAGGGAGGGAGAGAGATAGAATGTGTGTGTGTGTGTGTGTGTGTGTGTGTGTGTGTGTGTGTGTGTGTGTGTGTGTGTGTGTGTGTGTGTGTGTGTGTGTGTGTGTGTGTGTGTGTGTGTGTATAAAGCAAGAGTCTGAGAGGTACCATGATAACTTCATCTGATGTAGCCCTGTGGATTAGGGCTAGGAGCAAGGATTACAAACTCTACATCCACGGATGAACAGGAGGGACTCACATGAGGATGACAACAGACCACACTAATTGCAAATTACATGCACCTATTCAACCCTAGAGACACAAACCCATCAAAATGACTGGCAAAAGAAAAAAATCACTTCATGTACAACAATGTCCTCTGAGCGAGTGACAACATGTTTTGTACCAACACACACGCACAAATAAACACCTGTCCCCTTATAAGGATCCCAATTTCTCACACATGTAGTTAGGTAAGGCATTGACACAGGTCCTGAGCATAGTAGGGCGGATGCTGTCAAGAGCACTAATACAGAGTATGCCTGGCCCAAACCAGCAAGCACCGAAGTAAGACAGAATACAATTAGTTCACACACCCAAGCCAATCTCCTTCCACCAATGAATGTTCCCCCAAGACAAACCTGGATATAGATGGTGTCCTCACCTATCCAACCTTCCCTCTGTGTTGGCCCTTCTCTTACATACTAACCATCATATGTCCTATCCATTATTTATACTTGTGCTGTTCATTGTATCTGTGACTTACGGAGAAGAAGCTCTCAATGCTTCCATGCACGACTCCAAACTTGCCCCTCTTCGTGAAAGCAATGCTTGTACCACTCCAGCGTATATACACAAACTTGATAGCCACAGACAAGTCGATGGTCTCTTCCACCCTCACTGAGGACACGTGCATGAAGGAACAGGAGGAGAGCAGGGAATAAGGGAAGAAGAGGGGGTAGAGATTGAGGTGGTATGCAAGTGAGGAGAAGGGAATACAAGCTGACACACCAACAACAGTGTATTGATGGAGTAAGCTCTTTGTTGGTGGGATTGAAAGTGGGTGGAAGGCTGACTGCCAGCTAGTGCAGGGAAGGGGGTATGTACGCACCTAGAGCATACTGCATATTGCTATCCTCCAGTCTTTTGGCCATTTCCTCTATACCTCCTGCCCCAGAGTCCTCCAGGAATATCACATTGGGGTTACCATCCACATGCCCAATTAAAGCCCTGAATGCAATCATCATTTGGTGACAATAAATGCATACAAACGAACTATATATGCACATAAACTTGACACATGCTAATAACACAATGCATGTGCCATATCTCAAGTGGGACGCTGTACTTTAAACACCATTACACACTGTACAATCATTACCTACCCACAGCAAGTTAAACAATTCTAAACATGAATGAAATTTTGTGGTTTCTGATACATTTTGATCTGCACCTTCTAAACTATACATTAAAAAAAATTAAAATTAACTATAACATGTTCTACTCTTCTTCACCACTATAACACCACATACTTTAATAATGAAAGTGAAAGTTAGTTCTATGGTTTACCTGAATATGATGGCTATTCATTGCATGTTATACTTCAGTTTTAGAAATATTTGAGTATTTTATAATATGTCTAGTATTCAATACAGTGGAGCAGCTATGAAGAAGGATACTAGTCGATTATGATTCTGGTAATGGTAACACTAATCATATCTTCATGAGGCTTAGTTGAACCTGTTTTGCTACAGATATTAACATAATATGGTTAGGCCGATTATCAATGTTTCATTCAGTTCAGATCATATGAAATATAATAATGGTCTACTAATGATAACAGATTTTATAATTAAAAATAAAAAGAAGGAAAGAAAAGAAAAGAAGAAGCAAATCTTGAACTCTGATAATTCTGGTTCTACAGCCCCTATAACAAGCCACAAAATACTCTCCTCTTTAATGTCAGCTAATACTTTAGCATACTATTTTATGCATATTTGAAAAACGTCATATATTGCACAGTAAAAAAGTTAGTGATAAATAAATTTAACAGTAGCAGATTTCAATGTTCTTCAAGCTGGTTATATACATATTTCACCAGCTAGTGGTTAATATTTCAATCTAAATTACATTTTGGGGTTGCATTACACATCCACTGGGATCAGGCAAATATGGCAACAGCAATCACACCCGATCATCCCTTTTTTTAATTTTTTTTATCATCAGTCTGGCATGGGACACTACCTCCAGGCTAAACTGAGTAACCAAAAAGTGCAGCATTATAGCTTCCTGAAATTTAACCTCTACTAGTCAGAGTTGGGCATTCCAGATGAGGTTTCCACATCCTCAGTAACAATACCTGGTGTAAATGCTTAATTCTAAGTAAATGCATGGAAGCCCAAACTACACACTTCTACATGTTGCTACATCATAACAGTAGCTGGAAAAATATTGCCTTGGGCAGTCAAAGGAAACTTGGAATAGTATTCAGAATATTGGTGGAGCTGCGCATAATTGAGCTAAAACGATAAATTTAGTTCATGTATCAACAAAAACAAGATAGCACTAGAGCTACGTCAAGAGTAAAGATTACCATCCATACCAGTCCACTGTGTTTCCATCGTTTCTTACAAGTGCAAGTCCTTCTTTGAAGGCATCTGGGTCAGCTAGAGTCACGTTAGTAGACATAACAGAAGAAAAAAAAACTCTGTAGGATCGCTGAAACGGTACTTCTTTAGGGGTGGCTGAGCACACCAAGTAAAGGAATTTTCGAAATACAGTTTTCACACGCCGGTCACCACCACCCAATTAACTGACTTTTCCAATTTGTCATAGTCACCACACCTCCTCAATAGTGCAATCTGGACTTGGTCTAAATTGGTGAACTTTGGACCCCACAAAATGGCGCAATCGAAAAAAAAACGTGTGAAAAAGTGAAGCGGGGTTGTTGGGTATTAATATCATGGGTAATTTGGTAGCAGGATTTTGATATGGCTAGACAAAAGGAGGTTGAGAAAGAAATAACCAGGCTGCTTTACCAGCTATGTTACCTGTATTCAAAAGATCAAGGTATTTTATTACGTGCACCCACGTCGTACTGTTGTATTTACCTATGATGCTGTGTTGTGCAGATCAAGTGGGTATGCTGTTCAACGTGAGTCTAAGTGTGCTGGGGAGGTGCGTGTTATATTTTGTTCCTCCTGACTGTAAGATCTCTTACCCATGCAACACCTCACACACAGCATACACTAAATTCCTCTGGCATGCCCACTACAGGCATACTATGAAGCCTCTCTCAGAATACACCTGCCTTTACGTAGTCTCTGGTCCCAGACCCCTTTATTTGACCCCTTTATTCATAGTCTCTGGTCCCAGACCCCTTTATTTGACCCCTTTATTCATAGTCTCTGGTCCCAGACCCCTTTATTTGACCCCTTTATTCATAGTCTCTGGTCCCAGACCCCCTTATTTGACCCCTTTATTCACAGCACTTGCGTGCTGGTGATGCAATACATCCAGTGCTGTGAATAAAGTGGTCTGGGACCGAGACTACCTTTACACTACTAGTCAGCACCTTCACATGTTCTCATTTAGGAACCACTTCACACTCTTCACTGTACTTATCACCATCCCATTTCTCCCATAGGAGCCTGTCATAGCATGCACCAGCACACTATCTACATGCAGTCACAAAAGCTTGCATATCTGGTATTACTTGCTTCATGTGCACCATACAAATCATGTCACAGCTGGGTTTTAAATGGCCACATCCACCAACCACACACCCATAGTAAGTACATGCATAATTGTACACCATCATGTGATCCATGCAGTGGCTTAACCTCTTCTGTGATGCTGGATGAGAAACGACTGATGGAGAGGGTACAGAAGAAGTGTAAGAATGCATGATTGGGCATGCACGTTCAGGACCTGAATGTGTGCTGTGTTTGTCTTTAGTGGTGCAGCAAGGTCGAGAGACTGATTGCCTGTTGTTTATGGAGCTGTACCAGAGACTGTGCAGCAACCAAGTAAGCTGTGTGTATGGATCTCTATCATCAACTGCCGCATCTAAGTCTGTTTGCCTATCTGTATCCATGTTGGATTATTCAGTGGAAGAGATATCCCTCTGGGTGGGTTGCCAAGGGAAAAAAATATATCCAAAATCCAATAGCCATGGTGGGGAACTCCCCAAAATATTCCCGTACTGCCCTGTTTTACCTTATGGAAATTATGTGATCTGAGAACATTTGCTTTGTATAAACTTGTGCTTTAATATATAATGAACCAAGAAGCAATGAAGTAAACCATATAAACCCTTCCAACCTGATTATCATGCAGAACATTCGATTTCATTAATTTCACTAATTTACTACTACATGATGTACAGTTATTGCATGCGATACTTGTTGGTCTCTGGCAAATTTAATAATCCTGGTCAATACCTGATAATTCAGAGAATATCTCTGTTATGTATAAGTGTTGTAATGAACTCATCTTTTTCTCTGATTCTCTAAATGATTTTCTAATAGTAAACACTTGGTTGCATGGGCTATTGGCTTTGAAAACTGTGTTTAGTAAAATGAACCTTGTTTGGGGGGGGGGGGGGGGGGGGGATGGGACGTTGTTACTGTCCTTGTCCATGTATGAGTTAGGATGCTAGTGTAAGGATAGTTGAACTTGCCCAACATGCTACTTGATGCTGCCTTCACACTGAACAAGGTGAATGGGGAGAGGAAGAGTCACATCCTGACATTTAGTTCATCCACTTCTGTGGTTCCAGCAGCACCAGCAGTTGTATTGGGGTAGATGCGGATGAGCAGGCTTCCTATATATTTTCTCTCTTTTTTTAATTAATTAATTAATTTATTTATTTATTTTTTTTTAAATTTTTAATTTTTTTTAATTTTTTTTTTTATTATTTTTTTTTATTATTATTTTTTATTATTATTTTCTTTTATTAGCATATCCAAACTCTGGATATTGTGAACATCTTTTTATTTTTGTTGTAGTAAAATACAAATCTACTCTAAAACGTCAGTGTGTGTTGTGTGGTGCGTGTGTGTATATGGTTGCATTGGTGAAAGGGGGGGGGGGGAGGAGGTGAGCAGGAGTGTCACAATTTCCCCCTCCCACTTTTTTTGTAATATTAAGTCATTTGCATTAGAAGGATAAGCATGTCCTTGTTCAATGGTGAATACATCCTTGATTAAACTCACTACTACATGTTGGCACCAGAACACAATATATTTTTGTTATGTTACATTATGACTTAAGATATGCAATCTGTTTGTGTAGTGTGTGAAAGAATGCTATTTGAGATATGCAGTCTGATAATGAATGTTATATAATGGTGGATCAAGATTATGCTAGCTGACACAAGGTTATGTTGAAATTGAAATCTAGTCTTGTTTGTGTTTTGTAGTACCTCAGTTGTGATATTTGATGGTATATGTGATGGCTTTGAACAGTGGAAGTGGAGTTGATGTTGCTGTGTTTGTCTACTTGCATGTATGTGTGTAGTGAACTTTTTCTCTTGTCGGGGGGGGGGGGGGGGAGTGTGGTTTCTTGTGTAGTTTCCTCAATATTAAGAAAGTACAGGGGTGGATACAGGATTTTGAAAGGGGGTAAGGTCTGAATGTATCACATAGGGGGAAACAATGTTGTCAAGGATTTAATAGCCAGGAATGTGATGGTTTGATAGCACCTGCCAAAATTGCGAACAAATATATAGTTCTTGTAAATAAAGGAATTCAAGCCATGGCCATTTTAAATTTGTATCATGACCTGGAGAGGGAAGAGGGAAATCTTCAGACCCCAAAGATCCCCCCCCCCCCCCCCCCCTTGGTTCCACCCAATGAGAGTCATTATTAAATGTGGCTCAGTTAATCGACATTTACTTATCCTAAAGTGCTCTGTCTAACTCATTACTGCCAAATTGCCAAATTTGTGTGCCATAAATTAGCGTCCAAAGCTTTTGTTGCTCTTTTCTGATATGGCTAATGCACTGCACTAATACTTTTTTTCCCTTCATATATAAAAGAAATTTCTGATTTTTTATAGCTTTTGCCATGCCACAATCTCTGCATCTAACTTTGCTTTTGCCCTTTCTGACGAAAGATGGCAGAACATAATTTCTCTTACATGATCATCATATTTATACACGCTCATATTAGTCGCCCTGCAAGTTTCTGTGATCTCCAACAGTCCACCGCTGATGGAAATTTTACAATATATAAGTCGTGGTCACTAAAAGTACTAAAGTAACTCATGTCCTTGAGAGTTTTCATGCAACAAATGTGTGAAATGTGATGGTTGTGATGTACATGTGATGGTGTGTGATTTATTGTAGAGACCTTCCCTCCGAGGGCATCCTTCAATCCTCTGTTTTTTCTTCTTTCTCATGGCTGGCAACAATGACAGAAACTCTTCCTACACACCGGTAAGTTATTGGAAGAAAAATTGGCACACACTGTAGCAGTAATATTTACCTGTACTGTATAGGAAATTGCTTTCATCCCCCCCCACTCAAGATCTATGGAGGGATATCCCCCACTAATTTTTTTTACTAATATCAAAGTACATGTAGCTCTGAGTAGTACTTAATTTTAAAGCCAGGACAGTAACAGTGTCAGTATCATTGGATGAAATCAGCTTAATAGTGGGAATGTTCAAAGACTATGTTATTGTAACCATAGTATATCTACGCCAGGAAAGGGTCTAGTCAAACTCTTTATATGCACTAAGGAGGGGGACACACACACACACACACACACACACACACACACACACACACACACACACACACACACACACACACACACACACACTCTCTCTCTCTCTCTCTCTCACTGTCTCTTATTTCCCATTTCCCCAAATGACTGCAGGCATCTTCTCTTCTATTGGATAGTTTTGGCCTTCCTTTTGGTGCCACTCTCCCTCACCATCACCACAGTCCCTCCTCCCAGCATGCAGGCCACACCCATCAGGCACACCCACCAGCCACTCCTGGAGGTGTGTACCCCAGGTCCTCCTCCATCCTGCCCTCCATGTCCAGTGGTATAGGGAGCAGTTTGGGGTTCTCCTCAACAGGCGATGCTACTCTGCTGGCGAGTAGGGACACTTCCACAGCATCAGCAGTTAGGTGTGTGTGTGTGTGTGTGTGTGTGTGTGTGTGTGCCTTGCGAGCATTAAGCTGAAACACAAGAGTTAGTTCTCCTGGGATCTCATGTAATGCTGAGAAATGTTGGGACTGGGTGGGGAAGTGAGAGAGGCAGCCAGGGAATGCTAGTAGGCATTTGAGTGGATATCTATTGTATTATTAATACTTATGGTTGGATCTAATGCCAAGAATACTAATAGAAATGCATTTAAAATTCATTCTGAGCCCATTAGTGTATCATACACTGTCTAGACAACCAAAGCTACAGAATACACCTATTTCCTCCTCTCTCTCTCTCTCTCTCTCTCTCTCTCTCTCTCTCTCTCTCTCTCTCTCTCTCTCTCTCTCTCTCTCTCTCTCTCTCTCTCTCTCTCTCTCTCTCTCTCTCTCTCTCTCTCTCTCTCTCTCTCTCTCTCTCTCTCTCTCTCTCTCTCTCTCTCTCTCTCTCTCTCTCTCTCTCTCTCTCTCTCTCTCTCTCTCTGTGGTGTCACTGATGTGTGTGTGTGGTGTCACTGATGTGTGTGTGTGGTGTCATTGATGTGTGTGTGACTTGGGCATCTGTTCTGGCCCATTGTCAGCATAGTTGACAGGCAGTGTGTCCTTTCCCTCCACATCAGCAGTCTTGCTCTGCTTCACGAAATGACAAAGACTACGCATAATGGTTCATTGCAAGATAATACTGTCGAAAAGGACTTTGGTTTAATCGCCAGTACAATCACTGTGATCAGGTCAGGTCAATTCAGTTAATTCTGGAAGAGGGCAAATGGTAAATATATACTAAAGGAGCAAGCATCAGTGGTACTACTGACAGTTCCTTACTTCTACCATCTAATATCACTTACTTTCATAATTGAGCCTATTGTCCCCAATAGTAGTATGAACACACACACAGATGGACTTACAAATATCAAATACACGAGGGGGGGGGGAATTTAGTATTTTATAACCAAGTTAGTTGCTACCTTCGCCCCACAGGAGTTGCCAATTGCCCCCCCCCCCCCCTCCCCTTTGGAGTTTTGGTGACTGGTCCTTGTGGATGCTGTATCAGCAGCTATTTCGAAGGACAGAACTCTTTGACAACCTCTGTCTTTGCTTTCTTCTTAACTTATCTTCTGCACTCTGACAAAGACACTCCCTTTGGTGGTACCGTGAGATGACGTGTGACCCTCTCACTGATGAAAGTATGTTGGAGCAGAGTTCACTTGACTGTTGTGGTTAACACTTGATATGCATCTGGATCTACCTGGTATATATGTGTGGGGTTTAAAGTCACTATAAGTCGGCTACAGTTCTGGCTCTGAATGATGCCTACCCTTGACACTCATGTGAATCCTAAAATTTCATTCATCCAGAATTGGCTGCCATGGTATTAATGATCCCACAGACAGGCAGAGTCTTTAGATGGAAATGTAGACGAGTGCTCTATTATGATATTTTGCCATGAATGTTCTTAAACAACTCATGCAATTACATTCTGTGCCTGAGGGCTCAGTCATCTACTTCCCATGTTTTCAAAACCATAATAAGGTTTCTTTACATACCTCTGTGTGTTTACCAGAACTCTCATGCCATACAAGGAAACATTGAGCATTGTGTGGAACATTTAATTTTATTTACAGTTGATTTTTTGATGGTCAATTTGTGGTTTGGACTTATTTGGTGAATGTAGTGAACCAGCACTTGTACCAAGTGAAAAATACTCTATAAACACTTCATGTTTTCTGTGTGTGTGTGTGTGTGTGTGTGTGTGTGTGTGTGTGGTGTGTGTGTGTACCCCTACATCACCAACACTGAGGTATGGGAAGTAAATGGAGTTGTCCAAATTTGGCAAGGTCTATCTCACATGAACAACTGAAAACCATGGGTAGCTCATGATAAATAGTTCTCTTCTGTAGCTAGCTACTAATTTACCAGAATGGAAAGTTGACTATGGTAAGAGAGTGAGAGATAGAAGTCAAGGTTTGCGGTATTTCCATTTCTTTTTTCTGTTTTATAGTCGTAACATCTAACATTTGAATACCCAAAATTTTTGTGTTTTTCATAGGCCTATGATTTCGGCATAGTATTGTTTGTTCGCTGT
Source organism: Lycopodina hypogea (assembly GCA_963969325.1). Classification (NCBI taxonomy): domain Eukaryota; kingdom Metazoa; phylum Porifera; class Demospongiae; order Poecilosclerida; family Cladorhizidae; genus Lycopodina; species Lycopodina hypogea. The sequence continues at coordinate 7,856,368 of OZ017779.1, read as the reverse complement.
CAACATCGTAACACCTGCCTAATACTGATATTTGGTGCATTACACACACACACACACACACACACACACACACACACACACACACACACACACACACACACACACACACACACACACACACACACACACACACATATGGTATGAAGTACCATGATGGCAGTGTCCTGGATGAATCCAGGACCAATGGCAATAAACTTAGCTTATGATGGCATCACACAGAAATGTTGGTGTCTGGTCAGATCTCCTTGTCTTCGAAATTTTCTTCCACAGGCACAACTAAGTGTTCTTAATTCAGATTGCTTGTTAGCAGAGCAGGTGTTCCATCGCCTAGATGTTGAAATTTTCTCTACACCATCTAAACACAGATGAAACCACCCCTTCCTGTCCTGGCACAACTCATACCATCTATCATATACACCAATTGCCTGCAAATCCACTTTCAGAACATCCCCCCACCTCTTCTTTGCCCCATGGCATGGTCTCTTCATGTTAAGCTCCCCAAACAACAATCTATTTGGAAGCCTTTCTTCATCCATGTGACCCACATGACCCAGCCATCTTAAACACTGCTCCAGAATGATATCAGAGATTGAGTGCTGCAAGCCAAACCTATGTGATAGGCTTTGAGATGTTAATCTTTCATTCCATTGTTGGTACCTCGTCACACCCAGGATTGTCCAAATACAACGGTTATGAAAAGAATTCAAACGTCTTGTATGCACAGCCTTCATCGTCCAAGTTTCAGCTCCATACAGTAATACAGCTAGAACAACTGCCCTATACACTGCTCTCTTTGTGGCCAAGAGAGGTCTTTGTTCTTAAATACTGGCACCCTCAAACATCCAAATGCTCTTGCTGCTCTAGCAATTCTTCTAGTCACCTCACTAGTGATCTCCCCATCTCTTGAGATGTTAGCACCCAAGTATGTGAAGTCCTGGACTACATCCACAGAGCCACCCTCCACCTGCACTGGTCTGACATCACTCTCATTCAATCCCTCACCAACAACCATCCCTTTTGTCTTCTCAGTACTCACAGTCAGCCCCCATTCACTTGCCACTTTCACAAACTCTGCTGCTACTGACTCAAAACTATCCCGAGAGGTTGCATACAATGCCACATCATCAGCAAACTGGGACTCGTTACTCTCATCTCACTCAATCTAGACTTAGCTGTGCGGTCCCCAACCAACTTCCTACCATGCTTATATAACACACTCACTCCTGCACCACTACTCCTATTGCGCCAATCAGCCACCATAACACTAAAGTAGATATTAAATAATGTGGGTGCCAGGGTACATCCCTGCCGTAAGCCATTCCGGACGTCAAACCTATCAGTTACAGTCGAACCCACTCTAACCTCAGCATGCATCCCCTCATGGAAAGATTTCACAACATTCAACATTTTTCTGGTACACCATACTTCTCTAGGACCTTCCATAGGGCTTGCCTGGGCACTGAATCATAAGCCTTCCTCAAGTCTACAAACAACACATACAATGATTCGCCATGTTCCCTCGCTTTCTCCACAAGCTGTCTAGCAACAAAAATTATGTCTGCACAACCACGTCCTTTCCTGAACCCACTCTGTGACTCTGGCAGAATTTTTTCAGCAATCACTTGCAATCTTCCCTGTACAATTCTGCCTAGTACCTTCCCTACCACATCCAACACACTTATTCCACGCCAATGGTCACACTGCTTCAGGTCACCTTTCTTTGGGATTGGAACAACCACTGCGTCCTGCCAGTCTCTCACCACTTTACGTTCTTCCCACACCTTCTGCATCACCTCCAGCATTTTATCCCACAGATCTACACCACCATGGAGGATTAATTCAGGAAGGACACCAGACTTTCCTCCTGCCTTTCTCATCTTCAATTTGGTTAGAGCCTGCATCAATTTCTCTTCAGTTGGTGGCATATCCAAATCCAAGTGTGGTGGGAGTACTGGTAAAGTGTCAATCACTTCGTCATTGAATGCACAGGGTATGTTAAGTATCTTTACAAAATGCTGATGCCATCTGGCTCTTACCTCCTCGGGACCCTGAGTCAAACTTCCATTTTCTTTCATGACAGCAGTGGGTCTAGTTGGTCTTCTTCCAGCATGAGCCAGCTGCAACTTCCTGATACTCTTCCACCTTGTGCAACCATCCTTTTTTGCAGCTTCCCCCTCCTTGACAACCCTGCATGTCCATTCTTCCTTAGCATTGTCCACTGCAACCTTTACCTTTCTCTGATGTCTCCTAAACTCCTTCCGGTTGGCTGAAGTATTGCACTGTATCATCCTCAGGTGAGCATCATCCTTGGCTTTGATCAGAGGTGACAACTCCTCACTATCCTCAAACCAGTCTGGTTGCTTCCTCTACCAACTACTTCATCTGCAGCTGACACAATACAAGACTTCAGAGCATCCCAGTTGCACTCTGTGGAATCTCCAGCTCTGAGTGGTCTAGCCAGTAAATGTTGCTCCAACACTTCACGGTATTCATCCCTCTTGGCAGGGATTTTCAGTTTATGGATAGCAAAAGGCAAAGAAATCTTCTTTTTTCTTTTGGCAGAACGAGGAACAGTAACCTTTAGCTTAGCTCTTACAAGCTTATGCACACACACACACACACACACACACACACACACACACACACACACACACACACACACACACACACACACACACACACACACAGAGTGGAGCCCCTTAATGCTGACATATTTGGGAGCATAAAAATTGTGTCCTAATTGTGGAGGTGTCCTGTTCATGAAATGTTGTGGTTAGTAGAGGAGTGAACGTTCTGCAAAGCAAGCAGTAGAGAAAGAAGCGACTGTTTAAGTCGATAGAAAAGAGAATCGACTACATGATCCATAGGAAAGAGAGCTGGCTGCACAGTTGTTAGAGGAGTATCACCTGCTGAGGTAGAAAGTCCAGCAAGCTCATAAGTTCTTGAGTGATCAGCCATGCTTCTGTTGTGTCTTCTCCTGATGTCTCTAAGCAACTATATTATAGAGATGGACTATCAGATCGTGATGATCCTCCTCACCAGCCTCTGTCATAGAGACGACCACTATTGAACAATGCCACTGCACCAGGCAACCTTTACTGAAGGGTAGTATTTTAAGAGGGTTTTTTTGTTTGTTTGCTGTTTTTTTTTGTCACTTTTTTTTTTTTTTTTTTTTTTTTTTTTTTTTTTTTTTTTTTTTCAAATTAAGTTGACTTTTAAAATGTTAATTTTTTTTGCATGAACCTTTTACGGAATGAATTTATTTTAACTAGAATTTAAATGAAGATTTTTCATGATTCTATATATTTCACATCTTGAGGTATTGCCTCTCTATTGAAAGCCATTCACCCTTCTCTTTCACCCCACAATTAAGAGTGGCCTCTCCTCCAACAAACCAGACACTCATGAAGTTCTTGCATTTTTTTACCTATTAAATGACTCTTGCAGCTTAGGTTAAAAGGTTAGAATATTTATAGATTCTTGTTTTAAATATCTGATCATTTTTTTGGGTCATATATTAGTATGTACATTCATCTGTATGTTGTTACTACTATTAGGGGCAATGGGTTCAATTTTGAAAGAAGTGATACTAAATGGCGGAAACAAAGTAGCTGCAATAGTACCTCTGATGCTCTCTTAGTATAGATGTACCATTACAAAGTTTTAGAATTTAGTTGAGTTAAATCTGACCTTATCATAGTGATTGTATTAGCGATTAAACCTGACTCATCATCCACAATTTGTATTGCCTAATTTGTTTGACCCTCAATTGCCTGCAACTCAATCAACAATGTGATCATAAATCAATCAATTATTAAGAATTTCACGGTTTATAACATTTTCCTTCTTTTTATCAGAAGATCTGTTGATGGCTCTGTGGAGATGAGAAGGGTTACCAACTCTGAATGTAACCACATAAAGTTGCCCATAAGTGAAAACTGGTTCCTCCATCAAACTCCCACTATCCTCTGAATATAACCCCTGACATTTGTTGATTGCCATGGTGAATGCAGGCCTCACTGGGAATTGGTGTCACTTCCCAGAGAATTGGAAAGTCTCCATCTGAAGTGGTGACTATTGTGTGGCTGTGCCAACACAAAATCATCTATGCTCTCTTGAAAACATGGAAACATGTATTTCACTAGATCAAAAGAAGTCACCTTTTAAAAAAAATTGAGGTGGAAATTTCCTTGTCTGTGAGAGTAATGTCCATGCTTTTGGTGATCCCTTACCTTGTGTTTGCATGCATGTTTGTTGGATTGTTGCACATCACTCACCTTGTCTGTATGCATCTGCTGATGCCAAAACTATATTATGCGCACTGATTATGACAATGCTCTCTCTCTCTCCATGCAGATCAGCACTGCCCTACGCCTCAACCCCTTCACTGAATGGAGTGCTCCCTCCACTTGCCTCCTCCTCCTCCATTCCTCAAGCACTCCACACACACAAACAGGCAAAGTCGCCTGTTACCTCATCCCCTGTCTCAGTAGCCTCTGCTCAGCACCTCAGCCTTGCCGCCATCCAGCAGGACAACGGTGAGGGGGGAGAAGAATGAATAATGCATGTGTGGGTTTTGCTCCTGGAGCATGTATGGGCATGTGCTAACATATTTTTTGCAAAATTGGAGAGCACTGAGATATCAGTATAGAGGTAGAAAAATAATATGCAGATATTGAGATCGCATGAAACCAAATCACCAAACTCATTGTTTCGTTTGCCAAGGAGTTTTGTCTCCATGAAAACTCGCTCACTTTTAGATTCTTATTCAACATTGAGATTGCTTGTGGCTTAGCTGGGGCTGAGAACTTCTAAGGGTTGGTTAGTTCCTGTTGTGCAGGTGTGTAGCCACAGAGATGGTGACAATTGGTAACCCTTGCGAAGCATTTCCTGCTGACATTGTGTTCACATGTTGATCCAGACAGACTTTTTAAGTATGACAAAGAATCAAACTTCTTTAATTGAGCTTAGCAATCTATTCAATTCATCGAATCAGTATTTAATTCCATGTTATGTGAGTCCTTTGAAAGGAAAATACGAGTCTGTATTTGTGACTTGGAGTCATGGTCTATCTCTTCTATACTCATGGTCATCTCAACACTTTCATAGCAGTATTCCCTCAGTCACAAGGCAATTTTTTTATATGTTTGCGACCAAAACAAAATCTAGCCTCCCCTCCCACTCATAATTTTATCCTGCATCCCATTTGTCTTGAGTTCTGTTTACAAGAGAGCACCTTGTTTCCTAGTAACCTTCATACGGTTTTGTTCTGCGTGTTGTTTAACTATAAGATATCACTTTATTTGTACAGTTGGATTCCACCTTGGAATAGTAAAGAATCCATTCCTTTCCCACCTCCTATTTCCTTCCCTCTCTCTACCCTCTCCTCCTTCTTGGATCCTGTGCATGTAGAGGTGTGTGAGGCGGAGTTATTGCGTGACATCATCTATGTCTTTCAAGGTATAGATGGAAAATATCTATACTTCAGTCACAAGGACAATGCTTACAGGCTACACCCACAGGCAAGTAGACTAATGATTCATTACATGCTTGAAATACTCATGCACACACACACACACACACACACACACACACACACACACACACACACACACACACACACACACACACACACACACACACACACACACACACATACACACTGTATTGCTATTGTATCTCTCCCCCTCCCCTCCCCCTTTATATCCCACCAGGTATGTGTGAGTGTTCCAGTGAAGGAGACTTGCTACAAACTGGTGGAGCTGGGCTGGCTACATCGCAAAGTTAAACACTTTATCGACAGACGAGAACACTCGCGTGGCCTAGTGCTACAGGTATATATATATATATACACAAACATATGGAAAAGTACATGAGTGCACTTAATGATGTGCTGGACAGGACAGAGGGAAAAGTGATGTATTTGTATTTTAATATCTCCTCTTGTATATGCACATGTATGTATGTATGTATATATGACTGTGTGTGTGTGTGTGTGTCTATGTCAGAGCTTCTGCTCAGCACTGAATCAGGAGCTGACAGAGTACTACAGACTAGTTGCTCTACTGGAGGCTCAGGTTTGTGTTCAACATGTAACTAATAGCCACATACGTACCCATAGTATTTATAAATGCACTCATCAGGTGCAGCGCTGTGGAGGTGACAGTGAAGGTGATGGAGGCTTGACTCTGCAGCGTGTACGTGTGTGGACGCATGAGCCAAGACAACGGCTACAGATGCTGGCTGTACTGGTGGACACCTGCAAGTGTGAGTACAGATGAACACTGATTATCAGATTTAGAAAATAAAGAGCTTAATGTTAACATTTACTTAGTTCCTTGTCACAATGAGCCGGGCCACTCACTTGCGCATGTACACACGCTCACATGGAGCTGTACACATGTTTCACCAACCACTACTACACCCCATCCACCTCTTACACACACACACACACACACACACACACACACACACACACACACACACACACACACACACACACACACACTTTCATCGTGATTGTGGCTGTTGTGTAGATTTCAAGGGAGGAGCTCTGGTGTCGTGTCTTCACCAGTACAGTGAACATGGCGATCTCTCTGTGAGGCGACTGGTACTGCATCTGCTGGCACAGGTACTTAAACTCTCTATGGAGCACATCACTAGCCAGTGGCCTTGCACAATGAAGATGAGGCATTTTGTTGCAGATATGCAAGATTTGTGCTATTTTTGTTGTGTTTTACCACCTGCTCAATTGTGATCATGTGATATTTGGTTGCTATGAGAACCACATGCTTCTCATCATTTACACCGATTGCACACCAACAAATTTAAAGTATAGACTTTGACACACTCAGACAGAGATCTTACATTCTCACATCTCTCCTAAGCATGCCCAAGTTGTACCCCAGCTGCATATTATGTGATCATGTGCTATACTTGGAACAGCCCCTCCCTCAATCATTCACCACACAGAGTGCAGCATGCACACAATCTGTTAGGTACCGAGACTGCAACCTCCACCCAGGGCTGTAACTCATGGTATTTTGTGACTATTAATAATGATAAAAGTTTACTATGAATTGCAACATATCCTGCACTAGCACATGAGAATGAGACTCTTGTCCCTCCCCTCCCATGTGCGCACGAACACACACACACACACACACACACACACACACACACACACACACACACACACACACACACAGGTGTACCTGCCCCTGCATCATGTGCTGCAGTGCTGGGTGTGTGAAGGAGACCTAGAGGACAATTTCCAGGAGTTCTTTGTGGCTTGTGATGATTCCTCCCGGCCGGAGAAGCTCTGGAGGTCAAAATACAGTTTGAGGCGCTCTATGTTACCCAGATTTATCAACCCAACCTTAGCCCAAAAGGTATGTATGTAATTTGGCTCAGAGCAGAATGGAATGGGCTATTGTTGTATAGTTTCGGGGTGCTGTTGATAGGTCTGGGAAAGTGGCCAGGGTTATTGATGGAATCAGAATGATAGCTTGTCCTTATTCATGTGTCAGTAATGGTGGCCTAGCAATGATGTCATGCATAGGGAAACAGTTGGGAGTGTCCATATGATTTTAATCTATTCACAGGTAATGACTATTGGTAAGTCCATCAACTTCTTGCGTCATTTGTGCGGGGACCACACTGCCCTGGGAGAGGCCACACGTATTTCCTGGCAGAGTCTCGGGCAGAGACAGCACCAAGACAACAGGAGCTCTCTCCACCATCTCACCTCAAGCAGCAGCTGTGGCAGTCATGAGGACACCTTCACCTCCATGACTGGTCCAGCACTCAAGGTGAGGAGAGATAGAGGCATAGACTTCATGACCACAATTACTTGTAACCCACCTCAAGCTATAATCTAGGATACTGCAGAGTAACTAATAATCCAAGTGTGTGTGTGTGTGTGTGTGTGTGTGTGTGTGTGTGTGTGTGTGTGTGTGTGTGTGTGTGTGTGTTGTCACTGTGCCTCAGGCCATGGTGGATTCCACCTACCAGGAGACCAGCAAGCATCTGCTTCACATCTTGTACAGCAAATACAATCTCATGGAGCACATGAAGGTGATGTGTTACTACAGGCAGAGCAATAATGGTTTGATGTGCGTACACACACACACACACACACACACACACACACACACACACACACACACACACACACACACACACACACACACACACACACAAAGAGGTTTCTGCTCTGGACACTGCATCAGTGAACATGGACGTGACCAATGCACATGCACTGTACACAAAGCTAAGCTAAACCAACACACATGTGCCGTGATGCTTAAGCAATGCAACATGCCTACCCAGGAATTGAAATCACCAAACCACAGGGCATGTGTTGGAATGTACTGCCTTGACACATTGTGAACTTGATCTGAGAGTGGCTCTTGTTGCACTGGACTGGTCTACAGTGCATCAACAGTGTATGCAGTGCAATGGGGTGGGCATATAGTGGTGGGTCACTCAGGTCATGATGTGACAGGGGGTGTCTATGTCTGACATGGAAATCTTGTGTGATCCCAAGGAAGTTGTGTCCCATGTCCAGGACTACATGTAGTACATACTTATACTGTTTTTTAATGTTCCTGGGCCTGCCACGACTATATCATGCTCTGTATTGTACAGGGTTTTGCTCCACACCTTCACCTTGGGAAGGCAACACTAGTGCTAGGTGCCTAATGTCGCTTGAGCTGGTGATGCATGTGTGAACTGAGCACTTACTCTCTCATTGCTGGAGAATCAGATGCAGGATGAAATAGAGTTTAAGCTATAGAATGTCGAAAGAGTCAGCACTTAATGCTGCATTTAGTTTAATGTGCGACAGTGTGAGCTGCAGACTAAGAGAGATATCATGGTGGCTATAGAGGTTGCTCTCACTCTCTTCCCTCCTTAGTGAGGGAACCACTGAGTAAGGCTGGTGTGGTGTGGTGCTGTGCTCTAATTAAAGTGTCTGTGTTTGATCAATTAGCATCGGCCATTTAATGTGTGTCGGTGTGTTTTGTATTCTGTTTTTGGTGTGCTCATAACTGCTATTGTCATGGTTACAGGCTCTGCGTCGTTACCTGTTGCTAGGGCAAGGAGACTTTATCAGGCACCTCATGGACTTGCTAGCGTATGTGTTCATTAATAAATTGATAAGTACATTTACATGTCACTCCACCCCTTAACATATCTGGTATCCATGCACATGTCAGACCACCCCTTACTAATATGTGTGACATCCATGCACATGTCACGCCAACCCTTACCAACATGTTTGGTATTCATGCACATGTCATACCACTCCTTACCAACATGTGTGCCATCCATCCGCATGTCATGCCACCCCTTGCCAACATGTTTGGCATCCATGCACATGTCAACCACCCCTTACCAACATATGACATCCATGCACATGTCACACCAACCCTTGCCAACATATTTGGTATCCATCTGCATATCAGGCCATCCCTTACCAGCATGTGTGATATCCATGCACATATCTGACCACCCCTTATCAACATCCCCCTCCTCCCACATACACTCACACATGCACACACCACCCCCTCCTTTCCCTTCACCCTTGCAGTACAGAGTTGGATAAGCCAGCCTCGTCCCTTTACCTGCACAACCTCACTGGCACTCTTGAGGCTGCTGTGCGTGCTACAACTGCTCAATATGATTGGTCAGAGTCTCTGCAGCGTCTGGATGTTCGTACTCTTGACCTTAGTCCTGGAGATGTGGGCTGGGACGTCTTTAGTCTGCACTACCATGTGGATGGGCCTATCAGCACTGTAAGTCTAGTAACCATGGGGATGGGCCTATCAGCACTGTAAGTCTAGTATCCATGGGGATGGGCAGTAAGTCTAGTAACTATGACAACACAAACAAGGAGTGATTTTATAGTACAAAACCCACTTCAAAATTGACTGTTTTCTCTGTGTAAATCTATTAGTGAAAGATAAATTCACATGAGTAAGTTTTCATAATGAGTTATTATATGGAGGCCCCAGTAACATTATTTATTGATTTCTACCCTGCTTTCTGCCATAGGTTTGAATTCCCCACTACAAGATAGAGGTACCCTTGTTCAATTGTTCCCTATTTAAGGCAGTGCACATTGTCACATGAAATAGTGCAAGGTGGAGTGTTTCCTATTGGACACACAAACTATATGTAGAACTGGAGTCAAGTCCAGCATTGGAAGACTTGATACATCTGGCACTGGGTTGGGTTTCCAGCATTGTGAACTGACCCTTGGACTTGAGCTGTTTTATACAGACTTGCAATAATGTTGATGTATTGTTCCAGTCCATCCCACCCTCCCTCCCTCCCCGCCACTGTGGAGTGTGGACCACAGCTGTGTGTAAGAATACTCATGTTCTATTAGTTACTTGGTCTTCTATTTAAGGTGTTCACGGGTGAAGCCATGTTGAAGTACCTGAGGGTGTTCAACTTCCTGTGGAGAGGGAAGCGAATGGAGTACTGCATGGCCAGTATGTGGAGAGAACAGACTAGCAACTCCAAACTGCTGCATTCCATACCAGGTATAGAATTATAATAAATCTAGGTGTCTACATTCCATAACTATAACATCTCTAGACTACTACATTCCATACCAGGTATAGAGCTATACTAACTCTAGGTGTCTACACTCCATAACTATAGCAACTCCAGATTACTATATTCCATACTAGATTCTATAATTACTTGATATCTACATTCCATAACTATAGAAACTATACTGCCACATTTTTGTACAAAGGAAATAGTAGCAACTTGTGCATTCCATGCAAGGTATCTGTAGCTTCAGACAATCTAGAATATTTGTGTGATGTCAATATGAGTGTGTATATTTGTTTGCAGTGATGAATGGAGTGTTGCATCAGAGTCAACTCCTCCTCTCCTGTATGGTGCACTTCATATCACAGCTGCAATACTACATCAACTTTGAGGTTTGTAGAGCATTGTTATCTTGCTTTGTGTGTGGGATTGCATGGTAAATGTGTGTTTGTGTGTGTTTATACAGGGTTGTTTAGTGAACTTGGATGAGTGAGGAATACTTTGTGTGTAAAATATGTACCACATTTCTTTTTGGTTATTGTTTCCTTGGAAGCAAGATTTGTGAGCACTTTCAAAAGTTAATTCTTAATTCTTTTATTAAAAAAAAATTTTTTTTTTTTTAAATAAATTTAAAAAAACATTCAGTGAATTAGTACAGCAACAACAGTGTACATAAGAAATAAAATAATAATGATCATATTAATGAAATGGTAATAGTGCAATGGTTACATCTATCTGTAGAATGGCCACGTAGTTTTCTTCTGTGAAATTAAATCAATTCTTTCTCTTTTTTTGCCAAAAATTTTCCCATTTCAGTCATTTATCTCCATTTTTGGTTAATCTACTTGACCAGATTTTTTTTAAATGCCTGTGGCAGCCACAACAGGCAGCAAATCAAAACTATACTTCCAATGAAAAATATATTATAATACAGAGAAAAAATTTTTTGTCACTCCTTACAATGTAGCAAAGAATTTGGGATTAAATAGAATATTTGATTACCATTTAATTGATCCTAAAATTGTTTCATTAATTATTTATTAGGTGTTGGAGTGCAGTTGGGCGGGACTGCTAGCCAAGGTGGAGGGGGCAGGAGATTTGGATCAGGTGATACAGGCACATGAGCACTTCCTGGATCATGTGACCCGGCAATGTCTTTTAGACAGCACATCCCAGCGTCTACTCACACAACTCCGAGCCATCTATGATTTAATTATTCAGTTCCAACATACACAGGCTGCCATGTTAGAGGCGGGGCTTCAAGAAAGAGAGCGGAGATTAAAACTGAAAATTTCACAGGACAAACTGGCAGCACAGGTGAGGGAAAGAAAGCATGGTATTTAGGTCTGCAATATTTTTTACCAGTTCAAATGTGTTTTTTTTTGTTGTTGTTGTTTTTGTTTGTTTTTTTTAATTTGTCTGTGCTGTGTGTGCAGGGAACCTGGAGAGTGACAACAATCGATGAGGAAATGGAGGGACAGAGGAGGAAGGAGTTCACTGATCAAGTTTGCAGCTTCAATACTGACATCACTGTGCTGCAAGACACTTTCAAGGTTGGTGTAGGTGTAGTATGGTCAAGTTGACCTGGTAGCTGTGAGGATGGGGAAGAAGGGAAATGAAATCAGCAAAGAACACACTGGTTTATTTTCGTTTATAAATTCTCCTCTCTGTGTTAGTGTGTACAAGGGAAGCTGGAGGAGATATTGATTTGTGTGCTCAGGTGATAGATGTCGTGATGTTTGTGTTGCAGGTGTTGATTGGAGTGCTGATGGAAGACCTGAGGGGGAGCTCAGAACAGAGCTTACAGTTTCTGAGGTTCAGACTCGACTTCAACCAGTTCTACACCCTCACTCTGAATAATGCCAGCAACACAAGCAACACAAGCTTCTAGAGAACAACAATCAAGGACATATGATACTTGATATAGAAAAGATTAATTTTAAAAAAATAATAGTAATGGAATACTTGATATAAAAATTTAAAAAAAATAGAACTAATTCTAAAAATTATAGAACTAATAACTGATGAAAAATAAGTGTCGCTAAATATCAAAGAGTACATGCATAATATATGTTTTATTGTGGGAAGGATCGACCATCTCTCTCTCTCCCTAAAAAGATTTTTTTGTTAAGGCTTATATCAGTATTGTTTTGTTGTTCGTTTGTTTTTTGTTGTTTTTTTTTTTAAGCGCTTGATCACCATGTATGCTTGACTGTTGTGGTATAGCCTTTTTATGTGATTAAGTTAGGAATAATCTACGTATACATAGCTCTTAGTATGCACATAAGAAAACTAATACTTCATTAATCCACCACCATCATCAACCAAATAGTACAACTATATTTTTGGGCCTATTCATGTACACAAAATAGGAGTATAATCATGTTCCATTGGCTTTCACTTTGCCACAGCTGGAAGTGAGAGGTTTGAACACAGGGTAAGCAGTACCAGTCAAAACTCCCTCACAATTAAAAAAGAATTGAAGTTAGTTTTCACATTGATAAACAAGAGTATTTAAGTATCTTTCTGGTGTAACTCCATCTCTCTCCACAACCCTAGCATAATTCTCCCTCACTGATTTTAAATATTTGATCCTGGTAGGATAGATGAAACTGTTTCCATATCAAGATGATTTGCTTAAGATTGTCATTGCACTATCACAACTTAAAAAGTCTCACTTATAAAAAATTAAAAGTAGTAATGAAAGCAATTCTTTAACTAAGTGGTTTTATTCCTGAAGATGTTTTGAATAAGTTGGAGACTATGAAGATGAGATAGTTACTTTGTTGGAGGATTCAGAAACAGCATAGTGACGTACTTTTAACATTATTCATGAAATAAGAATTGAATGGGGGTTAAGTGCCTGTCCCATGAGATCTATAGAGACTTTATAGAGAGCCTGCCTAGGTGGGGGTAGAAATTTTTTTTTTTTACACAGTGGCCATCTTGCATGGCAAGGATTTCACAGAGTAGGTTTATTTTAATGTATAGTAATTCTATTACGTTAGTCCCTCTTTTGAGAAACCACTTTTTCATGTCAAATATATTTGCTTTTAAAACTTACATCTATTGGAAGACCACCCCTCTTGGGAAACTGATTTTTGTCAGGATTTAAGGGTGGTCTCTCAAAACAAGGACTACTGTATTATGAGGTTGTCCAGTTAAAGGAATCTCATTTTACAATATTTCTTCATGAACTAAGGTCAGAAAAACCTGGGTCTGTTCACTAGGCACAGAAATGATCTGTTATCAGCTTATAAACAGAGGATACAAGCCTTCCAGATTTTCTTAGAGTATGCTCTGGGCATTTATCTTTGGTGAGTGCACAAATTCAGGTTGGTCTCCTTATATGAAGGAGTACACTATGAGCAAACCTTCAGCCTGAGCTAAACATACAGATAGCGCTAGTACTTTGTTTGTTCTCTCAGGGGATTCCAGGGCATGGTAGGAGAGCAGGTTACCTCTGAAATCTGGCAAAATACCCATGCACCACTGAAGAGTGGATGTTAAAATTTTGATGACACTCCTGGTGTGCATTTTAAATAACAAGCACTTAAGTCCATATATAAGAGAAAATGTATTCACTTCTACTTCACGTTGACCTGTTTGCATTACATTTTGTATATCTGAGGCTTAGAAGGGAATATTTGATGAAATGTTTTTCCAAGAGCTGAAAGGGTGCATAGGCTGGAGTCTTCATTGATATCCAACTGCTGCAGGTGTCGGATTTATGAATCAAAAAAGCGAGAACAAATCATAATTTATAAGTATCATCATAACATTTATCAAAACTAGGAAAGTACCCATAGTTACAGGAGGGGAGGGAGAATATGGGAGGAATTGCCCCATTTATAAAATAAATGCTAATTAGTGTTCTTTGAACTCTATGTTATTTGTAAGCACAACTTCCTCTAGAAATGAGCTTTTCAATGATAATATGGGGGGGAGGGGGGTCATCCACATGTTTTTTTTTGTGCCAAAAATCTATTTTTAACAAATTGCTTATTGTATGGAAACACAAAAGTTTGTTGTTATAACTAAGTTGGTGGTTTACCATGATTAGGAAAATTTATTTAATGGACCTAGCCCCAACCACATCCCTTATATATATATATATATATATAAATGGAGGTGTGTGTAAGGGTTAATGGACCTAGCCCCAACCACATCCCTTATATATATATATATAAATGGAGGTGTGTGTAAGGGAAAAGGAACTATAGAATGGGGGGGGGGGGGGGGGGGGGGGAGGAAGAAAAAAATAAGTAAATCAAAGTATGCTTTCACCATGGTTTGAAATTGCTCTGTGCAATTCTGTTGTGTATGCTTTCCCACACGAATAATAATTGCACAACTTTGGCTTTTATATGCATGCATAAACAGCAACAAGGGATAAGTGGTTAGGATTTCAATACCATAAGGCTTCTTTCTCTTCTCCTTCCTCTTTTTCTTCATCTTCTTTTCCCTTTTCCTCTTTCTTTTTCTCCTCCTTTTCTATTTTTAATTATTTTCTTTTTATTCCCTTTATCTTCCTGTTTCCTTCCTCTCCCTATCTGCCAAGAAGCAACAATGGTCATACCATTGGCACTGAATGCCACTTTGGGTAGTTATTAGGACTGAGAAGGTCTGAATAGAAGTAAGAATGGTGCTGCACTAAAAGTTGTACCAAATAATCAATGTAATCTTTATTTAAACATAGTTGTTGAGTCTTAAGATCTGGCAAAACAACTATTTAGACCACTTAGGATGTGGTAACAGTTTTTATATAATAAAAGGATTTGGGATTCCAATGATCCAAAAAAATTAGTGGTAACAACAGGGTAGTACCAATAACTTTTCTGTTTAAATACAGTTAGCGATTTGATACGAATATATTCTCCCCTAACCATTTCAATTGCTTTAGACCTGTCTCTACATGTAAAAATGGATTGCATCCTCTTGCATGTTTGGATTTCAGTTTGGAAATCTCTGTTGAAGGGAAACATTTAGGGTGTGAGGGAGGAAAGGAAAAAAAGGAAAGAAAGAAGAGGAAAGAAAAAAGAGAAGAAAAAGAAGATGAAAGAAAGAAGAGGAATGAAAAAGAAAGGAAAGAAAAAGAGGAGAGAAAGAAGAAAGAAAGAAAAGGAGAGAAAGAAGAGGAAAGGAAGAAGAGAAAAAAACTAAAGAAAAAATGAAGGAAGTGTGTTAATAAAAGTGGGAAAAAGAAGGAAGAGAAAAAAGAACTATAGAAAGGAGGGGGGGGGGGGGGAGGAAAGGAAGGGGGAAAAAAGAAAGATAAATCAAAGTGTGCTTTCACCATGGCTTGAACTGGCTACCTTTCAATTGTGTAGTGTGTGCATTGCCATCTTGGGTTACTTCCCACACAGGATAATAATTGCACAACTTTGGCTTTTATATGCATGCATAAACAGCAACAAAGGATAAGTGGTTAGGATTTCAATACCATAAGGCTTCTTTCTTCTTCTTTCTCTTCTCCTTCTTCTTCTTCTCCTTCTTCTTCCTCTTTTTCTTCATCTTCCTCTTTTTCTTCATCTTCCTCTTTTTCTTCATCTTCCTCTTTTTCCTCATCTTCCTCTTTTTCTTCATCTTCCTCTTTTTCTTCATCTTCCTCTTTTTCTTCATCTTCCTCTTTTTCTTCATCTTCTTATCTCTTTTCCTTTTTCTTTTTCTCCTTTTCAATTCTTTACCATTCTTTCATTCTCTTTATTTTCCTGTTTTCTTCCTTTCCCTATCTTCCAGGAAGCAAATATGATCATGCCATTAGCACGGACTTCCTTTCCCTATCTTCCAGGAAGCAAATATGATCATGCCATTAGCACGGAATGCCACTTAGTTTCTTTATTAGCACTGAGAAGGTCTTGATAGATGTAAGAATAGTTCTGCTATAAAACTACTTTTTCTTCTACTTTTTTTTCTTCTTTTTCTTCTTCTTCTTCTTCTTCTTCTTCTTCTTCTTCTTCTTCTTCTTCTTCTTCTTCTTCTTCTTCTTCTTCTTCTTCTTCTTCTTCTTTTTCTTCTTCTTCTTTTTCCTCTTTCTTTTCTCATCCTCCATCTTTTCTATTCCTTGTTTTTTTTATTCCTTAATTTTCCTGCTTTTTTTCTCTATCTTCCAGGAAGCAATGATGGCCATGCCATTGGCACTGAATGCCACTTTGGGTTGTTATTAGGACTGAGAAGGTCTGAATAGAAGTAAGAATGGTGCTGCACTCTAAGTTGTATCAAATAATTAATGTAACCTTAATTTAAACATAGTTCTTTAGATCTGGCAAAACAACTATTAAGAACACTTAGGATTAAGTAAAACTTTTGATACGATTAAAAACATTTAGGATTCCAATGAGCCAAAAAAAAAATTAGTTGTAACAACAGATTAACAAAAATTTA
This sequence comes from Lycopodina hypogea, assembly GCA_963969325.1. Taxonomy (NCBI): domain Eukaryota; kingdom Metazoa; phylum Porifera; class Demospongiae; order Poecilosclerida; family Cladorhizidae; genus Lycopodina; species Lycopodina hypogea. Next base: position 7,839,418 of record OZ017779.1, on the reverse strand, counting down.
GTGTTTAAATATAGTTATATACTCTCAAGCCCCCAAAAAATGGATGTATGACCTCCTCTCCCAACCATATCTATTGTTTTTAGACCTGTCTGCTACATGTAAAAATGGATTGCATCCTCTTGCTTTGATTGGATTTCATTTTCAAAATCTCTGTTGAAAGGAAATATTAGGTGTGGGAGAGGAAAGAATGAAGAGGAAAAGTTAAAGTAAAGATGAAGGGAATTGTGTTAATAAAGGTGGGAAAAAGAAAAAAGAAGGAAGAGAAAAAAAGGGAGAAAGAACTATAGAATGGGGGTATAAGGAAGGGGAAAAAAGATAAATTAAAGTGTGCTTTCACCATGGCTTGAACTTGCTATGTTCAATTCTGTTTTGTGTGTGCATTGTCACCTTGTGTTACTTCCCACACAGAATAATAGTGAACAACTTCAGCTTTTATATGCATGCATAAACAACAACAAAGGCTAAGTGGTTAGGATATTCAATACTCTAAGGCTTCTTTCTTCTTATTCTTCTTCCACTTCTTCTCCTTCTTATTCTTCTTTCTCTTCTTCTTCTTCTTCCTTTTCCTGTTTCTTTTTTCCCCTCCTTTTCTATTTTTTATTATTTTCTTTTCATTCCCTTTATCTTCCTGTTTCCTTCCTTTCCCTATGTTCCAGGAAGCAATGATGGCCATGCCATTGGCACTGAATGCCACTTTGGGTAGTTATTAGGACTGAGAAGGTCTGAATAAAGGTAAGAATGGTGCTGCACTATAAGCTGTATCGAATAATTAATGTATTCTTTATTTAAACATAATTTTTTAAATCTGGCAAAACAACTATTAAGAACACTTAGGATGAGGTAAAAAGTTTAGATATGATTAAAATCATTTGCGATTCCAATGAGCCAAAAAAAAAAAAAAAAAAAAAAAAAAAAAAAAAAATCAGTTGTAACAAAAGGTTACCAAATACTTTTGTATTTAAATACAGTTATGATTTGATACAAATATATTCTCAAGCCAAAAAAATGGATGTATGAACCTCTTCCTCCAACCATTTCAATTGTTTTTAGACCTGTCTGCTACATGTAAAAATGGATTTCATGTGTTTGTGAGAGAGAGTCTGTCTGTCTGTCTGTCTGTCTGTCTGTCTGTCTGTCTGTCTGTCTGTCTGTCTGTCTGTCTGTCTGTCTGTCTGTCTGTCTGTCTGTCTGTCTGTCTGTCTGTCTGTCTGTCTGTCTGTCTGTCTGTCTGTCTGTCTGTCTGTCTGTCTGTCTGTCTGTCTGTCTGTCTGTACAACATTTTGGCCAAACCTGCTGGTGGATTTCTCTGAAACATGGCATGGTGATAGGTTTTGACCGTACCTAAAACATTGGCCTAAAAAAAATCTAGAAAATGGTTACCATGGTAATGAGAAAAAGCCAAAAATGGTATTTTGGCCGGAAAAACCCTTGGAGCTACAGATCTAAAACTTGGTATACATATTTGACTTTACTCTGGAAGTGACATTGGCTGTGTCTTGCCTAGCCACACCCCTTCCTTGCCCAGTGTAAGGCTAAAAAGCCAAAAATGGTATTTCAACCAAGGAATAAGACTCATGCACCCATATATATTCGGAATTAATATAATCTGGGGAATGTTTAAGTACATATATATAACCACACCCATTTCTGTTTTCATGTCAGGCCTAAAAAGGGCCAAAAATGGTACTTTGGCCAAACAAACCCTTGGAGTGACAGACTTAAAACATGGTATGCATACACAACTTGCCTTTGGGAGTAACAGCCCTGCTGGCTACACCTCTTCCTATTGGTGTTTGAGGTGAAAGAGTGACAAAAGAAGAACTTCTGAAAAATGCTCGGACTTAAGCAGTTAGATCCACAAACATACTTTAATATATATTTTTGGTTTATTTGTTTGTATTTATGTTTGTCTAGGCATCATGGCCAAACACTTGGATTAAAAAGCCTGAAATTTGGCATGTGCTCTCCAAGAACCCAGGTGAGCGTTATCAAACACATGTAGGCATGATAACAGGTGTAGTTTCACCATAGCCACACCCACAGGAAGTTGTTTTGCTTTCCAATGTATGCTCCATGGCATATTCAAGTGTCCCACATTCTCAAATATTATTGTGAAGTACAATACAAATTTTACCAAATATCGTTAAAAATATGGCCATGCATAATGGCAAAACAGTCCTACATGATGTAAAAATTTATGTGTATGTATATATGTGTATATATATAGATATATGTGCACAAATATATACGCATATACATACATCTACATATACATATATACACATATATGTACTGCATATTGACAAGAATTCCATACTTATTCCTATCTTCTACAAACAAACTAAAGAAAATATAAAACCTACCATCCAATCAATAACTTATTATATACCAACCAAGAATATTTTATAGCCATTTCACCTGAAAGCAACAGCTATACAATACATTCCTTGGGGAAAGGGAAATTTTCGGAAAAAAACAAAATATTTTAAAAATCTAAGATTTGATCTTTATCCAAAGAATTTACCATACCAATTACCTAAGTAGTGGGCACAATATGCATAATAAAGAAAGAAGACAACATCTTAACTTTCTTTAGATAAACTGTAAGGGCCACCATTACCACCAAGATGGTTCAAACTTGCACAACTAGCAGCTGATCCCATGCTAAGATTTTCACAACCGCCATCAATAGTACTAATTATAGGTATATGGTTCACATCAGCAACACCATCACTAATGACAATAGAAATGGACAGTGGGCATTGTGCCTTCAAGTACTTTGGAAGATCATCATTTCTGGTAGTTTTCCTCTTCTCCCAGCAAACCTTGCCTCCATATTAAGTTTAACTAGATGTCCCAATATCAGGACCACCATTACCATCTACATCATGATGATTTAAACCTCCATAACCAGCAGAAGGTCCCAACCTAAGATTATCACTAACACAAGTGCCACAAAATTACTGAACATAGCTACATGGCTCACATCAGCAACACCATAACCAGTAAGGGTATTGCAGGGGCGACTAAGGGTGGGGTCGGTAGGTCGGGGGGGGGGGGGGGGGCAGACCCCAAATTTTTTGAACAATGATATCAACATATGAATGAAGTAGCTGTAACTCAATCCTCCCTTTTTATTCTCTTTCTCTTTCCTGTCCCTCCTTCCCCCCCTTGCTCACTGGGACAGAGAGAGAGTGAGCAAGTTTTAAATATGGTATTGTGTGTCTAAATACATATGCAATTATCTTCTAAAATGTTTGTATGTGTAGATACACTTAACACCAACACCACCACATGTGAACCACACTAACAGTATTTATCATGGATAATCTTGCATTCTGCCAGCTTGCTCTGAAATCAGAACCAGCTGGAAGTTTGTTTAGACAAAATGGCTAAGAGGATGAGACAGGCAAGCTTGCTTGATGTTTGGTCATCAGGAAAGAGACCGAGTGCTAGAGTTCAGCCAGAGATAATTCTTGAAGATTAGGTCAGCCTGAAATTGACCCTGCAACTGAGGAAGTCAATAAAGTTAAAGGGGATATTTAACATGTGAGATCGGTGAACACATTCCAAAGATCTATTTATTGTCACTAGGCTGCTTGTGTTTCATATCCTGTTTCTCATCCACCTTCCTCATTAGGTTGTCAAATGGCTTCCTTTTTTTTTAATTTTTTTTTTAATTTTTTTTTATTTTTTTATTTTTTTTAAGCCAGATTTAGCAAAAATATATTTTTTTATATGTTCTTAAATTATTCCTGTTTAATGTTGAATTAATATAGTGGTCATGTTATGATTCATTGATTATCAGTCTGACTTCATTTTTATCAATTACTAGTGTTATAAAAGAAACTCTTACTTCTTGATATCTGTAAACAAAGTATTGAATCAACTTGATTGTCAAGGGGGATCTCCTACTGCAATATAGTCACTAATGAAGGTGGCACTTTAACAATATGAACAATTATGGTTTTAGTCTGTCATTTTGCAGCTTAATGTGGAGAGATATAATTTAGAGGGAAAATTGGAGCCAGGGATACTATCTTAAGGGAGTCATTGATGCCTGGGCACAACTGACTGGGGTACCGTCATGGAAGTGGAATAACTCCTAACTCTTGATAAATTATACTTTCATACATCACCATATAATCAATCATGATTTCATATTTGAAAATATTAATAGAATTACCACTTTTGAATGTGTCATTTACAAAAATTTGATTTATAAAAATCAATTGAAAAATGAAAAGAAAAAAGAAAATTGTCATGCTTGTCTAATATAATAGCTAAGTTCACTAATTGAGTATGAATAGGTTATACTGGCAGAATCTTTCATGAAAATGGGTTGTTTATATATTATAGAATAATATGTAGACCATTTTAACTGTAAGGGAATGTTACTTGAATCATTAAAAAAATAATAATAATAAAAAAAAATAGGTGAACATCTTGAGGATGCAGGAATAGAACAATTGGTATAAATAAGAATAATTAATCAAGGCTTATATAGTTCTTACTGCCTAGGGGAGTGACTCATGCCCAAGCAACAGAGACCATGGGGTGAAGAAGTGTGTATATCTATGCTAGTTTATATATTTATATAATTGAGATATAACACTGTATCATTTATGTAGTTACTTGATCATAATACCTTTTATTCTACTCTTGAAATTCAGTTTTGGGCTTCCAGGATGGAGGATGTGGAAATTTGACTACCTTTTTACTCACATTATTATTTGTTTATCTATTCTTATACATACATACATACATACATACATACATACATATATATATATATATATATATATATAAGGTATGTATGATTGATCTGTAATTTAACTGAGATATTGTATGCTTTCTTTTCCATTTATTATTTTTAAAAAATTATAATAAAAATAAAAGTAATAAAAAATAATAATAATAATAATAAAAAATAAATAAAAAATAAAAAAAAATTATTTTGTTGTTTTTGAGGATGCAATTGCTCTATCATTAAAATCTTGATACAAAACAATAACTGAAGAATTTATAAGTCTGATAAAAGCTACAAGATGATGAAAGACATCCTGTAGGAATTGTAGCTATCAGTGCATGTCGCTGTGTTATATTCAGTCAAGGAGAGCAATAGAAGCAGTCACTCACACCTAGGCACCAGTGATTCCTGGGAGTCACTGGTTCCTTGGGGAAGTCACTCATGTCTAGGAACCAGTGACTCCAGGAGTCACTGATACCTAGGCATTAGTGACCAGGAGTCACTCACACCTAGGCGTGACTCACTGGGAGTCACTGATGCCTAGGCATGAGTGAGTGGGAGTCACTAAACCGGGTAGTCACTCACGCCTACAACAACGACATTTGAAGATTCCAGGTATCCACCTACAAGTTGTCTTCCTGAATAATGAGTACAAGCAATTAATCAATCTCTAATCTACTTGTGACAGGGTTAATTAGTTTTGATAATATGTTTGTACTGGTTCTTCACGGATACAGTCTAGTACATGTGATAGACCTTTGATAACAACCTTTGGGTGCGCTAAATTATGTGAACTGGGATTGTCACTCCGGTTGGCGCATGCGCATCACCTGAAATACAATCTCAGCACGGTTACAATCTCAGCACGGTTACAATCTCAGCACTCCACATAGGATCGTGCTGAGATTGTACCCCTGCTGAGATTGACCCACTCCAAAATTCCTCAGACTAGCGCAGAATTTAGTTTATTCTGCCTATGTACTGATCCTCAGTAAGATAAATACTGATCAGGGGCTTAGCTCAAGCCTGGACACTTTGACTTTCATCATGCAGTGCTTCAGAGAAAATCATGCAAGAAAGCTAACCAAAAAGAAATCAAAATTAGTGTCTCATAACCAGTTCTTAATTACATTTTGACAATGTCAATTCATTATTTATTTTATATGTTTGGAAGATGCATGAGGGTGACACTTTTAGAGGTGTGACTCCATAACAGCATACGAATTGGAGCAAGATGGAGAAACCATCATAAATGTTATCAATATAAACAAGCCTGAAAAAAGAAGTGAACTACTTACAAAATGAAATGTGTATGAAATAAAATATGCATGCAATCACTACATATGATACCTCCTTGTTTGATTTAAACAGATACTGATGACATTATCAGATTACTATTGTGGAATTATACAAACTACCATCATTGTAATCATCAAATGTGTGTACAATATATATAATGTATATACATATTGATTAAAAGTATGAATAAAAAATTGCTAAAGTAATGTTTTTGTTGTGATTTCACTGATCATTTTCTCCCTTGTCTGAGGAATCACATCCTGCTACAAGTAGACAGGAAAAAGATGATGAAAGAGAGAGAAAGATAACAAAGTCATTGATATTATAGTAATATTGTGACAAACCTGACAAAACTTGAATTTAGGTCCAACACTTGGAAACGTGCATACTGTAAAAGACAATAGAAAGAAAAAAACAATAGAAAGAAAAGACAATAGAAAGAATAAGCTAATCAGAAGCATAAACACACAAACACTAGAGGATGATAGCTTACCAAGCACAAGAAGATTCCACAGTCATAGCTGTTACTCTGACCTGGTATAACCTATAAACATATACATAAATATAAGAATATATTGGAGGCATGCAGGCACACATGCATAAACACAATACACATTTACATATATATATATATATATGTATATATGTATGTATATGTATGGTCTGGAGAGCATTGTCCTCCTAGAGCTCATGTCCTTAAGTGATTCAATCATTACCACAGGTGATTAAGCCAAAAGCTACCGAAAGCTACACAAACAATAATACTTTGTAATGATATCCTAGGTAGAACGCATATCACTGCAGAGAAACTCAGACTGGTGCAGTTTATTGGCCTAGAGACATGACTATACGCATGAGCATTAAGCGAGGGGGTAATCTCAGACTGGGGGGGGGGGGGGGGGGGGGCAATCTGAGACCGTGACACCGGTCCCACTTTATTTGCGTGCTGGTGATGCAATACATCCAGTGATAAATCTAGTGCTGCGAATAAAGGGTTTGGGACCGAGGCTAGTACTGGGAGAGATCAAGCGAAGTTACACTTGGTTAGCTAGCTGGTCTGGTAAATGTAGTTGAGGCTATAGATATATATAAGAGTATAGAAACGATTTACTTAAGTTATACGTCTGTTTCGGCTTGATTCCGTTTAGCATATGATTTAGCTATAGTATCTACGGTCTCTCCAACCAATAACGTAGTTTCACAGAGTACTCCGTCTTCAAGCAAAGGGTCGGTTGGTAGGCCAATATTTATCAATTTGCTATGAATATCATTATAAATTTCTATGACTATCATTAAAAACACCTTACGTAAATAAACTAGCCACACTCGGAATTCAGCCTTTTTCACAGCTTGCCATTCGTAAGTAGCTCAATTAGTCTCGCGTAGCCAGACCCTTTACCCTCCGCTTCGCTGATGGCCTGTGACACACTTCCGTTGGGATCATGAAAACCTGGCTACAGTGACCAGGCGGATTATTCCCTTTTTAATCTGTCTGGCTACGCGAGACTACGGCTCAATATTATGTCTCAATATTACGTCATAATCTATGAAGCGAGGCAATTTATGGCGTCATATTCTATGACGTAATCTTTATATCTATAAACTAAATCCTGCAAAAACAGTGGATTACTCTTGAAATAACGTTATTGATTGGAGTGGCCTAAATAGGTGTTCTTTTCCGGCTTGCAACCTCACCAGAGCTCCAACCAGTTCACCGTTAACATTTATAAATAAGACCACCGCATTTGAGTATCTGTACAAGCAGTCAAGTAGAGGTCCTGCAGTTCTGGGGGGGGGAAGTCCCTTGTGTGTATCTTTTCTTCATCGTATGACCTCAGACTTTCGGATTCTGTGTATGTTTGATGGTACCAGTACCAAGCTCACAGCTAAAATGTAGCTACACTGTATTAATGTTTCCTTATGTATAGACCTTAACAAGATCTACATGATGGTGTCCTCCACAACACCTAAAGGAAGTAAGTTATTGTAGTGTAAATGTTAAACTGCTGTTTAGGAACACTAGTGTACTAGATAGTTTCTGTCCCAGACCCCTTTATTCACAGCACTGGATGTATTGCATCACCAGCATGCAAATAAAGTGGGTCTGGTGACTTGCCTGTGCATTCCGCGCAGACCAAAATAATTTTATAGCGAGGTTTTAAAACAACCACACTTACCCGCCAAGGTTGTAAAATTTTTCAAAGTGACTAAATGTTTCTGACGCCATCCCCAGTACCTGGTGCTATATATTTATGTGTAAAACATAACTTCATGAATATGTAGTTCTGGTTAACCAAATGAGTGGATGTGGCTTTTATGATTGCATTCCATGGATGCCTAAGGTACACGGAATGCACAGGCAAGTCACCAGACCCACTTTATTTGCGTGCTGGTGATGCAATACATCCAGTGCTGTGAATAAAGGGGTCTGGGACCGAGAATATGCACTCGAGTTGTCCCTAATGGTAGGGATCATAACTGTTAAAAATGCAAAGGCTGCTGAACACCCACACCCAATAAAGCGTATGGGCTAGCATAGTATTCACGAACGCCTAGGGCTAGAGCCAGATTTGGCTAGGACTATAGGGCTATATTTAAAGAAGTATTCTTCAAATATAGCCCTAGCACGCTCTAGGGGTCGAGAGATGAGTACAGCGTGAATATGTTCATTTTGGAGTTAATTTTTCTCCATACTTTAACCATTGACTGGTTGCATTTGCACCACTCAAATACACTTGTACTGTCTGATTCTCCCCCAATTTAATAATAATATTATCCAGCTTATCTATTCTATGTCTTATATATTACTAACAGCATATACCCGGCGTTGTCCGACCAATGTCAACATAAAACATTATATAAGCCACTCAAATTTCAGCCTGGTAGGTCCTTTAATTAGCCTTAGGCAGCCAAAAATATAACTTCTTATGAGTGTGGCTCTGACAAAACCACACTCATTGACACAACCACATGTGGTTAATAATGCTCACCCCGGTAACTTAGAAACCACATGCTAAATTTCAGCCTGGTTGATCCTTTAAATAGCTTATGGTAGCCAAAACAACTTCCTGTGGGTGTATCTATGGCCAAGCCACACCCATATGTGGTTCATAATGCTTACCCAGGTGCTTGGAGACCACACACCCAATTTTGGCCTGATTGGTCTTTTGATTAGCTTTTGGCACAACAACTTCCTGTGCATGTGGCCATGACAAAGCGACACCTTATCACACCCACATGTCATTAGTAATGCTCCCAGGTTATTGGAGACTATATGCCAAATTTCAGCCTTTTTGGTCCAAGTGTTAGGCCGGCATGCATAGTCACATATATACAAATATACTTACATACACACACACACACACACACACACACACACACACACACACACACACACACACACACACACACACACACACACACACACACACACACACACACAAATATACAAACAAACTATAATATATAATAGATTAGCTAGCAGCATATACCCGGCGTTGCTTAGCCAATATCATCATAAATCATAGAAGCCACTCAAATTTTGGCCTGGTTGGTTCTTTAATTAGCTTTTGAAAACCAAATAAAATTTTGTTGGTGTGGCTATGACCAAACCACAACCACATGTGGTTACTTGAAGACCACATACTAAATTTCAGCATGGTTGGTGCATTAATTAGCTTTTGTTAACCAAAATGATTTCCTGTGGGAGTGACTATGGCAAAACCATACCCATTTCACACCACGTGGTTTATAATGCTCACCTTGTTACTTGGAAACTACATTCCAAATTTCAGCCGGGTTTGTCCTTAATTTGCTTTTGAACCCAAAACAACTTCCTGTGTGTGTGGTTATGACTAAACCACACCCACAGACACCCACATGCTGTTAATAACGCTCACCCAGTTACTTTAAGAACATGTGCTAAATTTCAGCCTGGTTGATCTGTTAATTAGCTTTTGGCAGCCGAAACAACTCCTATGGGTATGACTATGACCAAACCACACCCATTGATACACCCACATGCAATTAATAACGCTCACCCGGTTACTTGGAAACCATATGCCAATTTTCAGCTTTTTTGATTCAAGGGTTTGGCCATCATGCCTACACACATGCAAATATACAAACCAAAATGTTTAATCTTATTTTCGTTAAGTCCCTGCATAGTCTGGTGCCCAAGCAATAAACCAGATAGCCAATCACTGACAGCAGGGCCACCTAAATAGTAGAATAGGCACACCCAATCAATGTTCAACCACTAGCATCCACACAGGGACAAGGCATGCAGCACCACAAAGAAAGAATCCGATAATGATTTATTACATTTTCTGTATGTTGTATGCTGTATAGACAACATAAGTTTATCACATTGTGTATCCACATGTGCTGATTGGGTACACCACACCACCCTCACATTAACACTAGTGACATGTCATGTGATGCTTGCCATCAATGGGCTTAAAAATTGTTTCCATTTGTAATATTTCCATTTGTAAAAACAACCAAAAAAACGCCCTTTAATGATCTATCCCCCCTAATCTAAAGTTTAAAGGTCTAGTCCCCCCCCCCCCCCTGGTCTGACGTCTAATAGTCTAATCCCTCCTAGTCTGAAGTGGAATGGTCTAGGGTCTAGTCTTCCCCCCTCGATCTGACGTGTAATGGTCTAGTCCCCCCTAGTGTGAAGTCTAATGGTCTAATAATGACCTCTGGTATGGAATCTAATGGTCTCTAGTGCCACCTGGTCTCAAGTCTAATTGTCTAGTCCCCCCTGGTCTGAAATCTAATTATCTAGTCTCTCCTGTTTTGACGTCTAATGTTCTATTCCCTTCTGGTCTGAAGTGTAATGGTCTAGTGGTCAAAAACCCCCCTTGATCTTAAATGTTATTGCCTAGTCCACCCTGGTCGGATGTCTAATTGTCTAGTCCCCCCTGGTCTGAAGTGTATTGGTCTAGTCCCCCCCTGGTCTGAAGTTTAATGGTCTAGTCCCCCTTGGTATGAAGTTTAATGGCCTAGTGCCCCCTTGCCTGGAGTCTAATGGGTTAGTCCCCCTGGTTTAAAACCTAGTGGTCTAGTCCTCCGTGGTCTGACACTTAAGGTTTAGTCCCCACTGATCTGACGTCTAATGGTTTAGTGCCCCCTGGTCTGACTTATGGTATAGAGCCCCCTGGTCTGACATCTAATTGTCTAGTGCCCACTAATCTGACATCTAATGGTCTGGTGCACCCTTGTCTGATGTGTAATGGTCTAGAGCCCCCTGGTCTGACATTTAATTGTCTAGTTTCCCCTGGTCAGATAATTTTCTATTCCACCCTGGTCTTAAATCTAATGGTTTAGTGCCCCCTGGTCTGATGTCTAATGGTCTAGTACCTGATATGAAGTCTAATATTCTAGTCCCCACTGGTCTGAATTCTAATAATGTTGTTCCCACTGATCTTAAGTCTAGTTGTCTTGTCTCCCCTGGTCTAAAGTTTAATATTCTAGTCCCCACTGGTCTAAATTCGAATGATATTGTTCCCACTAGTCTTAAGTCTAATTGTCTTGTCTCCCCTGTTCTGAAGTCTATTGGTCTAGTCCCACCTGATCTGAAATCTTATGGCATAGTGTCCCCTGGTCTAAAATCTAATGGTCTATTAGTTCCCCCTGGTATGAAGTGTGATGGTCTAGTCCCCACTAGTTGGAAGTTTAATTGTCTAGTTCCTCCTATTCTGTAATGTATCAGTTTAATCCACAGATGCACATTTCTTTTATAGAAAAATATATGCAATCACCAATGTAGAGGAGGTTCTTCTTCATCTAAATTTATTATAGACCAAGTTATGTCACACCTTCCTTATATTTGGCTGAGTTAATGATGTCAAATATACCACCTATATTAAGCTACTTAGCTTGGGATTGATCCCTTAACTCTGTGGCGAGTATAAAACCTGCATTCTCTCTCTGTGATGGTGTAATGGGTCAAAATGGCTGTTATCCTTATCTTGGATATTCTGTGGTAATTTTTTTTCCCTTCAGAACTGACTCCACATGTTCTGCTCCAGAACATCCTTAACTTCTCAATGTTACACACTTTCAAGTTTGAATGTTCCAAGGGAATTTCCAAAATTAAGAGCTTTAATTGTTTACTTTAACTTAGAAAAATATTTGAGAGGTATCATTATTCTTGGCAACTCTTATTGAACACCCAAAAACAAGCAAACAAACGTAATTATTGATAACTTGTAATGTTGACTCTTAAACATTTGTTATTATTAGAATAGCAGTCCAGCACCTCAGGAATGGCTGAGGTAAGTATTTATGATGTTATTATATGATGGTAGACTTTGATATGTTTCTCATGTAAACTTGCCTTAAGTGTGGCCCACTCATGTTGTATTGTGTTCATGTGCGTTACATACATGTGTACTGCAAACTCTATTGGAGCCAGCTCATTCATCACTGTATCTAGACTGTAACACAATATATTAAATTTTGATTTTTAGGAACCTTTTTGCCTCATACAGTAATCTCCCTCTTGAGAGACCCCTCTCTATTGTACGACCACCTCTCTTGTAAGACCAATTTTTATCGTATTTAAGGGTGGTCTCTCAAGAGAAGCACTGCTGTAGATAAATAGAAGAGAGAGAAAGAGAATCATATAAATAATTGCATAAAGATAACATAATTGTGTAATATATATATCAACTATTGGACTTTTTTGGCCCATTTGGAGATATAAGGAGGACCTTATGGTCAATTGATGACAAATTCTGAACGATACTCCCCATAATAGTGGATTAGTGCTTAAAAGGTTGATCTTTTTGTGTGCTGTGGAAGGGTGAGAGTGCGGTATGACAGTGGTATGAAAAAGTGTTGTAAGAGGGAAGGTGGTTACCCAACAACTCTAGCTCGACTGTTAATGCCTTAATCAACTATAAAATGCTTTTATACAAATTACAACAAAAACTCATAGCATTGTTGAAGCAAAAAAAAAATTTAATATTTTTCTTTTCTTTTATTAAAGGGACTAACCATTAAGCCTTATTAGGGCCAGTTGTGAATTGGAATGTGGAAAGTAGGAGGGGTAGACATATCCTGGTCTACCCTCACCAGATAAAACTGTCACAATCACAATAATGAAGATTCCTTCTATATTGCTCGCTATCTGACAGCTTTTTAAGTTCCAGTACCTTATTAGACTGGAGATTGGCTCCCTGTTTATGTGTGTCTGTCTGAACTAGAATTAGAACTCCAGAACCAGTAGACTGAATGAGCTCAAATATTCACGGGAAACTCCAGTGTAATACATGAACATTTAGGCCGAGTTCCATCTGTTCACACCTCTTACTGTGGGTGTCAGGCAAAAAATGGAGATTTAAAACAAGGGGTAGCGAGTTCAAACCCCAGCTGGGTTCCTCTTTTTCTACTTCATCTTCCTCTCCTTCCCCCTCCCCCCATTCCTTCCTCTATTTTTTTAATTTCCCTCTTCCCTCCCTTTTTCTTCTCTGATTCTTTGTTACTTGCAGCTACTTTTTAGATGATTTGTTACATTAATAATCTGCTAAACATTGTGTCATAAAATGCAACAAGAGGAAAATGTCCTCATGGAACCTGCTATGAACCACAGGGTGTCCCAGAGATACTTCTCCACTTCTATCCACTAAAGAATGCCTCATAAACAGGGAAAAAGAGCAAATTTAAAATGGTGGCACTTGATTTCATGGACCATTGTGTTTATAATTAAATTTTGTAACTTCATTCACTTCACTGAAATTAAATTAAATACCCATTTTACTTTATTTGTTTACTCATCTGTAGTACTCTCTATCTATGGGCGTCACAGGCAGAAAGCTAAAATAGAGAAGAGGAAATTTAGAACAAGGGGTTGACTAGTGACAAGTTTAAAATCTACCGTGTTTTTTTTCTTCTCCCCCACCCCCCCCCCCCCCAACGTTTTCTTCTTCATTTTCCCCCCTTTACTTTTATCCTTTCCTCCCATTTCTTATTCCCCTTTATTTATTCCTCATCTTTCCTCTGCCTTCCCCTTTTTCTCTTGTTCTTTAGTTACCCTCTAGCAACAGCCTTTTCTTAGCTGGACTTGCAGCTACTTTTTAGATGATTTGTTACATTAATAATCTGCTAAACATTGTGTCATAAAACGCAACAAGAGGAAAATGTCCTCATGGAACCTGCTATGAATCACAGGGTGTCCCAGAGATACTTCTCCACTTAAAATGGTTGATCCCAAAGCCTTACATAGGGTGGTCTGGGGGCCTCTGGGGGCCTCTGGAGGCCAAAATGGCCAATTTTAATACTGTAACATCCACTGGTGGCCATTTTAGGCCAAACCAAGGTCACCAATGGTCTCAGTGGCCTCCATAACTGTAGCCATATATCCCGTGGTCTTATGGATGTGTACTGGCCAACATGGACTCCAGGACCAAATGGTCGATGATGAAAAGCACTACTTGATGGACCTTCATCACCATCACTTGGTAGACCTACAGGCTTTGCCAAAATAGCAACTCAAAATCCATCATCCTTGGCAGATCCTTTAGCAATGAGTCTTAGGGATGCAGTTTTCCATGCCTGTGGTACAGTGAAAGTCTGCCAACATTGATTATAAAGGTTGAACAGAGCATGCACCAAGGAAGGACACATTTTAAAAATCTTGTAAGGAATCTTATCTAGAGGAGATAGAGCAGAAGGATGCATTAGATCTTTTGATTATACCTCTGATCTCTTCAATGGAAGAGGAGAAATCAAAAACAGGTGATTTTGCTGATGGCATCCACGATGGTTGGTGGAAAAGAATTGGGTGAGAGCTGTACACTGATTCAAAGAAAGCTTTGTCCTCTGTAAACGTTGGGGAAACTCTATTGATATGATTGTCATCAAAAGGTTTTGAACATACTTCCAATAAGAATTATGACAATGGTTCTGTTCTTGTCTGGTGGATTGCGACAATGACAGACAATGACGCAGCTCTTGATTTCTTGGTTATCTTACTCTGTTGATGTACCAGATAAAATAAATTCCTTGCTAAATTTCCGTATTGTCCACTAGGGCACCGTTCACTTTAGCTTGTCAAAAATCTCTCTGTACTTTGGTGTTAGCTGTTTGACCATCTTTGAAGCTCTGTCGGGTTTGGTTTCCTGGAAAGCTTGTTATATATTTGTTTACACCTAAGATGACAACCATAATGAATACGGAAGAAACTAAAAATACCCTCAGCTAGCTTTTTGTACTTGTCTTCCACAGTACTGGCTAGCTGCACTGGTGGTAGGGGTAAACCAAATGTTTGTCTGCCTCCAATCCATTCAGCCTCTGACTCTGCTAGTTTAATAGGATCTTTGCTATTGTGATGACTAGCACTAATGGATGGAGGCGGAGTGCCTACTGGTGTGTATGGAGGTGTAGTAGATGAGATTTCTCCTTGTGTGTATGTAGTGATTGGACAAGGTAAGGAAGTGGGTGATTGTGATGTGGTTGTAGATTTGGAAAACAATGGATTGAATGCTCATTGTGAGACAATGTTTCTGGTAGAAGTTGACTATTTATCAGTTCAGTAGATGGTGCATGAGTTGGAGAATGACTATCATTTAATAGAAAAGGCGATGGATTGGCTTGAGAAGGGTTATTAGATGGATGTTGGAATTGTGACTCACTGGTGAGGTGTTTATCATCATACAACTGGGTTGCAGAAATGATTTTTCCCACGGTGAGTATCTAACCTCAGAAATAACTTGTTGCATTTAGGGCATCTCGACTTCTTTGGAAGCTCAGACCTAGCCTTTTTATCAATGTTTTTCTTGGCTAGATAGGGTAAATAATCTCTACGATCTCTCTCTGTATTTGCTAATGTGGTTACCAAGACCCATAAAATCTTGTCACAAAAAAGGGCAGGGAGAAGAGAGTTGCGTAGGAATTTTGAGGTCTGTTGTAGATAAATAAAAAGAGTATATTTTTGAACTTTTCTGTTGCCATAGAGGTTGCTATGTTAGTATTGAAAGGATTTGAATGAAATAAATAATTCTAAATAGTAAACTTTTTCAAAATAGTTGGTAGATAGTGGTAGAGGAAATTATCTTGTTCAGGGAGTAACTTACTTAGGTTCTTGATTAAATAATTGAGGTAGTTAATTGAATTCAGGTAGCTATAGAGGTAGCCACCCTAAAGAATGTTTTAACTTCAATAATTCAAGATTCAGCTAAGCAAGCCCCTTCAAATCTTGTTGGTTATAGTAGTAATACTACAATTCACAGACTTGTTTAGGAAACACTCACTCCAGATTTAATCACAGTCAAAAGAGTAAGCTTGCAAGAGCATGAAAATAGGAAATTTCCAGAATTCAATTTTCTCTCTCTTTCTCTCTCTCTTTCTCTATAAAAACTTAGTACTGTCTGTCTGCGTCGCAGGATTTTGAAAACTGCTTGGCCGATTGGGAAGAAATTTGGCATGAGTGCTTGGGGTGGGTGTAGGATGTTTAATACATACTTTTGAATTGCTGTATTTTTAGTTTATCTAATTTTTTTATTTTATTTGTACATAGCCACTGTGAGAGAACTCCTTGGCCAATTGGCATGAAATTTGATATGAGCATTTACGATGGGTGTGGGATGGTTATTGAATAATTAAATTTTGAATTGGCATAATTCTATCTATTTTTTTCTATTTGTAAATAACCACTGGGTCAAATAGGATAAAATTTGGCATGAGCGCTTAGGGAGGGGTAGAATGGTTATTACATAATTACATTTTGAATTGTCATATTATTAGTCTATTTATCTATGTTTTTGTATTTGTGAATAAGCAATGGGATTGAGAGAATTTATGGGCCAATTGGGATGAAATTTGACATGAGCACTTGGGGTGGGTGTGGAATGGTTATTACATAATTAACTTATAAATTGCCTCATTTTTAGCCTATCAATATGTCTGTCCTTTTCTATTTGTTTATAACCACTGGGATTGAGAGAACAGCTTGGCCCATTGCGATGAAATTTGGCACTGGGATTGAGACAACTTATTTCATTCTGATAAAATGTAGCATGAGTGCTTGGGGTGGTATGGATGTTTTTTACATATGAACTTCTTTTTTTTTTAAATCCTGTATTTTTGTCTATCCATCTATCCTTTTCAATTTGTGCATAACCACTGGTGTTACAAAAACCGCTCGACTAATTGGGATGAAATTTGGCATGAGCACTCGGTGTGGGTGTGGGATAGTTATTGCATATTTAAATTTTGAATTATCATATTTTTAGTCAATCTATCCCAGATGGTTCTTATATAATTAAATTTATAATTGCCATATTTTTATTCTATCTATCCATCTTCTTTTTTTAATTGTACACCACTGGGATTGAGAGAACTGCAAGTTTGATTGGAATGAAATTTGGCATGATCTCTTAGAGTGGTTGTGGGTGATTCTTACATATATAATTTGCAATTACAGTATTTTGGCCTATCTATCTATCCTTTTCTATTTGAGCATAATCACTGGGATTTAGAGAACCACAAGTCTGATTGGAATGAAAGTTGACACGATCTCTTAGAGGGGTATGGGAGATTCTTACATAATGAAATGTGAATTGCAATACTTTACCTATCTATCTATCTTTTATTATTTGCATGTATTCACTGGGATAACTGGGATCAAATTTAGCATGCAGAGTTTGGTCTGTGGGGTATAGTTTTAAAATAATAACATTAGAATTACAGTATTTTCCTCTAGTTATCTCTTCTTTTTTTCTTTTTGTGTTAACTACTTGGCCAACTGGATAAAACTTGGAAAAGGAAGGCTTTTTACTTTTCCACTGCAATGGGCGTTATGGAAGAGAGTCCAATGAGGCAAGATCTATCATGGTTATGAACTTAGACTCATCTAATCTATCGATAAACTATTCCACATTTTGCATCGGGTAGGCATCACTTGGGCACTCTCAGCTACCTAGCATATATATTTCCATTACAGTTACCCTTTAAGACCTATTTGACTGAAGGGTAGCATAAACTCTACCTTGCAGTTAGGACTATCCCTGGTGACAGCACCAACTGAAGAGATGGAGTATTAAAACCATCTTGACCTCACACACTTGTGTCAACAACTACATATTCACATCTGTATCTCTAGGTGTCATTATTTATTTGTGATTACCATGAGTATTCACAATTATATGTTGTGATTTGAGAAATGGATATCATTGCAAGAGTTAAATCTGTTCTATTTGTCCATGTGCTTTATCTCTCATGGCCACCAACTAACTTCCATTGGATCTTAGAAGGTGAGTCTTTTCAGAGCTTGAGAATACATATACTTGTTTTATATGAAAAATTAAATATATTATAATATATATATTGGAACTTACCTCTTCCTCTATGACTCTTATCATCATAGTTGGTAAGTTACAATACTAGTGTATAGCTACGACTACAAGAGGGCATGCACTCATTACTTCACATTTGAACATGTCCTATTTCTCTCTGTCTGACCTCCTGACTCTACACCATCATAGGATGTGAGTTACTATGCTAATGGACAGTTATCACTAAAAGAAGACATGCATTAATTATCTCACATTTGAACATGTCCTATTTGTCTCTGTCTGACCTCCTGACTCTATATTATCATAGGATGTGAGTTAAAATGCTGGTGTATACCTATCACTAAGACATGCACTAATTAGCTCATATTTGAACATGTTCTATTCTCTCTGTCTAACTTCCTGACTCTATAATATCGTAGTGGGTGAGTTATAATGTTAGTGTATAGCTACCAGCACAAGAAGACATGCGATAATTATCTGATATTTTAACTTTTCATGTTTCTCTCTGTCTGACTTCATTACTCTATATCATCATAGTTGGTGAGTTACAATGCTAGTGTACAAGAAAACATGCACGAATGATCTCACATTTGAACATGTCCTATTTGTCTCTGTCTGACCTCCTAACTCTATATCATCACAGGATGTGAGTTACATACTAGTGTATAGCTATCACTAAGACATGCACTAATTATATCACGTTTGAACATGTTTATTTCTCTCTGTCTAATTTCCTGACTCTATATTATCATAGTTGGTGAGTTACAATGCTAGTGTATAGCTACCACTACAAGAAGACATGCACTAATTATCTCATATTTGAACATGTCCTGTTTCTCTCTATGTGACCTCCTGACTCTATATCATCATAGAGGGTGAGTTACAATGCTAGTCATTAAGACATGCACTTATTATCTCAAGTTTGAACATGTCCTATTTCTCTCTGTCTGACCTCCTGACTCTATATCATCATAGGGGGTGAGTCACAATGCCAGTGTATAGCTATCACTACAAGAAGACAAGCACTAAATATCCCACATTTGAACATGTCCTGTTTCTCTCTATGTGACCTCCTGACTCTATTCATCATAGGATGTGAGTTACAATGCTAGTCTATAGCTATCATTAAAATATGCACTAATAATCTCACATTTGAACATGTTCTATTTCTCTCTGTCTAACTTCCTGACTCAATAATATCATAGTGGGTTAGTTACAATGCTAGTGTATAGCTACCACTACAAGAAGACATGCACTAATTATCTTGCATTTGAACATGTCTTGTTTATCTGTCTGACTTCCTGACTCTATATCATCATAGTTGGTGAGTTACAATGCTAGTGTATAACTACTACTACAAGAAGACATGCATAATTTACTCACATTTGAACATGTCCTACTTCTCTCTCTCTGACCTCCTGATTCTATATCATCATAGGATGTGAGTTACAATCTAGTGTATAGCTATCACTATGACATGTACTAATTATGTCACATTTGAACATGTTCCATTTCACTGTCTGACCTCCTGCCTCTATATCATCATAGCTGGTGAGTTACAATGCTAGTGTATAGCTATAACTACAAAAAGTCATGCAATAGTTATCTCACATTTGAACATGTTTTATCTCTCTCTGTCTAACCTCCTGACTGTATATCATCATAGCTGGTGAGTTCCAATGCTAGTATGTAGTTACCACTACAAGAAGATGTGCAATAATTACCTCATATTTGAACATGTCTTATTTCTCTCTCTGTCTGACTTCCTGACTCGATATCATCATAGCGGGTGAGTTACAATGCTAGTGGATAGCTACCACTACAAGAAAGCATGTACTAATTATCCCACATTTGAACATGTCCTATTTGTCTGTCTGATATCCTGACTCTATATCATCATAGTTGGTGAGTTACAATGCTAGTGTATAGCTACCATTACAAGAAGACATGCACTAATTATCTCACATTGGAATGTGTCCTATTTCTCTCTGCCTGACCTCCTGACTCTATATCATTATAGGAGGTGAATTACAATCGTAGTGTATAGCTATCACTAAGACATTCACTAATTATCTCACATTTGAACATTTCCTATTTCTCTCTGTCTAACCTCCTGACTCTATATCATCATAGAGGGTGAGTTACAATGCTAGTTTATAGATACCACTACAAGAAGACATGCACTAATTATCCCACATTTCAACATCTCCTATTTCTCTCTGTCTGACCTCCTGACTCTATATTATCATAGCCGGTGAGTTACAATGCTAGTTTATAGCTACCACAGCCAGCACGAAGACATGCACCAATTACTTCATATTTGAATATGTCTTACTCTTACTTCTTTCTGTCTGACCTCCTGACTCTATATCATCATAGTGGGTGAGTTATAATGCTAGTGTATAGCTACCACTACAAGAAGACATGTACCAATTACCTTATATTTGAATGTGTCCTACTTTTTTCTGTCTGACCTCCTAACTCTCTATCATCACAGTTGGTGAGTTACAAGGCTAGTGTGTAGCTACCACTACTTATCTCACATTTGAACATGTTCTATTTCTTTCTGTTTGACCTCCTGACTCCATATCATCATAGGAGGTGAGTTTCAATGCTACATACATTGAAGACATACATTAATTATCTTACATTTGAATATGTTCTATTTCTCTCTGTCTGACCTCCTAACTCTGTATCATCGTAGGAGGTGAATTCAATGCTAGTGTATAGCTACCAGTACAAGAAGACATGCAATAATTATTTCACATTTGAACTTGCCCTGTTTATCTCTGTCTGACTTCCTGACGCTATATCATCATAGTTGGTGAGTTATAATGCTAGTGTATAGCTACCACTACAAGAAGATGTGCACTAATTATCTCACATTTGAACATCTCCTGTTTCTCTCTATCTGACCTCCTGTTT
Source organism: Lycopodina hypogea (assembly GCA_963969325.1). Classification (NCBI taxonomy): domain Eukaryota; kingdom Metazoa; phylum Porifera; class Demospongiae; order Poecilosclerida; family Cladorhizidae; genus Lycopodina; species Lycopodina hypogea. The sequence continues at coordinate 7,818,139 of OZ017779.1, read as the reverse complement.
CTCTCTGTGTGACCTCCTGACTCTATATCATTTTAGTTGGTGAGTTATAATGCTACTACAAGAAGACATGCAATTATCTCACATTTGAACTTGTTCTGTTTCTCTCTGTCTGACCTCCTGACTCTATATCATCATAGGATGTAAGTTAGAAAGCTAGTGTATAGCTACCACTACAAGAAGACATGCACTAATTATATCACATTTGAACGTGTTCTATTTCTCTTTGTCTGACCTCCTGACTCTATATCCTCATAGGATGTGAGTTATAATGCTAGTATATAGCTATCACTAGCACATTTAAACATGTTCTATTTCTCTCTGCTTAACTTTCTGACTCTATATCATCATAGTTGGTGAGTTACGATGCTAGTGTATAGCTGCTACTACAAGAAGACATGCAATAATGACCTCATATTTGAACATGTTGTATTTCTCTCTGTATGACCTCCTGACTCTCTATCATTATAGCTAGTGAGTTATAATACTAGTGTATAGCTACCACTACAAGAAGACAGGCACTAATTATCTCACATTTGAACGTATCCTATTTCTCTCTGTCTGACCTCCTGACCCTATATCATCTTAGGCGGTGAGTTATAATGCTAGTGTATAGCTACCATTACAAGAAAACATGCAATAATTATCTCACATTTGAACATATCCTATTTCTCTGTCTGAACTCCTGACTCTATACCGTCATAGGAGGTGAGTTACAATGCTATTGTATAGCTATCACTACAAGAAAACACGCACTAAATATCTCACATTTGAACATGTCCTGTTTCTCTGTCTAAACTCCTGACTCTATATCACAAAGGATGTGAGTTACAATGCTAGTGTATAGTTATCACTAAGATATACACTAATTATCTCACTTTTGAACATGTTCTACTTCTCTCTGTCTAACTTCCTAACTCTACATCATCATAGTTGGTGAGTTGCAATGCTAGAGTATAGCTACCACTACAAGAAGACATGCACTAATTACCTCATATTTGAACATGTCCTATTTCTCTCTTTCTGACCTCCTAACTCTATCATCATAGGAGGTGAGTTACAATGCTAGTGGATAGCTACCACTACAAGAAGACATTCACTAATTATCCCGAAATTGAACATGTCCTATTTCTCTCTGTCTGACCTCCTTATTCTATTTCATCATAGGATGTGAGTTACAATGCTAGTTTATAGCTACCACTACATGAAGACATGCACTAATTATCTAACATTTGAACATGTCCTACTTCTTTCTGTCTGACCTCCTGACTCGATATCATCATAGTTGGTGAGTTACAATGGTAGTGTATAGCTACCACTACAAGAAGACATGCACTAATTATCGCACATGTGAACATGTCCTATTTCTCTCTGTCTAACTTCCTAACTCTATATTATCATAGAATGTGAGTTACAATGCTACTGTGTAGTTACCACTACAAGAAGACTTGCACTAATTACCTCACATTTGAACATGTCCTATTTCTCTCTCCCTGACCTCCTGACTCTATATCATCATAGCCGGTGAGTTACAATGCTACTATGTAGCTACCACTACAAGAAGACATGCACTAATTATGTCACATTTGAACATGTTCTATTTCTCTCTGTCTGCTCTCCTGACTCTATATCATCGTAGTGGGTGAGTTAGAGTGCTTGTGTATAGCTACCACTATAAGAAGACCAGCATTAATTGCCTCACATTTGAATGTGTCCTTTTCTCTCTGTTTGATCTCCTGACACTATATTATCATAGAGGGTGAGTTACAATGCTAGTGTGTAGTTACCACCACAAGAAGACATGCACTAATTACCTCATATTTGAACATATCTTATTTCTCTCTGTCTGACCTCCTGACTCTATATCATCATAGGAGGTGAGTTACAATGCTAGTGTATAGCTGCCACTACAAGAATGCATGCACTAATTATCTAACATTTGAACATGTCCTATATCTCTTTGTCTGACCTCTTGACTCTATATCATCATAGGCGGTGAGTTACAATGCTAGTGTATAGCTATTACTAAGACATGCACTAATTATCTAAAATTCGAACATGTCCTGTTTCTCTCTGTCTGACCTCCTGACTCTATATCATCATAGAGGGTGAGTTACCTTTGCAAGAGGACATGCACTAGTTATCTCACATCTGAATATGTCCTATTTCTCTCTGTCTGATCTCCTTACTCTATATCATCATAGTGGGTGAGTTACATTGCTATTACACTATCACTATAAAAATGTAAAAAAACTTGCTTCAACTTACATTTGAATATGTCCTATTTCTCTTCTTGCTGGTCCTATGAACTGCATTCATCATAGAAAGTGAGTTAAAGTGCTAGGTTAATTCTTATGAGGCACTATAAACTTTCTTAATAAGAAAATCTAGCAGAATATGTCTAGTAGTGAAAATTATTTATTATTGGAGTTTAGATGAAAAGATAAAAATGTTTTGACTGCTCACAATAATACAAGTGTATTCCTTTTATACTTAGGAAATGATTACAAGGCATTTACTAACCACCCCCACCCCCCACCCCAAAACCTTTACTCACCACTATTCCTGTACAACATAATTGAGTTCTTGTACAACCAAAATAATGACTACCAAAGATTTCACAGATAGAACAGTGCTGAAAGAAAGAAAAAAAAAACAAAAAAAAAAACAAAAAAAAAAGCCTAGAGCTTAATGCTAAAAGAGACACATACATAATATTAATATTAAAATTTTCCAGTAATGTTTCAAACCAATCTTAGTAGTGTATGGTAACAACTGAACCTCCCACCATCATTGCCTGGCACATTCAAACTACATTTTTAAATACAGAAGTTGAGGGATTATGTTTGTCAAGCAAGCAAAAAGAGGATTAACTTTTCAAAAAGAAAACAAAAAAAAGCAGACCACCAAAAAAATAAAACCTACACACCCAAGATGAACATTTCTAACAATAAATCCTTGGAAAGCATGTCTCAGGGCAAAAAGTATTGCTAGAGAAAAAAAACACCAGTGGCCTAAACTCACAGCAGCTTCAATAGTTGCAGCTTCTGCACAAACCTGTAAGACATGCCCACCTATGAACATGTTCTCCCAAAAGAGATATTCTCATGATAGACATGGCCACCACTACCACATGTATTCCAGTAATACATGTCCTCCTGCATAACATGCCATCCTATAGAACTGTCCACATGTTGAACATGCATTTCAGTAAGACATATCATATTTCAATTCATGTATCTCAATAGTACATGTTCACTCATACTACATGTACTCCTGCAAGACATGCCATCATGTCATACATAATTTCCTATAAGACATACCTTCAGTAAAACCTTTCCTCATCTAAAAGGTGTCCTCATTACCTCCCACAAGACATTTCCTCCTGCAAACCATGACCTCCCTTAAGACATATGCTCTCATAAGACATGTCATCCTGAAAGACATGTACTCCATAAAAACATGTCTGCCCATAAGACATGTCCTTGCTTAAGACAATTTTGTGACCACAACCCACAAAAGGTGGGCCTAGCAGTCAATGCAGCCAAAGGCCGCAATTGTGTGCTAGTATTGCAAATAATGGTAGCTTTAGCACCTTTAGATGAATATCTTTATATATTTATTGTTCAATAGTCTATTCTACATGTGCTTGTTCAATTTTCCCCCTATCATTATACAGGGTAAATTGGTGTATTACTTTCAATTATATATAATATGCCGTAATTTGCTCCAAATGGAATGATTTATTTCTCTCTGACTGCTCTACTTACTCTATATGAACCATGATGGTGAACTATACACAATGTTAGTGTATTCCTAGTATTATTGGGAAATATGCACTTATCAACTCTTGTATAACACTTCTTTTGTCCTGTCTATTAAACATAAATGAGTTATTTCAGTGGAAGATTTTAACTTAAGCATCATCAATATATCTCCCTTCTCTCTCATTCTTAACTTTATGTGATCATAGAGGGTGAGTTGATCTTATATTGGAATTTGACTTTGTGAAGAAAAATTTCAGAAATAAACCTGTTTTTCTTGCTATTGTGAATTGATGATTTTCGCTCCTCCATTGTGACATCTGGACTATCCTCTCACTTAGTGAGTATTTATAGTATCGTAGTTTGCTAGCCATTTAGAACACCTCAGGTGTGTGTGCATAAACATGTAGTGCTGTCTGTGCATATAGGGGAGTATGATAGTGTAACACACTGAGTTACTCAATCTAAATGAAACCTTTGTACTAACAGTTCTGCATTGCTGAATTATAGAAATGTTTATTGTTTGTACTAATCGGTGTCCATTAATAGTATTGTGTATATTTTATTATAATTAGTGTCATTATTTGTATTGTGTTTATATGACTAGCTTGTTTTGTGTAAGTATTGTGTATTGTTGTCATATCACTAAGTCCATCACTTTAATGAGCTCAGCAGTCTATTAAGAGAGCCAATTCTGAAGCACAGCTGTTCAGCCAGCATCCACATTAAACCTGAAATATTTTCACATTAATATTCATTTCGTTGACCTTATAATTTTATTCTAGATTCAATATCTGGGACAATCCTTCATACCTGTATGCATGTATTTGTGTATTGATCGTATTAGTAAGTCTATCCGCTATATTTGTTTATTATAAATTGACTATTCTTCAAGTGGGTACTGATTTCTTACAAAATATTCCAAAAAGAGTTTGACAATTTCTTAACTTGTAGACTGGTACAGACAAAATGGGACCTGTGCCTTTACTGTAGTTGAACCACAAGTTATGCAATACATTAAGAATGTACTACAATTCAGTCTCTGTTTATATATCTTATACTAATAGAGCTAGTGATGTTTATATATATATATATATATATATATATATATATGTATGTATGTGTGTGTGTGTGTGTGTGTGTGTGTACAATAACCTGCCAAATGGCTGTAAGGATTTGGTTGAAAATTGGCAGATATGATATTCAGGTAAGCGAAGTAACCTTGGCTATGTCCCATTTGTCCACACCCCATTGTTCAAGTGGAGTAACTAAAAGAAACCCAAAAAGGCTCTTCCACATCTGCCATTTTAATTTTATTTCTATCAAACGGAATGCATAGGCATTCACACATTACCATTTCAAAGAGACATTAATGCATTTTAACATTGCCCACCAAGTTGACAAGATAAAACCTATCAGCAATTTCAAAAAAAAATTTTGTTGAACTCAAAAATAATGTTCCATGAAATCCTATTTCTGCAAGGGACTGCAGCTTTGGGACAGCAGCTGAAGATACAGAAATCTGTGCTCCCACTTACCATCTCCACCCCTCCCCCCCTCCCCCCCACCCAACCTTCACTCACCATTATTCCTTTACAACAAAAATAAGTTTCTATACAACCAAAATAATGACTATCAAGGATTTCACAGGAGGAACAGTGTTAGAAGAAAGGGGAAAAAAATGTGCCAAAGGAGCATATTGCTAAAAGAGCCACCAACATAGTATTAATAAGAAAATTATTCCAGCAAAGTTTTTTAACCAACCTTAGTGGTGTGTATGGTAACAACTGAACCTCCCATCATCATTGTCTGGCACATTTTAACTACAATTTTAAAGCTGGTGCACCATAGTTGAGGGGATATGTTTGTCAAGCATGCAGTAAGCTGATTGGCTTATTAAAAAAAAGTCAACCAAGAAGACCACCAAAAAAAATTACCTACATACCCAAGAAGAACTTTTCAAATAGTAAATTCTTGGAAAGCATGTCTCAGAGCAAACAAACCTTTCCTGGGAGAGGGAAAAAACACCACATACCTAAACTCACAGCAGCTTAAATGCTTGCTGCTTCTGCACAGACCTGTAAGACACCTACTAGGCATGCCCTCCCATATCATACACTCATGAAAGACATGACCACCACTACCACATGTCTTTTCCAGTAATACATGTCCTCCTGCATAACATGTCATCCTATGAAAACTGTACTCATGAAAGACATGCCTTCCAGTAAGATATATCTTACATTAATTATGTGTTTCAATAATACATATCTACTCAAACTACATGTACTCCTGCAATGCAAGTCCACCAGTAAGACATGCCCTCATGTCGTACATGACTTCCAATAAGACATACTTCAAGTAAAACCTCTCCTCATTTAACAGGTGTCCTCCTGTAAGACAAATCATCCTGTAAGATATGCCCTCTTGTAAAATATGTAGTCCAGTAAGACATCTCGAATTGTAAGAAATGCCCTCTTACAATATATATCCTCAAGTAAAGCATGTACTCCAGTAAGACATATTTTCCAGTAAACACAACATATTGGGACGTCAGGGTCGGTGAGCGTCTCTTCAGATGCACTTTGCTCAAGGTGGCTGCCAAGAACATTTCAGCAGGCCACATCCATTAGGTATACCCCTTCTTTCCAAGAGAGGCAGCAATCCTGGCAGACAGACGGGACCTTATCCAGGCGACTTTTCCAGGCAACTTTTCCAGATGATCCCCAGATCCAAAAACTAAACCATGAGATCTCCAAGGCAGTATATACCAACAAGACCGCTAAATGGAGAGAATTTTTGGAATAGATCAACCTGGGGAAGGGTGCTGGAAAACTGTGGAGCACTATTAAACAACTCAACAGACAGCCACAGGCGCCTGACAACCAGCCTGTGAGCTTTAACAGCGAGCTGGTCTGAAATGCACATAGGTGTGCAAAACTCTTCAACCAGCAGTTCACACCGTATCCCCCCACCACCTCAAAGGCCAGTCGCAGCACATTCCGCAAGATTCACAAGCTCCAGCGCGAGGAAGTGGAGATCACAAGCTTACAGGTGGCCACCTCCATCAAGGCCACCAAAGCCTTTAAGGCCCTCGGTCCTGATTGTATCACTCCAATCCATCTCAAACACCTTTGACCCGGGGTCATCCACTACCTTTTCATGGTCATCAACCTCTCCATCAGCTTCAGCATCATCCCGGGGCTGTGGAAGGTCGGCTGCATCATCCTGCTCCTCAAGCAAGGAAAATCAGCTGGAAATTCCAAAAGTTTTGTCCAATTGCTCTCTTATCACCAGTGGCAAATCTCGTTGAGAGGCTCCTCCTGCCAGAGGTCCAAGAACATCTACCTCTGACAGACCATCAGCTCAGCTTTCGTCTGGGACATTCAACTACCACCGCGTTGAACATTATTGTGCAATAGATCAGCACAGGTTTCAACAGACCAAAGCCTGCGGACCGGAAAATGCTGGTGGCCTTGGACCTGACTGCTGTCTTTGACACCATCAACATTTCGGTGCTCCAGAAGACATCCGAGCCTCCAGAATCTCAAACTGCACCAAAAGGTGGCTGTGCTCCTACCTCAGGGGGCGCAGCAAGCACCTTTGTGGAGTTTAGAGGCAGGCAGTCCACCATGAGGAAGGTCTGACAGGAGGTGCCCCAAGGCAGAGTGTTGTCTCTGGCACTCTTCAACACCTACATGAGCTCCATGCCCACCCCACCTCAAAACATCGAGGTGGTAAGCTATGCCGACGACATCACCATCATGGCGTCAGGTGTAAAGCCAGCGACACTCTGTGGGCCACTCTCTGGGCCACTCTCTGCCTACCAAGATCAGCTATACCACTGGATGCAGGAATGCAACTTGCGCCTCTCTGCAGAAAAGTCCACAATAACCCTTTTCACCAAATGGACAAAAAAGGTCAGGAGTCAATTTAATATCACGGTAGACGGTCACCAACTTCTCAGCAGTCAGACCACAAAAGTACTGGGGGTCACTTTGGAACCACTACTCACCTTCTCACAGCACATCACCAACTCGTGCAAGAAGATCGGCCAACTGAACAACATCCACAAGAAACTGGCCGGGTTAGACTGGGGCTGCACCAAGGAGGTCCTCCTCTCCACCTACAAGGCAATAGGTCGCTCAGTGATGAACTATGCGTCGCACATCTGGACGCCATCACCGAGTGACAGCTGCTGGAGAAACCTCCAAGTGAAACAAAATGCAGCCCTGAGAATGGTGACCAGATGCCTTGTCATGACGTCTGTGCCTCACATCATGAGACCATACTCATGATGGTGATGGAGCACAACGAGCTGCTCAGTATACAGTTCCTCGTAGAAGCCTTCAAGGAGGGACATCCTGATCATCGGACTAAGAGCAGCCGCCGCCCAGGTAGGTCTGTCCCACACTGCTGGTGAAGTTCGGCGGCAGGCTCCTGGAACACATCAACCAGGAGGCTGTGAAGGACCTGGACAAGCCAGCATACAGGGCGGGCCTAGCCCAAATCCATCGAGACCTGGCAGCGAAGGCAGCCTCCTCCTACACCCCACCAATCTGGCAAATTGCGTTGGATGAACCCAAGATCAACAAGGAGGAGGAGAAACTGCCAAGAAAAACAAGGTGCATGCTCGCCCAACTAAGATCAGAGTACAGCATCACACTGAACAGTTACAAGAACAGAGTGAATCCCTCGGTGCCAGACGAGTGCCCTGAGTGCAGGATGGGGCCACACAATGTGGGCCACCTCTTTGAGTGCCCAAACAAGCCCATGAGCCTGGTTCCAGAGTACCTGTGATACTTTCCCTGCAGAGGCAGCCGGGTTTCTGGGGCTGGAGGTGGGCAAAGAGGGCGACAGCGACGAGGTGGACCTTGCGTAGCAGTGGCTACAACAACGACAACCAAATGATGCTAACTCTTCAGGATAGACACATCTTACACCATCTATGTTTTTTTAGCCAAAACATAGTAGGGCCACTTGGCCATACCTCTTCCAATAGGTGTGTGAGTCTATAATGCCAAAGGTACCTAATAGAAACCCATGGACCTGACATCTAAAACTTAGCAATAATACACATCATGACTCTGAGAGAGGCGTGAACAGGGTCCCACTTGCCACATATAATCCTGTGGGAGTGTTAGGCTAAAATTACCAAAAGTGGTACTTGGCCAAATTATTGGACATGGGCTGGGTCATATTTGGCCACACCTTAATCTGGGCATACCATTATAACCCTGGCAACGTTGGGTATGCCTGCTAGTAGCTATAAATGGTATTACCAAACCAAGCATAGAATTAACAATTACACATAGCTAACTGGCTATTAAATATCTACCTCCACACCCAAATGGCAAGCAAGCTAGCAAGTATTACCATGACAAATCACAAAGTATTTGATCCTCATTTTCTGTAGCTATTAAGTATCTAGCCCCACACTAAAAATGGCCAAAGCTAACTAGTAATTATTTTGCTAATAGCTGGATTTCATCATGCAAAATTAGGAAGTCTGTGATCCTAATTTACTGTGCCTGAATCAGAGCTAGGTGAAGCTATAGTGTCACTAGGCTCTGAAGTCATTAGAAATTATTGCACTCTACCAAACAACCTCTTCACTTATTCCTTCAGATTTGCTGCTCTGCTGCTCTTTTGCAGTTTTTTTCAGTTGCTACCTCGCTAAGTATCTACGTGCTAATACCACTTCTGGACTTACCACTGGCAGAATCCAGCCTCCTGACTCAGGAATTGTTGAAGTTTGTTGAAGTAGTGTAACACTTTCATTGAATTCTAGCTGCAATTGTCCCCCTTGTGATGTCATTGAAGAGTTACACCCCTATAGGAAGCGAAATTTTGAAGCTAAATTTTCTTCATGAAATTGGACCAAAATGTTCCAATTTTTTAATTCCAGGTTATGCATCAATGGCAACAAGATCAGACAATAAATTTTTTTCTTCCAGTTCAGTTACCCTTTAAATTTTATTTTTTTCTGACTAATGTTTTGTAACCTGTATTATTTCAACATGTGAAGTACCACATTTATCCCCCAATTAGTGTTAACTTAATGATGTCAAGTGGAATGTAGTGTTTAGTATGTGCTTTTTACAGTTTACGATTTTTATTAATATTCTTATAATAAATTGTTATGTACCACCAATAAATAAAATATATTCTTTCTCTCCCAGCTCTATTTATATTGAGAAGGCTCACGCTCAGTTTGAGAAAGCATTGGAAGTGAAGGTGACCATAAAGCGAAAGAAATCTGTGATTTTGGGGTTTGCTGGCTCTGGAAAGACCCACACATTGGCTCTCTTATTGCACAACAAGCCTCCTTCCAAACGTGTCAGCACATCATGTTTTAAACCTCCTGTACGAAGTATAGGGCTCAGGCGATTCAAAAAGTCTCCTTCATCAGAGTCCTGTACAGAAATTAGTCGAGAAGTGTTTTCCCAGAGGATAATGAGATCTGGAAAAGATGCCTTATCTCAAATGTCTCCTAGCTCCACTAGGAAAAAGATTGTCGAACCAGTTGAATTGACTATCAATGAAAGAAAGGATCTGGTACAGAACAAACTATCTCGCAGAGGAAAAGTCAACTTGCTTCGAGATTCAATCTTAGGCTATAAAGTAGAGCCTTTAATTGATGAGGTTGTGGCAGAAATAACCGACAGTGGTGGGCAACCTCAATTCCTTGAAATTCTCCCAAGGTTTATTAGTGGTATTAATGTTGCTATTGTTGTCACTAATCTGAGTGAGCGCCTGGATGAATGTCCCACCAGCTACCTCTATGGAGAAGATGGTATGCTAATTGGGGAAGGAGAGCCTTCTAAGATCACTAATGAACAGATGCTCCGTCAGTTCATGCAGATGGTTGTGTCACAAAATCGGGGAAGCAGTCAAATAAAGTTTATCATCGTCGGTACCCACAGAGATCTGGAACATAAGTGTAAGGAGACAAGAGAAGAGAAGGAAAGGAAGCTCTCGAATATGGTAAGGTCATTTGACCTGGATGGCAACGTTGTTTATGCTGACCACAAGGGTGAGAAGCTGATTTTTGCTGTAAATGCCAAGGATCCTACTGAAGCTGACTACGAAATGGGCCAGAAGGTAATGGAGGTGATGATGGATGAAGATGGAGCAGAGACCATCAACATCCCATTGAAGTTCCACTTATTGGAGGAGACCCTAAGGGAAATGTCAACCACGGGTCAGATTGCATTAACGGTCAATGAAGTTAGGCAAAATGTGAAAGAGTACTTCACTAATGAAAAATCCTTGAAGGAGGGTCTAAAATATCTTGAACAATCCAATCGCATCCTTTATTTCAGCAAGTTGTTTCCCGACAAGGTGTTTGGAGAGCCTCAAGCTGTGCTGAGCGTGATAACAGAGGTAGTGAAGGAGCATATCAAGCTGACTAAAGGTGTCAATACAGGGAAGGTAATTGATGGGGCATGGAAGAAGTTCAAAGAGCAAGGGATCATTACTGAAAATATACTGAAGAAAATCTCAGATGGTTATAATTCCCATTTCACTCCTATGGATATGCTGAAATTATTGAATAAATTGCTTATCGTGTTTGAAAGGATTCCTGAGGAATTCCTGATGCCATGCTTGCTGACTTCAGAAATATCCAAGAGCACGTTTAAGAGCCAGACAGCTGATCCCATGCGACATATCCCTATGATGTTTCACTTCCCAAGAGGCACAGCAAGAATTGGTGTCTACTGCAGCACAGTCTGTAAGCTAATCTCTAGCAAGGAGTGGAAGCACTATGAGAATTCCAATGTAGCTAGAAATAGCTTCTTTTTTACTCGTCCCCGTGGCTTAGGAGTAGTTTGTCTTCAAGACTCATATGACTCCTTCTTCCAAGTCACCCTTCACTTTCCCTCTGATCCTGAACTTTACAACAAGGTGTTGCCTTCTACTTGTGTGGCTGTACGGGACACAATCAAGGAAGTGATCAATGGAGTCACAGAAACTCTCCACTATGATCCAGATGAACCTGTGCTGGCCTTTGAGTGTGTGGCAAAGCATATAATCAGATACTCTCTTCACGCTGCCGAGTATATCAAGGGGGAAGGTGATTATCTTATCTGTACCAGAGAGCCCTCCATCCCCGGAAAGGTGACAGATGATCACAGACTTTGGCAAGGTGTGTGTGTGTGTGTGTGTGGGTGCGTGGTCTGGTGTGTGTGCGTGGTCTGGTGTGTGTGTGTGGTCTGGTGTGTGTGTGTGTGTACTTGTAGAAGATGTGGTCAGTAAAACAGTTGAACTATTTTTTTTAGGTCTGTGATAAATTGTGTCTTACATATTTTACAGGTGTCCCTGTACCCACTGTTCTACATTCTTCCCAGACTGTCTGCACACCTCACCACTCCTCGTCAGGTGAGTTTCTACTCAAATGCACACAATATACACATGTCCAGATCAAAACAATCAAATACTTTTTACAACATTTGATATGGACCTGGAGAACAAGAGAATAGAATAATAATGGACAGAAAACAGTTGAGATACGCTGTAGTGGTGCACAAGTTAGTACTGCTGTATCACTGCCTGTGAGTCACATGACCTCACCAAATGTTGACATTAGTATTGTGACAGCAGATTGTTAATAAACCACATTAGATTGCATTTATTGTACTAAATGGTAATAGAACACACTTTTCCCTGTAAGTGCTCTTAAGGATGTTGTATCATGTATAAATATCCATGAAGTTTATTTCTAGGAAGTTATAATGACAATCTCTACCTGCAATGTTTGGACCACATTAGCATGGGAAGAAAAGAAGTTTAAATGTAGCATTCCTAAAACATTATTTTTGGTCAATGTGATGTTGTAGTCTAACTAATCACTACAAACCACTGTGATGTCTGATAATCTGTAATATATGATGACTGAGCTGAGAGCTGTTTTATTTAGTGTCAGTTGTAGAGCTGTAGTTTGATCAACTAATTCTCTCTATTAAAGTATGATGTAATGGCTATTAATGATTCCATATATTAATTAGGACTAGACTCTATGTGATGCCATCCACCACTGAAATAGGCTAATTGACTTCTATTCAGGCAATCAATCATGTATTGTAAACTTATTGTATTCTAGCATGATATTCTGAATTGGCCTTGCAAGCTATCTACAATATTTTTGCTGGTGCATGCAAGCATGTAGTGTAAGTTGTTACCTATCCAAAGAAGGCTTGTTGGCACTTAACATAGTTTGAGTTCTTTAGGCCCAATCGTCTAGAAGGATTACCAAACAAACTAACTAACAAATAAATAAATTGAGAATTAGTAAGATAGTATTGAGTGGGTTTGAATATATGAATCTTTCTGGTCATATTTATATGCAATATGACATACAGTACTTCATACCATCTAGTCACATTTTAATAAAATCAATTTTTTTTCTCAAGTGCACAGCTTTAAATTTAAAAAAAGATCATAATATTCAATGGTGGCATGATGTCACGTGCAGAGTCCATAAACATAAGATCTTAATATACAGATTATGAAAAAACACAACATTGCATGTAGTACAAGATTCCACCCAAATAATGCATATGACTTTAAACTATTGATGGTGATACTTTTTATATGTACATATTGATATAAGGCTGCCACCTTCTTCACAGCACACACATAGTGGCATACTACAGCATCATATAGCTCCTGCCAACTGTCTGGTCATTAGGCATATATAATAATGCTACCTTAAAATTAAAAAAAGAGCTGTATTTTTTTAAATTTCAGATCACCTTATCATTGATTGGTTACGTTCTATAAAATGATCTCATATTTCAAAATGCTCAACATTTAAAGAATGTCACCCTGCAGAGTCTTAAAATACATGGTCTTAGATATTAAATCCACAAAAAAAATTAATATATATATATCATAAAACAACATCCACCCCTGTAGCTGCCGGACTATAGTCTTCTTTGATCTTAAGGGAAGGAATGTTCCTGCAGTTGTAGTTAAGGTAGCTCTGGCCAGCATCACTAGTAGAGATTGACAAACCAGATGCAAAAATCTACTAGTTATGATCTTATTAATCATATTATAATATATTAGTATAATATATTTTTCATTATCAATCCTTTTTTCTCTTAACTGTTGTCTTGTGTGTGCAAATGTGTAGGCACAGAACAGACTTCTGACGTCCAAGCAATTGGCGCCTCTACCACTCCTGCTTGTATGTTTCTAGCTAATAGTAGTCACATGTTCTAGTTATTTATGATGTCATACTGCATTACATTAGGCACACTAATACAACATTTAGTCTCTGGGAGCTTTATCATTCTCAAAGAACAAATTGTTATGGACTCCCTTCATTAGGTTTTACTTCCAGGGTTATTATTCTTAAAATTTTGAATTGTGATGTAGTTTCTGTGTTCTTTCAGTGCCTACTATTTTATTAGCTTCCTATAAAATAAAAAAAAGAGCTGTACTTTTTTTCCTTCATGATCACTTATTGTTGGTTGATTACTTTCTCCTATAAAATGGTCTCATATTTCTAAATGCTCAACATTTAGGGAATGTCAAGCTGCAGATTCTTAAAATACCCTGATTGGGTGCTCAGTGACTGACCCAGGATTAGGGGAATGGGGGTTTATTTATTTTTCAACAGCTGATAACAACAAAAGGCTAACCACTCCCATTATCATTAAACCACTCCTATTCAATTAAATAAAATACTTGAATTATTTTTCTTTGATATTTGTGAAATTAATTACTGAAACCTCATAGTTGGAAACTCCAGAATTTGAAACTGACCGACCATGAAACAATTATGGGTGGGGTATCTTCTAACTATATAATTTTATTCACTTTAGAAGTTGTCAGCTCCAGAATTACATCTGCTGCAGTGTTCTCTCTCCAGCCGCAGGAGTAAAACAATCCTTCACATGAAAAGGGAAAGAGAACAGTTGCAGCAGCTGCATTTGTGTTGTGGGAATGTGCAAATTAAGGAAAATTATATAGTTAGCAAAATATACTTAAAAATTGAAGAAAAAAAATTGTATTCACAAGATTGAAAAATATATCTATTGTTCAATCATGTCTTCCACCAGTTCATAGGATGTGGACCAGAGGGATGCTAAATCACCACAACAAACTTTGAGCATGTTTTTAAAAATAAAAAACAAAAATGAGTTAAAAATATTACAATAATGATGAAAAGTTGGTGGGGGGGGGGGGGGGGGTACCCAAATAAAAAAAAAACACTTTTTATAATGTTATATTGCCAAGCACCCAAAGATTATATAGGCAAAAGTTTCATCAAGTCCTTTCAGCTATTACAGAGCAAATTTTGAACATAAGAACAGGTCTGCCACTATAGTTGTATACATGATAGTTATTTCCTTAGGAAGAGAGTCCCATCAGACCAAAGAACCACCCCTGGATCCACTAGACCACTCCAGAATCCAGAGGATGAAACTACCCTGAATCCACATTAAGAGGGAGGGGGGGGGGGGGTGTCTGAACCCAACGAATCCCCTTCCCACATGGATCTGCCAGTGGGTGCTTGCCACATGTAGCTGGTGATATTTTCACTTTACTTTGACTATAAAAAAAAAATTTATTTTTTTAATTTTTTTTTAATTTAGGCATATCACAATTGTAAAGTGTTACAGTCACCAGAGGTGTGGCTTGGCTAATGAACAAAAGAGTCAGCACTTTGGTCAGCTATACTGGCTATTTCATACACAAGTTCACATACCAGCTTAGTATAGTGTCTGTCATTATCATTACTGACATGAGTTCTTGCACCATATCCCACAGCACATGTTCAGGATAATAGACTGGGTAGGGTCATGCATAAGGACATGCTCTTCAGAATGAGTGGGTGGAACCACTTCTGTGCACCATCATGCCCACTTATGGGTCATAGATTTGTAGCTGCTAACAAGATAGCACATGGTACTCCTGATATTATGTTTCTGCTTCTTTGGAGTAATATACTGGCAGAAGTGAGCTCAAATTTTAATGTGATCCCTTAGCTCTTTCATAATGCATTCAAATCCTCCCTCCCTTCTTTGCACCCAATATTATGTAAGCTTTTAGCCCATGTTTTTGGATAGTTATTTTGTTTTGATTTTTGTTTATTAATTCTTTTATAAGGAATGATCTTTCAAAATAGCAAACACATTCACCTTAGTGGTTCCACAAAGATAGCTAATCTTTCAAATATTATACACAAGCTTTTCATATTTTAACCCATATTTTCAGACATCAAAATTTAATGCAGTGGGTTTAATAGATGGAAATTATAACATTTTCAGATAGTTTTATTTGCCTCCTCAGCAATATTACAATTATCTTTGCATTATTCATATCCATTCACATTACTAGTTTGAATGGAATCAAGTCTATTCCAGTTTTGGGTAGTATCTTGCCATCCAGGTCAGAACACATCCTATTATTAGATTGTGAACTGGACAGGTCCTCAATGTCACAATTAGTTCCTCCTTTCATTTAATTGCAGGATGAAGACACATTTGACCCAATTATTACTAGTGTTGAATTTATGCAATTGCTCACTGTATATTATTGTGATGTTCAGCTGATGACAGACCTATCAATCCACACCATCTACAACTCATCAGGTGGACAAACAGGGAAGGACATACATCTATTGTAAGGCTCTACAGAGCTATGGCTCCACGTTGGAAGGATGTGGCTGAACTTTTAAGATTGGACACAGAGATTATAGAAGTGAATCACCATCATGATGTTCGGGAGTGTATACGTGGGGTGATGAATGAATGGATGAATGACTCACCAAACAAATCTACTGCTTACAAGTGTACATGGAAGGGTCTGTGTGAGCTATTGGATGATGCTGAGCTTGGTAGAGCCAGTGAGGATCTACGAGAAGCCTGCTCATACATGCAACTGTGGACATGAGGTGAGCTGGTGTAATAAAATTTTGCTGTGATCTATAAGCAAGTTAAGCAAGTCCTCATTGGGGAGATGATGGGAAATTAGATTTAAATGCAAGATGCAAGTATCCATTGTTATAAAGTTGGAACTGAAAGTGGAAGTAGTGAATTAACCAGATGGAAGTGATGGATACTGATAGTTTTCTCCTCCATCATGTGACCCATAACCTACATTGAATGCTCAATATTTTAAATTGTGTGACAATAAAAATGACAGCTAAAACTATTTGATACTAACTTCTTTTGGTTTTGTATGTGTATGTGATGTTCAGGTTGAGAGGGAAAATTTTGCAATGGACTTGGAACACGCAGCAGTCACCACCATTACTATTGTTATTATGACTGAACACCATAATGATATATACGTGTAATATTAAATAATTATTGTAATCATTATTTTTTTAATATTAATTAGGCTAATATTATTATTATTAATATAGTTTTGAATGCTCTCCAATCTTCCATTAACTACTGGCCATTGGTAAGAGAATTGGAAGCCTAGAATGCAAGTGAATAATAGTATGTATGCAGTCAGACAATACTACCAACCAAAGCAAGAGGGATCCAATATAACACAAGCTATTATTAAGTAAGAGGTGCTGTGTTGTTGTCCACTGACAGTGAGAGCAACACAGCATACCCCCCAGTGGAGAGAAGAGCAAGTATGCAGTGTGTCTAGCAAATGAGGAAAAGACGGGTAGGCAGGCATTTCTCTAGTAGTTACAATGCTCAAATAAGAACAAATACTACAACACAGTAGAGACACTGCATTCATTTCATTTAACTTGTCAGGAAGAAGAAACTCCTGTATATCCCACCTGTATATCTGTCCAACTGTGCAGAAAGAAAATAGTATACCAGGCTCTTCAACTCAGTCCAGTCTGTGCCCTGTGGTTGCTAATTAAAAAAAAAGAAAAAAAAGAACCACTTGCCTGCATTATGAGCTGTAAGAATTTTTAATTGGGTGGGGGTGGAGTGCACATAAGCTAATCCAGCAGAAGCATTGTAAATTACAGAGAAATAGGAAGATGGGTAAGTCTAGCTACCTATAAAGTTAATATATAACCACCATCTAAGTCCAGTGGCTTTCACTTTTGCCACAGCTGGAAGTAAGAGGTTTGAACACAGAGTAACCAGTACCAGTCAAAACTCACCCACAATTATAAAAAATTAAAGTTAGTGTATGAGACTTTTTAAGATGGGATAGTGCAGTGACAATCTTGAGCAAATCATCTTGATGTGGAAACAGTTTCATCCTATCCTTCTGGGATCAAATATTTAAAACTAGTGAGGAAAATTTATTATGTTGGGGTTATGGAGAGAGAAATGGAGTTACACAGGAAAGATACTTAGTACTCTTGGCACTATATTCTACTAGTTTATAAATGTGAAAGGAAGTGCTGCCAATTCAGTAGGAATGAAAGTAATTCTTTAGCTAAGTGGTTTTATTCCTGAAGATATTTTGAATAAATTGGAGACTATATATATATATATATATATATATATATGTGAGATAGTTACTTTGTTGAAGGATTCAGAAACAGCATAATGTGCTTCCAACATTATTCATGAAATAAGAATTGAATGGGGGCAATTGCCTGTCCCATGAGATCTACAAAGACTTTGTAGAGAGCTGCCCAGGTAGGGGTAGGTAAAAATGTTTACACAATAGCCATTTTGTAGGGCAAGGATTTTGCAGAGTAGGTTTATTGAAATTTACAGTAATTCTATTACAGTAGTCCCTCTTTTGAAAGACAGCTCCATTGAAAGACACAACTTTTGAGAGACCATTTTTTTCATGCAAGCTATATTTGCTGTATAAACTTACCACCTCTTTTGGGAAACTGATTTTTGTCAGGATTTAAGGACTACTGTATTATTAGGTTGTCCAGCTAAAGGAATCTCATTATTTTACAATATTTCTTCATGAACTAAGGTCAGAAAATCCTGGGTTGGCACAGAAACTATCTGTTATCAGCTTATAGACAGAGGACACAGGAAGCCTTCCAGGTTTTTTCTGCATTTTCTCTGGGCATCTATCTTTGGCGAGTGCACTATTCAGATTGGTCTCCTTGCTTGAAGATGGAGTACACTATGAGTAAACCTTCAGCCTGAGCTATACATTTTAATAGAAATAGATACAGATAGCGCTAGTATTTTGGCTGTTCTCTCAGGGGGTTCCAGGACATGGTATGAGAGCAAGTTACCTTTGCAAATCTGTGTAAAGACCCATGCTCCACTGAGAAAATTAAGTGACTTATACTCCATGTTGACCTGTTCGCATATAATTTGTATAACTGAGGCTTGGAAGGGAATATTAGATGAAATGCTTTTCTAAGAGCTGAAAGGGTGCATAGGCTTGAGCCTTCCTCATCAATACCCAACTGCTGCAGGTGTCAGTTTATGAATAAAAAATGTGAGAAGAAAATCATAATTCATTATGTATCATTATAACATTTATCAAAACTAAAGGAGTATCAGTAGTTACAGGAGGGGAGGGGAGAGGAGGGGAGGATATGGGAGGAATTGCCCCATTTATAAAGTAAATACTAATTAGTGTTCTTCTGAACTTCCTACACGTTATTAGTATGCACAACTTCCTCTAGAAATGAGCTTTTCAATGGGATCAGGTTACACGTAAACTATTACTTGGAATGATGGAGGTTCATCCACATTTCTTTTGTTAAAAATGGATTTTTAACAAAGTTTTTACTGTATGGAAATACAAAATCTGTTGTTTTAACTAATTTGGTGGTTAATCATGATTGTTGTTATAACTAATTTGGTGGTTAATCCTGATTAGGAAAGTTAATTTAATGGACCTAACCCTAAACACATCCCCTATTTATCTCCTATATATATATATATATATATATATATATATATATATATATATATATATATATATATAAGGAGATGTCTGTCTGTCTGTCTGTCTGTCTGTCTGTCTGTCTGTCTGTCTGTCTGTCTGTCTGTCTGTCTGTCTGTCTGTCTGTCTGTCTGTACCACAATTCTGGCCAAACCTGTGGGTGGATTTCTCTGAAACTTGGCATGATGATAGATTTTGACCAAACTTAGAACATGGGCTAAAAAATCTGGAAAAAGGTTACCATAGTAATGAGAAAAAGCCAAAAATGGTATTTTTGCCAGAAAAACCCTTGGAGCTACAGATCTAAAACTTACTATGTATACACAACTTAACTATGGGAGTAACATGGGCTGGGTTCCACCTGGCCACACCTCTTCCTTTCCCTGTGTAAGGCTAAAAATGCCAAAAATGGTGTTTCAGCAAAAAAGCTTGAACCAAGGGAGTCAGACTCATGAATCCATATATAATAGCAATCAATATAATCTGGAGAATGTTTTAAGTACATGAATATGACCACACCCATTTCTGTTTTCATGTCAGGCCCAAAAAAAAAAAAGGCCAAAAATGGTACTTTGGCCATCGAACCCTTGGAGCGACAGACTTGAAACATACACAAATTGACTTTGGAAGTGATATGGGCGGGATCCCTCCTTGCTACACCACTTTTCATTGGTGTGTAGAGAGAAAAGTGCTAAAAAATGACAAACTTCTGAATAAAGATTGAACCTAAGGAGTTAAATTCACTAACTCATTTTAATATATATTTTGGTTGTATGTATGTATGTATGTTTGTATGTACACTAGAACCAAAACAGCCAAAATTTAGCATGAAATCTCTAAGAATCTGAGTAAGCATTACTAAACACATGAAGGCATTGTAATGGGTGTGATTTTGCCATAGCCACACCCATAGAAAGTCATTTTGGCTAGAAAAAGCTAATTTAAGGACCAACCTGGCTGAAATTTGGTATGTCTTCCCCAAGTAAAAGAGTGAGCATATTAACTGAATGTAGGTGTACCAGTGGGTGTGGCTAAGTTGTAGCCAAAGGAACAACAAGGCCAAAATTTGAGTAGCTTCTATTATATTTCATGTTGATATTGGCCGGGCAACACCAGGTATATACTGCTAGTATATATATATATATATATATATATAAGAAAATGTCTGTGTGTGTGTGCATCTGTCTGTCTATCTGTTTGTACCATCATTCTGGCCAAACCTGTGGGTGGATTTCTTTGAAACTTGGCATGGTGATAGGTTTTGACCGAACTTAAAACATCGGCTAAAAATCCAGAAAATAATTACCATGGTAATGAGAAAAAGTCAAAAAATGGTATTTTGGCCAGAAAAACCCTTGCAGCTACAGATCTAAAACTTGGTATGCATATACAACTTCACTCTGGGAGTAATATGGGCTTGGTCCCACCTGGTCACACCCCTTCCGTTCCCTGTGTAAGACTAAATATGCCAAAAATGGTATTTCAGCCAAAACACTTGAATCTAGGGAGCAAGACCCACAAATCCATATATATTTGAAATCAATATAATCTGGGGAATATTTAAGTACATGTATATGATATATATGACCACACCCATTTCTATTTTCATGTCAGGCCCAAAATAGGCCAAAAATGGCACTTTGGCCAGACAAACCCTTGGATTGACAGACTTAAAACATGGTATGCATACACAACTTGCCTTTGGGGGTAACATGGGTGGGATCCCTCCTGGCTACACCTCCTTCTATGCCAAAAGAAGTACTTTTGAATAATACTTGGACTTTAGGAGTTAGATCCACGAACATATATATATATATATATATATATATATATATCCCCTATATATATATAAAAGGAGATGTCTGTCTGTCTGTCTGTCTGTCTGTCTGTCTGTCTGTCTGTCTGTCTGTCTGTCTGTCTGTCTGTCTGTCTCTGTCTGTGTGTCTGTCTGTCTGTATGTTTGTACCATCATTCCAGCATTCCAGCCAAACCTATGGGTAAATTTCTCTAAAACTTGGCATGATGATAGGTTTTGACACAACTTAAAACATGGGGTAAAAATTCTGGAAAATGGTTACCATGGAATGAGAAAAAGCCGAAAATGGCATTTTTTCATGAAAAACCCTTGGAACTATAGATCTAAAAGTTGGTATACATGTACAACTTCACTCTGGGAGTAAAATGTGCTGGGTCCCACCTGACCACACCTCTTTCTTTTCCTCTGTAAGGCTAAAAATGCCAAAAATGGTATATCAACAAAAACACTTGAACCTTAGGAATTAGACCATAAACCCATATATATTTGGAATTAATATTATCTGGGTGTTTTAATTACATGTATATGACCACACCCATTTCTGTGTTCATGCCAGGCCAAAAAGAAAGCAAAAATGGTACCTTCACCATACAAACCCTTGGAGCGACAAACTTAAAACATGGTATGCATACACAACTTGACTTGGGAGTAACATGGGCAGGATCCCTCTTTGCTACACCACTTCCCACCACTTCCCATTGGTGTGTAAAGAGAAAAAGTGCAACAAAAAAAAAGATTTCTGAATAAAGATTGGACCTAAGGAGCTAGATCCACAAATCTATTTTAATACATATATTTAGGTTTGTAGGTATGTATGTTTGTATGTGTCTAGGCATCACAGCTGAACACTGAAATCAAAACGGCTGAAATTTGGCATGTGCTCTCTAAGAATCCGAGTGAGCATTACTAAACATATGTAGGCATGGTAATGGGTGTGGTTTTTCCATAACCACACCCACAGGAATTTATTTGAGCCAAAAAAAAAAAAAAAAAAGTTAATCAGAAAACAATCAGGCAAAAAGTTGCCATGTGGTCTTCAACATATGAACCACATATGGGTGTGGATTGGCCATAACCACACACACTGGAAGTTGTGTTGGCTATTCAAAGCTAATCGGAGGACCTACTGGACTGAAATTTTGAATGAGGTTTCCAAGCAACTGGGTGAGCATTACTGATCACGTGTGTGTGTCAATGAGTGTGGTCTGGTCATTGCCACACCCATAGGACGTCATTATGCTTGCCAAATACTATTTATGGAACAATCAAACTGAAATTTTCCATATGGAGTCAAGTAACTGGGTGAGCATTATTAACCACATGTGGGTGTGGTAATATGTGTGGTTTTTTTTTAGGCACACCCATAGGAAGTTGTTTTAGCTGCCAAAAGCTAATTAAAGGACCAACCAGGCCGAAATTTGAGAGGCTTCTATAATGTTTCATGTTGACACTGGCTGTGCAGCGCTGGTTAAATGCTGCTAGTATATATATATATATATATATATATATATATATATTGGTTTGTATCTATGTTTGTATGTATGTGCGTCTAGGCATCATAGCCAAATTTGGCATGTGCTCTCCAAGAACCCGGGTGAGAATTATTAAATACATATGGGCATGATAATGGGTATGGTTTTGTCATAGCCACACCCACAGGAAGTTATGGCTGAAAAGTTGATCAAGAGACCAATCAGGCAAAGATTTGGCATGTGGTCTCCAAGTATCCAGGAAAGCATTATCAACCATGTATGTATGGGTGTGGTTTGGCCATAGTCACACCCACTGGAAGTTATTTTGGCTATTAAAAGCTAATCAAACAACCAACCAGACGAAAATTTGGAATGATGTTTCCAAGCAACTGGGTGAGCATTACTAATAACGTGTGTGTCAATGGGTGTGGTCTTGCCATTGCCACACCCATAGGATGTCACTATGCCTGGCAAAACCCATCTGTGGATCAATCAAACTGAAATTTAGCATATGGACTCCAAGTAACTGGGTGAGCATTATTAGCCACGTGGGTGTGGAAATGTGTGTGGTTTGATATTAGCTGCACCCACAGGAAGTTATTTTGGCTGCCAAAAGCTAATTAAATGACCAACCAGGCCAAAATTTGAGTAGATTCTATAATGTTTCATGTTGACATTGGCCAATAACACCGGGTATATGCTGCTAGTTCTCCCTAAGTTGGTCCTGTGAGCAACCACTGAAAATTTCAGGGCGATTGGTCCAGGCATCTGGGAGAAGATAGAGAATATACATACTACAGAAAAATTGAAAATTATAGATTATAATTAAACACAATATTATTAATTTTATGTCACCAATATTAAATCACATTTATATATTAACTATCACATTAAATTCTAAATACAGATGGGCATAAATATACACAAGCACAACACTCTAATAGATAGGATGTGAACATCCAGTTGCTTCCAAATATCATCTCTTGCTAATTTAGTGGTTAACTTCACTTCAACATGTGCAGTTCCTTTTTCATTTTATAATAATAATAATAATAATTTTGTTTTTACAACATACAGAGTTACAGTGGCACAGTATAAATTTGTTTCATGATGAATTAGTTAGTTGTTGTCAGTCTACCTTCAAGAACTGGAGTAGCTGTATTATTTACTTATAGCTTACTACTAGTGATACTAAACATAATAATTCATACAGACAAGTGTGGATAACATTTATAGCATGTTCAACTAAAGTGATATGTACATGTGCAGTTCGGGTTAAAGTTCTGAAGGAAGTGATCCCACATCAACTCATAAATATTTCTTTTGGAGCAATTTATTGAGAGTGACAGATCCTGTGAAGGTAATTTATTCCACAAACATATAATTCTATTAAAATAGAAGTGCCAGAATGCATAAAGTCCAGTCTGAATTATTGGTTGTAGATCTGTTTGAGTTGTTGGAAAATGAAACAGCCTTTGATGTTGAAATTTTCAGTGGGCTTTTTAAACTTTTGACAAAGAAAATTGTCATTTATCTCAATCCAGTACATTGGGGGCAGTAGCTCCAGCTTAATTAGTCTTGATTTATATTTCATGTCCTGATCATTGAGGATATTCTTTGAATATCTTCAATATTTTAATATAGTCCTCCTTTATTTTCTGTGTTGTCTTTTCAATTAACTCGACATTTGCATCTCCTATGTCAGGTTCATTTGCCATTACTTCAGCCTCAGTTTCAGCTATAAGTGGGAGTCTTGGTCATCCTTTCCATTCTATTCTGGCCAGTACATGTCTCATCATTTGAAGGTTTTCTTATTGTTACTGTACTCCATATTTATGCAAGGAGACCTGTCTAGATTAATACCCTCAGTCACTAAAGATGAAATGAGGTCAACAAAGCATGAGCGTATCTGCCTCCAAGCTCATTTGATAACCCTTACCTTAACTGATAGAGGTAAAGGGTCAGCTAGTGAGACCATCTATGCCTAGTGTGGACAGCTCCAGGTATTACAGACCTCAGTTGATGAATGTCAAAGAAATATAGAGTAGGAGATTTCTTTATCTCTCTGCCTCACTAGTGGCACTGGATTACAAAACTAAATTATTCACCATTACTGTACATAAACCACAGCACACTCCTAGCCTGTTAAGGTAAACTAAACAGACTCCAACAAGATAGCCACAGTAATAATTTTGGCGATAACTACACCCACCTATGGGTTCACACTGACCAGCTGAGGTTGATGGGTTGTGTGAGAACTAACTAAATTATTTATCATCAATACCTATATGTCACTACCTATAATCATAGATTTAATACTCAGAAGGGGGATTGGAAACGAGTATTTTTGCAAATACAAGGCTGATGCCATCCTCATTATAATGCTGGTTGATGCTTCCAATGCTTTCAATACCATCAACAGACAAGCAGCATTACATAACATAAAGGCAATTTGTCCACCTCTTCACCAGATTCTAGTGAACACATACCAGACTCCAATTAGGTTCATCATCTGTGGAGATGGGGAGATCACCTCCTCAGAGGGTACTACACAAGGTGATCCATTAGCCATGGCCATGTACGCCCTAGCTATAAAACCATTGATTGGGAAACTGAAATTGGATTCTCCAAATGTGAAGCAAGTCTGCTATGCAGATGATGCTTCTGGTGCTGGCACTTGTGAAGAGTTGAAAACATTCTGGAACACTCTGCAAGCCCAAGGTGAAATATATGGATACCACCCAAATGCCAGCAAAACACATCTCGTGATAAAACCAGAACATGCTGAGAAGGCTAGGGAGTTATTTGCTGGTAGAGGCATCAACATCACCACAGAGGGAAAGCGACTGCTTGGAGCTGCTGTTGGTTCCAGATCATTTACTGAAGAATACATCACAGCCAAAGTGTTGAAGTGGTCAGATGAGATCAAACAGCTGGCTGATATGGCCAGAACTCAACCTCATGCAGCCTACTGTTCCTACACTCACGATCTATCCAGTCCCTGGACCTTTCTGTCATGCACCATTCCAGACATTGCTGACCTGCTTCAACCACTGGAGGAAGCTATTCAACAACATTTAATCCCTATCCTTACTGGTCATCCATCCTGCTCAAGTGTGGAGAGGGATCTATTGGCCCTCCCAGTCCGCATGGGTGGTAGGGATTGGTCAACCCAGTATCTTCATCTCAGCATGTATTCAATGCATCTTTGCAATTAACATCACCTCTGGTTTCCACCACTGCAAGCCAAGACCAGAATCAAAGAGTTGATATAGGCAGAGATATAGAGATCAAGGCATCAATAAGACAGTCAAACCAGAAACATTGGCTGCAAAAATCCAGGAATGTTTGTAACCAACTCTCCCCACAGCTGAAACATTATGTTGATCTCGGCAAGGAAAAAGGTGCCTCTTTATGGCTCTCTGTATTTCCACTGGATGATCACGGTTTTTCCCTTCACAAGGGTGCATTTGGTGATGCAATATGCCTGTGTTATGGCTGGAAATTGCCAAATACTCCTACCAAGTGTAACTGTGGCTCTCCCTATTCTACTGATCATGCCATGATTTGTCCAATGGGTGGATTCCCTACAATAGGACACAATGAATTGCATATTACAGCTTCACTGCTTTCTGAAATTTGCCACAATGTAGCCACTGAACCCCGACTTCAACCTCTCAGTGGTGAATCAATGACCTATCAAACAGTGATCACTACTGATGATGCTCATCTTGACATTCATGCAAGAGGTTTCTGGTCTGCTATCCAAGATGCATATTTTGACATAAGGGTTTTCCACCCTAATGCACCAAGCAACAATTCAGGAACCATCCCAACAACTTATAGAAAACATGGGAACATTAAGAAACGGGCATATGGCCAACATGTAAGGAATATTGAACATGGGGTTTTTACTCCTCTAGTGCTTTCCACCACTGGGGGAATGGGTCATGAAGCCACCACTTTCTATAAAAGGCTTGCAGATATGCTCACTTCCAAGGGACAGAAGTCCTATTCCATTATCATCAGTTGGCTGAGATGCAAATTATCCTTTGCTTCCATCAGGGCATCCATCATGTGCATCAGTGGAACAAGATTATCAAAGAATAAGCCCCTTAATGCAGATTCAGATATCACCTTAGCAACAACAGAAGGAGGCATCCCAAGAGATTAACATTATTCCTCCTTGACATTATTTCTCCCTCTCTTTCCTTATTTTATTGTTGTTCATTTTTGATCATGCTTGTTATACTTATTTGCTTGGGGTTATAATGTCTCCCGTGTAATTTTGTCTGGGTAGAGCGCAGCTGCGTGGGCAATACATGAATAAACAGCAGCTAATAGTAAATTCCAGATGGTTTTTGTTTTGAGTGAGGAGTAATAATAGTGTTTCTTTTTAGCCTAAAATATATTTTTTTTAGTAAGAAGCTGTGTTCTTCAAATGATATGGGTAAGAGGTCTAAAGATTAGCAGCAAATATAAATAAATACAAATAAACTTGTTTTTTTTAAACTTTTGTCTTTTAGAAACTGATAGTCCTGCAGATGTACTATCCAGGTCACTTTGTATGGACTTGAATGATGAAGGATTCAAATTTCCTCCCCAAGGACAGCAGAAGCACTATAAATGGCAGAAGAACTGATGGCCTGGTGCCAAGATAAAGCACACAAAGAATTATTCATACTGTTTATACAGTGGCTGGTAGGTGCTGTAAAGACTTGTCTCAATGTTCCCTCCAGGACAGCAAGGTTATGAAGTCAGAAGATATGGAAGCATTATCACACATCAAGATTTTCTAAGCCATTCAAGGAAGAGTGGGATAAGTTCCTCCTGACATCCTTGTGCCAGCCTGCGCTACCCACATTCTATCAATATGTATCACACTGTGTTTTTAATAGTTTGTTGGAATTAGAACTAAAATTTACTGAAATCAACCAAATTATTAAGTCAGAAGCAACATGTCCCATGCCCTTGGAAGAGGAGAATGCCTTATGTTATGTTGGAGGATACGCTTACCACAAAGTAAGGGATAAAATCATAAAATCAAATGTGAAGGACAAGGAATTAATATTCTTTTGTTTTGAACTTTGTGGGGATGAAGATGGTAAATGTAGTACGGAGGAGTGAACCAATTTAATAGATAGGGGAGGTCTGTGGCATATTAATGAATGTACTTCACTGTTTTCTCAATATTGGAAGATGAAATAAGAAGACACCTGAAAGTTGCCGCCGTCTAAAGTCTTAATGAAGAAACAAAGAATACTATCCTTAAAGCATCATAAAAAATTGGGATTTGAGGTTTCAGTGTAACCTTATGACAGCAAATGCAGATGCCTCCATTGGGATGGAGCTTCTCCACCAGATTAGTGAACTTTATGTAACTCTACGTGGATTTGGATTTGCAAGTTTTTGTTTAGAACTTTACAAACAATGCAGCAAAATCCAATTCAAAAACCTAAATCTCTATGCAAGAAAGTAACCAATATGGAGGACCACTGTGACTAGAGATCAAATCATTGACATTATATCTCTTAAATATAAATTATAAAAATCATTGAGACATAATAGCACTTCTATCATCAACACTTATCACTTGCATAACAATATCTTTTGCATATAAAATTATTTACGTAACCAAATTATTGATGCATAATATCATTCATATATAATATTATTGGTGCATAACAATTATAACAATATAATAATGATCTTTACTGAATCATGCATGATGTTGTTATTCTTTCCTTTTGGTGAAACAATCTGTTGCTGTGATTAAAATATATTCTTCTATGCTCAGTCGAGTTTCTTCAAAAGATTGGGGGGGGGGGTGCAGGGGGCTTAATGTAAGAATAGTACCAATATATTATAGATATTTCAGTCTATTGCTGTGACTATGATATGAAATGAATAACAAGTTTTTCCAGGTTTTGTGCAACATATTACAAGTGAGTGGTTTTACGTTTATTTAGTGTACATCTATCAATTTCAGTGTAGAGTAGCACAGGTAGAATCAACAATTTTGAGAGCCTGTGTTCTGTAAGAATTTTGCCACACTGGGGCTTTCTTTCACCCTTCCTCTTTGACGTCTCCCAAAAAAGTTCTCCAATGGGTCCTGACAAATCTTGTTACTTAGGAATGCTGTCACACTAGGAATGGTGAAGACATATTCCACCAATTCCACAAGAGCATGTCCCTTCCATTATATTTAAAAAGTTGGCAACTATACGCTAGAACAGCCTCAAACTCAGCCAGTTGAAGGAGTTGCTGGGTCTATTATAACTCATGCAAAACAGTAGAAATTAAAAATTTCATTCAACTTCACTATGTTTTGATAGACCCCATAAACTTTTTACTAGAGGGAGACAAAAAAATAGGCCAACATACCCTCAGGTTCACACTCAAACCCACCACACACCAAAACAGCATAAGCTAACAGTGAATAATTAGGCTTAATACTAAATGCCAAACCCTCTAGACCATGAATTATTTAAAAACAAAACGGTAGACTTTGTAGTTAGCTTAGAATAGGTACACAAAAATATCCACCTCACACAAAACCTGCAGTTTCTCGGTAACTTAGTCACAAATGAATACAATTCTTGGCTTTCTCGGCTGAATTGGCTGCAAACTAGGATTTCTTAACGTTTGAAACAACTCCTTCACCAAGAAAAAGATCGCACATATTTCAGCTGGTGTAAAAAAAAAATAAAAAAAATAAATAAATAAAAAAAAATAATAATAAAAAAAAAAAATAAATAAAAAAAAATAAAAAAATAAAAAAATTATTGCGGATAAAGGCTTCAGCAGGAAATAATTAAGGTACCTGCTCACGTGCAGCCGTTTCAATCCCCCTGCCGGGTATTAAATCTATGCTATAATTATGTCACAATTTACAAAATTTATATAAATTTTTTTTTTTTTTTTTTTTTAATTAACATCACGTGACAAACTGGAACCGCACCTTTTCTTAAAAACCGCTCCCCAATACCTGAGAGCACATCTATTTCTGTACCTGCGCAAGCGTGTTGAAAGTGCCGCTTTTACAGTTACCACGTGCGGGGGAAGAAGTGAAAGCGGAGCCATTTTTTTTCCTCTTCAGTGTAGTTTTTGAGCGTGTAGAAGATCGGGAGAGTGTCCAAGTACGTTAACTCCGTAATGGCTTCACAAGGTTCGTTTGCTTTTTTCCTGCTTAGCTAATATAGTAAATTTTGTACGTTAAACGTTTGAAAAAAAAATTTGTTTTGAGCCCTCGGGCAACAGAGTCGTGTTTCGAGAGTTAGTGTTTTAGGGTTTAGTCCTACCTGTTTTAGACTGGGGTTGGTAATATTTAATGTTTGTAATGGTGTTGGGACCAAGACTCCCCAAAAGTGAATCATTGTGCTCTGTCTCTATGGCAACCTGAATGACCTTATCTGAGCAGAGCTAGTCTCATGGGAGCCCTAGCTTCCCCCAAGTCGGGAGGGCAATAACTTTCTGGATGAGAGGGTCTAGTGTTCTTGGAGCTGAGGCTACCATTCCCCCCCTCCCCCTTACCCTGGATGAGAGGGGAACCATGCTAAGTGTGTATTGCAGGGACTCCTGTGGTTTTGATTGTTTTGTGTGTGTTTTTTTTGTAAAACATTTTGTGCATAAGATGCTGGACTGCCTCACAATTATGCTCATTGTTTTGTATTAATTTGTGCAAATATAAAACCAACCACAACACTGTTAATTACATTCCAGTGGGACAGATTTTGTTACTGCAGGCACATCCAGATCCTTTCGAGGAAGGGGTGGCCTGCCAAGCTAGCTCCCTGCCCCATCCCACCTGTAATTCTCTTGGGGAAGGGGATTTGTTTGGAGGACTGACTGGAGTGGTTTGTTCTGAGCCCTGCAACATGAAATGGATATAATTATATATGCTGATCCTTGAGTGTAAACCAATAAGAGTGTTAGAGTATTACTTGTGCTTTTTTTTTTTTAATGTATTGGCAAGACTCAATGTGACAATATTGGTCACTGAAATAAACTGGACTTCTATTGGTCTATTCAAGCATTTATTTTTTTTGTGTCGAAATAGAAATTTTTGAACAAGCATTTGGTGGATGCCTGGGGTCAGCATATTTTGAAGTAGATCCAATCAATCTTATCTTCCTCACTCCATGGGTACCAATTTCATGTAAATGAATTATAGCAGTGAGGCAATACATGTTGGACAGTGAGTGGATGTGTAAACTTTGTGGCTCGAGATTGAATTCATCTCACAGAGATCGACCACCAATAGAGGTGTTGTATCGAGGTGTGGCATATTTCATTTTCAATTTGCTGAGTGTTCATGGACTCAATTCCTCTTCCCAACCCAAGACTGCCTTGGATATGTGGAATTTTTCTAAGCTACCAAAGTGTATCTGAAAATATTTCAACTTATTGGCTTTCATGTGATGTTTTGGTATTTGCATCAAATTTTGAAATTTTTTATAAATGTGTATAGATGGCACCTCAAAGTTCGAGCTTAAATCAGTAGTCAATCTGTTGCTATGACATTTAGGTTAATTAATATTACCATAAATCACTGCCCCCTTTTCCAAGGGGTTCAGAATACACTGCCAGTCGGTCATAGCGTTATAAAGAAAACCCGCCAAAAAATTAAATAATGGGTTGGCACTATGAGTTCTCCCATGCCGAAATCATTCATGGAGGGGGCAAACATTTATTTATTTGGAGAGCAGTTAAGCAGGTGGATCCTAACACCCTCAAGATGCAGAAAAGTTCTGTGCTGATCCTGATATTATTGTATTGCACTTCTTGTGTAGTTGCTGATGGAGATCATTAATTTTTTCATATCTCATCTAAGATGTGAAAAAGTTATTGGCTAGTGATCAATCACAGCATTGATCACCTCATTATTTTGGTGTTATAAACGTTATCTCATATTTTGTTGGTATGAGCATTTGATATGCTCATAGCGATTGTGGAATATATGTCGTAATTATGTGTAATTATACTTCGATATCTGCATCTTCGTCATGCAGAACTTCTAAGTGTGAATGAAGGGCTTTTTATTTTTGTTGTGCCTTCTGGTGTGTTTGTTCACTGATTTATTTTTTGTTTTCTCCCTCTATAGGTTATGTGCCAACTGGTTATGCCCAGCAAGTTCCACAGCCACCTACAGCGTTAGTTCTTTTTTTCTATTATTAATTTATTTATTATTTTATTTAGTATTTATTTGTTTCATAGTTGTAACAATATGTTATGGCATGTCATGATTTGAATCATAAAGATACTTTCTTTTTTGTCGCTAGATTGTGTCAGATGTGTTGTGGATCGGTCTTTGCTTTGCCCAAAGTGTAATTTGAATGACTAAACGCTGTGAATAAGGATTCTTTGAGGATTCTTTTACTGTAGCAGCTGTTGCTGTGATACACACAGGGAGCTGTTGCTATGATATATTTCCTGTTTTAAACAATGGGATTCAATCACCTGACCATATCTGTTTAGATTGAATCACCTCACCATATCTTTTTGTTTGTGCCTTTGTAACTTTTTCATACCTTTAGCTTGCCCTTTTACTTTTTAATTAAGCTTGGGATTCTGTCTTGTCTGGAGATTCATTATTACACAATCATCAAATTTGCATGGCACGAAGATTTGGTTTCATGTGCAGGAAGGTTCATATGCATGTGTCAAATGATTGGTTCACCATGAGTGTATATACATTGTTTTTTCTGTTATATTTCGTGTCGGTTAACTTTTTTGGCTTCGCACTACCCATATATTGTTTCCTCTTAGTTATGGTCAAGTAACTGGCGAAGTTCCTGCTCCACCTCCTCCACAAGCTGGAGCTGTGTCCTCCATGGCTTATGGTAATCATGATTATTACAGTAGAGTAGTACTGGGTAAATGACAATGAGTGAACTGGTTTCTGTGGTGGGCATCATTTGGAGTGCATCATTTTGGTTGCACAGCTGAAGCAATTGGTGGAAATGTAGTGAGATGTGCCATTTTATATGCCAAATTAGTGGGAATTGCTATTTTGAAATATGGTGATGGTATGTTATTTCATCCTACTCTGAACTAAGCTTTCTACTCATCAAGCATTTGCGGGAGAGATGTCCAGGGTGTTTTATCAGTGGGGGGGGGGGGGGGTGTGGAAGAAGGGGCAATGTCTCCCATAACCCCCCTCTTGTATAACGGGTACTTTTCTAGTGTATAGAATTAATAATTGTCCATTGGATTGAGATTTTAAAATTGTTGGACAGATTACAGCAACAGTGCCTATCAGCAGAGCGGTGCATCCAGCACTTACACCCAAGCTTCACAGCAGGGTACGTTGCCAAGTTCGTACTATTCCGTTCCTGCACCTTCCAGTGGTGGTGCTGCAGGCTACGCCAGCCAGGCAGGCTCCACTGCCCAGCCACCAACTATGCCTGCCACGTCTGTGTCGTACTCATACAATACTGGTGTATCGGGTATGCCCTCCAACCCTCCGGCTATGAATTACTCTGGATATGCTGCTGCTCCAGCAGCTGCTGCGCCTCCACCACCACCGATGACTGGTGCTGATGGGGGTCAGTACAGTGTGCGCCCTCCTCCACCGCCTAGCCAGACTGCTGGGACTGAGGTGGGTCTATCTCATTGTGGTCACAGCAACATCATCTGGTTTGTGTTACGTTGTATGAATATTGTAATTACATGGTTTCATTTGTTTGCTGATGGTGTGCAAAATAAATCAAGGCAATGAGATATCTAAAATCAAATTATTGCACTGAGCACCTGGCAGGGTTTTTTTAGGCGGGCATTCCCCCCCCCCCCCCCTGAGTATAATCATTTTGCACTATCATAGTGCAAACATTTACATGCATATATACTGACGCGTGTATGTTCCCCCTCACAGACAACTATCTCTATTTCGTGAAAAAATTTTCTTTTTAAAAAATGCCTGCCTGGGTATGTATAACTTGGTTCAAGATGTGGGGCAAATCTTGCAATTATGTTGCTTCCAACTGGTTCAGCCAGTCAGTCTTCCACTCGTGGGAAAAGACTGAGGACATTTTGTAGACTTGGAAGGAAGAGGTGAGTTAATATTGTTCTGGCAGGGCATCGAGCAAAGTGGCTGATAGGGAAATACCCATGGGATTCATGTGGGATAGCCTTAAAGAGCTTAACAACAGAGGTCCTGCTAAAAGTTAAGAACAGTATTTGAAACCAATTCTGCTATCATGGATAAGATTGTGATAGACAAAATGATGTAGAACCATCCACTGCTATAATTTGAGGTCTGCGTAGGCATGCAGGCCTGTAGATTCATTAATTATTCATGAGATATCTAATATGTACCATCACTTTGTTGTCACTCATCCCCTACCCTTAATCTTATTGCCAAATGAAAGCTTAGTTCAAATGCTTTCCAAGGTTTTTCTTGATGACATGTTTAAGTGTCCCACATTCCCATGTATCAGAAGATCTATTTTTAACAAATTACAATGTATGGTGAAGAAAGAGCCTTTTCGAGACTAGTGAAGGGTTACACAGAAGAGTAGTGAATGGTGCAAAGAAATGATCAACCCAATTGCATGCATCACAGTGACTAGAGCAAGGCTCAAGGGTGGCAGGTCTCAGCTAGTATGTATAAATTACATACTCATGCCAATACATGCCCAAAAAGTACAGTTATACGTATTTATTTAGTTAGAACCAAAATGACACTACATTATCAATTTGCTACTTATAAATCCACAAGAATATTACTCATGTGCAATCTCCTGGGGTGCATTGTATGAAAAGGATCAACCACTTCATTTAAATCAATCTTGTGATTGTAATGAGTATGCATCAAAGCTAAAGACGTGAATCTTTCCTCAGTCGTTGTGCAGCGCATATAATTACAGAGACGGCGAATAGTATTGGCATTCCGCTCACATTCATGAGGTCACAGGTATAGTGCACACAATTTTTAACAAAACAAAAATGTTAGGAAAAATCAATTCATTACACATCTTCATAGTGGCAGAGCAAGTAGAGGGAACATCACCATCAGGGTTAGATGTATACATATGCTTCCATAAAGTCAACAGTAACTCTCTCTTTTTTACAATTAATGAAGGCACAGGACAAGTAGCAAAGACGCTGTTTTCGCATGCGAAGAAAAACGAGATTCTAAATCTGAAATAATATTATCTATAAATGGTATAGCTACATTAATTTTATACCATTCCTCTACTGTACATGCTACTGCCTTAGGTCTTTCTCTGCTACTACAACTTCTGGGCTTACTCGGTTCTATATTAACAGCTGTTGCCATTCTCTTGGCATGTTCGGGAAAATTGTAAAAATTGTTATCAATATTTCGTCTCAATGATGGCTGAAAGGTCACTATGCCACTAATTCCATTATATGTATCTACTATATCTAACGTTTCACCTTGTAGTTTTACAGTAATTCCTGCCAAATGGGAAAGAAAATTATATGCAAATCCAAAACTATACAACATGGACGTAGCTTTAGTTTGTGACTCAGGGTCCCAAAAAGCTGAAGCAAAGTCCGTGCTAAGACTTTCCTTGTGCAGTCTTGAGTCCAATGACCTCAAATGCGATGACAAGAAACTTAAAACAATTATGGAAATGTTTGATATGCAGTGTGCCTTGCAGCCTGCCTAATTTTACACAAGTCTAAAAGAGGTGCCCTCTTATTAGAGTCCACTACATTAGCACTAACTATTTTTGATTAAAAGTTGATTCCGTTTAGGACTATATAAGAAAACATACACACATTTTTAATTTTATCTACAGCATTTTGAATTATAGGTATACTACAAGATTAATTACAAGGTTTAAGCAGTGCCTGGCACAATGGGTATGTACAGCTAATGGGTAATGTTGCCATATCATTGTTTGCAATCCAATCCGCTCACTGGACATCTTCGATGCTCCATCATACCCTTGTCCTCAAACGTTTTTAACACCCAGACCTAATCGGTTAAGACTATCAAGGACACAAGTAGCAATAGCTTGACCAGTAACTCTAGTCAAAATAGAATACTGCAAAAAACCCTCTCTTATGTCACGGTTAGAGTTTACAAACCGAACACAGAGGCATTACCTCTTTATTAAAAGAAGTTATCTCATCTACCATTATCGAAAAATGTTTCGCACTTATAACTTCATTAACTAAATGTTTCTGGATTACGTTCTTACCTATTATATTAATTTATTTATTTTGTATATGCGGTGATACGTAAGACACATTCTTTAGCTTAGGACTTTCTGAGCATTTATGGCGGGGTCATGCTTAACCAATAGCTTCATCAAGGCCAAAAAAATTCCCTGGGTTCCCAGTAGGTCCAGATACCTCACAATCTTCTCGAAGTGCTATGCATTGCTGCCCACAAAATAAAAATGCACTCAGCATAACATCAAATTATGTGTCTATTCTCCTTAATATATATTTTTTTATATAGAATTAATACATACATCTACATTTTTCTCTGGATTCTCCACAGATTGAAGAAAGGCACTAGCGTCTGCCATTGCATTATGATGGTACTGATTAAAGGAATGACCACCTACTATCTTATTCACCTTGACCCATTTTTTAAAAGGCGTATTAACTAGAACTCCGTATTTACTCCTATCTTTTTTAAACAAACTACAGAAAATACAAACCCACCATCCAATACCTTACTATATACCCACCAAGAATAATTTTTTTGCCATTTTGCCTGAAAGCACCTGTTACAACCAGCGCTATACTCCTCGGGGAAAGGGAAAGTTTCAGAGGGAACAAAATGATGTCATAGACTTGATCTTTATCCAAAGACTTTACCATATTAATTTCTACTTCAGCAGTGGTCTTATTCAGTTTAATGAACAAACCAACATCATGACCTTCTTGAGACCAACTATCAATATTACCATCTAATCTAGATCTAAATTTACACTACTGGTTGCAGTTCCCAAGCTAGGGTTGTCACTGACACAGGTATCATCAGAATTTTTAATTTCAGGCACACCGCTCACATTAGCAACACTATCACTGCTGACACTAGAAATGGGCAGTGAACATTGCAACTTAAGATACTTCCTAAGACCTCCTCCACTCCTGGAAGATGCCCTCTTCCTCCCAGCAAGCCTAAACTCAGTATCCAGTTTTCCTAAACTATTTGCATCAAAACTTCCTTAAGTTGCAGCAGATAATCCCAAGCTAAGATCTTCATGGATAAGTGACTGTGTATCATCAAAATTATTAACTACACCTACATGGCTCACATTAGCAACACCATCACCACTAGCAGAAGTAGGACATGAACACTTCAGCTTGAAGTTGTCAAAAAGACCACCACTTTTGATAGCAGCCTTCTCGCTCCTAGCGAGCTTTGCTTCCATCTTACCAAACAAAAAAACATTAGGACACTGGTCACAGTAAGTTACACGCAACAGGGGTTGAGAGGCACAGAGAGAACTTGGATTAAATTGGATACACTACAAAAACTGAACCATCAGGAACACTTCAAAACTGAACACGAGGCTCGTGACTCTTGCTGTGTGTGCCTGTGTGTGTAATGAAAGGGGGAATTATTATTTCTTTAAATTATTTATTTATATTATTGTTGTTTGTTCATTTATTATTATTATTATCTTTTTCTCTTTTTTTTTCTTTTTTTTATCCAAAAGAGGGGGGTTCGGTTGAACCCCGCCTGGCTACGGGACTGGCATGTTATCGTGTGTTTTGCTGTTGTTGTTTTTACTACAAGACGTGTAGATTGATAATGATGATACTAAGTATAAATGTTCCATGTAGCCCCTAGATATGACCAAAAGATTTGGTTTAGATAGGGCTAGAGCTAGGACAAGCATTTCTTTTCAACAGTTTAAGCAATTCCGGTGAAATGCCATCTGGCTAAAATAAAGAAATGGCGCACTGGTGTGGACCTATTCTTTTTTAAGCTTGGCATGACTGTTCTCTATGTAGTTTCTGTGTAATGTGGGAGCTAATATCATCTGAGGGATTTACTTTTTTGTTTATAATTTGATATCGTGATGGTCCTGTTCTCATGTTAATTATTTCACCATCTCCTTATTCTCTCTATTTCATTCTGTCCAATCCATCGTTTTGTCTTTTCCGTGTGTATGGTATTGAGATGCAACATTAATAGATATTACAGATATATATATTTTTTTTAAGTCGATAGAAAATTAGTGACAGATGCCAGAGTGTTTGCTATTTCGGTGATGTAAACCATGATAGCAAAATTAATGGGGGAATGAGTCAATGAGAGAGTTAATTGTTGTAAATGCGTGTGTTATGTGAATATACACTGATCCAGTGGTCAAAGATGGAACTTGCCGTTAAACTAATTTTTTCTTCTTGAATTTCTAGGTTGGCTATGGGCAGACTGGGACTGCTCCTTCTGGCCCTATCCTTCCTCCACCAAGTTTTGGTCGCCCGCCAGTAGATATGAGTGGTCCTCCCCCTAGTGGAGGTGGTTACAATTACCCTCAAGGACCCCCTCCTAACATCCCCCAGGGTCCCCCTCCTCCATCGAATACTGGAGGATACGGTGTTGGGCCTCCTCCGAACATGGGCACTCCCCCTAATATGGGTGGTTTACCTCCTAATATGGTTGGTCCTCCGAACATGGGAGGTCCACCAAGCATGGGAGGTCCTCCTCCAAGCATGGGGGGACCTCCTCGTGATAACGGCAGTGGTGGTAATTACGGTGGCTATGGCAACAGAGGAGGGCGGTAAGACTTGCTACATGTTATAATGTTATGGCAGTAATCATTCCATGCATATGTACATTTGGGTTTCCCTTTAAATTCCATTGCAGGGTGGATACGCTGGTCAAATGGTGTTATTACTAATTTATATATTTTTATTTTTAAAAATTATAATTTAAAATCAGAGCACATCCCACTGCATTCCCTCCCTTTCCCATTTGAATAAAAAAAAATTTGCTTAAGACTATTTGTGCAGTATTTATGATTACCAAATTCTCTTTATTTATTTTTTTTTAATATCGGAGCTATCCGTTCCATACATTCAATGGACTTGTAAATCTAAAAGGTATGAACATTCGTGCATATGTTTTTGATTAATGGATAAATTATCGATTTTTTTCTTTTTCTTTTCTTTTCTTTTTTTTATGCAAGCCCAGTGTTGCTTAGCCTTAGTTCATTGAATCATGTTAGTAGTTTAGTGAGCAGCAGTTTTTAATGTGGTCCGAGTATATTTATAGGAAACCAAGAAGGTATTCTCCAGGAGATATGGCATAAAATAGAGTGGTTGACTCCAATTGTGAACATCGCTAGCCAGTGGTATTATGAGTTAACTGAGCAATACTGGGCTTAGCATCATATATTGAACAGTTAAACAATTATTTGCATGAATTTATTAGCCATCTTTACATACATTTTTTTTCCTTTATTTCAACATTTTTATTACTTTTTTTTTTTTTTTTTTTTTTTTTTTTTTTTTTTTTTTTTTTTTCCTCCCCCCAAGTTTTGTGTGTGCATGGATAATTTTGTGTGTGTGTGTGTATATATATATTTTTTGTTTTGTTTATTAATTGTAAATCTATTATTTTTGTGTGTAAGCTCACTAATTAGAAATATACAGTTTTCAATAAATAGTCAAAATTGCGATGAATGGCTTTCAACGTGATAGTCTGTGCAGTAAAAACCGTACCTTCTTCAGGTAAAGATGAGCAAATGATGTAGGGCCTCTGCAGCTTAGAGTGCAAAGTCTTACCAGCAATAATTATGATAGTATAAAGGGAGACTAAGTGTTTAGAGCTTTCTCATCAATCAATACAAACAACTTTTGTTCCAACTAGGAATTAATACACTGATAATATTCCTGACTAGCTGATAGAAGATATGGATGCATAGATGCAGAAGATATGGATGCATAGATGCAGAAAATATGGATGTATAGATGCTTGTCTGTCTAGTCAGTATTTTGCTAAGTGACCATTCCTCTTGCAGACCTATACCTTTTGGAGACCATCTTGCTTCTTGCAACTTCTACTAAAAAAATTCACTAAGTGCTTGTAATCAAACTGGATGAATTTATTCGCTTTTGTGATTTCAAGTGGAAAAATGGGACCCTATCTAGGAGTTCATGTTTTTAAAGTGTTAAAGGATCGGTCTTACCATATAGCTTGTAAACATTTATTTCCTGTAATGGTTATCATGTTCCGTCAAGTTCGAATATTACTGGATGCATACTTGTTGCTTCCTCTCTCTTTCTTTTTGTTCTTCTTTCTTTTTTAAGTTGACAACCTTGTCTTAATATTTGACTAATTAAAACTCAATTCACTACAAGATGGATAATGGTGTGGTCGTATTTATGGTCATAGTTACATTTTTGCAATTATAATTGGTTTTTGCCGTTGATTGGTCTATTAGTGTTGAAAGAAATCATGGGTGTTACTGTTGTGGTTTGCAGATATGTATTTGCTATCTCAGTCAAATGTCATTTAAGAAAATACCCATTGCTTATTTGATGTCCTAGCACATGAATTATCCAATACATGAGTGTTCCAGGGTCTTGACGAGAAGATAAGTGGACAGGGTTTTGTTGGTTGACTTGTAGTTGAGTATTTTTTAGGAAGTAAAGCAGGAAGTCTGTGCTTGTGCATACTGTATTCTTACATTTGCTTGTGATCAGGGATTGGAAGAGGGAATTCTGGTATTTGATTTGGTTCTTTGATATATCATCTTTCAGCCAATCTATCAATTTTGTGGTTTTATAATAAATTAGAAAGTATCCATCCTACAGATGGAGACCACCACCCAACCCTCCTGAAGGATATTTTAGCATAGCACCTGTCCTATGTCCAGAAACAAAGCCCTCTTAATATATTTGTAGCTATGTTGCTCGCAATCTCATCCCAGACACTTGGACGTACACGGCTCAAAAAGAAGTAAAGAGGGGGGGGGGGGGAAGAGATGAAGTGGTTTGGTCACAGTTTTGATGTGACCTATGTGTGTACTACAGTTCAATTATGGTTTGTAGTAGGTGGGGTGGTTTACTCAGGCCTTGAATTGAGACCAAGAAATTTGAAGGGGAGGGGAATAGCCCCACAAGTAGTTTTAATCCAATCTTCACCAAACTTCCTTATACAATACCCCGGGTGACCCCTATCAACCCCTGAAAAATTGTGCCTAATTGTCTGGAAAGAGTTAGCAAACAAACTGATCTTCACCAAACTTCATTATTAATTCTCCAGGGTGGCCCTCATCAAACTCTGAAAATTTTAGCCTTTTCGGCCCAATCGTCTGGGAGTACACTTAACAATCAAACAAATTGATAACTATTAAGATTATTCTATCGACAACAACAAAAATTTACACTATTTCTTCATCAAGTGGCCCTCTGGCCTCAGACCTGCTTGGGTTGTGGAAGTGAAGAAGATATCCTTAACTTTTATGCTTGTGAACTATTTGCTCTTTTAGTGGCCTCAAATAATACATTCTCTGTTGCAGCTTTGTACGTTTGTTTATAGAGCATAAAAATGCTTGACGTGCTATTGCTATATTATTAAAAATTATTCGTTAAAGGTCAACGGCCACCTCCAAACTTACTGCATTCTGTCTTGTGAATGAAAATTTTTCTTAACATTCAGATATATTTATTCAAAAAGTGTTTTGTTTTTATTGATTTTTAACATAATTAGTCAAAAACAATCTCATTTTACTTACAAATTGGTTGGATTTTTTGTTGGTTTTTAAAAGCGGAAATACATGTTGTCTGTCATTTTCCCTTATATTTAATTATTCAAGGTTTTTGTGTTATCCAATCCCATGTTTCATGGCAGATTTATTAAGGTCACAACATTGACAGAAATCGGTCATGGTTTTGCTTGAATTCACTTTCACTTTTGTTACCCCCAATCCATTTATAAATCTTGGTAATTGCAGGAATGGTACCATTTATTAATTTTGGTAATCACAAGGGCAGTACCATTTCTTAATCTTGGTAATAACAGGGGCAGTACCATTTATGAATCTTAGTAATCACAGGGGCAGTACCATTTATGAATCTTAGTAATCACAGGGGCAGTACCATTTATGAATCTTGTGATCACAGGGGCAGTACCATTATTAATCCTGATAATCGCTGAGACAGTACCATTTATGAATCCTGGCAACTGAATGGGCAATATCATTTTCAGCTGTAGTCTAATGTATTGATGTCCAAACCTAAGGGGTGTCCTGATATTGGACCTGGCTCGATGATATCTCAAGAGGAGGGATTGTACACTAATGTAGGAAAGTGTCAAAAATTTGTTTGTATAATCCCTAAGATAAGCCAAACAGTGGGTCTACAACGACTGAGTCATAGTAAAATAACTGGGATAGCTGAGGCTGGAGAGTGTCTTGGGATAGGTCCTGTTTGCCTTCGACCAACCATGCCAGAGCTAGAAGCCAGAGTAAATTTCAGCTAATCTGCAGCCATGATGAAGACCCTTTATAGGGGTATGCGGCGGGTGGCTCTGCTCAGGGATATGGTCATCCTTGCCCCTTAATGCATGACTCTGTGGACCACTGGCAGTCCTCAGTGGTAGTGTTGGTTCTCCAGCACGACCAACCCTCCAATGCATTGAACCAGGCACCTTTTGGTGCAGGTGGAGGGCTGCCTTCGGGTACAAATTCTTTGCTTCCCCCCTTCCCGCAGTCAGCTGCCGTCCATCTACACCTGTGCCACCTAGATGGTCTTCCATCAGCGTCTCTAGGGAAATGGAACTGGGTTCCCAGCATTCCATCTCAGGAAAATGTGCTCCTCTCACTAATTGAGGGTGAGCCACCAGGTTAGCTGGCGGAGGAGCTCCTGTTAATCATTACCCCCCTGGTGGGTGTGGCGGAAGTGTGTTGACTCAGGCGACCCACAGGAGTTTGCCACCCTGTGATAGCTGTAAGCTGCGGGCCAAGGGGGGGGGGGAAGACCCTTTACGTCACTACAATCCCCACAGAATAAAAAAAAACTTTAGAAAAAATAAGGCTGTCCATGAAATGAATGTGCACACTCAGACCTGAAGACCGTGACGAATAGTTCCAGAGAAGAGAACAGTTTTTGAAAAATGTTTCCCGGGCTCTGGATAGCATAGCCAGTCCACCAAAGTTGTCTCGTGTAGATGTAGTCCTCCACACTTGTTAGACTGGAATGGCAAAAAAAATCTCCGTGTGTGTCACCTTACCCTCCCAGGGAAGGCCGAGGTTGGGTTGTAGGGATTGAAGAGGGAAGATTTCAAATGACTAGAGATGTCTTATGCGCATGGTGTAGGCTCAGCATTGGGAGGAAGGACTTACACTTTTAGCAAGAGCTGCTCAATTATCACAGAGTTAAAGTGTACCTTGGAACATGCGCCACCCCAAAAGTTCGATATAGTGATTTGCACAGATGGAGTTCCTGTTTGGATAACACAAGCAACAGGACAATTCTCCTGCAGCTCCTGAAGTAGCTGCTATCATTATCAAAGAGGAACATGGCGACAAGGCACTGTGATCCATCACAGACGGACAGGCCTAATGACATTAGCAGGAACACAGAAATATTGATGCCTTCCTATCTCCACCCCATGGCACCCACAGTGATGGTGGCTATTACTGCACCATGCCTCT
This sequence comes from Lycopodina hypogea, assembly GCA_963969325.1. NCBI lineage: Eukaryota > Metazoa > Porifera > Demospongiae > Poecilosclerida > Cladorhizidae > Lycopodina > Lycopodina hypogea. The sequence continues at coordinate 7,774,680 of OZ017779.1, read as the reverse complement.
TCTTATTGATGGTCTGCCCACTGACCTGGTCCACCAGTGGATCATTGCCCTAATCTCTAAATCTTTGACATGATCGTGTCACTAAACATACCGAGTGTGTGGCATCACATGACTGCTGTGTGACTATAAGATGATACTGCCCTCCTGAGGGCGGCGAATCTGGGCTAGGTACTAATACTATTGAAAGCCAGCCTTACAAATTGTTACTCATCCATACAGATGGGTTTTTGAGGGGATGGGTCTGCCTTTGGCCTCCTATAGTTACAAAGTTCTTTAGATTCCTTGTAGTAGTGAGTAGGGGTTTATCCTGAGGCTTTGCCTCACCTCTTGGAAAAGGACATTGGAAAGGTTTCAAGTTGGTTCTTATGCTTCGCAGTGCCTTTGGGTAACTTTTTACTGGCCTTGTAAGTTTACTTTGAGTAACTGGGGGTGGGAGGGGGGTGTTGGAATTTTCCCATTTCAGAAATCTCTCCCCCCCCCCCCCCCCCCCCCCCCAAAAAAAAAGATAGTGAATATGCTCGCACATACATTTGAAATACGCTTGCAAATACACACAATAGTAAATTTATAGTAAAATACTATTTAGTTCTGGTGTCACGAAGATAAGGAAGATTTGGACGGCAATCAAAGATGTGTGCAAGCCATTTGATAGTGGTTGAAACTGAACTGATGTCTACTTTTACACTCGCCATGTTGGTAGTAGTGTTTTGTCTTGTAATTTTTAACTTTGTGGCCGATTAATCCACTCCCGTGTAAGCTAAACTATTTTGGGCATTGTTGAGTCTCTCCAGAAGGGTGAAAAGGAAAAAGTGAAGGATACCTAAAAACATTTCAATTAATTTTTACTCAAACAACCACCAAAATATAACATAATAATTTGCAGCGTTAAAATTTCAGGAAGAAGAATATGGAGGTTTTAGCTTGATTTAATTTTGTTTTGTAATTACAAACTTTTTCCTTTTGTGTGTTTTATTTTTTATTTATTTGTTTTCTTTCAGAGTACAATAATTGTAAGTTTGTTTGTACACCTTCTGTGGGGAAATTGAACATTCTACTGTACTTGAGTGTTCAGAATCTGTCCCATTTTGTTTTGATGTTTTGTTGCTTTGTATGAGCATGCATGTGGTATTAACTTTCCACATAAATCGTTTTAACATGTTTTATGGGTGTAGCCACAGTATGTCTTTGTTATGTTTCTGTATATATATATTGGCAGTGTGTCTGTAGCATGATAGCACACTAATGCATATAAGATAATAGTCGATATGATGTGCAACCATGCTGTGTTTTCTTCAATTCTATGGATGTGATGAATCTTGGTGTCCGAACATTAAAACCCATATTGTGGTTTGTTCCAACTGTTTTTTACCTCCCACAGTGGAGGCAGAGGAGGAGGTGTCGGCTTTAATAATAGCCCAGGTCCTGGTGGTAAGTAATTGTACTGAGTAGTTAACGTTTTTGTTGGTTGTAGTTACTTGTTTGAGAGGCAATTGGAGTTATAATGTGCTGGTATTGTTGTTGGTTGGTATTACATATTTATGCAAATTCTGCATGAAATCCATTCCCCCTCCCTCCCCCACTTCCAGTTGGTTTTACCCAGTGACCGGTAATGCAAGTGTTTAGAATTCAATTATGATTGCATATACTAATAAAATAATTAGTACACACACCCAAAAAATGAACTTATATGACCTGAAGGTCCAGGTTCTTTCAATGCTGAACAGTTAAATTGTGAAATGCTCACACACGAGGTCCATGTCACACATACTATGCCAGGCAAATTCTTAAACTATTCTTGAAAATGTCTGTCCACAGATAACACTTTGTGTTGTAAATTGAGCTGTGTTACAGTAGATCCTCATCACCTTTGTCCTTTTGTTCCCTGTACCCACTTTGTTGGATGATTCTGAGGGCCACTCGTATTCATTATATGATTGTGCGTTGATAAACTTGTGGCACTTGGAAAATTTACATAAATCTCTTTCATAGGTCCGAATGTTCAGTATGCAGTATATTAGGTACAATGGGTACTTACTAAGAATTTCTCTAAAGTGCATAGGAAGATTGTCAGGAACTCAATTGGTGTACCAAAATAGTCATTTTCAGACATTTTATCTACAAATTAAATGGTGGGGCACATTAATAATCCTAGACGCTCTTTGCTTTTTATTTTGTTGTGGTGTAATTTCTTCTGTTGTTTGATCTTCACTTTTGAAATGTAATAAAACTGGAGAAAATATAACAGTTTTCATCAAAATAGAAATATTCAATTAATACTCTTGTGGTGTGAAATGTGAATATAATACATATAGACCAGCAACAATTTCCATGTGTAACATCTGTTTGAGTCACTTCTTTAAAGTTTGCACTGCATAAGAAGCTAAAAATAGTATTTTGCTGTCTTGCCACCACACTTCATGTTTGGATGATCAATCATTGAATTATTTATTTGGTCTGTTGTACTTATTTTTTGATGTGGTTACTATGAGGCAAATGTTAGTATGTTTGTTCATTTTGATCTTATGTAACATCCTTAGGTCAAATGGAAAAAAAAGTTCGTGACAATGCCGTGTATATCAGTTTATTGCCTGATGATGTCACTGAGGCTCAAATTCAGGAGATTTTTGGCTCAATTGGAGTAATAAAGGTATGTCTTGTTCTCAAACATTTTACTTCAATCATTAAGAACTATAAAACTTGAGATTAAAATTTGTCTTTCCTCAGACCAGTAGAAAGACTGGAGGGCCAAGCATTAACCTGTATAACGACAAGAGAACTGGAGTGTTCAAAGTAATCATTTGCCTTACTCAATAATAACGGACGTTCTAATAGAGCATTTGTGCATCTTTCACACTAGAATGAGGCTATGGTGGTGTATGAAGACGCTTCAGCTGCTTCGGCTGCCATTGAATGGTTCAATGGTAAGTTTGTGTGCGAGTGCTTTGTTGGCTATGTTGTGAGCGGCCATGAATGTACCATGTGTGTGTGATCTAGGCAAGGAGTTCCTTGGTCGAAATGTGAAGGTTGAGTTTGCTACGTATTTGGAGCCTGTGGGAGGGTTCGGAGGACCTGGTGGAAGAGGTGGAGGATTTGGGCGAGGTGGGAGAGGTGGTGGTGGGTATGGTGGTGGTGGGGGCGGATATGGAGGTGGTGGGGGCGGATATGGTGGTGGTGGGGGCGGATATGGTGGTGGTGGGGGCGGATATGGAGGTGGTGGATACCGTGGAAGAGGTGATGGAGCCCCAGGAGGCAGAGGACGGGGAGGAGGACCTCCTGGTGAGGGCGACTGGAATTGCCCTGATCCAGGGTAAGTGCATGCGTGCATTCATGTGTACATATGTTGTATTGAATATCGTTTCAACTTCTTTCTGTAAGAATGATACTTACTAATGATGTAATCTAATTGTGAAGCAGTGATGAGTTGCACTAGCATTTGTCTTGATGGTGAATAGCAACTTCCTGCCGTGTTGCAGTTGATGGTTGTGAAATAACACTGTGTGAAACTGTCAAAATGTGCACAGGGGCCATCTGAGCTTCATTCTCATGCAGTCTCCATGGGTGTATTATTTCTATTTTGGTTGGATTGTGACTTACTGTCTTACTTTAGGTGTGGCAATCTCAATTTTGCCCGCCGAACCCAGTGTAACCGCTGTGGAATTCCACGGGAAGTGGGTCCTTCTGATGGGTCATTTGGAGGTGGAAGAGGTCGCGGTGGAGGTGGTGGTGGTTTCAGAGGAGGTGGTTTCCCAGGTGGAAGAGGTGGTGGGGGAGGATTCAGGGGTCGAGGCGGTGCCTCTGACCGAGGAGGTGGTCCTGATAGGTTCAGGTATGTTGTGTTTGTATGTTATATTTTGTGTGTTGTGTTTGTATGTGTGATGGCAGCAGTGATCATCTGTTTTTATTTCTTCTCCAGGCAAGACCGTCCCAGGGGACGTGATCGTCCCTATTGAACTGAAGAAGTAGACTTTTTTTCCATGTGTGTATCATATGAACTGATGATAGCACTTGGTTAAAATTAACTTGATCTATCCACTTTTCTTTCTCATTACTGTGTATGAATAAACATGTGTAACCAACTTCTTTAGCATGCCCATATTTACCATCAATTTCTTTTGCTTTAATCTGAGACTTAAAATATAAAATGTGGTAGGATTCCACCTCTTCTGGATTGGTTAGAAAACGTAGGTGTTGCAGTATTTAAATTAAGATTTCTCCAGGGGTGGACTGCTTTCAGATGTGGTTTGTATTGTAATCATAACCTTTTAATCAAGGCAACAACAAAAACCCAAATGTAATACTGTTTTCAGGGAAACTGCTATCTGCTAAACATTCTTAGCTATGCAGTAAAATTATTATAACAGTTGCTTTGAGAACTACATCAGTTTTGCAAGTGCAGCAGCATTGCAAAATTGCCTTCTCTCCTTGCTGAGAGAAGGCACTTGACCAGCGGCAGACCCATGTTCAGGTGGTCAGGGCAATGCTGGTAACTAGGGTTATGTAATCAGATTATAATGTTGCCAAGTCAAGCTCTTCCACTTTGGATCTGAAACAAATGTAGAGGCAGATGACTTCATACTATACATCTGAGGGCTGTGCAATCCATTCAAGAAAAGGAGAGCCAGCCAACTTCACCACAAGGTGCCTAACAGTATTATGGGCTGGGCAAAGCAGTGCACTGGTTCCTACCTACGTAACTATTCACAGGAAGTTGAGGGGGGGGGGAAGAGAGAGACAAATATAATTAAAAGAAAAAAGTGAATAGAAGCTTTCAAGCATTTATTGCCTCAAAATGCAAGAATAAAATATTTGCCTATCATAAGCCTTGATTTATTTTTTGTCAGCTGCAGATATGTAACTTGATTGATCGCTCCAATATCTTGAAGCTGGTTATGTTCATCTTTCAGAGTCCTGCAGCAAGCTAAACTCACTTGAATTTATTCCCCCACCAACTTTCCCAAGGAAAAAAGGAAGCAAAACAACAAAGGAAGCAACACGCACACACACACGCACACACACACACACACACACACACACACACTGGTTGTAAGGAGAGTAAGGAATATCAGAAAAATCTAGCCCAGTCAGAAAGAGTCATTGCCAAACTGAAATCAGCTCTTAATAGTGTTTATTTATTTATTGGCAGCAAGTCACAACATACATAGAATAGTATGGGGCCCTGTACAACTGCCCAGTGTGTCCATTTGTGAAGATGGCTCTGACCATAGGCACCTTGGTGACACATTGGGTCCTATCCATACTGGGCAACTGACATCTTAATAGCTTGCTAATGATACTCTACAACTGACACGCACTTCTTTAAATTACATCTATAACATTGACTAATCCATCCATTTACATGCCCTAATTGCTGAACAAGGAAAAAGCACGAGGCACCAAGTATCTGCTGCTCAAATGGACAGGCCTCTGAAAAACACAAGCAACTTTATCTAATCTCAACCCCCAATTTGATGATGCCACTTCCTGATCAAAGATTAAGAAAGTGTAATGCAGCTTTCTAACATCATTTTGTAATATAATGTAGGCTGTATCCACTGTCATAGACAGCCTGTTACAGAGACCAAACAACCCCTAGAGTATGCACTATATACACCAAGAGTTTGGTATAATGATTTCTGCTATTTGGGTTCCTGTTTGAACAACAAACTAGATATATTACAGTGATCTCAGTTTTTGAAATGGCTACCATCATTATCAGGCAGGAACATGGCAAACAAGACATTTTGATCCATCCAGACAGACAGACAGACAGACAGACAGACAGACAGACAGACAGACAGACAGACAGACAGACAGACAGACAGACAGACAGACAGACAGACAGACAGACAGACAGACAGACAGACAGACAGACAGACAGACAGACAGACAGACAGACCTAAAAAGAAAAAGCAATCATAGAGGCACACAAAAGTATTATGCCTTCCAATATCCACCCCTTCATACCTACAGTGAGGGAACTGTTTCACCAGTGGATCACTGTCCTGAATACCAGACCATTAGCCCAATTGTGTGCATAACATGCCAATCATGTGACTATAGGAGACGAAGCTACCACCCAAAGGACAGCTGGTCTCAGCTAGTAGTAAGATATACCTGGAGATGATATAGTGTAGTAAATATCCTTTTAATACCTAGCAGGATTGAGATATATGCATCATGGTTATTGTTAAACTCTTTGCCATCATCTGATATTAGCAACCTTGGAATTCCTTGCCAGCATAAATATCTGAAAGAAAATCAAGGAAACACAATTCTTAGAGACAACCTTTTACATGAAGCATTGTAGCAACCTTCTAAAGCAGATATTTTAGGTTTTTTTAAGATTGTGAGCACAATGATTTCGGGAGGGGAGGGGGGAGGGAGAGAGAGAGATTTTCTTGTTATACCAATAAGAGTCACAAAAATATTACTACAGGTACTTAATAGATATCAAATTGACATACCATTTCCTTCACATCTTTACTATACCATTCCACACAAAAATTCAGAATTTTTTTTTCGATTTTTTTTTCTTCTTCCCCATGTGACCTGCAGTCAATTGAATGTAGCTCTGCTGTTTAAATTTTGAGTAGATGTATCTGAGGCTCAACAACCTGTTATCACAGGATGCAAAAAAAATAAAAAATAAATGCAAATGTAAGCCACCACAAAGATAGCCATATATTTTGTGGGGGAGAGGATAACTTTACTGACTTTTGATCTTTCAGTTGTACTCCAAGGGTTCAGAAAAAGGAACAATACCTGGGGCTGATTCATAAAACAGGTAATTTACCTTCTTCCAAACATTTAGCAAACTAGGCAATTATTTGCGTGCTGGTAATACAATACATCCAGTGCTGTGAATCATCCTTGCAAGGTCAGGGAGACAATAAAAATACCAAATAAGACTTAAATTCTGCCAGAAAACTGCCAAATAAGAAATGAAACTGCCAGAGACACTGCCAAATGCTCTGACCATTTCTAGAGTTATATTTAACATAAAATAGCTTTTAATCAACAACTTTTGAACATGAATGCATATATTCTTAGTCACAGTCAAGCAGTTCGACCAGAGATTCTTCTTTTTCAGGTTCATCTGACTTTTTGTACATCACAGTAGTATTAAACCAGAGTCATCATTTCTTTGGTAATCACAAAGTCTTTGCAACAGCCATTTCTGATGTTGTGGGGAGTTGTCTTCTTGCACGTCACATGTGAGAAAATGCGTTCTACCACAGCATTTGAAACAGGTGCTGATTGACATGCAAAGGCATACATTGCCAACTGTTTGTATGGTTTCTTTCCTGGTAGTTTGAGATTCCCAGCCAAAAGTCTGAAGTGGTATCTGGAATGCTGCCACCTAGAACCGACTCTTCCTTCTAATTATTAATTAATTATCTTACCAGTTGCTTGCATGTTAAAGTTCACGATAGCTGCACCCCTGGGACTGGTGCACGTAATGGGGTTGTCTCTAGTTTTTACATCTAATGCTAAATACTGCCAAGATGCCAAGAAATATATAGAACTGCTAGATATTTTAAATACTGCCAGAAAACTGCCAAAAACTTTAACAATGCCATTTTTTTCCTGCTGCCAGCTTCCAAATACTGCCAGATTTAACAGATTTGGCAGTGAAACTGCCAACCTGGTTACACTGCTGTGAATAAAGGTGTCTGGGATGAGACAAGATATGTGCAGCGTTGTAGCCAGGAATTTTAGGGAAAAAAAAGGGGGGGGGGGGGGAATAGGTGGGAGGTGCTGAATGTGATTGCCATTGGATGAAATGCGACATTATGAACTTGCAACAGTTATATTAAGGTTAAAGGATCATAATTAAATCAAGATAGAAGTCTGCTGCAGTAGTGAAGGAATCCAGATGGTACTCTTTGTGGTTTTCTCTAAGTCAGTTGCACTGTCTGGATTGCCTCAAATGAGAATATTTTGTGTATCACACAACTATTGTGTTAATAATGGAGTTGAATCTCTTCAGATTGATCTGAAACAGATAAATGTTGATAGATGTTGTACTGTTGACCTTTCATGACCTGGAAAAACTCCTTCCTTACCACAGCTATTTTCTGGTACTCTTTAGCTTTTTTTCCCCTTCATTTTTTTCTTTCTAGTAACTCCAATGCTTTTACTAAACTGTGTCAGTGGATGTTTCACAAGCATGCCTGGGATTGACCAATGATGCCATACTTTGAAAAAACCTGCATGTAGGACATATCCCACCATTTTCTTGTTCACCGTATGCAAGCCAAAGATATTTCTGCAACTTACTCGGTTTGAAATGAATGTCCTTTTGCATCATGTAGGAATTAGAATTCAGCTGCAATGGTTGTTGCAATGATGGCTAGTATGGAGGCTAGATGGTAGCTGGGATGGTGTCTTGATAGTGGGTTTGGTGGCTGGACTCTCTTTTAAAGAATTTTGGTAGCATGCTGGGCAGCTGTACAAAATGGGCCTTTCTTCATTGCTATTTACGATGAAATGCTCATAATTTTAATGAGTTAGTTTACTCTCAAAAAAGACCATTTCTCCTGTTTACAAGTAGCAAGCAGCATGTGTATTGGAGCCAAGTGTTTACACAAAGCTGGCCATCAATTAGAAGCCTATACTTCAAGTTTTGAATCATTCCAATGAATGTTTCTGAAATTATTGCACCAGTATTAGTTGAGAATTTTGAACCTCCAGAAACATCACAACAAAGTTAAATGTCATAATTTTAAGACAATGGAATACTCCATGTTTGTTTGCATTGCCAACATCTGAGGTGTTTGGCTGATACAGCAGCTGCCATGCCACTATAAGGAACACTCTATAATGTAAGGAACACCCTAAAACTGGCAGGGCATTTGTAGGAGAGGAGGGGCAGTATTTGAAACATCATTAACCACTGTTTTCTTCCAATAGGTAAAATAAAACCATTAAGTCTACATGATCATCAAGAACAATAAATGTAGTTACACCTAGCACTGTATATAGGGTTCTATGTTGTTTCTAGTTGGGTTTTCTTTAGTAGGAGGTAGACCACATCCACTCAGAGCTTCCATGCATTACGCATCATGAGGTCAAAGTATGCATCATTATCAATGCTGACACTGACTCCAGAGTAGTAGTTAGTAAACTCTTCCTCAGTCACCTAATAGAAAGCAATTCAACAAACAAAAATAAAAAAAGAACACTAATTTTGAAACAAAAACAAAAACAGCCAAACCCACTCAAAAAATCTACCTAGAATGGCATTTTGAGAAACAATATACCATAAAATAAAATAGAGTTTGAGGCAGTTGCATGCAATATGCAACCACTAACTGAGCATTTGGAATAGATATCAGAGGTTGTTACATAAGTTGGAAACCTCATTTCATCAAAATTTTCTGGGAAGAAGGGAGGGCATGAGATTCTTTTTGGGAGAAATCCCATGAATGGCATTGAATAAAACTCTGAAGACAAAAGGGAATAGGTAGAAAGTTACAGCATAAATGTTCTCTCACCAAATATGAAGCACTATTAACACTGTAACCCTTTCCATGTCCAAATTATTTGTGTACAGAGTCCCACATTTCAATAACCCCCCCCCCCCCCCCATCTCCCTCATGAACGTAATAGAAGAGATTGTTTAAATTTGTTTGACATGATCTAGTGTGCACATCCAGTGCTGCAGCTATATTATATACTGTGTAACCAAGCCCACCACCACTCCTATCACCATGCACGTGACACTATGCTATGCAATAAACACTCGATTCAATTGATGGGTTTTTGGAAAGGGATGTCACGGTCATGCACAGAGAACCATGCTTAGCATTAGAATCAGATATAGTAATACTAAAGGGTCCATCTGCATATTCTTTGCCCATAAGAAAAAGGAAGGCTCAACAAAACAGGCACAAATGCTCTTCTTCTGCCATCTTAGAAATTAAGCAAATCCTACCCCACCCCCACATAATTACGCTCACTCACCTTTCCATCTGGATCATTGGGAGAGTCAAAACTTCTAAGGAACTCCTCAAACACCTTTTTTTCGGACCACTTGCCATTACGACAGTTGCGGTGTTCCTTGGCATTGTAGACTCTACAGCCAGGATAACAAAACAACAAACCTCACCTAATGGTGCACTTGACTACAACCACATCAAGGATGACCATCACCATGACAACACCAATCAACATCATAAAATACACATGCACTTCCACCAACATGGCTACAACATGCACCTTTATCACCACAACACCACACCTGTAACTCACACACCCTTTAAGGTCTTCCACAGTGATGATCCCATCACCTGTTTTGTCCAGCTTCTTAAAGGCCATCTGGATAATGCTGTTGCGAGATGCAGACAAGGGAGGCTGTGTGTGTGTGTGTGTGTGTGTGTGTGTGTGTGTGTGTGTGTGTGTGTGTGTGTGTGTGTGTGTGTGTGTGTGTGTGTGTGTGTTACCTTAAAACATATGAAACATTCCATCTATACATGATCACTGCTCACACAAAATACACACTGATGCTGAGCATGCCAATCCATCAGGCATGTGGCGGCTACATTTTGTACAGTCAGCACTATTATTTGACATGGTCAGGTACACATGTAAGCATTCCTACATGCATCATGACAGTGGGGTTCAATAAAATTTCATGTGACAAATTAACTAAATAAATCAACTAAAATTGACATTATCAGTTTACTAAAATGAATTGATTCAGAAATAAATAGAGGCGGTAAGACACGACTTTCTGGGCAAGTCTGTTCAATTCATTTCCTTTCTTTTTTTCCTTCTGAAAACCCCACCCCCATTTATCCTAAACAAGACACAAGGAGTTTGAACAAGTCCTCGGTCAATCCAGGTCTTCTAGCCATCCAAAGAAGGAATATTTCAGAAAAAATTAATATGTTTTTTTTTTGTAGGATTTTTTCCTCAGAGTCAACTTGCTGCTCAGTAATAGGAAGTTTTGATCCTTAAATATAGGTCTAAATAATTGTTTAAAAGTACATGTAAATCTTGATATTACGAACCTCTAAAGTGCGGACACTACTGTGGTAAAGTACGGATTGCATTGACCGCCATATATTTCAGACCCCTGAAATACAGACACCTCACTATTCAGTAAAGCCGGCAAGGGGGGGGGGGGTGAATTATTCAAATTGGGAATAGTAATACAAATTTTAACATTCTATACAAACAATTACTTATCTCTGACACAATCTAGGCGCAGACCCAAAGATAGTCTGACATAACCAGATCCTCTACTTATCTCCTCATTATTCCTGGCCATGGAAGTCTAACCCAAGGGGCTGTGCCCCTGTTACTTGCGAGTCACCACACCAGACTTTTCAACTACGGGTGGAACCTGGAGTGGGTATGGTTGATTAGTCAACTGCCCTCAGTCTACACTACAGGGCTGGTGTTTGGTTGAGCAGTTGTTTTGTAACAGTGCCCCCCAGCCAGATAAGCTGTTGCTGTGTGAGAGGGATACAATATAGAAAAGAAATAATTTATCCTAAAAAATAAAATGTGCAGTGATCAAGATTGGTGAGAGAGAATCATTAGGTGTGCAAAGACTAGTTGGTCTCTTCCACTGTACCAAGATTCAAATCAAATCAGTGGAATTCTGAAGAACAACAAGGCATTGATGCAGCTTTTAGAGTCAAATACTAGAGATGATTTGTGCAAAGTACGAAAAAATATAAATTTTTTCCTAAATATGTTGACTTCAATGATGTTTTACATCAGTGGTAACAACTCAGTATCAAGAAGAATATGCATCCAGATGGGCTAGCTGAAAAGGCAGTGGCAACAGCAGAATGTCTTGTTCAAGTCTTGATCACACTAATTTTAAGGCATCTAATGGCTGGCTTCATTGGTGGAATTGAGAAATAACATAAAACATAGAACGATTTGTGGTGAATCTGGAGATGTTAGAAGTGACACTGATGACTCTTGGAAGGAAAGATTACCTGAGTTAGTTGAAGGTTTCAAGGCAGAGGACATTTGCAATGTTGATGAAACCAGGTGTTTCTGGAGAGCACTCCCCAACAAGGGATTGGGTCAGACAAAGATAAAGTGCATGGGTGACAAAAAAAGCAAGCAAAGAGTGACCATTACTATCTTTGTCAAAGTGCAAGATAATCTGAATCTCTTCTTATTGTGATTTGTCACTTTGAAATATCCTTAATGATTCAAAGGTGTCAGTAGAGAGCTCTTCCAGTTAGCTTCAGACATTGCCAAATCATTCACTATTCTCCATGCTATCAGGTGGATTGCAGTGCCAAAAAAAGTACCAAAGGTGCCAAACAATTTTCTAAAAAGTGCCAGATTCCCATCAAAATTTCACCAGCATCACTGTTTAACATATTTAATGTATTGACAAGTGTCACAGTAGCTATAATCCTTTTCATTTTGAGAAAATAAACAGGGAAATACTTGAAGTATACCTTTTTCCTCTTACGAGCAATAAAAAAGAAAGAAAAAAAGAGGATCCCCCTACCTACCTACCTTAGCAAAGGATTCAAGGCACACTTGTAGCCCTTTTGGAAGGAAGATTAGCTGAAGCCACCATTAACGAAGTTAAATCTCATAGGTGTGATATATAGCTGAGATAATTAGCTTTGAATTTTAAGCTCTCCTGGTCGCCACTCTTAAACTGGGCAATGTGCTCTGACCTGCTGACCTCTCAGGACATGCCTCACAGCACATCGTGCTACCAGTGCTCAATAGTCAGACACATTGTTATCGACCATGCAACAATTGCCTAGTGCATGCATCCTTTTAGTGCTTATGCTAAGCAGCAAGTATCCATTCCTGCAGCTATTCCACTACTTCAGTTACACCCTGGTCATCATAATACATGTGCTTCATGCATATGCACACACACACACACACACACACACACACACACACACACACACACACACACACACACACACACCGTACTTATTAAACAACTTACCCTCAAACCTTGCAGAAACTCATCAAAGGAGATGCTACCACTTCCATCACGGTCAAATTTCTTAAAAATGTTGCCAACATCCTACAACACAAATGACAGGAAGAAGTGGGTGGAGAAAGAGAGTGGAGGGGGGAGAGACTGCAGGAGTAAAAGTAAAGGGAAGGAGTGCATGAAGGAAAGGAAAGGAAGTGTACTCAACCTCCCACCAAAACATTCTAGGCCACATTAAAAGTGGCAACATTATGGAGAGGGAGCTAACACTCTACAGGAGGCATCAAGCCTAAATTGAAATCTTGTGACCACACCCACATGAAACGTACGTGTGGACAGAGGGAGTGTGCTGATAGCAAGTTTAACTTACAGTGTCAGAAATATGTACACCTGAGTCCGCAATCCCTTTCTTGAATTCCTCAAAGCTGATGGACTTATTGCCATCATCGTCCATGATACGAAACTTCCTGTGACAAGCATGGTTATTTGCACAGGTAACTCATAACTCGAGTGAAATTATGCTGTTACTAAACCTCACTATCCTGAGGAAAATATTATTTCAGTGATTTAACACATAAGAGCAGGTACTCATGATCTCTATAGATAACCCACACAATTTTAATCCTAATTTTTGGATAGTGAATAAAATCCTCGACATCTTTAAAAATTAAAAAAACAAAACAACATATTTTCATTTCACAGTTACAATCTTCTAGATAGGCAACCTCTCCTCCCAATATGCCTATAATATTTAGTCAGACGTTCCATTGCTGATCATCATCCTTAATTTTAAAAAATAAAAATCTATTGAAACTATCGGAGGAAGCTATGTAGCAAACTTTCAACATACAGTTAAGCATGGATGTTGGGGCTTTTACTGAAGCCATTAGAAAGTTAAGTTATATTGTAACAGTCATCTATGGGTCATATTTTATTTTAGATTCTAACTGTCATTGCTGCATGTAAAACAAACTGGCATATCCCAAGCGTGACAAAAGGTTATTACTATTCCTACTGATAAAATGCCCTTAGAAAGATATTTCCTCCCTATTATTTATTTTTTTATTTGATAGGTGAAAATAAATGAAAGTTTTTAGGTGCAGCTATTACTGATTAGCGTGCACTTAAATAAAATTAATCTTTGATGTTTTTGGCAATGAAAACTATAAACTTTAGCAGCAGTTTGAGTATCTGTCATGAGTTAATAACACGCAACAATAGACCATGTTCAATCAGAAGGATCACATATTCTGATGACAATGTGTTAGAACTTGTGAGTTGTAGTCTGCCAACACATCAGAGTGAACACAAACCCTCTCACAAACATTGTAGCTCATCACAATTCTGCAGCCAACAACTGACTTTGGAAGAACATGAGTCTTGAAGCTGAAAATCAACACCAAGAGTACCAAAGGTTAAATACCTTTCTTTTTTGAATTTATTACTCCCTATTGCACTAACCCAACTCCCTCATTGTGTCCTTCAACCACTCCTCTATTCCCTGGTTAGCACCTTAAAGAGACATTTCTTTTGACGAGGTGAGCTAACTGCCAAGAGTACTTCAAAAAGTTGCTTTAGAGGTCAAACCACTTAGATCACACCCAATGATTCTTTCTATATCATATAGCCAACTGAGTAAGATTTGGAACCAAGAAAGTATATCCAATTACCAACTTCAAAACTACTTCAAGCAAATGTTGAGAAAATCTATATTTTGGCCACAGCAGGTTGGTCCATCCGAGCACATGCTGATCAAACTAGCCACATGACTGTGCTCCAAAATTGCATTGATGTGAGAAAGAAATATTATTTAACTACTAACTATCACATCCCTGGCATGTAAATAGAATATTCAGCTCCAGAATCATCATCTCTGCAGAGAATTCTATCCAGTACACACACCTCTTATGTCAAGGTCATGTGGTTCAGAGCAGTTCCTCAGTGAGATACTTGTGCCTAATCCTCCCCCCCCCCCCCCCCCCCTCAACAAGAATGGATCCACAAAAAAAAACAACTTCAAACTACCACTTTACACACACCAAATGGCAGAGGCTAACAGTGTGGAACTGCCTGCACTAGCCAATGTGGAGGATACAGCAGCCATCATTACTGAAAAAACATCCATGTGTACATGAGTGCCTATGAGGTTATCAAGGGAGGGGAAGGGAGGGATCCAAAGCTGTTCGGTGGGGACCTCTATCGAATCCTGCCAGTTGTGAGCACAGCACAAGATCCAACACTGCTATTGCTTGACTGAAGAGATCAGCACCCTCATTCTTGAAGAGCCAGATACCATCCACACCCCCCCCCCCCCACGTACAGACATGGATTGATCATTTCAACCTTGAGCAACTCAAGACCATGACTTTACCGTGACTTAGTCATCAACGGACAGAGAACAGAGTGGCTGGCTTAGTGCGCCATTAAATGTCAATAGCCTGAATGGATGGCTCATAACAAGTTTCCAGGTGAGAATCAAATCTGCAAGTCCATCGACAATGCAATGAGCTAGGGCAAGGCCATGTCATCTCCAGTTGAAAAACCCCCTGAAAGTTTCTGGCACTCGTCCCCTCACCTTATCAAATACAAGATTATCATAGTGCTATAATCGCTGACAGACAAGACTTGCCTCCATGCCAACGTTATTGAGGCTACCACAAGTAGTATTCTTACCTTAAATTTGACACACCCCATCAGATTTATGACTGCCATTTAGCATTCAGATTCTTCTGTTTCCTTGCTGGCCTTGCTTCTCCATGATAGTTAACAAATCACAGGGCTGGACTTTCAAAACGCTTGGCATGGATCTGACCACATCATACCCAGTGCATGTGCATGGCATGTTCTGTTCTATGCAGCTGCATCCAGAACAGGGAGAGCAGACAAGCTTACAATTTTGGCACCTAACAAGATGAGAAACACCTCAACTCCAAAAGTTCTTCAGCAAATGAATTAAACTTTTCATACTCTTACATTTGCATTCTTTCTGCACTTTGGTTACTATGATACCATAGAGTATCAAAGTAAGTGTGAGTGTCTCTTGAAATGTATTGAACAGTTACAGTATACAAATGCGGTTCTAAATTTGATCCACAGCCAAGCTCAGGTACTCTGATAGTATCTAAGATGGAATGCAGTTCCTTTTATGTTGATGTGTGTACTTATGTGTGTAGTAACCATACAAATAGGCAATGCCAACATCATTCCTATAGAGTAGCTAATTAACAACAGTTGGATATAAAGTCATGTTGCAATGCCAACAGATACCCTCAATGAACCCAAGAAAAAGACATTGCATAAACATAGGCAGGGAGATGCAAGGTCTCGGCAAACAACATTACAATAAATAGATTCCTAGTTCAACTGTGACAAAGGTGCTAACAGTTACTATCTTTGTCTTTTATCTTCATGACTTTATTCTTAAATTTGATCACCATCATTGTCAGTTTTTAGTGATTATGTCCATTGAAATTTAAGCAAAAGAAAAATTGGAAAGCTGCTGGGCAGCAGATCAAAATGCACACAAACAGGTCAGATTGGAATGTGACAAAGTGAACTGTCTACAGAGATAACATTCAGTCTGCCAACATGGTTGTGGGAAGAATATGCACATGCCCCTCCCCATAAACAAGGTTTATTATATCCTATGTCAGTAGCAGATACCCAGCCGAGTTTCACTTTGCCTGATGCTGTGTGAATATGGCCAATTTTGTGGACATGCAAAATAGAGTTAACACCAATAAACACTGTCCTAAAGAATTAGCACCTTCAATTGTCACTAGACATTAAAGGCCTGTCCACACATCACTACACATACAACACCAAAAATGATTAGGGTTTTCAATTTCACGGGGGGGGAGTCTTTGTGTCTATACTACAACTGCAAAGTGACCTTGTCAGTAAAGTGGATTTCAGCTCAATTCATCGAGGAGTTTGCCCGGCTAATGGACAAAATAACTCGGGTTAAATCTATGTCCTATTAGTAAAGCATGGCTTATTTGAAAGAGGGTGTGGTCATAGTAGAAATGGCAAGTGGCTGGCCTTTAAGCTGACAGAGGATCTCCTGTTTAATTAGGGACATTCCCTTAGGAGGCACATGTGTAATGGAAAGTTCAGGCACTATTTCTTACCATTTGAAAGCCTTTATGCATAAGCAACCCAATAGGGAGAAAAAGGATTCCATTTTTGTGCAATATGGACAGGCCTTATAATTGGTAAATCTGTGTGAATGAGAGAGAGTGTGTGTGCGTGTGTGCACGCTCGCATTTTAGAGCATTGTCCCTCAGCAATTATATTGTGTATTGTACCATACGAGAGTGTGTGTATCACACATCATCTCTAAATTACAGCCACAGCTAGAATCATTCATCCATGAACTTTTTTTTGGTTGTTTAATTCAATATACAAACAAAGCAACAAGTCCTCACAGGTGCGTTGAATAGAAACTTTATGCTGTCAAGCGAATTTTTTTCTACAAATCTGCTTGTTCACAAGATGATATAAACCAAGTCTGTCCAAATTATCACACATATACAAATGAACATCTTTGTGCTGAAACTATTGATATCTAAAATGGGTGCTATTGTCTTGTTAACCATGGATAGTTTGTTTTCCTGAGGGTTTGGACACAATTGAGTTTCCTATCCTCCAGATCTTCAAATATTCTATTTTAACATATATTTTTCATTCATAAAGTCAAGGTGGAGACATGGCATGTTGAACAAAGCTACCCTTGAAACCAAGATATTTGATAAAATGTCGTATTTACAATATCATCCTTAGTGTTCTTTAAACCAACACTACCATTAAACTATACCGACTAACCTGCCTAGGCCTTTGATTCCGCTAGCGCCCCTCGCCAGCAGGCTAAGACGCAGCTTTTCTACCGGGTCTGTAGCTTCCCCAGCTTTGAGCTGGCAGTCCTTCATCATCTCCGCCTCCTGCCTCCCTACGTCAGCCATGGTTTACCCGCGCACTTTCCAGAAACAGCACAGTAATAACACTACTCTTCGGGTTAGCGCAGCTGAAGAGTGAAGTCCAGTGTGAAAATGGAATAACTTACGAAAATATTTTGGCGCCAATCGAAGTTTTCCAAATAAATGCCATCACACTTTTTACGCGCAATTTATTGCATTTGGCTAAACCTTACACTTTATTAAAGAAAAAATTTAAACACTTCATTTTTTTAAAAATTAATTAATTTTTTCTTCTTTTTTCTTTTAAATAATGCTCATAGGGCAACAACAATTTCATATACATAAAGTTGGAAAGGGTTGATAATGAACAAGATAAATGAGAGTTTTAAGGTGGAATAAAGTTTAGTCACCTAGTCTCACTAGCCAGACCCTTTACCCTCTAAACCACAAGCAAGTGCTTGCCCTTCAGAGGGTAAAGGGTCTGGCTAGGGTGACTATTAGTCACCCCCTAACACCACTCCCACTGGCAATACTTTCTTTGCCCCACATTCAAATTATTATTCTTTTTCAGTTCATCTGATTTAGTCTAAAACGTCCAGATGCACATATTATGATTGCTTATATTATAAATAATTTGGACAACACCACTCCCACTGGCAATACTTTCTTTGCCCCACATTCAAATTATTATTCTTTTTCAGTTCATCTGATTCAGTCTAAAACGTCCAGATGCACATATTATGATTGCTTATATTATAAATAATTTGGACAATGGAGGAATTGAACAGTTCATGCTAAAATTTTGAAAAAACTTTTTCTTGATGAATTACCATTTCTTCATTCATTCATGAAAGAGTTTATATTGCCAGAACAAAACATTATAAGCACCACTTAGTGAATATAAAAATATGATGAGATTACTTAAAGTATGCAACTCTAATACAAGGGTGGAAAGAACTGAAAACAGTCTCATGATTTATAGTTAAAGTGCAGCAATGTGAAAAAACACAAAACTAATATGTGAATATGAGTGTGTCCGTGTAGCTTGGCCATAAGTGGAGAGCATACCTTCTGAGTCTCCTCCAGCATATGTTCATACTCCTCATTGTCTGCCAATTGATTACTCTCTAGCCACTTGAGGGCACGTTCTCCTTCTGCATTCACCTTTCTGTCTTCACTGCTCAGCTTGTCTCCATAGTCTTTCACAGCATCCTTCACACCAAATATGTAGTTTTCCAGTCTGTTTCTGGCTTCCACACACTCACACGTGTGTCATCTTCAGCTTTGAATCTTTCTGCCTCTGCCAGCATCCTCTCCACATCTGCTTTAGAGAGGCATCCACTGCCGTTGGTGATGGTTTACTTGTTGCTTTTTCCTGTGCTCTTATCTGTGGCAGATACTTTCAGACTCCCATTGGCATCCAAGTCAAAAGTGACTTCAATTTGAGGCACACCTCTTGGAGCAGGTGGAATGCCGCTGAGCTCAAAGTTGCCCGAGACGTTATTGTCCTTGGTCTTGGCCCGTTCACCTTCATACACTTGAATGGTGACTCCTGGTTGGTTATTGGTGTAGGTGGTGAATATCTTGGAGGTACAGGTTGGAATTCTGGTGTTCCTCTCCACCAGTTTGGTCATCATGCCCCCGCAGTCTCTATTCCCAGTGAGAGCAGAGTCATATCAATCAGCAGAACATCTTGGATCACCTCACTCTTATCGCCAGACAAGATAGCTGCCTGAACAGCAGCACCATATGCCACAGCCTTGTCAGGATTGATGGATTTATTGAGTTCCTTTCCATTGAAGAACTCTTGTAGGAGCTTTTGTATGCGTGGGATACGTGTAGATCCCCCACTAGCACCACATCGTGGATGCGACTTTTGTCCCGCTTAGCATCACTGAGTGCCTTCTCCACAGGCTCGAGACAGGAGCGAAAGAGGTCCATGCATAGCTCTTCAAAGCGAGCTCTCGTAATCTTGGAGTAGAAGTCAATACCTTCGAAAAGGGAGTCAATTTCCAAACATGCTTCGTTGCTGGAAGAAAGAACGTGCTTGGCCTTCTCACAGGCCAACCTCAGATGTTTCAGGGCTCGCTGGTTATTACTGATGTCTTTCCTATATTTTCTCTTGAATTCTGCCACAAAATAGACCACTGTACGATTGTCAAAGTCTTCCCCACCAAGATGAGTATTCCCAGCGGTAGACTTCACTTCAAATATTTCTCCATCTGTTATGCTCAATACGGAAACATTGGATGTCCCTCCACCCAAGTCAAAAATAAGAACGTTTTTCTCATTTGTGAGCTTCTTGTCCAACCCATATGCCAAGGAGGCAGCTGTCGGTTCGTTGATGATGCGGAGGATGTTAAGGCCAGCAATGGATCCAGCATCCTTGGTGGCCTGTCACTGAGAATCATTAGAGTAGGCAGGGACTGTGATAATAGTGTCTGTTACTGTCTGGCCCAAATAGGCCTTTGCCGTTTCCTTCATCTTGATTAGGACCATAGAGCTGATTGCCTCTGGAGTGAATATTTTGTCTTCACCCTTCACCGGCACTTTGATGTGAGGCTTGCCTGCCTTGTTCACCACAGAGAAGGGCCAGTGCTTTATATCTGAGTGCATCAATTTGTCATCGTAGTTTCTGCCAATGAGTCTCTTTGCATCAAAGATGCTTCCCTTGGGGTTTCTTGCCACTTGTTGCTTGGCAGTTTCTCCAATAAGCCTCTCTGTATCTTAGTCTTGCTTAGCCAGACCCTTTACCTACCGCTTTGCTGATAAACCATCTGGTCACTGTAGCCAGGTTTTCGTAAGCCAGTTACAGGATTCTGTAACCAAATCCAATTGGTCAGAATTGTATAACATCACCTTGTGCATATCATATAGTTAGCGATGAATAAATTTTAAGGAAGAGAAATGAGTTGTTTATACTGTATTTCATAAACTTGCCTTTAATATCTGTAACCACAATTAAATTTTGGCCTGTGACACACTTCCGGGTGGAATCATGAAAATCTGGCTACAATGACCAGACAAATTATTCCCTTTTTAATCCGGCTGGCTATGCAGAGACTATCTGTATCTGGGAAAGCTACATGTCTTGGAGTGGTTCTGTTGCCTTGGTCATTGGCAATGATCTCCACCTTGTCATGCTGAAAGACACCCACACAGGAGTAGGTTGTCCCCAGGTCAATGCCAATAACTGGTGCTTTTCCTTTCCCCATTTTATAAGTTTTGAAGTTCCTGAAATTGTCTCGCTTGCTCTCTGATTTTGTAGCTGGTACTAACCAGGTTCCTCACTTCTGCCAGCCTCAAACTTCTAGCGAATTCAAGCATCTTCCACCTTGCCCCAGATCTTTAACGCAGCAACTATCCGTTCCAGAGCTCTCTAGAAGCTGCTAGAGCAGTTACAGAAGTTTCCAGAACAATCATTCCAAATTTGTGCCACCGGTGAGCATGCGTTGTTACGAGCTACTGTTCATACTTAGTGAAAATAATCACCCGAAGCCATATCCTTCACTTTTTTCTTTTTCTTTTTTTCAGCATAATAATAATAAAAATGATGAACAAGATAAATGATGAACAAAATAAGTGAAAGTTATGCAAGGTGAAATAAAGTTAGTCACTCCAGAATGTGTGATTCAGTGGTTACCAGATCAATGGCTGTTGGTGACCACACTGCATGCCCAGGACTGGATCTGGCACCTCGAATAGCTTGGATAGTTGAGCTGAGGAGAGAGAAGAAGCTCAGGCGGCATCATACCCAACATAAGGTGTGGCTATAAGGGGAATCCCATTTTGCAGCAAGCAATGATGCCAGGCGCTTGTAAAATGTGGTTGCTTGGTTTCCCATACTTCTTGTGGCTGAGAGAGCAAGGGGAGTGAAGGAAGAGTGCTCCACCTCTAGCATCCTCTGCTGGTACCCACATTTCTTCTCAAGTTCATGTTTTCTGTATACCGCTCAGTGGCGCAGCCAGGGGAGGGGGGGGGGGGGGGGGGGCAAAAGGGACATTTGCCCCCCCCCCCCCCCCATTTTTTCAGGATTTTTATTTTTAATTTTTTTTTTAAATTTATTTATTTATTTTTTTTATTTATTTATTTTTTTAAGCCTAACCATATATTATAATTAGTCTGAGTCTAAAAATTATATTTATTGAATATTAGAACCCCTGGAAAATCACTGCTAACAAAATTTTTCTAATTTTTACAACATTACAGAAATAGTTTCCTACCCTAGTAGTAGCCTTTCCATAGTTTGCTATAAAAATTTTAAGGCAATGTTTATTCAGGCAAAATTATTTCTCACCTCTGGGTACCCAACTTTGCCTGGCTAAAAAGAGGATGAATTTACAGGAATAAATAACACTTTTTGCACCAAAAAAACAAAACAAAAAAAAACAAAAAAAAACAAAAAAAAACAAAAAAAAACCACCGACAACTCTGTAGCAATTTCAAATTTCCCAACAAATGATAGAATTAGTTAGAAATAATGCAATGAAAATTTTGACTGGCTATTTAAAAAAAAAAAAAATTAGTTTGTTCATTTTTGCTAAGTCACCCTCAGTAGCCACTCACTGGACGCTCACCTGACGCTCACTGCGCTGTGAACTACAATCTAATTCTGATAGAAGAATAATGGCAATGAAAATGAAAACTTTGAAGAGCACTTACCAAGTCACCTAATGGAAGAAAAATGTGGTCAAGACCATGTATGGGAACGAGTACACTCAAACTTCCCTTACCTGACTCCCCCAGAGAGAGAGAGAGAGAGAGAGAGAGAGAGAGAGAGAGAGAGAGAGAGAGAGAGAGAGAGAGAGAGAGAGATGGTCAAGAAATCTAGGGCAGCGTCAATGTCTCAATCCATCAGACAAGAACAGAGCCTCTGTCATAACTCTTTTTGGAAGTATGTGAAACATCTTTTTGATAATAATACTACCAAAAGAATTAATCCAGCTTTCGCAGAGGATAAAGCTTTTCCATTTTTTAAATCTGTATACAGCTCTCAGCCAAAATCTTTTCACCAGCCACCATGGATGCCATCAGCTGAAGATCCTGTTTTCAACTTTAATGAGTCACCTTTCTCCATTGAAGAGATCAGAAGCACAATCAAAAGATCTAATGCCTCTTCCACTCCATCTCCTCTAGACCAGATTCCATACAGGATTTTGAAAAGGTGTCCTTCCTTGGTGCATGCTCTGTTCAACCTGTACAATCAATGTTGGCAGACATCCACTATTCCCCAGGCATGGAAAACTGCATCCATTAGACTGATTGCCAAAGGTTCTGCCAAGGATGACCCCTCATCACCATCCAACTTCAGGCCAATTGCTTTAACATCATGTATTGGGAAAATTTTCACTTCCATCTTGAAAAGTAGATGGTCTACTTATATGCTTGAGAATGAGTACCCCGACCCTTCCATCCAAAAGGCTTTCATGAGGGCAACACCTGGCTGCACAGAACACCATTTTAAGTTGGCCTCGATACTTGCCGATGCCAAAAGAAAACACAAATCCCTGACAGTTGCTTGGCTAGATCTGGCAAATGTGTATGGCAGTGTCCACCATTCATCGATAGATTTTGCTCTGCATCACTATCACGCTCCATCACAGTTTTGCAATGTTGTGGCCTCTCTCTACTCAGGTCTGTCAGCTAGGGTATCCACAGATGCCTGGACTACACCTTCATTCCCTCTCAACATCGGAGTCTACCAAGGTGACCCTTTATCTGGGGTCATATTTAACACTGTTATCAATACCCTAGTTGACACCCTGAATTTAAAGAAGAACCTTGGCTACTCTCTCTCACCATCTCATCAAGTGAACTTGCTACAATATGCTGATGACACCTGCATCATAGCCAGTAGCCCAGTTGCAGCTCAGTCAATGCTAGATTCCACCGGTGAATGGCTTCAGTGGGCAGGCATGAAGGCTAAGGTCCCCAAGTGCCACTCCTTGCACATCAAGAGCTCCAGTGGAACTTTGACCGATCCACATCTCACCTGCTCAAACGAGCCAATTAGGTATGTTGCAAATCACTCAATCAACTTCCTTGGGCTCCCAATCCAATTTCCCAAGGACTGTAACAGAGCTAAATCACAACTAAAGTCTCTGTTGCAGTCCATGCTTGAGATTGTTGATGAGACTGCACTAACAAGGAAACAGAAGGTAAAGATCTACAGCTTGGGGATCTGTCCGAGGTTGAACTGGCTTCTCACCATCCATGAGTTTCCTTTGTCCTGGGTAGAGAGACAACTTGAGGCCACTGCCACTAGATACCTTAAGAGGTGGACAGGACTAACAAAATCAGCAAACCCCAATATCTTTTACATCCCAAGGTCTGAAGGAGGACTCCAACTCTCATCCATTTCCATACTATACAAAAAGCTGCAAGTGTCCAAGTACTGTCAACTTCTCACCTCCAAAGACGCCACGGTCAGACACCTGGCTGAAAAGAACCTTGGAACTGAGATAAAATCCATCAGGAAGATCTTTAAACCATCAATAGAGGTGCAACAAACAATGGTGGAAGATCCATCTCAGAGTAGAAAAGCACTCTTAAAGGCAGTGAAGAACAAAGTTGCTTATAGTGATGCCAGCAGACGCAAGTCAGAACTTCTGGCTCTTCCCGTCCAGGGTCTTCTTATTACCACCATCACCACACTTGGAACAGATCCAACCAAAATATGGACAGATGCCATCACGTCTCTTCCGAATGAGTGTTATAAATTTGTGCTAAATGCTGCCCACGACACTCTCCCCCACAACTCCAATCTCCATCTCTGGAAAAAGAAGCCAACTCCATCGTGCCCATTGTGTGGACATCAAAGACAGACTCTACTCCATGTATTAAATAACTGTGAGACTGCCCTACACCATCGGAGGTACAATCAAAGACATGATGAAGTTTTAAAAGAAATTGCTTCCTTCATCAATGTCAACTTGAAAGTATCACAGAACATGATAGCAGATCTGTCATCACAGACTTACTCAATACCAAGCCACCTTCCCTGCACAGACCTCAGACCAGACATTATCTGGTGGGATGAACACTCAAAAAGAACAGTGGTAGTTGAGCTCACCATCTGCTTCGACACTCTCTTTAAACAGGCTGCTGAAAGGAAAAGAAGAAAGTATTTCGACCTATGTGAGAACAACCATCATGATGTTTCCCTCATCACCCTTGAGGTTGGTTCTAGAGGAGTGATCCATTTGCAAGGTTTCCACCAGGTGCAGAAGCATCTAGATTGCTCTAAGAAAGACCTTAGATCTCTACTCGTTAGGATTTCCAATACTGCCATCCAGGAATCGGTTAAGATATGGTGTACCAGGAATAGGGAGATAACATAGAAACTGTAACTTATTATTATCATCAATTTATTTTTAACTAACTAATTAATTAATTAAATAAATAAACATTTACTTTTATTATTATGTATTCATTTATTGTATTCTTTGTATTCATTCACTTCCTCCTTATGGTGGCTTGACTAGGTATCTTTGCCCAGTGTGCAGTGATTTTGTATATCACTTTGACACTATACCTCATGTCAGCCCCTCAATGATTTTTGTAAGGTCACGAAAAATCAATGAAGGTTTTTATAATAAAAAGAGAGAGAGAGAGAGAGACTCCCACTGGGATTCCCCCCCCCCAGGTATTCCCCTCTCTTTGAGCAACCAACCCCCACCCCAGCTGCAAATAAAAGGGCTGAGTGTCCCCAACACCAACCAAACCACATTCTGTAATGCTAATTGTTCTTTGCTGTTATTTGTATGACTTAGTTCTGCTTCATTTTATAAAGATGCTCCCCCATGATATAAAGAGAGAACTGAACATCTGCTGGTTGTGTATTGGAAGAACCAAAAGTTTTATATATTTAATTTTTTTTTTAATTAAAAAAATTTTTTTTTTTTTATAATTTTTTTTTAAAGCAATGACCCCAGGATTTGGAAAGTTTACCTTATCCAACTCATTAACTATTTCCATATTTTCAGGACATGAAAAACTAAAAGTTTCTTCATGTCCTGATAAGATGGATAACATTAATGAGTTGGTTAAGGTGAACTCTCCTAGTTCTATGGTCAATTGCTTAGGAAATAAATATATAGAAAAAAATTAAATAAATAAATAAAAAGGGAAATAAAAATTTTAAAAATAAATAAATAAAATAAATTGATAAATAAATAAATATACAAGCCAGCAAGCAAGCCAGCCAGCAAGCAAGTGTGGACAGGCCTTTACTTAGACCATCTTTCATGTAAACAATGGTGAGATACTATCACTAGGATGGGGAAAAATTCATGTAACAAACATTTCTTACATCTTTTATTTGCAAAATTTAGTAAGCATGTTTCAGTTGCTGGAATGTGCACACATGATGTTCCAAGCTCCTCTGATAACCAGACTATGAATGTACAAACCTCCTCCTGTTGGAGAATCCTGTGCTTTGAGGTTTTTTTCCATTTTTTAAACTTGTTTTTTTGTACTGAAAATTTGAAATATCACCCCCCCCCCCCCTCCAACCACCAAAGGTCACTTATGGTATCAAAAATTGAAATAAATTGTCATTAACTATCCAATCACACTAGGATAATGTCTGCAAATTTCATCAAAAATTCATCATTGCAAAACCTTCAACATAATTATGATTATATAGTCATTATTATTTGCCCCCCCCCCCCCCCCTTTTTTTACAAAATCCTGGCTACGCCCCTGCCCCTGACAGTTTTTGGTTTCTGTTGGAGGGAGCAAGGGGATTGAACACTCTCACATCAAAATAAGTCTTCTGAAACCTCCCACCCCAGACTCCATTGGCTGACACATCTAATCTTTCGCCTTCTTGACTGTTGGCTGGAGCACCATTGAGTTGGTCAGATGTCACAGGCTGTAGATTGGGTTCAACACATACTTTGCTGCAAACTTCTGTGAGAAGGGAAGCAGTGATATCTTGAATCTCATTGTGTCTGAGAGTTGGAAAGCCACCCTTTGAACAGGAGAGTGCATGTTCTACACTGAAGGTTTTGCCACATTCACACTTGGACGGAAGATGAGATGGTATCCAGCCATACCGCAAAGCCATAGCATCATGAAAAGCCAATTTGTGTAGTGTGAAACCATGCTCTGTGAGGGGTAGAACAGTAAGTCGGAAGCTCCTTTCACCTTGGCTAAATCCACAGCTTTCTGAAGCCCATCAGGCAGTTGTTGATAGATATTTTCTGCTTCTTCCTGGTTCCTCAATTTTTGTCCTTGCAGACATTGGCCTTGTTTTGTAGTTGCTCATTGATGATGTCATAACCGTACTCTCTCTCCTGAGTAAGGATGTGATCCTTAGGGATGAAGTTATCTTTTGAGATGACGGCAGCACTCTGTCAGCGTGCTGCGCAGGTAGACCAAAGAGATCACATTTAAGGTCATTTGGTGGTGGTCGTCCAGTAATAGCTGATATCAGGTTTGTCCTCAGCAACTCATCCAGGGGAACCAGTAAATAGCTTAATGTTTGGTACAACACAGCTGATGTATGTCCATTTACTTAGCAAACCATGTGTGAGGGCTGAGAAGGCAGCCTGAGGCTGTGACTTTGCTATACCACTAAGAATATTGATGCTGGATGACCAAGCTCTCACTTTGGAGTTTATATACTCTTCAACATAATCATTGGACCCAATCACTGCGCCAAGGTATGGCCTGCCATCAAGGATGACATTCACATCTGACCTGGCAAACACGTTAGATGCTTCATCAAAATGACTTTGCTTTGTCACAACCCAGGTTTTAGATGGATTGGGGAAATATCCAAAGGCTGGACCTCCTGCAGCCAGTCTGTTCCACCATGCATATAGCTGCTCAACAGTCCCCGTGGCAGCAGAGTCATCAGTGTACCATATCTGTTTACATAGTCCGTCCAATTTTCAAATAAGTGGGATGGTTGCCAGACCATACATAGGCATGGCCAGGGGGTCTCCTTGTGTAGTGCCTTCTTGAGATAGAATAACATCTCCATCAACGAAAAGCTCAGTGGGACTTCTGTATGAGTTGATGAGTATGGTGGCAATGGGTGGGCATAGGCATCTGATGTTGTGCAATGCAACTTGGCGGTTAAGGGTGTTGAATGCATTTGTAGCATCCACAAATAATGCTGCCTCACACTCCTCTGATTCAAAAGCAGATCTAGTTGCATGTACAGCTGCCTCAATGCCAGAGATTTGACCACCACACAACTGAAGACAGCCTGATGCATCCTGAATATCAGGGTCTGCTATAGATAAAAACAGCTTTGGCTATGATTCTACAAGCAGTGTCACCAATGCCAATGGACGCACTCCCAGGTGTTTATCAAGAGCAATGAGACAACATGCAAGTAATGGTCTGATGGATGATGGGTCCATGTAGGAAAAGCAAATCCTTCTGGCAATGGAGGCAAGGGAAACACACAGGTCTCTGGAGGCACCCTTGTGACTGGTACACAAGCGTCTCCACTCATGTGCATCCAGACCTGAGGGATCAGCTGCTCCAGTCACCCTTATAGCAGCTGAACGAATTATGCTGGCATCAAGGGATTCAAAAATGACTGGGTGTGTGTTCTGTGGCTCGTCATGAAGGATGCAGTTGGGATGGGCAGGCTGAACTGGAGGGTGTTTGCTGATTAATACTTCCCTGACGGTGGGAGGGGTTGGACTATCACAATCAGCTGGGTCATTCAGGTTAAGAATTCCCCCTTTTTCCATATTGGATATGAGGTCTAAAGCAGCCTTGCACTTGCCCATGAATATCAGCTTGGCAAAGGAATGGGCTATGTTAGTGTTGGCTCTGGCTGATCCATTCCTTGGAAGCCTGTGCTGTAGAGTTCTTTCTTCCTTTACCAGCTCTTCCAGGTCCCCCTTAGACCAATCAGCTAATCTTCTTTCTAGGCACTTGATATGATCTTTGGTCTTTGATTTTTTTGCTTGGTTTCTGGAGTAGATATCCTTTACCAGCGCAGGGTATGATAAAGGGTCTCACTAGGCAGATGTACTTATAAATAGCTGTTAATCTGTGTGCATGTGTGGTCATTATATATAAATTCCTTTGATTTTGAAGCTACAGAGTCAAGAGGGGGATCAAAAGAATGGAAATCAAGTACTGCAACCACTCATGTGGTTTTAAATACTGTCTATATGGTCACACCCCTTTCTGTATTAAAAAAAAAAAAAGAGCCAAAATGGTACTTTTGCCAGAAAAAGGAATGAATCTACAGGCCTAAAACTTGGCATGCAGACACAACTTGACTCTTTAAATAGCATGGGGTGGGTCCCATCTAGCCACACCTCTTCCTCTTTGTGTGCAAGGCTAAAAATGCCAAAAATGGTACTTCTAAAAAAACACTTGGACCTAGATAGTTGTACCCATGAGCCAAGACATATTCAGATCCTAATAGACAAAGTGGCCAAAAAAAGGGCCATTTCAGGCTAATTAATGGGAGCAGCTGTATTGAAAAGCCCTAAGGAAAGTTGCATACTCTTGTCAGTTCAGTGCACACTCTAATACACGATAAAAATTAACTACAGAATTCCCTGATAAACAACAACCCTCTGTAGATAGGTGGTTGAGTTTTGGTGGCACAACCATAATAAATAATGAACCTAGATCTGGAATAGAGCCTCATTTTGCAAGGTATTACAGAAAAGGGGGAGAAAGAAGGAAGATGAACAATTATATTGTTGACTCAAGGATTACATGCACTGGCCAGAAGACAAGGAATGTTGTGCACATTGATTTAAAAAAAAATTGATATAGTCATGTTTAATTGTTGACTGAATTGAGGATAAAAATTAATTTAGATAAATATTCCAACTTTGCAAGCAAAGCTGCAAAGGAAAGTCTAGTATAGCAAAAAGCTGACTATGTAATGCACAAAATTATCTAACATGGTTAAATTTTCTCTCTGGCCTATTCAATTACTGTTTAGTATACATCTGGCATTCTCACAACTCATGTCTCAACTTAAAATTAGCCATTTTTGAACGACAAACTTTTGCATAATAATCATTTAGATGGCACTAGTGTACTCAAGTGGTCCCTAATAGTAGGGATCATCACTGTCAAAAGCTGCTGAACACCCACGCCCAATTAAGCATATGGGCTAGCATACTATTCACGCACCCTTTGGGCTAGGGCTAAAGAAATATTTTTCAAATATGGTCATAGCACACTGGTTAATTTTTTCTTCATACCATTGACCCAGTTTTCATTTGGGACCACTCTAATACACTTGCACCCATTTAGATGGCTAGCTAATAAAACAAAATGCACCAAGGAGTTGCATCTTACTACAATTATCAATTTGTTTAGTTGTTTGTTTGTTTGGTAACTACTCCCACACTGTTGCATCTTACTACAATTATCAATTTGTTTATTTGTTTGTTTGTTTGGTAACTACTCCCACACTGTTGGGCCTAAAGTACTCAAATTTTCAGGGTTCGATGGGGGTCACCCTGGGGACATTATAATAAAGTTTGGTGAAGATCACTTTTGTTTACTAACTCCTCCCAGAGGATTGGGGGCCTAAAGGGCTTAACAGGATCATTTTGAATATAAAATTTTAGTTTCTTTTTTCTCTACCAGTGTTGACACTTTTTATATCTTTGAAAATTTTTAGTCCATGTTTTAATCTGGGTGAAACCTATGCTCATGCATCCATCCATAGGTTACAAACACATAGACAGACAGACTAACATACAGACATGATCTCCCTTTATGATAAGATTTTATGATATATATATATATATATATATATATATATATATATATATATATATTAATCTAAAATTAAGAAAAGGAGCACAGCCCAAAATTAATGAGCAAGGGAATCAAAGAAATGAGGAAATAATTTTGCTGGAGACAAGTCAACAATGAAGAATATGCAGACAATATAAAAATTGAAAGTAAGGGCCACGCACGCAGACATCACTAATTGTCAGATAGAGGCAGTCACAGTAATGAGCTGTCCCATGTCAGTCCATGCTCTAGCCATTGCTGAAGCAATAGAGAGCAAAAGTGATACTGTTGATGACATTAACATGCTAGCTGGGGTGAACTGTTGAATGTGGAGGGCAGAGAGATAGAGGAGCCACTATTGGACGAGTTGAGGTGATCACGTGACCTACAAACAAATAGAAGTCAACTAATAATATTCTACATCATGAGAGAACACAGTGGAGGAAGAGTTTAGGGCCTGAAGAGAAGGAAGAGGAAGAAGAGACAGAGGGGGGGGGGGGGGGGGGGAAGAAGAGGTGGTGAAATAATTGGTGGAAGAAGAGGTAACATAAACCCACCTATTTAGAATGAACTTCTTGAATCTTAACTGCCCAGAGGATGGCCGTTGGCCCGAGTTCTCTTTGTTTTGCACTCTAAATAAATTAATTAATCAGAAAAAATGAACCAATACTTGCCATAAGTCACACACACACACACACACACACACACACACACACACACACACACACACACACACACACACACACACACACACACACACACACACACACACACACACACACACACACACACACACACACACACACACACACACACACACACACACACACACACACACACACACACACACACACACACACACACACACACACACACACACACAGAAAATATATGCGATAATAGAGATGTATCACTACTCATAAAGCTGATGCACCTTTTTGTCTGTTTCGAGTAGGGGAAGGTGAATTTATAAATTGTGTGGAAAATATCCCTTGACATCTTCTTACTTTAAAAAAAAGAAGAAAAAGAATAAATATTCTCACTGCTAAACTTGTTTGTCTTGTTGATTGCAAACTACCAAAGCACAGCGAGAGCTGATGGTTATCTACCAAGGACTGACAGAAGAGGCTCTGGACATCCCCAGGATTCTCTAAGTGCTAAAAGACAATCTTGGTAGCATTGTGAGTGATATTTTCAACCAACTTCCACTAACCCACATTTAACAAACTTTTCCTCACACAACAGATACACAAATTTCTCACTAAAGCCCCAAAGGTTTCCTATCAAGAATAAACACACTATCGCCCCCAAATCATTAATTTGCAACATTTTATGAATTCAGCTAACTCACTTACCGATTAACTTTCTTTGATTCGGTAGCCTTAGTTGTCTTCAGGTAGCTTGGCAGTTTACCGGTCGTTTTTCTCCGGGTGGGCATGTCACCCCCCTCCTGTCTCTTGGCCACGCCTTCATACTTAGCCAGGGAGCCGCCACTGGAGTAGCCAGTGCCGCAGTCCTTGACACCACCGCTCACAGACGGGACAACTTTAGGTTGATGCCCTCTGCACCCTGCAGCTGAGAAACTAGAGCTGTGTGTACGGTCACCATTATTAACATCCACATCAGATAAGCTGGATTTCGATCCGTAAGTGGACACACGTTTACTCAGTGGCTTATGCTTGCCACGGCAGTCTGGACTGCCTGTTCTGCTGGATGAATGCATTGTGGCAGCTTTCAGCGCTGGAGGGAGTGAAGACTTTGATGTGGGGTATCCATACACACTGCTGCTGCTGCTGTTGCTAGGAGCAATGCCTGAGGATGAGGAGTGGCATGGTGCAAGTGCAGGGTCATGAACATACGCATTGGGCATGGTACGCATAGGAAATGGTTTGTGAGATGGAGTAGAGCGTTCAGGAACTTTGGCAGGATGAATTGGGAATGAGGGGTTGGATTGAGTTAACATGTGCGGCTGCAACTGGCTTCTTTCATGACTCTTATCTGACATGTGACTGGTACACTGCTCTTCTCGCAATGATGACGACGACGGACGTGGGGACATGAAGTTGTCCTCGAAGCCGTTGCAACTAGCAGCAGGGTAGAAGGGAACAGAGGAAGCAGGAAATGGTGGGATATTGGAACCAGAGCTACGCACCATGAAGCCGTTGGCATTGGGATGGGGGAGGGACCCTCGGCGCAGCGAGCCCACCGGCCCTCCTGTGATGCTCCCCAGACCTGAGTCAGTGCTGATAGATTGTTGCGAAGACAGCGTAGATGAAGGGGCAAGCATGGGCGTGCTTTTTCCAGGCCGAGGTGGCGGTTGCAGAGGCTGGAACAAGGAGTACGGCTGTGGTGAAGGGTGTACAGCAGGGTCACGCTGGTTGGTGAGCCCATCTCTGGTGGGTGTAGTCAAGGACCTCTGGGTAGGGGTGGCCGCTTCCTTGCAAGTGGGCGTAATTGACCCTCTACTAGTGGGAGTGACCGATTCTCTCCTGGTGGGAGTGATAGACTCCCTTTTAGAGGGAGTGGCCAGGTTCATGGGAGGGCCATAGATTTCCCTCCCAGCTGGTGCGGCTTCACGCTTCAACTGAGTCTGTGGGTGAGGAGTTGCTAAGGACTTACTTGGGTACCCGCCATTGTTGGTGGGTGTGGCACAAGGCCGTGGCCTCTGCCACTGATAGTGACTGGCAGAGGACTGCTGCTGATTCATCCCTGGCAATACCTGCGACCTCATGTTCCTGTTCCCAAGCTTCGAGTATGCCTGTTCATGTTGATCCTGCATGGGGTCAGAGTTCATGAATGAGCTGAGACCGGACGAACTGACGTCTGAGATGTCGTCCCTGTCCGAGAAGCTGGAGACAGAGGGAGAGCGTGGAGGGAGGGAGGAGTGGGGGAGGCGACGGGGACGGGAGTTGAAGTGGGCGTCAGCCATCGGCCGCATGGACCTGCTGGTGCTGGAGGGCATGGTTCTAGCTGGGGACTGTGCTGAGAAGTCGGGTAAGGATATGGTGCTGTGTAGGGGGCCAAGGGCAGAGAAGCTGTGGTTTGTGCCCTGTGAGGCCGGGGTGGGAGTGGTAGACCTCTCGAGCTCCTCCTCCTGAACGTCACACCGCCTTGCAGATCTCTCATGACCACTGCTGCTATGCTTGTTAGTGCTAGCTCGTGTGAGTATCCCCAGGTGGGGGGAAAAAGGCCCCCCGGTTTTTGGACCCCCTGTTGTGTTTCTGCTGCTGTATGGGCTGGAGTGCTCCAGGAAGCAGTCAAAGAGTTGTTGCTGTGTGATGGAGAGACATGAAGTGCTCACATCACGGAGGTCATTCGTGCTGATGACTCGGGTTTGATCGGCCCAGGCCACACCCTTGTCTCCCTGGGCCAGGCCGGAGAGACAAGTGAGGTCTTCCTGCAGGGGAGAGAGGTCCACCCCCATCCCCTGCATCAGGGACTGCTGACGCTGCACCAGGGATAGAGACAGGGAGAGCAATCTGGGGAGGAAGGGGGCGGGGGAGGGATGGAACAGATTATTATAGGGGCAGCAATTTACATATCACACAGCCATATATCCTCCCTCTCCACATCACCACACACTCTTGCAATTGCACACACACACACACACTCACCTTTCTGTCCTGGCTATCTCTCTCTCCTGGTTCTTGATGTACTTGAGTAAGTGTTTGGTTTGCTTCCATTGGTAACCATTCTCCACTTCCAATTTCCTTGCCTCAGTCACTGCAGCCAACAACTCCTGCAACACTTCACCTGCACACACACACACACACACACACACACACAACACACACACACACAACACACAACACACACAATAAAAATAAATAGTTACCTAACATTATATGTATACATTTCACACCAATTCACAAAGAGTTTGGATTTTTTTCCCTAAAATGTGTACTGGGGAATTATCCCAAAGGTGGATGACTGGAATAAGTCACCATGACATATTATATCAAACACCTTCACCTCTCCCTCCACCACACCCTATGCTCGTCCCCAAACCACACCCAATGCACTCCATTCCTACCTCTTTGTTCCTCTTGGCAGGCCATGTTGACTTCCTCCTGAACTCGTCCCACAGATTCACTGTTGGAGTATAGATACTCACTGACTGTCTGCTTCTGTCTCTGAATATCCACCAGGTGTCCACGCAGAGCCGATAGTCTGGTTGCCATTTTGCTTCTCTTGCCTTCACTGGACCACAGCATCTCTGTACGATTCATATCCCTCTCCTATGAAAGTGAAACAATTACAGAACTTACATGCTGTCTCTCAGCGTATATTTGTGTGAGTATTTGTGCGTTTGTATGTGTATCAAGATTATATTTTTACATGGTTTTCTAGGTGAAGTCTTTTTGTTGCCATTTTTAGCCTCACACTTCCCCAGCTAGAGGTATCACCAAGTGGGACGCAATGTTACTGCCAGAGTCGAGTTGTGCATGCATGTCAAGTTTCAGATATTTAGGTGAAAGGGTCTGAATTTTGCATGCAAAGATATTTGTGCCGAATATTTCTCTCCCCAATGAGCCATTGTAGGAAGCTGTTTATCGCCAGAAGTGCAAGTTTTGCTGTCTATAAAATGTTCCATCCTCAGCTGTACATGCTGGCAGATTTCATTATCTGCAAGACTTTTTAAAAATATTTCTTGATTGTTAATCACCAAATTATTTTTGTTGTTGCTTTTCTACACACCATTTAAATAAAGGGTGATTGAGTTGTCTAACCTTTACCTACTCATCACCAAAATGTAAATTTTTTTTGGTTACTTCCTAACTTCTTTGTTGTTGTTGTTTTTTTTTTGATGTTAAAATTCTGAGACCATTTACAGGGGCACAGGTCAGAGTAGGGAGCTGAATGCAATTTGAATGATAGGCGTAGGTCTTCTGGTTAAAAAGTTTTTTTTCCCCCTTCAGACAGTTATGCACACAGGCACGCATGCACACAGGGAGTTAGCACAAATAGTACTAATTATAGACCAGAGAACCAAGGACCATGAATTATGCATGAGGAAAAAGAAGAAAAGATATATATATATATTTTTTTTTATACAGATTGAAACTATTTGAGTGAAGCATTCAAGGAATGCTTTGAGTTACTTTGAAGGGATACAGGCAGCTAAAATAAAAAAGAAAGAAAAAAAAGCTAGATTTTGCTATGATTATAAGCTTTGGAGAGGTTTTCCTGATGCCATTGTATAACCCGGGCCATTCACTGTATGTAGGGAATGGTATCACACTCCCACACTAATTACATTATATGGACTACAGCCCACAAGTTCATGGACACCTTACCTTGCGACAGACTTTGAGTAGAGTCTCTCTTTCTTTGGCATCCAAATCTGCTATGTGCTTCCTCAGCCTCCCCCTCTCACTATACACACTTCTCACCATGTCACACAACCTACACACACACACACACACACACACACACACACAAAGGAAACACAAACACACAGAGATCAATAGATAAACATCACTACATCCAAATACAGCAACACTAAAATGGAAGAATTATTAAATAAAACAAATGAGAACTCCTTTTGTGTGCTGCAGTAGCCCTACACACACACACACACACACACACACACACACACACACACACACACACACACACACACACACACACACACACACACACACACACACACACACACACACACACACACACACACACACACACACACACACACACACACACACACACACCTCTCTCTCTCTCTCTCTGTCTCTTTCAGACATAATGTACCTGTTTGCTTCCTGGGAAACACTAGTCTCCGATCTGGGAGAACTATTCTCCACCTTCACCTTCAGTTCAGATATCTGCACACATATACACACACACACACACACACATGAACAGTACAAGGAGTGTGTGATTGGAAGTAGTCTAGCACTGCATGCTGATGATGATACAGATATTTATATACAAAGTTACAATATGTAATTCAGTGATCACACTTACCTCTTTCTGAAGATCAGCGATGATGACCTTGTACTTTGACAAGTGATAGTCCACGTGCACCACATTGCGCACAAGCTGCACATGACAACAGAAAAATAATAATAAAAACAACAAATAAAAGATGCAATACAATGAATCAACGTGAAGGGTTTATGAAGGGAAACGACACTCTCACACAGGTTTTCCCGTGTGAGTTTGTATGCACAACTCACCGTGGTCTTGATTTGCATGGCTCTGTCTGCATACTTGAGAGTGTTGTAGGAGTCCTCATAGCACAGGGCAGAGGGACTGATATTGGCCACCATGACAGTGCGGCAGTTCCCACCGAGGGAATCCTTCAGAAGACGTGTCAGTTTACTGTCACGGTACGGTACATAGCCAGGCTTACCCTGGGGGCGGGGGCGGGAGATGTTTACACAATGCTTATAATGACAACAAAAACTAACACATACGAAAAAAGTGCCTGAACGTATTTGTAAGAGTTTAACATTCGTGTGTGTGTGTGTGTATGTGTGTGCATGTGTGTGTGCATGTGCGTGTGTGCACCTTGCTAGCTGCCAGAGCATTTATGCAGTTGCCCAGAGCCAGCAGAGAGCGGTTGATGTTTGCCCCTTCCCTCAGGCGTGCGCCCCTGTTGGATGACATGGTGGCCCGCTCTGAGCCTGCCAGGTCTATCAGAGACATCTTGGCTTGCATCACATCTGCACTCAGTCCTGCTGTGCGTGCACGTTGCTCCACCATCACCTACAGCACAGCACAGCACAGCACAGCAACACTTTGTCAGCAACACAAACACTCGCACCAGAAATCTAGTGTATCCATTCCCCCTTGATTTATTATGAGATGTTCGAGCTGTTCAATAGCACTACCACTTGTTAGTTACTTCCTACTGCACATACAAGCAGTTTGATTATCAATTCTTTAAGAAATGATAATAGGATGTAGTTGGTGGTCATCGATTTGGTGACCCCTTACCTTGTATGAAGATTATTGTGTCATGCATTTTGCATGAGCTTTTATAAATGTTTCACTGACCCTTATCGTATCCAATGTGTGCTATGTCCATTTGTCTGGCATCGTGCATGAGATAGTGTGAATGTCTCAGTGAGCATTTACCTAACATGAGGGAGCATGCATGTCTTTTGTGTTGCGCTGTCATAGCAATGCTTGTAGTGTGGTCTTGTTCGTGGCTCCACAGAGACCGAGGGATAATGGCCAACAAGCTATTCCACATCTGCATGGCAACACAGGGAAGTGGCAAGGTTGCATCCCATATATGCTGTCCTAGCCCTAGTTGCCTTGGCTCCTCCACTGGCTCTTGCCAGCAGCTCCCATATATACACAGTATATACATACATACATATATATATATATATATATATATATATATATATATATATATATATATATATATACCCCCACACTACAGCCTGAGTGCACTTCAAGCAGAGGCTAGGTCAGATGGACTTTTGAAGCCATTAAAGGAAGCTTGAAGAGTAATCAAGTTAACGATATCACCTCCTACTCCAACTAAGAGCCTGTAACTGCTGGGTTAGGGCAGGTGATGGAAAAAAGGGAGAATGAGGGAGGGAGGGTGGGGAGAGCGGGGCATGAAGGCAAGTTCTTGATTATAGCTATAGATCATAGCTTGTGTGCCCAACCTCACCGGCCCACTCCTCCTGCAGCAATCCATGTGTAGAGGTCGTGTGACATGTAGTCCATATCCTATCTTGTGAGCACAACCTCACTGGCCCACTCCTCCTGCAGCAATCCATGTGTAGAGGTCATGTGACATGTAGTCCATATCCTATGCATCTTGTGAGCACAACCTCACTGGCCCACTCCTCCACTTGCCCATGATGTCTTGCTCACACTTTGGTGTGATCACGTTGTTGTGGTTGGTGCTCAATCATGGAGGGGGTGGGTTGGTTGGTGTAGCCCTTACTGCTGCAGCCTCTCGTCTCTTTATTGTGCACTCAAATTTCTTCATCCCATCCATTTGAAGCATGTCTTTGATTATGGGCCAACAGTAATGTCTTCAGCTCAGGTAAGGAATGAACAACTTTCCATATGCCAATACTACGCGGAGGTATAAATTGCACTTACTGGAGAAATCACGGAATGTGCACAGCATGAAAAATAAATGCCCAAAAAGGAATTCTTGAATCATTGGTACTGGCAGCTGGTCCTCTCAGCATTACCTGGGAATATTGCAGCAACACTAACCTCCTATATGTATGTAGGTAGGTAGGTAGGTAGGAAGGTAGGTAGGAAGGTAGGTAGGAAGGTACGTAGGAAGGTAGGTAGGAAGGTAGGTAGGTAGGAAGGTAGGTAGGTAGGTAGGTAGGTAGGTAGGTAGGTAGGTAGGTAGGTAGGTAGGTAGGTAGGTAGGTAGGTAGGTAGGTAGGTAGGTAGGTAGGTAGGTAGGTAGGTAGGTAGGTAGGTAGGTAGGAAGGAAGGTAGGTAGGTAGGTAGGTAGGTAGGTAGGTAGGTAGGTAGGTAGGTAGGTAGGTATGTATGCGTGATTGGAAGTATTAGGGGTCCACATCCCATGACCACGGGTGATCTACTGAGCAGCACCATATGCTGTGCTATGAATAGAATAGACTGTTGTCATGGTGACTGCCATTTTGCACTGCACATCTCTATGCAGGACGCAGACATGCACCAGTGTTTGACTGTGGAGCACGCAGCAGTGCACACAGTCGTCCAGCGTCACTCACACCTGTTGAGTGTGTGTATGTGTGCAGACAACATATTTGCCACCACCTCCTCCTGCAACTGATAACTACATGTGCTCATGCTGCTCATCCCAGCAAACAAAATGTGTGCA
Source organism: Lycopodina hypogea (assembly GCA_963969325.1). Classification (NCBI taxonomy): domain Eukaryota; kingdom Metazoa; phylum Porifera; class Demospongiae; order Poecilosclerida; family Cladorhizidae; genus Lycopodina; species Lycopodina hypogea. The sequence goes on along the minus strand of OZ017779.1, from coordinate 7,735,280 downwards.
GGAAGCCTGGATGGAAGCAGGGAGAATGAGTAGCAACTATGCAGGGATCACTGCGCACAAGGAACCACATGTAAAGTTCTATGAACATGCTGAATTCATGAATGTTTAAATTAATCTGTACAGTAAAATATTGGTCAAGACACACACATGCAGAGCTTAGTGTAGAGTTTTGTGCGCCCTATTGTGAAGGAGCTTAGTGTAGAGTTTTGTGCGCCCTACTGTGAAGGAGTTCCTTTCCACCTCCCAGCGTTGAATCAACTCTTTTCTAATTACTACTGTACTGTGAATATATAACCCTTTCTTCGCTGACATGTATCATGGACAGTGAATATACAAGCCAGTGTAGAAAGGGTTAGGTGTGTGGTGTGGCAGTAACCAGTGATAATACATACAGGACCAATATTCAGTGAGAAAATGGGTTTCAAATATAAGTCAGATGACATGGACAATGTTGCAAAACATACATTTGCACTATGTACTCACCCGGAACACAGCGTGTGATCTTGATGACGTGGCATTGGCCTCTGTCGGGTGCTGTGTCCGATTCCCATTCCCCCGTTCCAGCATGTCCAAGATCTCGCCCGCACTATCAGGTTGGTGGTAACTCAGACCAGTCACAACAAGACCTAGCAACAATAATACAAACAAAGCACACTTAAGCTGAACCATCAGGTCCATCCTTACCAGATACCAATAGGGCGGGCAAGCATCCACCAAGGGGAGTGAGTATGTTCACAGTGTACATGGAGGTAGTTAGTGACACCATCTTGGCACTACAGCTGCACCTAATACTGACCACGCCCATGCTGCATGCTCACTGGAGGAGACTTTTGGTCACAAACAGAATATCTATTTTTGAACTGGCACAGCCTCTGGGGCTCTCACATGGCACATCAAAATAAATATAATCTCCCCAAAGAATATACACGTACACTTTCGTTTCCTTTCTTTTTGGAAGGGAGGTGGGGGAGGGGAAGGGGGAGTGAATTCTTTACATCACACCACAGGTAATGTTTATGAGAGAGAAAGTGTGTGTGTGTGTGTGTGTGTGTGTGTGTGTGTGTGTGTGTGTGTGTGTGTGTGTGTGTGTGTGTGTGTGTGTGTGTGTGTGTGTGGCATGCACACATACCATTTTGTGCATCCTCACGGAGGCTGAGTGGACCAGAGGGAACGAGCAGGTCACGGATAGTCTCATTGTAAACCTGCACACAAACACACACACAAACATGTGTATGTATATATGCAGTTACCTGACAGAAAACCAATCAGATACTAATAAATATGACAGCACATACCTTCACAGCATGTGTGTGTGTGTGTGTGTGTGTGTGTGTGTGTGTGTGTGTGTGTGTGTGTGTGTGTGTGTGTGTGTGTGTGTGTGTGTGTGTGTGTGTGTGTGTGTGTGTGTGTGTGTGTGTGTGTGTGTGTGTGTGTGTGTGTGTGTGTGTGTGTGTGAGCACATTCACAAAGCCATAAAGCCTATTACCCAGACCAGGCATGGGGTGGTAGTTATGACATAACCATATTACTAACACATTGACATCAATGACATGTATTGCTCATCAAGACTTTTATACTCAAGATGCCTTGGGAGAGTTCAGGGACACTCACTAATGGGCAACTTCAAAAACCCCACACAACTCAAATCACATATTTTTTCCCATCCAGTGCAGTGCAGTGCAGTGCAGTGCAGTGCAGTGCAGTAGACCACCTTATTGAACTCGTGCAACCACACACCACACACCACCTTATACTACTGGTCCCACACTCCTACTGCAACTATTCCAGCACATCAAACTGGTTGAACAGCATGTATGAGGTTTTCCAATTGGAGCCCAGTTGAATCTGAATGTTTTGGTTATTAATAGTTGTTGAGAATTACCACCTACTGCATTGGCAGCGAAGACTGGTTATGATTGGACAGAAGTGGCTGCGAAATGCGTTAGTGCCCTTCATTGGAGGGCATGTCATAGAGTGGTTTCAGCCATATGAGATTGCTGCGAGTTTGAAATTATGAAAGAGAGGCTTTGTAACTCCCTACTCTCTAAGAAGGAGAATCTCCAGCTGTTTTGGCTCAAGTTTGGTGAAGACAAACAATGAGTTTATAAATTTTCTGAAGAGAGGCTTGAAGAGATGCTGGCTCCCATTGAATCTTCTTAGAAGCATTTTACAGGCGATTACATCACAGCCATGTGGGACACTGTCCCTATCTTCTCAAAGATCATACGCATTTTTTGGCACAAGCTGTGCTTGTGTTGGACAGCTACTTGTCAAAACACTGCTGCTCCACCAAGGGCTGACTGAATTACCTTTTCAAGTCAGTGGGCAACTCCAATTTTCTGGAGAAACATCTGATCTTAATAACATCATAGAGCGTGTTTGGTTGTTAATCACCATGGAGGATCAGGTGAAGATCACAGCAGCAATGGCTGACACCAACACTGAAGTGAAGGCACTGCAGCAACAATTACCTGCTTTGCAGCTATGACGATGACTAAAAAAATAACAAAACAACCTCACTGCTTCAATTGCAACCAACTGGGACATCTCCAACACAACCCCCACACTGTCGCAACGCCAATCATGGGGGAGGGGGGTAGTGAAGGTTGCTTCAGCTGCGTTTGAGGAGGATATATCGTCCAGGATTGTATACTTCAACCAGGGAAATGGCAGAGGGATGTCGGTAATGACTAACCATCACAACTGAGTTTAGATCACATGATAGATTACAGCAATGCTGGAGAAATTAGCTGTGTACCTCCTCCGCTAGTAAGATGGTAAACAAAAAAAAACAACAACAACAAAAACTGACTCACTGTCGCTGCAACTGCTAGAATTGGCCAATCTCAAATTACTTGTATCTCTTCATTATCAGGTGCCACATCTAGGCCAGTAAACTTGCTTGAAATAGTAAACAAGGTCATGCTCAGGAATTTGCAAGAGACCAAGGATATCTATATAGTATTGCATAGATCAGCACAATGTCCAAGGAACAAGCAGTGGAGAGAAACGCACATTAACCATTATCGACATCTTTGGTCTCAGCTACAGCTCATGGATGGCATTGTGTTCAGATGCTAGTCTCCAGGCCAGACGTGAGGAGCAGTGATAGTTCCACATGTGCCATTACATTTGAGAGTGGAAGTTCTGAAGTATGATCATAATACACCTGTATTCTGGACATCTGGGGGAGGAGGGAACACTGACTAAAGTACTCCAAGAAGCTTATTGGGTGTCAATGGCACTTCATGTGAAGCACTACTGTCATGAATGTCCAAAATGTCAACACAGTTGAAGCAGACAACTCCAACAAAGTTCCAGTGAAGAGCATTCCCATTGGACGGCCAAGGGAAATGCTAGCAGTGGATATTTTGCATTATTTTATTGATGCATGGAAGCAAGCCATGTGAGCATGCTCACGAGTGACGCTGTCGTTCTGCAGGGCAATCCTACCAAACTACACAGAACTCTTGTTAGAGAAAACAGCTGAAGTAAGAGTGCTATCAGATTTTAATAAAGTTCTCAATCAGTTTGTCTACGGGTGCATATAGTTTCAGTGTCAAATAGTTGGGCCAGAATTGATCACATAATGTACAATATGTAATTATACAGACCTTGCCACAGATACCCTTACCCTAGCCACACCCCCAGCCCTAGAGACTGAGGTGTGGTAGACCACACCCACCCACCTACCTCGCAGTATGAGATGGACACAGCGTAGGTCTTGGTGTCCCTGAGAGCATCCATCCTGCGATACAACTCCATCATGGTGAGGAAGATGACCCCAGGGGCCTCCGCATAGCCAAGCATGGTGTGCGTCTTCCCAGCACCTAGTTAGAAAATACAGAGAAAGATTTAGTGAAGTATCTCTCACACAACCACTTCTACCAGCTGGATCATATTTAAGGTAAAGGGTCAGCAGAACCAGATACGTTGGACCACATGGCTTGATTATCTTGCGTCACACGAAAGCCCTGTTCAATGTGACGCAACACAGTTCCAACAGGGCCTGATTTTTACCTCCAACATCCACTGGTGTAATCTTTGTGTGATATTCAGAGTGGCAGGGCAACGAGGATATACATCAAAGGGTCAGGACATAAGCCACACAGGAGGAGACAAGAAGTCGGCCCTTCACCATAATCATCCTCACAGAGCAGCCGATGGCCGGGCGGAAACAAAGAGGGGGCAGGATGATCAAACAAGGTATGCTGAGGCTACCACAGGTACAGCATTCATGGCCATTGTGAGGCTAATTCACATGTACCAATGTCATAACCATTTCCAGCTTAATTCATGAGCTACAACAACTACAACATTCATGGCCATTTTGAGCATAATTGGCAGAAATAATAGAATGCCTCAGCCCATGAGTCTTGGCAAACTCCGACCACAGTCTGTGCCCCACAGACTTTGAAATGCACCAAGTTTGGTGATCAACTTCCAATAAAGGAGAGAGGAGGTTGGGGGTGTTGAGATGCACACTCATGAACAGCTAGCTAAACCAGTCAGGGCAGTGACTAGATCCAGGCCTAGTAATGATAATTGCTCTGTCCCATGGGCGTCTCCATGGAAATGGCTTGGCAGCAGCACACAGCTGTGTTGTGCATGAATGGAGAGAAAATGAAGTTACCAGGACCACCTCTGTTGCAAAAAGGATACAGAACATCCTTTGATGCTGTAGCCACCAAACATGTGCACTTGACAGTCCTATCCACTCTGGAGCAGTGGTGGTTGGTTGGGCCACCAATCCAGTAGCTTGCCCTCTGGTACTCGTTGTTTCCAATTAGCCACAAACATGAACACAGCTGTTTGTTGTAGACAGCATTAACAGATAATAAATTAATTATGAGGTATTTGATGTCAGCCAACAACATGCAGCTTACTAACAAGGTCAACACTGCATCATTACAGAGCTCACTAATGGAAAATTACAAGCAATTCGATTACATACTCAGCCAATGTGTAGATAGTGTGCACCTTACAGTGTGTGTTACACATAACTCAATTAAATAACTCCTTCAAACTCAAAATCAATTGTGTAACATGACCTTTCAAATGTCAGAGGACCATCATTTCCTAACCTTTACTGAAATTCAATATTATACTATACCAGCCTCCATTGAGCTCCATTTATTTTTGAAATAAAGTTAACTTCTGTTTGTGTAAAAGCTGCTCAAAGCCTGGAAAGTCTTTCCATGATACCGAAAGAGTGCTTCCATCATCAGAATGCATACTCAGAAAAAGTGAGAAAAATTGTGAAATCGTTATGCAATAACAAGAAATTAAAAAAATTAAAAAAAATGGAATCAGCATTGAGGCAAGGGATGGTTCAGTAATCTACAGAACTACAGGAGATATGACACTGAGAATGATGACATCACAAACAATCTCCATTCTTAAAGTATTTAATTTTTTTCACATCGGATTGAAGAATTAAAAATATATATATTTTTTAAATAACACCAAAAACAAATGATTAATCCTCAGGGCATAGTCACACACCAATATCTGTGATACAGTTAATTTATTAAAACAACAAGACATGGCAACGTGCACACACATGCACGCACACACACAGAGTTTGTAGGGTGTACAGGTCTCTATGGTTTGTTGTGCCTCTACAAGAGCAGGAGGTTCAGACATGAACAAGAACACTGTCTCAACATGCACAGATGCTGAGAGCCAGCAAGCTAAGGCAACATTTTCTGTAGTTTACTCACATTACGCACTCGTAGAGGGATTCCTAAAGTTTAGACTAGTGGGATAAGGAACTGGTGTGTTTATATCAAGGCACCATTCTTTCACACACTACCTCCCCTCCCCCCCCCCCCACACCTCCCCTATATACCGACCTGCCATTAACTACTGTATGAGAGGGCATGTGTGACCCAGTCCACCCGCTATAATTGGATCTGGTAATGGTAGATTAGCATCATAGTAGCTAGAGTGACATTACATTGTATTGTATTCTACCATTTCATCAAAATGTGTGCACAATGAGAAAAAATAGAGTTCATGCAGTCTAGTATTAGAAATTGATGGTGTTAGTGGTAACTGATATGGTGTTAGTGGTAACTGATACAGTATTGGTGGCAATTGATCTGGTGTTAGTAATATGGTAAAATAAAGACCTGGTAGTTTCAATCAGGTGTCAGTGGTAGGGTGTCTGTGATAGTCAACATGTTTAATGATCTGATAATGAGACACCATTCCATGATATATGATATAATGCATATGATGAGATCCATCGTAAGAAGAATGCTCAATGTCATTGATCAAGTGACTTCAACTTCAAAATTCTTCATGAACCATGTGTTACGGCAGCATTAGCATCTATCCTGCCTAATGCTAATACTGTAGCACCACTAATCATGCAAGATAGGACTACCTCTACCTAACTAAGCATTTTAAGAGTAATTCACTTCCAATTATCAATGCTAAGTTGCGTCCTATTCTTATCCTGCACAGGACGATTCTTTGTCTCTAATCATGCGAATTGTTTGCAGATGTAAATGATAAGAAGTAAACATTAGTATGCATCAAATGTAGATGGCCAGTGGAGTAACAGTAGACCGTTGCTATGTGATTTGTTGTCCTGCCAACAAGCCAAGTGTTTGCTGATGATGGCATCCCGGGTGAACCCCAGCAACCTTGCACCAACACACAATAACATACATGCACTGCAACTATACTATTGCATGTTCCAAAACTAATATGCACTGTCCTCTGACCCCTTGTGCTCCATTGGGCATCTCCAGACCTGCCCAGCCAAATTCTGCCATTAGCTTGAGAAGAATTAGTGAAGGAGAGCTTTGTACTAGCTGATGCAAGTTTCTCTCTCTTTCCGTGTGTGTGTGTGTGTGTGTGTGTGTGTGTGTGTGTGTGTGTGTGTGTGTGTGTGTGTGTGTGTGTGTGTGTGTGTGTGTGTGTGTGTGTGTGTGCGCGCGCGCGCGCATGTGTGCATGCTGGTTGTTGATGTATCACAGTAAACCAACTCCAAATGCCCTATATCATATGTTCTCACATGTATCCAATGTGCACACAGTGACTGACTGCATGGAATTAAATCTCTTCCATCACACCTACACACACCACACCCATGCTATCTATGTCTCACGTGTACATTAAAACAAACCAGCATGGAGTTTGTGCATTATCTATTTACCTATCCCCCCCCTGCTCCCACTATTGTGGTCAATACTGGTATGTCACTGTAGAAAACTGCTGTGCAGATGGTATAGTTTACCAGTGCAACTGTGACTTTGGGTGGGCATGAGAACACATTAGTCCAGTGCAAGTGTTGGTCCCCTCACACAATGCCAGGGTCCACAGAGAGATCATAGGTAGAGGGGATCAGGGTTCAAGACCCTTGTTTGATAGAAATCCAACACCTCAAGTTTCAAGCTTTTTAGTTGTCAACAAACAAAAGGACACATCTGACAAGACAGGGAGTTAAGATCACATGATGTTACTGGCAAGAGAGGGAGAATAAAACCATTCTGGTAAGTGCTGAGAGACGACATTTACAGGCACTGCTGGTCTGTTGGAGGGAGATTGAACAGCCTCACACACTAAACAACACCCACCCACCCTGTCACACCGTCACAGCCACAGTGCAATAAGTGCAACTTACTGATAAGGTTGTTCACCACCTCCCCCCCTCCCCTCCTCCCCAATCTCACTCCACTTCCAAAACAACTAAACAATTAAAAAGGTTGAAGCCAGAACTAGATGAAGGGGGGGATGATCTATTTGGAGTGCATGTCTAGACAACAGAGAATTGATCATTCGTACTCTCATGTTTCAAGTGGTTATTACCAATAACATGGTTTGCATTGATCACCAGATCAAAGATATACCGGCTTATATACGTCCAGACAGAAAGCTATTAATCAATTGTTCAAAGTGGTCATTAAAGACACTTGTTGCATATCTTTCATCACTTGACATACAACTCTCACTCATTATGAAAGAGTCTTTCTCCATCACCCTCCACTTACTCACCTATCACAGCTCCTCCTACAACACAAACCACTCCCCTTCCCACAAACCACTCCCCCTCTCCACAAACCACTTCCCCTCCCCATTCACTGCTCACCAGTAGCTCCATAAGCAAATACGGAACAGTTGATGCCATCCAGCACTCCATCGATGATGGCCTGAGTGGTATGTCGAAACACCTGTGCTTGGGTGGATGTCTCGTCAAACACATGGTCAAACGCAAAGCGAAGATCCTTATGCTTCTTAGCCAGAAGTGGGCGGAGTCTACGGCCACCAAAAAATCTGCTCATGCCTGCATGGAAGATATCATGTCGTACTTACATGGAGATAGCAGACAAGAGAGCATCTACTACTACCAAACCAGGTAGGAGAACATATAATGCCTAGCCCTATGGTAAAGCATCACCAGTTGCACAAAATTATCCCGAGGTGAGAAAAGAGACGTGCATACTGCCACATAAAACTATTGTTTACATACACTCAATGAAATACTGCAATTAAAAATTGATACCTTGGTCTCTAAGTGTTAATGAATAATTCATAGATTGGCTTTATAGCATTGTCAACAATGCAATAGACTAGTTATTCATTTTTCTGCTCAGTACAATAAATATAGAAAAAAACCCCTCTATTTTCTTTACTGCTGGATATATGTGCCACCATATTGCCCACTCATTTGGTCAAGTGGAATAATGCTGAAGTATTTCTTACAGTTGCTGAGTGATAGGAATGTTAATAATTTATTGCCTCAAGATATCGGTGTTCTCTTGTTTGTTTGTTTATTTATTGGTTAATTTATTTGTTGTCAATCACAATGGGAACCAAAAGGGTGGATATAGATAGCTAGAGACACTCCACGTTTGATGAATAGCAATATTAAAACCCAATGAATGAAAAAAAAGTTTTGACATAGGATGAAAAACCAGTGGGTATCATTTGGGCAAATTTAACATCACAGCTCACAAATCTCCTGGAGATGTGTCACAGCACACATCATGCAGCCACAGGCAGCTAGCTGTGCTGGCTGGGGCGATTCTAGATGAAGGAACTAAGAGAGAGAAAAAAAAGAGAGGAAACTTCATTTTACCATCTAATTTTTTTTTCTTCTTCTTTTTTGATTCTCGCTTTAAAAATTGATTGGCTTGTCATGTACACTGCTCCTGTTTTCACACACACATTTATTACACAGGTTTACTAATGAATAATGAATTAAGCATGTTTTACTAATGCAAACATTATTTTACTAACACATGTACATAACAAATCTTTTTTTAAGTAATGCAATATCCTTGCTTATTGACACCTCATACTACATCTTTATAAACACATCATTACAGGTCTTTGATAATGCACACATTACACCTCTGTTGTAAATATGGGATGTCCACCTACAAGCCTCTATGTGTGGCAGTTGATTGGGCCATCCTTTGCTCAATTAAGATGTTGGGTTGGAAGTAAAATTGCCATCTATGATCTATTCCCTCCCCCACCTTTCAAAACGAATTCATGAAGCTAGCAAGCCCTCACTTGGCAAGTAATAATGTTTTTGATGATCCAGGACTCGTGGAGAATTTTCACATCACAAAGTGCACACTATATCTATACAGCATATTTTAGATGTAGCGCAATAAAACAGGTGAGTGTGCAATCAGCACAAAGCTATGAAGCAGCAAAGACTAATTTGAAATGGAGATTGTTTTCCCAGGCCGTGTGATAACGAGGGGGATGTGAAGATCCATTTACTGACTTGGAAACTTAATTTACTGACTTCAAAGTCTGCAGCCAACCTCAGGAACAACAGTGCCAATAGTTTCCTTTGCAAAACAACTCTCCCCTAGAGCTAGAGCTGTGCCACTGCTTGCTAGACTTGGCACAGTCACTGCATGCAGTGCTGCCACATTGGGAATTAGGCAGCCAACCCATGAGGACAGTGGTGTCCTGGTGCATCACGCAAATACACACACCCACCTGTTGCCATAGCTGCGAGTGGTCAAACACTCTGTGAATGCTGACAGTATACTTCTTGGGAAGCCAAACACCAATGAAGGTCAGTATAAGAAATCCACAGTTGCTTAGAAACTGAACAACAAACAGATAAACCAGGACTCCGCAAGAAACGACTTCCTATTATATAGTCAAATTGACCCCCAGGTCAATTGCAATCAATAAAATCAGATGTTCCCTATTTGCCCTGAGAGGAGACAGATTAATAGATATTGCAGAATTTTTTTCCCTTCCTACTCATAGTTTTAGCATGGAATATAAATGAGCAAAAAAAGGATAACACACTGTTTTTTTCTTATAATTTGCCAAATACAATAAACTCTTAAAACCATATGTGTAACTAATATAACTGGCATGTAACTAATATAACTGGCATGTCCCAAGTCTTTGATTGAATGTCAAAGAAAAAGGAACCACAGAGTTTCTCGACCACAGACGACTTGAGTATACAAATTGGTTGAAATTAAATAGAGATATTTATGATTTTTCAGTGGAAGGAAAAGATTAAGTTGCCGCAATTTCACAGGTCAGAAAAGCGAGATACTGTATAGTATTTTGTATATCTCGATTGAGAAACTTTACTGTAGCTGTCTCATCCAAACAGCAAAGGATATTTGACAAGGATCAGTGGTTGTTTCATGAACATGTAGTTTAAAGCCTTGCAAGAATAAAAGAGAGTCTGATATGATTTGCCACCTCCAATAATGGGTTGTCCCAATACAAGCTCAAGTTGTCCTCAGTCATATCGAACTGTGAAAATGTATCTTCAATAACTTATCGATTCTATCAAGTATTGTCACTGAAAGGAAGAATACTATTGCACCAATGCAATGCTTCTTTTGGAATTGACAAATCGGCATTTTTGAAAGTCCTTCACAGACAGGACTCGTTGACACACAGGCCCTACAAACTGCAGACTCATCCATCATACTGCAATCTCCCACAATACACTTAGCATGTTCTTAAGAAATGCATGCTCCTTCAAAAAGCATAACAAACTGAAGCTCCCAAAACACTGCATGTGCTTACAAACTGCATGTACCATAATTTAGATATTCTCACAAACTGTACTACTACAAATTGTACAAGTGGCAATCTCTTTGATGTGTAGTCAAGGAAATGTGGAAGAGAAGGCAACAAATATTGATCATTCCCGGCAGATGTTGCTGCCAGACACTTCACTAGGGGTTCCAAGCCCATGGTAGATTGCAATACTACCTTAGTGCGAGGGAAAGATAAAAAGGAAACTAAGTCTTATTAGTTATTGCTGTGTGTGCCAGCACTCATTTCAGTACAGGACCTATTGGAATTCAAACATAAATCACATTCCAGAGATGAAACTAAATCAAAACAACACCGATAGTTTATTCTTCCAGACAGGGCATGATCCCACCTGTGTGGTGTATTAATTACAACTAGCCAGTGGCTTCAGGTGCAAATGGAAATAATTCATTCCACAGCAACAACTGGGGCATGATCCCACCTGTGTGGTGTATTAATTACAACAAGCCAGTGGCTTCAGGTGCAAATGAAAGTAATTCACTCCACAGCAACAACTTTAACACATTGCTAACTTTAGCCACTTCTCAGACATTCAACAATCTATGTAGCAGACACATGAAAAATTGAGAACATAAAATTCTTTTGAAAAAATTGAAAACCAAAACACCTGGTATAACCACACAGACACCCACCACTCACACTTTCTCCTCACCTCCTCTCTCCTGCTCTCTACTGCCTCCATTAGCTGTAGCAGCTGGGTCGAATATGAGCATATGTTCATCCAAGACTTGAACAACACAATGACAGCTACTTCTCAGTTCTGCTTCACTCTCTGGTCTGACACGCACCACCACCTTCATGGAGTTTCTACTCGTGTCAGGCTCATCGCTGGAAGAAACCACCCGTGCTTCCGCAGCCGTCGTGGGTCTCGCCAGAAGGTCAGCCATCACATTTAGATAGGAAACGTAAACTAACGAAAGCTTTCGTCAGATCACAAATTCAGCGCACAAGCTACAACTAGTTCTCTTTAAATAATATTTCTGGTTCTGATCTCCTGGCTATCCAGATCTTGTGAGAAATTCCCCTTCGGAGGGAAGAGTAGGGATTAGATTTAAATTTTGAATTTGTATTCTTGAACAGAGCATTCTGATTGGTGGAGACGGCGTGACTAGTGGTCGCTGATGATCACTTCCAACAATTTTCTTGGCTTCATCTGTACACTTCCGTTATTATGGAATTTCAATCTCGCTAACTCGGCTTCCTTACATTTAGTGCATATTCAATTTATTAAAAAAAAGAAAAAAAGATTAATATTATATATTTTGTACAAAAGTAACATTTCCTTTTACACACGTCACTGGTCTAAGCAGGATAACTGAACATGAATTGAACACAAATTAACCACAAGTGATCAAACGTAATATTACAGCCACAAAAGAGAACAAAAGATAATTACAAATCTTTGTTAAGTGAATAATCAGAAGCAGTGAAGTAGAGTATGGAGCATTCTGACATGTTTTGATAATTTTAAGTTATGATACTCATAAAGTGGCTGTTAATAACAACAAAAAAAAAACAAGCTAACTCTGCAGATTACATGAAAATGAATTAAGAAAGATAATTTAAAAAGTTTTTAAAAAATTGCTACAAAGGAAGCATTAGCACACATTATCAGACATTCCCCTCTATGGGTTTAACTCAAGGTCAAGAATTTGGCAACACCCCAACCCTTGCCTTGTTTTGCTCTGGCTCAATGCAAGGCCAATAGAATATACATGAATTTATTATACTGAATATTAAATGATGTCATCGTGATGATGGACTGCCAGGAGAGTGAATTGAAGAGGCAGACCTTTTCTTCTCATTCTTCTTCAATTTTGTTTATTTTTTATTATTAGATTTAACTTAAATCAATTCAGTATTGAATTCTTGAAACCCACCAACCAATAAAATATCAACCATCAGCAATGGCTTCTATGTTCACAGTTTTTGGTGAAAAGGTGTACGGAAGGTATCAAATGTGGGCATAATTATTTACAGCTATGTACACATGATCCTGCAAATGATCGGCTTGATCGCTCACCACTTAGTGAACTGCTCATGTACACAGCTGGTTGGCCTTCATTTCTGAACTATGGCATCAGCAAACACGATTTGTATCTGACAGATTGTAACTATTGAACAATGATATAAATTGGGATATATATCCAGATTAAATATTGTCATCCACCTTCAACCAGAGATATTCATTCTTCACAAGCAATGTCTGTGTACGAATTCAGAATACAGACATTCATGACTAGCACAACAGGATTCCAAATGCAGACAAAATCTCAACAGCTTTGGAATGCATTCGGCTGTCAACTATTGCCATCTGATCATTCTTGTCCGAATAACACTTTTATTGCACTTAAAGAGTAGATATTGAGCTTACAAAAAAATAATGAAATAAAATAAATGATAGGAAGAGAACAACAATAAGCAGACATAACACAACAACCTTCCCCCCCCCCCCCCCCAAAAAAAAAAAAAAAAAAAAAATTAAACAAACAACCAACCCCCTCCCCAACACAAAGCCAGGATGTAATATTTTTGCTTTATTCAAGGTTATTTAAAACCACATCCAGATTCATACAATAATTAATGTTGATAAAACTTAAGTATACAAAACAAAAACAAAACAAAAAACAACGAAATATTCAATTCAATATTCTTCCAAACATCCTCTTCCTTCTCCGTCTTGAACATCCCTTTCCTCCTCTACCTCCTTTTCTTTCTTCACCTCATCCTCAATCTCCTCTTTGCCCAATACTTCCTCCTCCCCCTCCTCCAACTCAGTCTCTCCATCCAATTCCTCCTCTTTCTTCTCTCCTTCCAATTCTTTATTTGTTTCCACATGAAGGAGATGGTCTCCCTCAGGCTGATCTTTTGAAGAATGTTTCCTGAAAAATTTCTTCAACGTTTTGTCCAGTCGGTTGACAAAGAGATCCACATCTTTCCTGGCCATGCCTGCAAAAGTGGGAAGCATATACACATTCTCAGTACATTTCTGCAGCTGCTGTTATGAGAGGGAAGGGGTCATCAGTCATACATGTGTCAGCTTATAAGAATTAGAGATAGAATATTGACACCTAAGTTGATAAGAGTAGCTATATATATCATAGACACTAAACTAATTGCCCTCAACCCCTCCCCCATCATCATGCCCATAATGCCCTCCTTACTGCACAAGTATCCAGCTTTAGTGCAAACCTTGTTCCTTGTGACCTGGCATTGATACCATATAAACTGATCATACTTTCTTCCTGACATATCCCGTGCGTGCGTGCGCGCGCGCATAACCACTATATTAGTAAAATTTCAACAATATACACTGAATAGAGGAAATTAAAAAATCCCTAACCACTCCCACCTGTATGAATTAAGCACACAATATTTTTCAGTTCCTCTCCCTCCCCATACCACTAAGATCTCTCTCTCTCTTTCTCACATCCATAGCACACATTCCTCTCAGTCTGCTCTCTTCCCTGTAATCTCACACATCTTGCCCCCCCCCCCCCCCTCAGATATGCCCTCTTACCAATGGCAGCTGCCACAGTGAAATATGGTGTAGGGTAGTCCTCCGTGTGGGCTCCCCAGTTCACCAATGACTTGGGACCCATTGACTTACTTGACCCAGGAGCTATCACTCTGTCAACAGCAACAATAAACTTATATTAAAAAAATACATGAAAATATCACAACTACACCAAAATCAAATAGGGTGGAGGATATACTGAAGAACACAATGGCTGGATAAATAATGCAAATTGTAATGGGTTGTTCAAGTTAAAGTTGGTTAGTCCACAGGGACACACTGGATCAACATTGAACTGGGTTGACGAAGGTTAAAGTAAGTACTACATGTTGATAACACCTTTGTGGATAAGGGTCATAAAAGGAACTCAACACTATTTCAAGTTTTTGCCGGTATTTCCAGCTATTACATCAGATTGCAATTTATTAGTAACTAGTGTTTGTAAAACACCACTAATACTTGTACACACCAGAGACAGATGTTCTACATGTCTTGTGCATACGGGAAACACACAAGCTAAAACACATACTCCCCAAGCTAACACCAGCAGCTTCAGTCTTCCCTATCCTACACCTGCAATGCCTCAGTGGCATAATCTTCACATCTATCTGCACTAAATCACTAGCTACAACAACAAAAAATGTCGCAGATTCTGTAACCCTTTACAGAAAACATACATTGAAGTAACTTTTTTTTTTCATCTTCAAAGAAAGCAATTAAATCTCAGAAGTTTTGGCAGTTGATTTGTAGATTATTTTTCATCATCAATGAAAGCTCAATATGACAGCTTGTTGAATACATACTTAGCGACATTTAGGTTGTGTAGCTGTGGGCATAGAGTTTGCTGAATTGAAAAGGCTTTAGATACCTCACAGCCATTGATATTCCTGAGTGGTCACATAAAAATGTTATCAGTTTAGATATGCAGTGTTCTATCCTATAGAACTATTGTTCAACAGGTTTTCACCCCTACTGAACCCAACATGGTGTTGATCAACTCTCCTCAACCCAACAAGGTGTTGATCAGGTGTGTCCGTGTGTAACAACGTGAAGTGCGTGTCCCCCAGAGAACTAATCAATTTATTACAGTGACATACATATATTTATTCAATGTGATGTTGATTTAGTGAGTGTATCCCTTTTGAGCAATTATCAACCTAATTCAACTTGCCTCAACCCGGTTTATTCCACAAAAAATATCAATAGATATTGTAAATCTTCATTAATCTTGTGTGATAATGATCAAGTATCTGTCCCATATCCCATATAGACAGTCAAACCACTACCCACCAAGGAGGATGAGAGTAGCGATGCATAAACAATCCCAACCCGTCTCCCAACACAACACACGTGCATGCACACACACACACATACCACACTTGGTATTCTTGGCAGAAAATGATGCACACTCTAATAATCATTCCGCAAGAAATAACTCACTAAACATTAATTAACTTAGAGCTGCAGAGCACACCTTGATAATGAATATTGAAAAGCTCAATGTTTACTAGAAATTCAACATTAAAAGAACCCTTATCATCAGATCTTTCGGTACTGACATTTGAGTAAAGATCAAAACCTAGCCAGCATGATAACTTTTAACCTTTGAGATCTGTGTCTTGTCTATTCTTGAAAGCATTACATTATGAGTCAAGTCAGTGCTTGAGGACATTATATTAAACTTATTTCATTGGACTACTTCATTGTTCATGTGCTAAGACATCATCATGATAACATTGAATACAATACTAGCATAGGCGTAGGAACAGGAGGGGGGGAAGGAAGGGTTTGGGGACTAAAGCCCCCCAAAGTTTTCACCTGAAAATAATTTGCTACAACCCTCCTTCATCCACGCTACTACAAGCATGCCATTAGTGATGTGATGAAATTGTCTGAAATTTTTCACCCTGCCGACCACTTGCATTAGTGTTTACATTAGGTAAATGATTTAAACCTCTAAAAAGTGATAGGTGGCAGTGAGCAGAGTGAAGTCAGCTAACTCAACTGTCAGCTCTTGGGAAGGCCTAGCAAGTGAACCTGGTATGCTCAATATTGTTAGCTAACATTTGGTGAGAGTAGAAAGTTATCATTCCTACTTTTGCTGTGCCACTGCAAATGTGCTATAGTTGCGCAGATTTGGAGAAACACCTCATAGATACTTCGAAGAAATCTATCAGTTCAATCCCAGATATTATCCACAAATCGTATTATGATGAGGTGGGGGGGGGGGGGGGGGGGTGGAGCGACTCAATGTTCACTTTACCATGTTACCTGATTTGATCAACAACATGGCTAGAAAGTCGGGATTCCTATCAAAAGGGTCACTAACAGTTGTACATCTGTGATGCTATGGACAGCATGCCCATAGCCAATGGGTTATCGTCAGAGATTCACTGCTTGCTGCTACTACTTCTAACCATTCGTGCCACCAGTTCAACATCAGGGAGTGAGCATTGTCAGTGTTGGGAAGGGTAAAAACATATTTTTTTGGTCATCCATATGACAAGAAATGCTGAACTACCTCCTTCTGTACTGGAATAATGCAAGGACTGATTATTTTTACAAATTTCTGCTGACTTGGTAGCTGTAAATGAGGGGAGAAGACAGTAGTTTGGAACAAAGTAATACATGCATGACTTACATATTCATGTAATTTATCATTTTAAATTTATAAACAACAACATATTGTTGAATATGAAAGAATTAAATGATTCAATCCATATTAAAGCATCATATGTGGCTATATTTCTAAGCATAAATTATTAAGAATCACTTTCATAATTTTAACTCTCACAAAACACAGCTTTTCATCACGGAAGATGTCTCAATATATTTATGAAGATGAATGAACTAAACTGAAGTATACATGTGAATGCCTCATACCTCTGCAGTCCTAGAAACCTGATACTTGTGCTTGAGGTACTTTGTGTGGCACAGGGTATTTGTATCCTACTGGCTCCCCTGATTTCCTTCAGCTATCCACAAACCTCAAGTATTCATTCAAATTCTCAGTGTAAATGTAGTAATTTGAAATTAGAAATATATTCACAGTGACTAGGGGATAATTGGGCAAGATTAGTTACAAGACCTTAAATATTAGAGAACACTGCTGCTGTCAATGGCGTCCTACACTCTTAAATAGTATTGACAATGGATCTCAGGGCTAGGCCATTTCTATGGTAATAAAGATGTAAGAGAATGACTAGTACAGGGCCAGAATAAATGCTATAGGTGTAGTATGGGTGCAGTATGGGTGCAGTATGGGTGTAGTATGGGTGTAATGTGGGCAATGATGACATACATGTCAGAAAAATGACTCGAGTAACAAGGAAAAAAGTAATTACTTGAGAAATCTGACAACGATCGTTTGACAAAGGATTCCTATATTATAAATCTTCAAAAGAATTCTAACGTTGCTTTTTATCTCCTTTTTCAATGCTTACAAGGTGTGTCAGTGTTTGCTGAGGATCCACAAAGATTTCATTTGATGACAGGGTTCAAATAACACAGAACTTAATATGCTTCCTCAGATGAACAAGGTTATCAGCTACTCCCCCCCCCCCCCTCCCCCACTCCCTCCGTGTGTTCATAGAGAGAAGTAAAGAAGGTATTTTAATTAGTTAATTTTCTTAGAATTCAATATACTAATATAATCACTACGAATAGTTGAAGTTTTGACTAGCCAACATGTGGCATGACAAAGCTAAAGCAGATTACCGTATAGGAAAAATGATTTTTAAGTCAGTTTGTCATATTACAGCATCCAAACACAAATGTTCATAATAATGATCACTTTCTTGTATCCAATCCAGTACTCATTCATCAAGGTCAGGAGGAACAGTTATGAGAACACTAGTCAACAGAGGCATGTATGTCACGTCATGTTGAGTAGAGCCACAGGGTTACAAACTCCTTGGAAGATGGTCTGAGCATTTGACTGAAATGCACTATCTATGAAATAATTGCACCATAATTACATAGTTATGGTCAATTGATTGCCCATTGAACTGTTCTGTTGCTTACTTAGTACAAATTATGTCAATACCAATGTCAAAACAGCTGGTTAGTATAGCTATTTCAGGGCAGAGTGACACTTTCTGACAGTCAGGAAGTGCACTTCATGTAGCATCAATTACATAGACGTTGATTGATCGTAATGTTGCTGCATCTATCATTCATAGCCAGTGTTAAAAAGTTTTTTTTTTCTTAGCCCGCAGCTTACAGCTATCACAGGGTGGCAAACTCCTGTGGGTCACCTGAGTCAGCACACACTTCTGCCACACCCACCAGGGGGGGGGGGGTGACAATTAACGGGAGCTCCTCCGCCAGCTAACCTGGTGGTCCACCCTCAACTAGTGAGGGGAGCACATTTTTCTGAGATGGAATGCTGGGAACCCAGTGCCATTTCCCTGAGATGCCGATGGAAGGCCATCTAGGTGGCACAGGTGTAGATGGAAGGCAGCTGACTGCTGGAAGGGGGGAGCAAAGAATTGTACCCGAAGGCAGCCCTCCACCTGCATCTTTATTTCCTTGAGCGGAGCCACCCACCGCATGCCCCTGTGTTAAAATGTTGCTTGGCATCACTGTGGCTAGATAATACTTGTGGGTTGTCTGTCAAGTTTCATCGTCAGACAGGTGTTGATGAAGGTGTTGATGAAGGTGTTGATGAACGATGAGCCATATGATTGACCTTACCATCACTCAGCTCCTGAACACCTGTCACATCCCAATGCTCTTTACTCTTCATGAAGGCCCAACTGGTCACATTCCCATGAAATAATAGTTATTCTGTTTTCTACTCACCTAAGCTCAAGTTGTTTTGCACTTGGTATTGTAATTTGTAAAAGTTTCATTTCTACACATTCTAATGTTTAGGCTTTTGTAAAATATAGGAATGATTCATGTTGTCCACAGATTAACAACAAACTAGTTAGAAGGTATTTATTATACATCATTATAAAAATCCCTATCATCTTGGTCCCTTTGGTTGGAGGATAGTTGTAACTTTAGGGGTGGAAATAAGCATGCATTATCACTTCCAGATATCAGCTGGATGAGATAGAGCAATCGGAGTGGCACAGTCCTGTATAGGCTGCAACTCAGCCCCCAGATATAGCTTCATCTCTGATATAAAATGAGTATGAAACGAGTGGGTAATAATTCTTTTGTTTCTTCATCCATCTATTCACTTCTCTGCCTGTAGTAATGACAGGATGAGCTGACAAGTTTCTCTTGAACTTATTTTTAACAGGAATATTATTGTTGCCTTTAATATCCATTACAATGACAAGCATACCTACCTGCCATATGGGCAGGCAGACAGACAGACAGTATCCATCCAATGGATAGACAGACAAAGAGTATTTGTGCAATTATGCTTACATAGACTTTACTTATGATATAAATACTTTTCTTCAAGGTCATCCAGTAATCTATCAAAGCATGATTATGCATCAACAAGGGAGAGTTTCCTTATATGGAAGTTGAATAATGAAAAAAAAAAAGAAGTCCAAGGTCATCTGTGGGGTCACAGGAAGGACCTCAGAAAGTCTTGCCAAGTTCCCTGGTCATCCTCAATATTGAAACATGTGCCAACATGAGCTATATTCCAAATGGATGTTTACTAAACTTTCCCCAAATCTTCGTTACATCACTGAAAGACCCTAGGAACAGACACACAAATAAACAGGCAGACAGACAGATAAACAAACAGACAGACACACAAACAAACAGGCAGACAGATAAACAAACAGACAGACAAACAGGCAGACAGATAAACAAACAGAGAGAAAAACAGACAGGCAGACAGACAAACAAACAGGCAGACAGACAGACAAACATGCAGACAGACAAACAGGCAGACAGATAAACAAACAGACAGACAAACAGGCAGACAGACAGATAAACAAACAGACAGAAAAACAGACAGGCAAACAAACAGGCAGGTAGATGGTCAAATCATGAATTTAATATAGCACTGTCTGACTTCCTCAGTGAAAGAAAGGTTTGAATAATGAATGCTCCACAGTTACCAGATAGAGTGCACACAAATAAGCCTGACTGACACATGATTGACACATGACTCAACATGTATTAAATTCCCAACAACAATGGAACACACCCAACTCCTAATCAAGTGAAGAGACATTACAATGCATAAGTCGTGACACTTCACACCAGTCCTCAGAGAGAGAGAGAGAGAGAGAAAGAGAGAGAGCCAATCGATGGCTGAGAAGTGTCAGCACTAATACCAGGATACAAACCAGGCCCACCTTTTCCTGAAGACAGGCAAAAGATTTCAATCTTTTATACCTTAATAGAGCACTTGACTTTATTTCAAAGGGTTTTTAAAAAATTCTGCACAACTAATCCAACATTGCTGGTGGGATCAAGTGCAATGATAGCAGCAGAGTTGTGGATGAGGGAGGTAGCTTACTTCAGAACTAACACATTTGAAACAATCATTGAGCTACTCTCACTGAATGTAGTCCTGGTGTGATGATCACCAGTCTTTTTTAAAGTATTTACTCAAATATTTCTCGTCAGATATTTGAAAGGTTTTCAAATAAAAATAATTAGCAATATAAAAATAGTAACAATGGAAAGTTGTTTTTTTTAGGGGGGGAGGGGGTGAGTGTGGAAGGTACATAAACATAGTAAGCGTGCAATATGATTGGTCACACTGGGACTCAAATGACTTCCATTCTATCCCATGGGCATCCTCTCAAGTGTCTGTCATTAGCCACCAGAGCTGTAGTAGAGAGGAGACATTGCTTGGAGTCTGCAAGTTAACACTTACATCCCTCAGAGAGGTATGTGCATTTTGTAGCAATGGTAATTACCCTTTCTATTCAGTGCATGGGTGAATAGCCTGCAGACAACTCCATTTCATTTGGCATTTAACTGTGAGAAAAAAATGGGATGAAGGGATTGCCGTGAATATCAATCTCCATCTGAGTTGGCAACAACATAATATAGAATAGAGACACACCTAAATCATTTATTATTTCACCTAATGTTGAGACATGTTATGGTGGCTGTCAACGTTTCTCTAAGGAACCATCTATCACACCACTACAGTGGTTGAAGTCCAGCAGGTTGGGGAGTCATACTAGGCAATACGCCCTTTACATTGGGTTGAAGAGTCTGACCATCATACTCTGCTCTGCTTGACATTCATTTTTAAAATGGTTTTATGACAAAAAGCGAAACATGTCCCATCTATAAACACCTGAAAGAGGTGGGTGGCAGGTCACATGCTGACAGGCATTACCATTGCATGGCTGGATACAAGATGTGCCATGGGACATTGCTGGCTGGATGAATTTCTGCTGAACATGCAATTTTTGGGTTTGTTGTTCTTTTTTCTCCTGCTATTGTTAATGGTTTTTTTTTTTTGTGAAGGGGGTGGGAGGTGCGTGCCATGTGCACCCTACGGTAGCTACGCCCATGTTTTACAGTTTAATCCTAACATATATATAAGCTTTCACTTAAAAAAAAAAAAAAAAAAAGAAGAAAAAAATGCCTTTTCTGACCACCATTTTTAAACCTGGATCATTTCAATAGTATTTTGTTAAGTTCAAAGATGCTTTACCACACTAATAGTCAACCACACTGCCACAACCCAACAACACCACTAATGTGTTGCTGCTCTCATACTTCATGACAACTGCTTCCTGCAGAAGTAATAACTTTTTTTTTTTAAATGATCCAGGAAGGAAGGAACTATCTGAAAAAGAAAGGTTATTTAAAAAATCATATTGCCAAGTCTGGTAGAGTTAAGGGGAAATTAATAAATTAGTGTTCATCTCATAAGTGCGTAGACAAAAAAAAGGACTTAAATAGAAATGCTTTTTTTTTAAGGTGCTCGCTCTCCTCTCCAATCAATTAGAGCACATCTTGTATCCTGTAACACAAATGTACATGTATGGCAGTTTAATTGCAGAAAATGTCGTGCATATATGTACTCACATACATCTATGCTATGATTGTTACATTCATCTCCTGTAAGTTCACAAGCACTGAGACTTACTAACATCGTAAAAAAAAAAAAAAAAAAAAAAAAAAAAAATAATAATAATAATAATAATAATAATAATAATAATAATAATAAAAAAAAATAAATAAATAAAAAATTTTTGTCAGGAACTGACAGGTAAAGTATGACCAGAATATTCTCCCCAGTAACATTGGTATAACATGTGGCTAAGTGCTCAGAGCAACCAAGCGCTTCACTCCAGTTGATAGCTTTGGAAACTAAAGCTATCAACTTATGGCTGGAGATTGAAACATGATTGATTCAAAATCGATCATTAAACACTGAGGGGAACAACATCCTTCACTCTATACATTCTGCTATCACGGCAGCACATGGGTAATTCTCAACAGTTCTGTTGAAGTAACCATAATCTGTGCTTTTCTAGGATTTCCACATGGCTCTTTCGTGTTTCCAAAAGAAAGAGAGAAAAGAAGCTACTCTGAACAATTGAGTAGCTTACGTGGTTAACCAGGTGGCCATACTCTTCTCTGTGTGGTGGGATAGACTTTGTTCCTTGTATTCATAACATTCTAATAGCGCCGTTAATGTGATCTGTTCCTAATCAACCATTCAGAATAAGATTTTCACTGGAAAAAACATCCATAATAAGAAATCCCGCTGTTTAATTCTTCACTGACCCATTCCATAACTATTGTTAAAACATATATGATTAAACAATTAAGGCACACCAATAATTACACACTCATATAGAACCCTTCTAGCAAGCATTCATCTTTTTGAGCTTGCTTCTTCCTCCATTATTTTGACATATTTCATCACAAAGGCCAACTGCTATACTCTCTAAGAGAAATGAAAAATATAGCTTCTTCTCTTTAAACATTACATCATACTAGATACTTGGAGCCAGAACTCTTGGTGATGTTGCTAAGTATAAAAACAGGAAAGAATGACACTAAAACCAAAAGAGAAAACTATCCTAGCAACCATCATAAGCTTGGGAAAACAGGACCAACAAAGAAACATCCACAACACAGACCCACTTTCAAAGTCACAACCACATCTAATGAATTGTCAATCAGCTTCACACAGTTCAATGGATGCCATATTTGATTGAGCACCGTATTTAATCATATAGAGAATGTGAATATTGGCCCACTTATCTGCACTCACTACAGACTGAGGTTGATCATGCATTCCTATTGCATGCAACCAGCTATACTTGTGGAATGCATATATAATATGACAGCTATTGGGGAGATATTTTCTTTCTTCAATTATTGCAAAACTGTTTGCATCAAAAGCCGCTGGACTTGAATACAAACATTAACCACTCCTGCAGGCAACAATTCACAAGGGAGTTTTTCAATAGGATGATCCTTATTTTATCAACAGCGATTCACATCCACCCAAAGCCCTCTAAAAATGAAATTAAAAGGTCTTCATCTTGGAATTTAAAATAGCCTATGCTAAGCTATAAAGATTTGATTAATCAAGGTTGACATCAGATTCACGTTAAATTAAGTAAAACGTAACCGAGCCAAAACATGAAAGCACGTACTCATTCTTTATAATGAGAACATCACATTTGGACACAATGTGACTTAGATACTAATGTTGCAATGAAAACCTTAAACAAGAATTATTATATCAGACATCTCAATCAAGAGGAACGTTTTGTTTCTTTTCAAAGTGTGGGAATATAATCAGCTTGTGCATGCCAGATTAAGGTTACCATGACAGTTCCATATGTACCTGATACCTGATACTTGTTTGGTGAAGAGTATGGCGCCCAGATGCGTCCACTCAGTGCTACTAAGAGGTAAGGTGGAGAGGCTGACAGCTGCAAGGCATAAGTACACATCAGATGACAACATCATATAGTCACATGCACAATACATGCTTATAATTCCTACATCTTATTATAGTTCACAATTTTTCTGTCTGGTCTGTCTGTCTGCCTGCCTGTATGCAATGTAATTCCTTCCAAACTGTTGGAGAGATATTCACAAAACTTTTAGGGATTGATTGATTAGGGCAAATCACTGCACATCCTTGCAAAAAAATTTCCTTCAGATCGGGTGGCTATGGGTGTAGTTGTTGTTTTTTTTTTATCAGGTGTGTTTTGGTGACATGGAACACTAAAAAATGACGAAATTTAATGAAATTAGGCATGTTTATCAATTGCATCATGTTTGTTACTGCAGGAAGCCAGAGGTCGACTGAAAAACCACCTGTAGGATTTTTTTTGTTGTTGCAAGTAACTTTAAGGGACAATGTAAAATGATCATGGTTTTCAAAACTTCTATCACCCACTCCTTCAACACACCATACATACATGTGTGTCATGTGACTGGTTACCCTATGACCAGTACATACACATCACCCTCATGTCTACTCACTCAGAACAACATTCCTCAGTTTCTTCACAACTACTGGAACTTGCAACTCCATAATCATCTAGTTTCCACAGTAACAGTCCACAATGTTGCAGACAACGCCATAGCTCCTACCTCCCCCAACATAGTAGCCCACAACATAGCAGCCCACCATTGAGCAACCCAAAACATTGCTCCTTCCATGGCTTGGCTTCCAACATAGTTACCCCCAACATAGCAGACCACAACATAGTGCCAATTAAGCTTATTGCAGGCATTGGTAGTCTTTCATTTTTAGATTTTGTAGTTCAACTCTGTGACCTTTCTCATTGCTAACATTGCAGGTTGCTATGTTGGGGGCTATTATGTTGTGGGATCTCATTTTGGGGGTTACCGTGTTGTGGGTTCTAATTCTGAGATATTAAAATTGTGAATTTCCAAAAGATTATCAAGTACTTCCATCATAAACTGGCTGGGAAAGTGGCCATGCTAAAATGAGATACTCATATGAAGCCACCATTGGCTGATTGAAGATATTTCACACACATAGCAAGCTCAACTGCTTGCCAAGATGACATAGCAACATTGACACACACAGCTGGCCTCTGTGAGCTATAGCAGCATTCACTAACCACAGCATAAGAACACAAAATATGGCTTGTACTGAGACCGGTTTTTTCAGATTTTGGGGTGTGTTCTCACTTCAGGCCAAGCACCTGTGAAACATAAATCATGAGTGAGTCTGTGGTTGGACCCACCCACAGATGCTGTGGTAGTGGGGTAGAGCACTGGTAAGACAGAGATATAGGGTGAGGGCCCACCACTATCGAATATATTATAAGAGGCCGGTTGGAAGTGTGGTTGCAGTTGGGTAGACCACAGAAGAGTTATGTTTTAAAGTGGGACCTTAAACTGACCAATGAAATACTTATCAAACAAATCATCTCACATTTTCTTTCTTTTATCTTAGGGAGAATTGAAGAGTGTGAATGTGATAATGAATAATTGTCATTTCCTTCTCACCAGGAAAATTATGATGAAAAGAAATATTCTATTTTTGACATGCCATATATAAATACTCAGTTAAGCACGAGTGTATGTCACACACTCACACATCCTGTAATAACATGCAACATGTCCATGTACTACATTGCATGCAGTGAAGGGTAAACAGGAAATAAGGATTTTTGTTTGGGGTTTTGGGAACCCCCCCACATTTCCCACTCACAATTTGCACCCAGAGGCCATCTAAAATGTGTGATATCACATCACAATGGCTAAGGCTAGAGCATAAATCAACTCCTGAAATGAACCAGCAAACAGCTGCATTTTCTAACTCCCCCCCCCCCCCCAAAGGATATTTAGGGAACCCCAATTCCAAGGGATAGGGACTCCCACCTCATTGTTTCATCCTAACATTAGATAATCACACATCAAATTATAAAAGTACATAAACAAAAACAAACAAACAAAACCTAGTAGAATCTCTGACTAGTCTTTACTTGGGCATAGAATATGAACCTTGAGCAGGTCAACCAATAATCTGCTTCATTTATAGCTTAGAATAGACTTTGGTAACTTCAGGTACAGCAATTTCAATTGAATGTCCGCATAGAACAACAGAACATGCACTGCCTATACACAAAATAGCAATTAGCATGCACCCACTGCCCCTCCCCTCCCCACATGCACCCACTGCCCTCCCCTCTCTACATGCATCCACTGTCCCTCCCCTCCCCACATGCACCCACTGTCCCTCCCCTCCCCACATGCACCCACTGCCCCTCCCCTCCCCACATGCACCCACTGCCCCTCCCCTCTCAACATGCACCCACTGCCCCTCCCCTCTCCACATGCACCCACTGCCCCTCCCCTCTCCACATGCACCCACTGCCCCTCCCCTCTCAACATGCACCCACTGCCCCTCCCCTCTCCACATGCACCCACTGCCCCTCCCCTCTCCACATGCACCCACTGCCCCTCCCCTCCCCACATGCACCCACTGTCCCTCCCCTCCCCACATGCACCCACTGTCCCTCCCCTCCCCACATGCACCCACTGCCCCTCTCCACATGCACCCACTGCCCCTCCCCTCCCCACATGCATCCTCTGCATGGCCCTACTCCTAATAGGGTAGAGAGCCTAAGAGGACATCATATTAAGGACAGATGTACTGTAGACCCTATTTTCCCAGTGTCTAATCACAGAATAATCATATAAACATGAGGAATTTGACTCTGTCTATATTAAGCTTTGATGATGGCAGTGCTAGGTGATAAATCCAACAAATCATATAAAAACTTGGACAGAATTCAAAAATTTAATGAACAAGTACATGAGATTTTTTTTTGTATTCATTAATGGAACAGCAAAATTGCATGTGAATAGGATAAATATGGAGTTCTGATTAAAATTCCTTCTGATGTTGGGTACAATGGATACTGCATGTCTGGGTCTTGTTGTCTATCCTATATTAATAACAGCCTTGTGTGTTGAGCTATATTTCAAAAGCCTCATATCTAGAGTGGTATTCCTAGATAAGGTCAATCTTAGCCTGGGGGGGGGGGGGGGGGGGATTTACCCAATTATAAATAACAGCTTAATTGTCTGCCTATCTGCTGTGGGGCATTGACATCACAACTCCTGTGTCTGACTCAGCCAGGAAGGCCCACTAGCCAGGGGACCCTTTCTTTTGAAATAACCACTTCTAACAAACTGGTGGATCCCTCTCAAGCATATGCTACAAATTCAAATACCAAGCTACTAACTAGAAAATGATTTCTAATCATATTACAAACATTGTTCACTTCCCTTTGCTGTTCCACACAAGTCACCACTGCCTCATTCTCTCTTACCCAGCAAAGATGATCTGGCATGCAGTAGACAATTTTCCTTGCTTATAGTTCATTTCAGATTTGTCACATGATCAGAAATCATTCTCTAGTTAGTAGCCAGGTATTTCAATTTGTAGTATACCCAGTCTGTCATAAGTGGTTATTTCAAAAGAGAAGGCTCCCTGGCTAGCAGGCCTTCCTGGGTAAGGTGGACAGGGTCTGCTGCCATGATGTCAACTTTTGTTCTAGTAATAGTCAAGTCTTCACAAAATCACACTATAAAATATAACATGAAATAATTTAATGTTCACATAGTCACATACCCATGGAGATGGGGTTATGGGGTGTGGCTAACACACGCTCTCCATATTTGCTCACCACCTCCTTCACTTTATCATGTAAATACGAAAACATCTCCTGCAAACAAAAAATGAAAGCAATAAAAATTAATGATAAAATAACAACAACACAAAATAACCGTTAATTTCAACAAAACACACACTAACTGATGCATACTTCAAAACAGGCTGGCAATCACATACACAACCATCATGATTGCACCATTTGCTTAAAATAAATATAACGAAGACAATATCATTCAGAGTGCAATAGATTGGGCCATTGCCCACAGACTATCATTTGTCAGACCTCATAAACTAATTAGGTAATGTCTCAATATCTTAAATATGTCTTTGCTGGAGGTAATTAACTATGAAATCAGCAGCAAATTAAGTGAATTTTAAGTGTTTTTTCTTATTATAATGTAAAAAATGATACCGAATATCAAGTATACAGAATGGCATAATGCAAGCAATTTTGAGTTCAGTTTTCTGTTGTTTTTTTGAGTACACCTCTTCAGCTCATTCTCAACTATGTCCTATTTCCTTCCAAGTTCACACTCAATTTCACAATGGCGCACCTTCTTCTTATCGTGTCCAATCATCGCTATATACTATGCTTCAGCCAAAGCTGAACACAGTTCTTAGCATATTCATTGTATTCTACAAGGTCCTCTGCTTTGCATTCATGCTCCAATAGAGGTTATCTCAGGAGGTGTTCCATAGATTGTGGCTCAGTGCCACACTCTGCAGGTGACATCATCACTGTTAAGGAAGTCCCACTTCTTTAGGGATGCTTTGCATTGGCTGTTCCAGTCTTCAGTCTGTTAAGGCACTTCCATTCTGCCCAGCTTGAATCAGCACCAGGTGGGAGTTCTTCCTTGGCACATATGGACATGGATATTCTTGATGGGAGATTTTCCAGCCTCTCAGTCCAATTGCAGATCTGATATCTTCAGCTACAGCACCTGGCTTGACATCTTTTAAGAAACTTCTTGTGCATTGATTGCTGGTGCACAATGTGGTTTAAGCACTGACCACAAGGACATGTCTGTTCTTTAAGCAAGGGAAAGGACTAGCTCACCAGAAGAACAGCCACGAAGATGACCAGGACACTTTACTTGAGTAGATGGGACCCTGACATGCATAGAAACACTTAGTCTTACACTTAGTCCACAGTTATCTGGTTAGACATATCCAGTGGCAGATCCAGGATTTTGAAAAGGAGGGGGGGGGGGATCAATTAATCAGTCATAGCACACCATTACCATAGCAACTTTAGCAAATGAAATTAGTAGGTAAGATCCTTCCTATTCCTTTTTCCTTGGTTGATTTGTATTCTGTAACCTTTATTCTCAGAGAATAAACTTGTGTTTGTGCCACCAATACATAAACACCTATTCACCCAGACAACCTGGTACCAAAATATTTTTATTTCTTAAAATTTTAATTTCCTTCCAAAAAAATTCTGTGCCCAGAGCAGCAGCACAAGCTGTTCTTCCCCCCTAGGCTTTGCAATACAGCTGCCATTAGCCAGCCTGAAATAGCTATTTTAGTTGCTTTTGCTAGCTTATATACAGAATAAGTCTTATTAAATTTTACTAACCACACCACTACCTTCAGTTTGATTTCTGTTCGCTATTTTTTATATCCTTCCTGAACAGACTCTTTCCCTCCACATATACACATACTGATTATACATAAACGTATTTTAATGGAAGTTTATTTAGTGCTATTTATTTATTTATATATATTTTTGTATATTTAAATGGAATTCTTTGTTGTTGTTTATTTGGTTTTTGTATATTTACCTTTTGGTATGTTTTTTTTTGTTGGTGTTTCATAGTTTATAAGCTCACTGGTCCTTCCAACTGCACTGGCCTTGCCAACACATTTGCTCAGAAAATAAGGGACATAAACAAATTTAATAGATTGAAATCATTCTTTTCAAATAGGGAACTTGCAGACTAGGGATTCATGACTGGAAATGATGTTTTTGAGAACTGCAACTGCAAATAGCTCTTGCTTTTACCATACTATAGGAATAGAAAGTTTATGACATTTTCAGTGTGCCATACCAAATTCCAGATTATTCTTGATCTATGGTTGTGGAAAAAAGGTTCATGAAGGTGATAGAAAAGTTAGTTAAGAACTAGCCATCGAGTTTGCTGCTAGTTCTCAGAACTCAAAGGTAGGCAACAGTAGCAGTCAGGGTTAGACAGTTGCCAGGGTTAATATTGGCTAAGAGGAAGCTGCAATACTTCTCAGAACCCTGTCAGGCAGCACCTGTGACAATCCAGAAATTTTTGGAAATGAGGTGCTGCCTAATAAATTGTTTAGAGAAAAATTAGCAGCTATTTTTTCTGTGACACTGTCTGACAACTGTGTGACACTCACCGCTACTGCTGCAAACCAATGAGTTCCTACAACTAGCAGGCAGGCTCCTGGCAATGTTTCGAATAACCTTTCTTCACGTTCATACTGGGTTTTATCTATAACCACAGTTTTGAATATTCTGAAATTTGCTATGAGCATGTTGAAAATTTTACAAAGTTTCTATTCCTGCAGTATGGTGAAAGCAAGAGCAATTATGCAACTACAGTTCTCCAAAACATCATTGCAGGTCATGAATGCAAATACATTTTCTATGATGCTGGAGGTTCACTGATACCATAAGTAGGTGTGGCAGGTTGTGTGTAACATAATCATGAAGTTCCCTATTAGCGAACACCATTTAATTCACGTTTGCAAATGGTGGTTTTTATTTTTTATCATAGCACTGCTCATGACGAATTCAAAGCTTTATTGTCTTTGAAACCAAGCTAGGAACACTCCATGGATATTTTCTCTGCCATTGGTACCATAGTTAACAAATTTTAGTGCGGACTGAAGGAGTCCATATGCCACAAACAAACAAATGTATAATAAATAAACACATATAAAGGAAATTTATAATAAGATTAGTCTGTATCAGAAGATGTTACTATCGAGTTTAGTGATAAACAAGCAAAATTAAAAAGATTACATTAATAAATGGAAGGGTTACAGAGGAGTCCATATGCCACAAACAAACAAATGTATAATAAATAAACACATATAAAGGAAATTTATAATAAGATTAGTCTGTATCAGAAGATGTTACTATCGAGTTTAGTGATAAACAAGCAAAATTAAAAAGATTACATTAATAAATGGAAGGGTTACAGAGATGTCTCTTCATTGCATTTCTCCATTGTACATGAATCCTAAGATCTGCTGCAGTTTAAGAGAAATTTTCTAGTGCTGGTGGCAATTGTATGAATAGTGCTGTTTATTGCACATGGTGGATATCTCAAATATAGAATATTTCAAGTTTACTAATGCAAAAGTATATCTGTCACATTTCAGTCGAAAAGTGGTTCCCTATTATGAAAGAAGAGTGTCAGAGTAGTGACACTACTTACTATGCTTGGGTTATGTGAAGGTCCATAAAGTTACACTTGGCTACACCTCTTCATGTGGGCATGTCATTACATTCCAGACAATGCCGGGTATGCCTGCTCGTATATAAATGAATAAATAAATATCTAACTATCCATCTATCTCTCTATACCTACCTACCTATCTATCTATCTATTTTTAAAAATCCAAAAAAAAAAAATCTATATATCAACTCAGTACCAGCCTGTTTCAGTGGAAGCTATTCAATATCCCAGACTCAAGTAAGGGGGTAAAAATTCCCGTTAGATTGAATTAGTCTTCCCACTTCCACTCTGTTGTTTACAACTCATGCCTGTCGAAACAAGTAAGTGCTCATACTTGGGAAAAAGATAAATTAGCTCATCCTATCTTTGTTACACATGAGGATTTTCTTTAGATGAGTGGCACGCCCGCAGGGCTGGCTGGGAAATGACATGTGACTAGTAGAAATCAGACTGAAAGCAAAACCAATATCAGCAATAAAGCAGAAGGAACAGTTGCTTGGAATCTTCCTGATTAAAAGGAAAAAAGAAGTGCACATAATAATAGAAAAGGAATAATAATAATAATAAATAATAATAATAATAATAATAATAATGATAATTTCTAGAGGCAAGTTGCAGTATCGTCTGCTCTGCAATAATCAAGGCACTGGTTGTCCAACGAACTCAAACCAAAACATATATCTCTCTTTCGATCTTCAAATGTGTAGTCAAGAAACTTCAACTAAAATCTATGCACACTACACACCTGAGCAATCGCTATCAAGCAATCTTAACCTCATTTCATATCACTCATAATTATGAGTTAATGTATTACCATGTGTAAAAAAAAAATTAGGGTGGGAGAAATACTTCTTTTAAAATTACTGAACCGTATTGTTATTTTAAAAGCTAGTTGGTTTTTTAGCTGTATCATATATGACCAAACAGCCGAAGTAGTGATATAAGCAGACAGTTATGACTACCTTGGCTCAGCCTGGATATAGAAGGTGTTATACCCTCACAAATTAACGAGTCTAATATCAGTAGATATTATACTATAGCTGGCTTACTGGCACTAACCCAGCTGGAGCAACAGACCCTTTACTAAGCTCTACCTGAAAACTAAATGCTAGCTCAAGCTAGCTTAGCTAATTCGATCTATAGCTGTATCCAAAAAGTACTCCTTACTCCATGCTGCCGCCTTGCTCAATCTATAGTTGTCTTTATAGTTCCATGCTTGATCTTTTTGGTTTGTTTAGTTGTTTAATAACAGCTAAAGGAATAGTGTGCACCTTGTAGAACAGGGGCCTAGGCAGGAAGATGTTGGTAGGCCTTGACCATTTTCTTTCGCCCAAAGTGCAAGTTTTTCTGGCTATCAAGTGTTTCAGCCTCAGCTGCACATGTGAGTGGCTCCATTAGATTCATTTTATAAAAAAAAAAATAAATTGCTTTCTACCTGCCATTAAAAAAAAGGGCATTGTGTGTGTGTGTGTGTGTGTGTGTGTGTGTGTGTGTGTGTGTGTGTGTGTGTGTGTGTGTGTGTGTGTGTGTGTGTGTGTGTGTATTTGATGACCATTTACCAATTTCATATACAAAATTTGCCAAGATACCTCTTTTGGTTGACCCCTAACTTTTTGTTATAATTTTTTAAGGAAATTATAAGACTTTCTGCAGGGATAGGGTAATGAGGCATCTGAATGCAATTTCAATGGTGGCCATAGGACATCAGGGGGTTCAAAAGTTTTTGTTTTTTCCCCCTGACAGTTATGTATGCAGGCAGGCTGGCAGCTAGCATAAATAATGCTGTGTGGATAGACCAGAAGCCTGATATAGCTTTGTTTGCAATGATCAAGACACTGGTTTACCAATGAATACAATTATTGCAGCTGTGTTGGCAATATCCATCCTATTAAGTAATCAAGCCAATGGTTGTCCAATAAACTCAAACACACATGGACACACTCATAGGTGAGGGTGTGGCCTGGTGGGACACAATCCATATTAATCCTGGAGTCAAGTTGCGTAAGCATGTCAAGTATCATGTCTATGTGCAAGTGTTTTGAGTTTTTCAGGTAGATACTCTCACTTAAATTTTCACATGAAAAATATGTATGACCTCTAATATTGCCCATAATCACACAGCTTTGGTTATGATTACAAGTTTGCTTTCTCTCTATTTCACAAGAGTACCTCAGGTCTGACTGTCAAACGCTATCTGGAACCTTCTGATTGTCACTGACCTACCATACTGCACTTAATCTATTGTTGTGTAGCATAGGCAGTCACATATTACCATTAATCTATTTATGTTGATGTGAGGGTGAATGCAGACATATTCACTGATACATAAAATTTATAACTTTTTTTTTGGCCTAATATATTCTTTTGATGTAAGCACCCTGGTAACATAATAGCATAAAATCTCCAGCAGACTGCTGTTTTAATCTTGGCTCAACATGGTTATTAAAGGGGGTCCAACATTTTGGCTACTGTATTATTGTTAAAAACACACAAACAGACTAACTATATAGAAGCTATACCCCTACAACTTCATGAGCCTAGCATAATAAATGACATCATAGCAGGCACTAACTCAGCTAGAGCAGTGAATTACTTACCAAACTCTATCTGAAAACTAAAGGGTAGCTCAAGTTTAGCTTAGCTAATCTCCATCGATAGTAGCTGCCTACTTACTTAGTACCCAAGCAGTATTCTTTATTCCATGCTGCCTTGATCAATTCAACATTGACTTCATAGTTCTACATTAGCTCTTCTTCGATTGTTTAGTTGTTCAATAACTAAAGGAATAGTGTGCCCTTTTAGAATGGGGAGGGAGGGGCTTAGGCAGGAAGCTGTTAATAGACTTTTACTATTTTTATCATCAAAAAATGCGATTTTTTTTTTTTGCTGGCTATAAAATGTTTCACCTCAGCTGTACACATTAATTTTTTTGTGCATTCTACCCACCATTTTAAAAATAGGCTTGTTGTATTGTTAACCCTTTACCAATTTTACACAATGTTGGCCAAAATGATGAAAATGTGATGAAAACTAGCATTAAGAGATACTTTATTAAGATTGGGTAAGGGTTGATTCCTGGGTAATGGTTGATTCCTGGTTGCCTTTGGCAGGTCCACTGTCTGAAGGGATGAATTCTATTTAATGTAGTTAAAAAAATTAAAAAAAATTAATTGGTTGTGTAGTCAGGGCCAATTAAGGTATACATACACATAGTGTTCTTACACATAACACCTTCTAGTAACTGGATCCTTGCAGGTCAACCTTTAATGGCATTATGTGTATTTCCTTCTCTTGCACATGGTCAGTGCAGGTCATTGACACCCACCAACCCACCACCCTCACCCCTACTCCTATCCTTACCTTCCTCTGCACCACCAGCCTGTGGTACCCATGGTAACCCAGTGAGAGGAGAGTTATGAACACATCCATTGCAGGACTGGAGGATGCACGACCTAGAGGAGAGTTCATCATCACAGTTCAGTAAAACCTGTCTACACACACACACACACACACACACACACACACACACACACACACACACACACACACACATACACACACACACACAAGGTGGAATACATCAGTCAATTCTACATTATGTATGAACATATCATGAATTGAAAGTTACAA
The DNA here is from genome assembly GCA_963969325.1 of Lycopodina hypogea. Lineage (NCBI taxonomy): Eukaryota > Metazoa > Porifera > Demospongiae > Poecilosclerida > Cladorhizidae > Lycopodina > Lycopodina hypogea. Next base: position 7,700,053 of record OZ017779.1, on the reverse strand, counting down.
TAATTACAATAACAAAAAGAAAAGCCCAGCAACAACTAAAACAAGAGATTCATGTAGGAACATATTATGAATTGAAAGTTACAATAACTACGATAACAAAAAGAAAAGCCCAGCAACAACTAAAACAAGAGATTCCTCTCCAGACTTGTTGCCACACAAGACTATTAAGCATCCATAAAAAATAGAAATATTGACATTCTATTAATTCGCACCACAAGTGTCAGTTTCATAACCAATCGAATATTTAACGGGTGTTGTTAGAGTGTGTGTGTGTGTGTGTGTGTGTGTGTGTGTGTGTGTGTGTGTGTGTGTGTGTGTGTGTGTGAGTGAGTGAGTGAGTGAGTGAGTGAGTGAGTGAGTGAGTGTGTGTGTGTGTGTGTGTGTGTGTGCGTGCGTGCGTGCGTGCGTGAAATAGTCCATAAAAATTGTCAACTACAAATAGGAGTTACTATGACAACTCCTTTACAAGGTAAAGAATACCAACACAGTGAAGTACTATGCACAACAAGTGGGTGCACTTACAAAACTCTTCTCTAATTAAACAACTTAGTTTGTTTTGGTGGTATAAATGCATCCCCCAAATTAAACAGGTCCTTTATATAGAATGAATCCCTTACCAAGGACACTTGAAAGAAAAAACTAAAGAAATTCCTTCGGATCTCTTTCTCCTTCACATTTCATGGAGTAAATGGTGTCACTTAAGCCAGGCACATAACATTATGTAACACTTCAGGAGAGTTAACACAACACAACGTTGTTAACATCTCTCACTGAATCATTATGATGTTGTCATGTGAACAAACATTAATTGAGGGAAATGACATCAACAACAAACACAAACTCTTTGTTTGCTTTGTGCTCCAATCCTGTCATAGAGAGTGGCAGATGACATGTTACAGTTCAGCTACCATAAGGCACGTGTCGAGTGTTTGCTGGACGATAATGGCAGATGGCAAACCACTCATCACCTACCACGTACCCAGTCAAGACAGCCATGCACTCCAATTACAAGAATCCCCCCTTCCAAATTCAATAAAGGAAAAGTTTACAATCTACAAGCACATGTGCTCTCAAGCTTAGAAGAGAAGTGACCATGACCTTGTGTCTCTTGAACAATTCAACTCCTTTCTTTACCCCATTTGATCTCTTTACTCTTACTCCATCATTCTGATACTTGGATGAAGTATATAAGCTACAGCATGATTGTACCAGGGGACAACATTAACACACTTCTTTGAGTGGCAATGTCTACAGTGACCACACACCCCAAACTCACCCGGATATGTCTGAGCCACTGCTGCTATGAGCTCCTCAGAGTGACTGGCAACAATAGCTCCGCCCACAGGAACCATCAGATTCTTGTCGGAACTCTGCACAAATGCGTCCACTCGTCCAACACGACTTGCCTAGGGGATCACACACATGCACACACACACCACACATTTATAAGACAGATTCATGAGCTGTTTGGCACTTTCACCGCTGCCATGACAGTTGCAAGCCCGATAGCGTAGTCTGACCTGATCTATTATGGAGCAAGAAGACAACTAGAACAGGAGATAGTAGCCCCTGTATACTACACCCTATCATCATCATGCATTCCATATGTAGCACACCCTGACCTGTGAGTCCCTCATGCAGATTGTGGCATGTTCATGCTGAGCATTACAGTCAGTCAGTGTGAGCAGAATATTAATAAAATAGTGGGTAAAGGGTGGTGCTGTCCAATAGCAATGAAGATGTTGATATTGGATGGCATTATTGTTGTTATTTACACATGCTGCATATTTTTTACCTCTTGAATGAGATGCATGCACTTAGTGGACTGGACTCCATAGGCATTGTTGACGACATGAGGCACTTCATAAGACTTGCACAGCCTGGCAACCTCAACCAGTCTGCATAGCAACCACACATAAAGCATGCATGATCCACTATTACACCCTTTTCCAACACTCTGCGCTACTCCCTCCCTCCATCTCCCTCACTTGTCTGGTGTCCTTGGAGCGAAGCATGAAGTGGTTGTCAGAACACAGACCACGTTGTTGGGTCCCAGCCTCACCACCTCCTCCTCCACCTTAACCACATCTGTCCTCAGCTCGTCTCCCTCCAGCACATTCTCCACTACCACAACCTCCAACCCTGCACACCACACACACGTCACAATATCACCCCATCACATATCACACACCATCACAACCCGGTGTTAAAGAATATGTTTCCCCAGAGAACAATTATTTATTCCTACCCACGAATATTTGTTCTCCCTCTCACCCTATAAGAAGTGTCCAAGGGTTTGGTTTAAGTACCTTTTCAGGTATTTTAGCCTGATATGGCTAAAGGAAGAGGTGTGGCCAGGTGGGATGTAGCCAAAATCTAAGTGTGTGTGTGTGCATGCAGAATTTTTATGTTCCAAAGTCCAAGGGGTTTCCCTCAGTAACATTTTTTTTTGGCAATTTTTTTGGCTGAACACAATCACAGGAAAAGGTGCAACCATATGGTACATAGGCATGATTGTCAACACGATCAATATGAGACCGCCCCGACAGAGTGGCAGACATAAAATATTCCTGGTACCATGCCAATTAATATTTAATATGGTTTTCATGCACATCTTTTTCCAGTCTCTTTTTTGGGAGAAAAAAAGGAGGGAAGAAAAAAGGAGGAAAGAAAAAAGGAGGGAAGAAAAAAGGAGGAAAGAAAAAAGGAGGGAAGAAAAAAGGAGGAAAGAAAAAAGGAGGGAAGAAAAAAGGAGGAAAGAAAAAAGGAGGAAAGAAAAAAGGAGGGAAGAAAAAAGGAGGAAAGAAAAAAGGAGGAACAAAAAGGAAATAAAATAAGTCAAGTTCAGGGATAAGATCACTGAGTTTCCACTTTGGAAAGTTCCGTCGAATCTTGTTTGGTGTCACCAACAGTGTTGCTGTGTTTCAAAGAGCCATGGACAAGATGGTTGAAGAGGAAGGATTCAATAATACCTTTCCTTATTTAGACAACATAACTATTGCAGGAGTCGATCAAGATGACCAGGACACTAATGTTCAAAGATTTGTTGAGTTGTCAAAAATAGAAATCTAACTCTCAAATTGAGCAAGAGAGTAGAATCATAATTTTATTTATTATTCTGGGTTATTGTGTGCTTTTTTCCACACAGAACACCTCTGCTTTGACAGCTTTTAATCATCTCAACTTGAGAAAGCGGCCTTTCACTCTATAGATGAGAGCTCTCCCTTTGTGGTTCAGTGTGATGCTTCTGAGTTTGCTGTTTCTGCAACGCTCAATCAAAGTGGTTGGCCCATCGCATTCATGTCCAGGACACTACAAGGTAGCAAGTTGCACTACGCACCTGTAGAAAAGGAGACCACTGCAGTCATAGAGGCTGTGCTGCATGCAAATGGCGCCAATTCTTTGCTGGTCACACTTTCTTCTTGTAACTGATCAGAGCTCGGTGTCTTTTATGTTGGACAACAGGAAGCGCTCAAAAATAAAGAATAACAAGATACAGGATTGGAGGCTTGAGCTAGCATCATTCTGTTATACTGTAAGTATCCTCCCGGCAAGGATAATGTGGCTCCAGACTCGTTCACATGACCATTCCTGGTTTTCATGTCAAACTCTGACCGGAATGACATCCACAAAGACCTGTGTCACCCAGATGTAACTCATATGCTACACTTCATGAGGACAGAGAATACCCTGTTCTCAACTGCAGATGTTTAGAAAATATGTTCTATGAGTCGAATATGTGCAAAGCTGAAGTCTCAGTTTCATCACCCTCTCCCAGGACACATAACCAATGGAATGAGTCAGTATCAACTTCAAAGGACCACTGCATTCAGTATCTCGAAATGTGTATGGTGTAGCAGACTCACTTCTGTTACCGGAAAAGGGAACGAACCGTCATATATATTTATTGCCACATTTTAATTTCTGCTTAGTTCTTTTTCCTATTCTGTAATGAAATTACTATTGCCTGCTTTTGGAATTACATAGTTTATTGCACTCGCTACAATGTGTTCTTTTGGGAGTACAGCTTCTCTCTCCTACACAGCCTCCTCTAGCTTCACTCCCTAGGCATATCTGGAGAGGGTGAAATCAGCGCAGTGGCAGTCAAACTACCAACATTCTGGCCATCACACCCACTCATTTGGTTCAGGCAAGCTGAGACTCTGTTCCACATCAGGAGAATCACTGACCATACAACAAAGTATTACTATGTCGTAGCTGCACTGGACCAGCCACAGCTGGTGGCTTGCTTGATACTTTGGAGAACCACCACAGATGATGGAAAGTATGAGGCAGTTAAGAGACAACTCTTTGACACATTTTACCTTAGCAAACGAGATGAGACAGGACTGCCAAGCTACTTCACATGCCTGGCATAGGGGACAGGAAGCCTTCTGAGCACATGATGAAATGCTCACCTTGCACGCTGGCTATGGTGCTTGCAACCTTTTTGAACAGATCTTCCTGGAGCAAATGCCAGAGGACATCCGCCTGCATCTGGCAGGGGACAAATTTGAGGCACACGTGCATTGGCCCTCCGTGCAGATATCCTACAGTGAGCCAAGCAGCAGGATATTGCCAGCATCAACAAGATTTCTTTGCGGTCAAAGGGCAAGTAGGAGAAGGTTCATGTGGAGAAGCACAACAGAAACACGGATTGGTGCTACTACCATAACATGCTTGGTAGCAAGGTGACACACTGCTGACCACACTGCACATTCACACCTTCGGGAAACGAGCAAGCCGGCTGTTAGTAGTGTCTGCGACTGTCGGCATCAACCACAAGGACAATCTACCCCTCGTCTGGATCACACTTCTGGGACCCCGTTTCCTGGTCAACATCTTTCCCGCATTTGGTCTAGATACACCATCAGGGCAACCAGGACCAAGTTTGATGGCAGCCAACAAAAACCCCATCCATACGTATGGGATGCGCACAGTTCCCCTACATCTAGGCTCTGAACACTACAAGTGGTCATCCGTTCTAGCCAATGTGGCACGTCCACTTCTCAGAGCCGATTTCCTGTGTGCCAAGGCCCTCCTTTGGATATGAAGGGAAAACGGCTGGTCAATGTGGAAACGTATGCATCCATTCCTATGTGGCAGGCCCAGGCTGAGGCCCCTCACCTCAATGCCATTACAGCCAGCGACAACACGTATGCCAGACTACTATCTGAAACCCCAAAACTTACAACTCATGACTTTTTCTCATCCTATGACAAAACACGTGAGTACTGTTGCTCGCTTTTGGAATCAAAATGCTGATTGCACTTGCTAAATTACGCTAATTATGGTCGATGAGTAATTATGTTTCCCATTTGCTATAGCTTGCACAAATACCAATTCATCAACTGTCATCTGGTGTCATGATGAAATATTCACTCTCTGCGGATTGCCTAGCTATATTCATTCAGACTGTGGTACCATCCTTTCTGTCTCAACAAAAACACTACCTATCACACAAGGGGGTGACAAGTTGGATTACTCCTTAACACCCCGTTGGGAGTGGCCAAGTTGAAAGATGTAACAGGATCATTTGGAAGGCTATTGGACTCTGACTGACGTCTGCTAAGCTGCCAGACTCACAATGGGAAGTTATATTCCCAGATGTGCTTCATTCCATCTCCTCACTTCTCTCTACAGCTACAAATACCACATCTCGCATGAGATGTTCTATGGTTTCCAGCGTTGGTCATCTCATGGTACCTCTACTCCATTATGTCCATGCTAACAAGTATGATCCACTGGTGGACCAAGTTGAACTGAAAGAGGTCAATCTAACTTGTGATCATGTGCGACACATATGGTAGAAAATCAATATTCTCTTAGAGATTTGGCCCCTTGTCCACCTACCCCAGTGGCAGTGGATAGTACAGATGCTACAGATGTTTCTCAATAACTTTGCAGTTGACAATGAGATAACCACCAAACCGGACTCTGACCCACCTCTTCATCGTAGTAATAATTAACTGCAATTTTCCTTTAGGAGGGAAGAATGATATAATTATTTATACTTTCGTCAATTAGGTCATATATACTCATGCATCTATGGACGGTATGATCAGGTGATCTTATACCTCGTGTCATCAACTATTGCTCCCGGCTGTTTAGCAAACTCTTGTTTGTTGTGCTGTTTATAGAGCACTGCCTTCATAGTTGTATAAAGCCTAATCCTAATAATAGTGATTACAACAATAGGTATGGCCACATGTGTTGTGAGTGTATGTCGTTTTGTATGAAAGGCACTGGTGTCCTGAGTGCACACATATTTCAAATACACACAAACACACACACACACATTTATTGGCACATATCAACAAACACTCCCTCAAGGAATACACCTCACTCACAAGCACACACATATATAGGTTACCTTCTATGACCAAAATTATAATCCCAGCAGAACGAAGCTGATTTATCCCTTGTTCATGCAAAATCCAAGAATGTATCCACTTTTTAGAATTCAGGGGAGTTTGTGTCCCACGCAACTCCTAAACTATGGCACTTGTTAAGGTGAAAATCACAGGACATATGCAGTTTAATCTGGTGAATGTTGTGGAGGCATTAAAACATTCAGAATCCAGGTCTGGGCTCCTTTCCCTCCCCCTTTCCTTCATTTTCCCCTATAGCTAGCTAGCTAGCTAGACTTGCCTTTAGCCGGTTGTGTCCTACTATGGGGAATTCCAGCCCTAACAAGATCTATCTTCCTACTTTTCGTGATTTGCAAGGCATATACTGGATTCAAAAAGTATCATTCTTTTATGATCGTATACGCACTCCCCCACCCTATATATATATATATATATATATATATATATTACACCTCATAAAGCTGGTAAAGAATGAAAAGAAACAAGCTACATTTAGAAATATACAAAATGATTTTTGAAGTTGGCAATCATATCAAGTGACTAAAGACAAGACTGGACTGTTTGTTGGTTGTCTGTGGAGCCAGCTGGTTGATGAGCTGGTCTTGGGGAGAAACAAAAGACTGGACATTTTCCTTGGTTGAGGAGCCCATCTTGGGGACAAATATAATTGTGAGTGAAATTAAATGAAAATAATCAAATAATACATGGTATAGAGACAGCTATATTTTGTGAAGTAGGTATCTTCTTGCTCTAGAAAATCTGCACATACGTATATACAGTATTTAGAAAATAATCAAAGGACTGTACATATCCTGATGTAATTTTTTGATCTTTTAAACGGCACGGCCTTTCCATTTCCAATTCAGTCTACTTCCTTATCTATACAGCGAGGGACTAAGGGTCCAGTCAATGGCTGGCTATGCACACAGGAGAATCCTCATCTGCGTGGAGGGTCCTCCTGTGAGTTTCCCTGCTTGATTAATGTGATCTCAAAAGTGAATCAAGTCGGATATCGAATTGCTGGGGAACATATGCGACGTAATCAACCAGACAGGGAACATAGGGTCTGGTCACTACACAGAAAACAGTGAATGAGAAGTCTAGCTACAACATGTATGAGAACCACATATTCTGAAATAAACACTATGCTTACATTATAATTTTACCCTGTGACTATGTGTGCTACTATTTCCTGTGTCTTTTCCCTCATTTGCTAGCTATATTATATTCTCAATCTTCCCTCCGCTGGGGGGGGGGGGGGGGGGGGGGGGATGCTGTGTTGCTCTCACTGTTGGTAGATGGACAACAACACAGCACTTCTACTTAATTTGTCTTTAAAAAAAACTGTTGGTGTTGGATTTACGGAGAATATGAAATCACGATAAACATATAATAACGATAAACTTGATCACTCTAAATAACCCTCATTCGGTCATACTTAACAAGACTCTACTGCTCTGGACCAAGAAGTTGACTTAAAGTGGAGGTCAACAATTTCCTGGTCATTGTCTAATACACTGAAAGATGAAACCCTCAGTATGGCTAGAGGAGAAGATGTATTGGTACATTTCTTCTTCTTTCTTTAATGTATGACGTGATCATGCACATCACATTTATGAGTGTATATTGTCATTCCATCATCATTGGATACAATGCCAGTGTTTGTGTTGCTATTGTAAGGTGCAGAGAGTTAAAGAAACCTAGGATTTGAAGAAATTGTGCATAGAGTAGAAGGACCTTAAGTTTTGAAAATATGCCAACAAAAAAAGACAACCTTTGTCTTGAAGAAACCTTGGTCTTAAAGAACCTTAAATCTACTGCCATGATGTCCATTGTTTTGCAATTCTCAGGTGTCACTGGATACCCAAGTGTCTCACTTTAGTTTTCATGGATGAAAATTGATTGGAAATCATTAATTTGCATGTTCTAGGGTGTGGAATAAGGGCACAAAAGCCCCTTTGAATCAGAAGTCGTATGAATTATTGGCTGGTCCAGCTTGAAAACTTTTAAATTTTGCTGCACCATCTTGCGCCAGGCGCAGTCCCTCCTGTACGCAGATGCAAGCGGCCCTGTCCATCCATTGAATAGCCTTCACATGTAGGAACTGTCTTCTTCTTTAAGCGTAGTGATTTCTCCCCTCCCCAATATGCATCCTCAGAGATCTATAATAGTCAGCTGTTTCAACACTGTGCAAGACTAGTCCTTCAATATCAACATTGTCAACTTTCCTCAATCCAGCATGATATTGGTACACACACATTTGCATGCACATATTCTATATTTCCCATTCCCATACCTGATGAAAGAATGCACTTGAAGCAACTCTTCTGGTCTATCCGTGGCCATATCACATGCTTAGCTTGAGGTCTCTGCTGGTGCAGAGTGAGGAGGAGGAGGAGAAGGGCCATACCTGTGGCCACCGGCAGCAACACACAACCTCGAACTGAAGGAACTCCTGGAGTGACATCAAGCCAAGCACAGAGATGAGTGCGCACAGAGGAATGTATGGTGGAGTAGGTGATGGTGATAGTGGAAGAAGAAGAGGAATACAAGGTGGATGGAAGAAGAGGAAGTAGTGAAGGATGAGGAGGAGATTGCGGTAGATAGGAAGAAGAAAGAGATATTGGGGAGGAAGGGGATTAATGTTGTAAACTCATTTTTTAAAAAAAAGGGAAATATTTGCAAAATACTTTTGCAATACACTTATTGAACCTCCAAAACCTATCCTGGTTATTCTGACATCCCTTATTTCCCTAGTTATTCAGACATCCCTTATTTCCCTAGTTATTCAGACATCCCTTATTTCAGGTGTCAAGCAATTCAAAAGTATTAGTGGTATCAGAGTAAGTACCTTTAAAATAGAGTTGTCTCTAATTCAGAGCAAGACCTTAGAGGAAAAAAAGCTCTACATGCGCATAGTTGCCAGAGATGGTGCTAATCGAATAATATTGTACTAAAGAGTCATATGCGAGTATTCATAATGCTCACCAGATCTGCGTAGCAGGTCGTACAGCATTCTATTGGTCAGGTGTGCCATTAGGGAGGAGCCTGCTGCTTTGGGCTGCACAGCAGTCACATCACCAGACCTACCTATGCCGTGACTCATCCTGGTAGTAGGTGTGTAATGGGTGCAGTGTGTAGGTGGTACCAGAGGGAGGGCAACTGCAATATGACTTACCGATAGTGTCTCCTGGAAACCAGATGAGATACCACTCGCCCCTCCCTCTCTCCCACTCCCACATTACCTGGCAAGAGACAAACACAGTCAAGTGAGAGATGGTTAACTTCTGTAAACTTCATGCTACATCGAACACCATGTAAATGCTAAGATAGACTCATGTGTTTCATCTATGTGACGATGTATCACACATGTGTCACTGTAAACTAGTCAGTCATATTATAAATCAGTCACTAAGTTACTAGAGATTGCTGCAATCCACTTCAACCCTGAACATCCTATGAACCATTATTTAATTATTCCTGTTTCAACGTGCATCGTTGCTAATTGATACCATTGGTGAATACTACATGCACAAGTATGTGGATGACCTGTTAGTGACATAATATGGCAGGTGATCATGTGATTGTCACATGATCAATATAGCTTAAGATTACACACACCTGGGAAGTTATTGGAATCCATGAGAGCTATCTCTGCCAGAAATAGCTCTATCCGCAGGTCCGACCATCCATATTCTGGAAGTTTACGCTGCCACACACACAAACACACACCACATCAGCATATAAAAGGTGGAAAGCTTCCCTCCAGTGATGCCATCAGAGTGTTGGTACTAATAATTTCCATAGTGATATTGGTAATGGTCATTGCATTCTATAACCCAGTTGAATTTCTCTTATGGTAACAAAATACTGGCATTGAAAGGGAATAAGTACATGGAAACTCGCACTGTTCATAGATTGGTACGCTCAAGGGGTTTGTCACAGAGTAAATTAAATTGAAACAAAATCATTGACATTTGGGTTGGTCTGCTATGTAAAAAAATTTTTAAAAATAAAAAATGATCCCATAAAAAAACTGGTCCTTTCAACTGAAAATAAGATGAAAGGCTCTCTGTGAAGGATGGCAAAGTATTTTGCAAAAAGAAGGGTGACAAAGAAATTTATATGTGAAGTATACTATCAACAGACAACAGAGCAAAAACAACAAAACTGTTCATATCAAATTTGTCATGGATATAGACGAACTTGTGTATTATTTGGAAAAACAAAAGCAAATCTTTTCTGGAAAAGAGATTTAGTATTACATAATATGAGATGAGAGACCAGAGTGAGTTATTAGCAATGGTTGATGGTTGAATATCAAGCACATCTCCGCAATGAACTCATTGTTGACAACTCAACTCTCCCAGCTCTAATGAGGCTTCAAGAATCTCATGCGAAAAATATCAGTCCGGTGTGAGCAAGTCTTACCAATTACCATTACTTCTAACCAATATTAAGTTTGTGCATCAAACAGTCTGTCTTTGCTTGGGGAGTGGTAGAAGTGTTTGATAGTAATCCACGTGATTTGTTCAATCCATGAGCCTTACAAAGACAAGTGATTGCAATTGTGAGGATATCAGACATGAGTTTTCATCTTGATCTTGTGGAGGCCCTATGATATCAATGTGGGGGTGCAGATGGTGCATTACATACGGCATAGCTTTTACTACTACTCCTTGTTTGGGTGGGGATCCACATATACGTACCACCAACTACATGCAAGATCAACTATAGCCTCACATTGTAAGGTATACTGGGGAAAAAAAGATTCCCCCCCACCAGTTTCCTTCCTACTTCAATTTGATCTAGACTGTAGGGTATGCATCGTTGAATCATCAGGAGAGAATGTGGCCGTGTCCTGTACATGCCAATTGTCTCGAGACAGATAAGATAGCAGGAAAGGGCCTTTAGTGCAATGTCAGATCTGCAAAGAGTTGCTCCACCAGGTGTGCACGAGCATCAATCAGGATAGTTTGGATAGTTCTCTATTGCAATGCAATTGTAATTTGTGCCTTAATATATCTCAACGATCTCGCTATATTGGATTAATTTTATATCGTCTTTTTTTCACAGGGATATTGATCCTTTATTGTCATCCAGAATACTACGATTTCTTGACAACTTATACTTATATGGAGTGTTGATAGTTGTCAGTTTGTGTTCTACTTAAGATAAACTGAACAGTGTGTCCACAACGACTGAGACTTGATGAAACTGGGGCATGTAAGGCTGGTTGTCTTGGGTTGCCATGGGTTACTATTCGCCTCCTAACGACCATGCACTGGGGCATGTGAGGCAGGTTGTCTTGGGATGTCATGGGTTACTATTCACATCCTACCAACCATGCCAGAGTTAGTGGCTGCAGCAAATCTCAGCTATGAAGCACACAAAAGCTAATAAGTACACAACAAAGAGCCACTGAGGAGGTGAACCGGTGCTGCCTTCAGAACAATCCTAGCTATACGTAATATAAAAATGCTGCCTTCAGAAAAAATTGAATCTCATATAAAAAAATAAATAGAAAAAAATAAATAAAAATAAGACAAGATGTACACTCAATATGTTAGCTGTATGGCAAATATGCAGTTGTGTGGTGTGTAAACATGTTTATAAGTAGGTAAAGTGGTTCCAAATGGGTGTTTTAAATGGATAGTGTAAACACGCCTATTATTGCCATATTCCGATCCATTCTCTCCGTAGCCCCTACACCTTCGCATCTTTTTTCAAAATTTAATTGATATTGGTAAGGGTCATCCTACCAGAAACAGCACTAATAATTGTACTGTTTCGTTGAACTTCTGAAGGTCTGTAGGAGAATGGACACAGGAAGGTCTGATGGCAGTAATAGAATAGGAAAGTGCCTATTATTGCAGGTGTAATATTTTCTTTTCCAATTTCATATGCTACTCAAAAACAGAAATAAAGGGAAAAACATGTACAAAATAGGAGAAAGAAAAATAGAGAAAAATCTTAACACTTAAATGTGGAGAAAAAGATGTTTCAATAGTTTTTACATATTGATGTGTTACATTATTATTTCCAAATGCACACACATTGTGAATCCATTCACCCCAAACAAAAGTCAGTCCAAAAGACCTCTGCAAAGCCTTCAGGTTTGTTACATTCACATATGGTGCAGATGCTAGCATCATTATTTTCATCATCACTGGCATACGTAAAGCGAGATGAAAGTTGACTCGACGAGGAGGGCCATGGGAACTTGACTCATCATCATCTGGAGCTGATCCGTCTTCAGGATTGGAACCAGAAGAACTATGGACTATATGGCTTCTTGTAACTGGTTGTCCTAATGTACTGTTTCCCCCCCCCCCCCCCCCCCTTTTTTTCTTTCCTTTTTTCGTTCTCATTTCTTCTTCCCAAGCATTGTAAATCATCCTTCCCTTTGTCTTCCAATAACATTTCTCTAAAATTATCAGCAATCAAGTCCCTGGCACCAACTATACGTTCAATACATTTCCTGGTCAGAGAAGCATCTGGTAATGGTGGTGTCACTAAAATATCGGCCATTTCCACAGGAATAAGTCCAGCTATAAAAGTGAATTCACTGGAGATGAAGGAGTAAACACCAATAAAACAGATTGTAAAGTGCCAGAATAATTGACAGATGTAAGGCTGTAGGGCATGACACTGGTGGGAATGCAGCTGATGGGTGTGGAGCTGATGGACATGGCAGTGTTGGGCATGTCTGATGAGAAAGACACAGGAGAGTCAGAAGAAATGCCACTGGACACTTTAAAGAGGAGCAGAGAGTTGCAGGTTGAGCCACACGAGGAACCTGAAGATGACATAAGTGATGAGTCATGTAGAGAAGAAGGAAACATTTTACTATAGGTGCAGATTCCCTGAATGAATGTAATATAAATCACATTTAGAAAAATCAGCTTTTATATTCAGAATCGAAAAGACTCTTTCAAAGGGTGTTTTAAATAAACGTCTATCACAAACTTATTATTTTTTTAAAATTATACGAGGTAAGGGTAATCCTCCAGCCAATGCACTACATAACATTGAAATCTGTTCAGGCGTTCCCTGGGACTGCCTGCAAACATATTTTTAAAACACCTCTCGTATTGTCTACTTATTCCCTGGAATAATCAAGGGGCACAAATGTCTCTTCTCAGTTAAATTTGTCTCAGATTATTTGATATTTCATTATCATCAGATACACTATAGAGAAGTTCATAATATGAGTTTATTATAGCAGGGCTCTGGGCTTCTGCTTGACTTCTCTCAAGTGAGTCAGACCTTCAACGGGTAAGTTGGGGGTGCTGTTGCATGAACAAACTCCACCATTTTTATTTCGGTCCATATTCTGAATTAAGCCGATCATTCTTTTCATGCCTCTTTGATATTGACCATGCAAAGGCTTTACCATTGTACATGTAAGAGGAAACCCACTATTTGCCATGTAGATGAGGAACAATACAAGGGTGTCTTCTCCAACGGGAGTAAGAGCAGTAGACGCTCCAGGTTTGGAGCCATGGGTCACGCTGCCCTTTATTCAGCCATTCAAAGTCTTCCTAGGCATGAAAAAATGTCTTAGAAGACAGCAACAGTGAGATGTCAAGCCTAACAGCTTCCACAGCAGGACCACGTCTTTGTTCTCCCAATTCTTTTTACATCCTCCAGAAATGCCAAAAATGGTATGAACACAGCTTTTCTTGGCCATTTCATGCCTGTAACAGGAAAAAATGAAAAAAAGGAAAATTGAAAGGGATGACACTATTTCAACTCGCTATACTTGGCTGCCTCCAGAAAAAACAAACCATTAATGTGGACAAGAGGAAAATTTTACTGGAAAAGGAGTACTCATAACTGAAATGGTTGTAACTCCCCTCACATATTAGTTACAACTACAGAAAACCTCTAAAAGGAAACACGTTCTGTTCTTCTACTGAACACACTCAAAAATCAGCACTGCCTACCAATTTCTGGCACTACTGTGCTAGTGAAAATAGGAAGATTTTCGGAGTGGCGATAAGAGGCATGTTTACACTATCTTATCCTGTCATTTTTTCCCCTTTCAAGTCAATGTAATATATCAACCTAGTTTAATATAGCAAACTAACTTATATATAATATTTTTCTGTATAGAAGCGTCAAAATATATTTCAGTGGACAGGTATAAACTAGCGAATATTATATCTAGCTATGCAGTACCAACTAAAGTTAATGGAGAGCAGCTAAAATAATGGGGGACCAAGGGGACTGATTCTAATGATGTGTCCTTGAATAATGAAATTAATAATGAAATTAATGGGGGATCAATAAAAAGATTATAAGAGTGTTTTAACATAAAAATGAGTATTTTAATCATAGAAATGTATCATAAAAATGTGTCGTTTAGTAATAAAATTACTCAGAAATTAATGGGGGCCAACTTTCATATCATAGAGGGATACTGATTTTAACATCAAAATGTATCCTAGAGCAATGAAATTAAAAGGGGACCATTTTTAATGCTTTTAATACTTAATCATTGGACTGGGATGACCATTATTGAAAGACCATTAGGCCAGAAAAAATAAATTTCTAGTTTCTCAGGTACATTTAAAAAAATATATATTGGCACAGGGATGCGGCCTTCCCCCTACTTTTAGGGAGTGATCTAGATGTGGTTTCTATTCCTTTTTTTGCTACTTTGAATACAGACTATTAGCAACAACAACAAAAAAAATGACATTATTTATCCCAGCAGATTGTAGCTGAATTATCCTGCATTCGAATCGTAGACTGTATAAAATTTTTCAGAATCCTGGATGTCTTTGTAAGAGAACTCTTCCTAAATTATGGCACCTGTTAAGTTGAAAATCGCAGAACATATGCAATTTCACCTGGTGCATGTCATGAAAGCATCAAAACATAAAAAAAAAATTTTTTTTCAGAATCAGGTCTGCATTCCTTCTTTCCCCTTTTCCCTATTTTTCCCCAATAGCTAGGTAGCTAGATTTACCCGTTTGACATTGGGAATATCTAACCCAGAGAATACCCATCTTCTTACTTCTCCGTGATTTCCAAAGCTTCTGCTGGATTCAAAAAGGTATACATTAGCATATGCACACTACACCCCCACCCGATAAAAAAAAATGCTTACAGTTTATAGTGCAGGTAAGGGGTTATTTTTGAAGTTGTCGACCACGGGGCACCAGCTGAACTGAGTTGAAGAGCCTGGGATATACATTATTGCCTTTCTGCACAGTTGGACAGATATACGAGTGGGATATACAGGAATGGGTGTACACTAGTTTTGACTTGGACCAGAATCTTGCTAAAGGGTCTTCTTGCTCTTTTCTTGACAGACCATCTTGGGGTCAAATAAAATTTGGAGTGATGTGATATTTGTTGTCATATTCTTTCAGGTGAGATATACAGCAACCTGGTATACACAGGTTTTTTCTTGAGACAACAAATTAGTTGGAGTCTCTTCTTCCTGGTGAGTTAGATGAAATGAATGCAATCTCTCTACTGTGTTGTAATATATTTGTTGTAAAACTTTAAGCTTTGAATGTGTGTTGTTATTTCCTCTGTCGTTTTCCTCATTAACCAGACACACTGTATACTTGTTCTTCTCTCTGCTGGGGGTATGCTGTGTTGCTCTCACTGTTGGGGGACGGACAACCACAACACAACACCTCTATTTCATAATAGTTTGTACTATTGGATCCTGCATGATTAAGAATAGAAGTGCAGCTCATCCATCCACTAAAATAACACTAACTATCCTTGTAGCTGCACACCAAGCTTGCAAGAAAGTAGAGCTGCCTACCCCATGCTTGCTCAACCATTAAATCTTAGTCACTCCAATTTTTCCTCTTCCCCCCCCCCCCCCCCCCTTTCTTTCCCCTATAAGTTTAATCCTTGGCCACAGGATTGTCACCACAAAAACATAGAAGATTGATGATTTTAGACACACCCAAAATACACACACTTATTAATAACAAGCCAAAGAATGACATACTATCTAAAAGTTGTGCATATATTAAATAAGAGTGTTGGGACTGGGAGTGAACTCCCTCTTCCTCTTCAGCTATGGACATAATGGATATTTCACCTTTATTAATACTAGAGAAACCACACATGCTATGCACAGAATCTCAATTTGCTGCTTTTTCTATCCTGAGATCCAACTGAAAAAAAAAAATTTTTAAATGCAGAACTGTTTTGGTTAAACAATCCTTGGTGTAGGATGTGTCCACCCGGGTTCTATTTAGTATGGGGCTTTGTTGATAAAGTGGATACACACATACCTGCATGTACATATATACAAACTGCTTTTAGCCTGATACACCCAGAGGAATTGGTGTGGTCAGGTGAAATCCAGTCCATGTTACTCCCAGAGTCAAGTTGCGCATGCATGCCAAGTTTTAGGCCTGTAGCTCAAATCTTTTCTCTCTCTTTTTGTTATAAAAGCACCATTTTTGGCTCTTTTTTTAATGTAGAAAGGGGTGTGACCATGACATACTCAAAATGTTCCCTTGTTGACATTGATCCAAATATATAGGTTTGTGGGTCTAACTTCAATCATTCAAGCATGAATTGAGGACATACGGACAGACAGGAGTATTCCCACTTTATAGTATAGATAACACACAAAGAAAATAGGGGGAATTGATAGATAGCATCACATGACAGGACACAATAATGTAATAAAAAGTTTCAATGGGGTATCGAAATTTGATGCCAAAAACTAATGGAGTAGGCCTGAGTAATTAAAAAAACTTATTTTGCCAGACCTTACTATGACAGGCCACATGGTGCTGAGGGGTCAGTTCACTACAGCAATCATTCTCCTGAACCTCCTTAAAATCAAGCTGAATCACTTGATTCTTCTGCTAGCAATCATTTTACAACTTTAACTGCTTAGCTACATGTTAGTGTATCTGCTCTTTTGTGACACAAAGCCCCCACTCACTAACTGCATATTGCAGAGTAGGATTCCCATAACAGAAAGGATGGCCAGTCTAAGCATGCAGCTAGCTCATTATTTATGAACATTCTTTACCAGATTCATATCAGCCCACCTGTTGGAGCAGGAGCCTGATGTGTCTCTCGTGGTTCTTTCTGGCATTATGGCCACCTTCCACATAACTTTTAGGAATAAGAGTGGCAGCCGCTTGGAAACTAACTTCGTTCATATCTGGTAACCCGCAAACTTCATTAAATTAAGTTCCACTTCTGAAAAGAAACCTGCAGTTCCCCGTGTAGGCTAGATTACGAAACAAGGTATTGAAAATTCCTCCGGACAGTCCCAGGACTCCATATTATTGTTATTACCAAAAAAAACACCAAAAAACAAACAAACAAACAAACAAAAGATTTTAAAGGCAATTAACTAGCAGGATTTATTTTATGCTTCCAATGCTGGAGTGGTAAGGTTAAATGCAGCCAAGCAAGTGCTCACAACAATAGACCGTGCTCACAGTTCTAGACCGTGCTCACAGTTCTAGACCGTGCTCACAGTTCTAGACCGTGCTCACAGTTCTAGACCGTGCTCACAGTTCTAGACCGTGCTCACAGTTCTAGACCGTGCTCACAGTTCT
Source organism: Lycopodina hypogea (assembly GCA_963969325.1). Classification (NCBI taxonomy): domain Eukaryota; kingdom Metazoa; phylum Porifera; class Demospongiae; order Poecilosclerida; family Cladorhizidae; genus Lycopodina; species Lycopodina hypogea. The sequence continues at coordinate 7,682,118 of OZ017779.1, read as the reverse complement.
AGACCGTGCTCACAGTTCTAGACCGTGCTCACAGTTCTAGACCGTGCTCACAGTTCTAGACCGTGCTCACAGTTCTAGACCGTGCTCACAGTTCTAGACCGTGCTCACAGTTCTAGACCGTGCTCACAGTTCTAGACCGTGCTCACAGTTCTAGACCGTGCTCACAGTTCTAGACCGTGCTATTGGTCCCAATAGGAATTTAGCATTTTCGGGTGGATTTTTGCAGTCTATTCAACATTCTGAAACTGATGAATGTGCATTCAGCTAAGAGATCAGATATTTCTCTCAGGTTAGACTATCAGAGATTAAAGGAAGATTTTACATGGCCTGATTTAATACATATGTAGTGTTTAACCAACCATGGCTGGCTGTAGTCTCGGTCCCAGACCCCTTCGTTCACAGCACTGGGTGTACTGCATCACCAGCACATATTCACTCTTTTCAGAAAGGGTTGTACAGAAGGTCAACAGATTAACCTATGAGTTGAGACTGCTTAAAAAAAAACAACAATCTGAAATGTACATTTTCCTGCATCTGCAATTCCATTGACTGTTGTAATAGAATTGAACACTATTTTTGCCTTCATCATATTGCATATGCATAAATATATTTATCTGTTTTAAATGCTAAATTACTACAACTTTTTTTTATATTAGTAAATCTATTATTTGAGGGAAAATTTTTTTCTTCAAAAAAATATATTTTTTGGGGATGCACTAAATGACTATATTCTTATCTAATTTAATGTTAACCCAGTTTCTCACACTGTTTAGACCCTATGTTCCTACTTTCAAAAGAGTTTTTCAGTCAATAATATCACCAAATCATTTTTCTTTTAAAATCCATTGATTTGGTAGGTCGAATGCCTAGGTTTGCTTGCTATCAAAATTTGGCCTACTTATCTTGGACCTACATGAGATCAGACATCAATATTCAATATCTGACATCAGAATTCCAACCTAATAATAGCACTTAACTGCTTGTCTCTTCAATACCTTTCTTTTGATTTAAATATGTATATATTGTGAGCAAATAAAAGCCACAATCTTAGTCCTTGGTTGGGCTACTATTAAGAGTTATTGTATAGCTATATTGAATTAACAATGATATGAAGCAACCATTTTTTAATTGAGGATTTATGATACATGCAAATGGAAATTGTATGTCTATTAAGCACAAAAACACACTACCAGTTATATAGACTGAAGGGGGGGGGGGGGGGGGGTAAAGGTGAGGTAGCCCTGGGACTAATAATATGTAACTTCAAGTTAGATGATCCTGCCAAACAACTAATAGACCTATTCATTGCTGGGAGACACTACTGTTGCTGTTTTGGTTCATTTGAGTGAAAATGAAGACAAAGTGTGCCCGTTTAACAGTTTTATTCAGTATGGTGAAAGTTTATGAAGCATTTGTACACCCGGTTTAAAAACTCCAGTTAAAGACACAAATGTTTTAACTGCTTTCAATGTTTGGATTCATAGTCCAAATTTTGATATCATTGAAGATGGCATAGCAGTTGCTTTTAGTAAGAATGACACAAAGTTAGAATATCATGAGTTCATATTTGGCGATACTAAGAAAGACTTGATTGAAAAATATGAAACATACAATATTGACTACATGTACATAACCTAACATCAGCAGTGGGTATACTCAGAGTACAGAAATCTCTCAATACTTGCACTACAATTTTTGTCAATACCTGCATTAAATGCTGACCATGAAGGATTTTTGTTCATCTGCATCAATGGAAACTCCTCTTCTCTAACTGGCTAGTTCATTTTTTTTAGACCATAAATTTTAATATAGCATATATGACTATGAAGTGGTTAGAAATGAAATGTATATGGAAAACAACCCCCCCCCCCCCCTTTACAAATATGGGAATTTGGTTAATGTAGTATGCAAGGATAGGGTACTGCTTGGAGGTTCTATAGCTCACACATAACTAGTAAAACAAACTCACCCTATACTAGGATGGTGTTTCAACCAACCTTCGGCCTCCTGTAGTTGTAGTTACAAACTTGTTCAGTTCACTTAATCTTCTATATCTATAGAAGGAGATGTCTGTCTGTCTGTCTGTCTGTCTGTCTGTCTGTCTGTCTGTCTGTCTGTCTGTCTTCTGTCTGTCTGTCTGTCTGTCTGTCTGTCTGTCTGTCTGTCTGTCTGTCTGTCTGTCTGTCTGTCTGTCTGTCTGTCTGTACCATCATTTTGGCCAAACCTGTTGTTGGATTTCTCTGAAAGTTGGCATGGTCATAGTTGTTTTTAGTCCACTTTCAAACATGGGCTAAAAATCAGAAGATGGTTACCATGGTGATGAGAACCTTCCCCCCCCCCCCCCCCCCCCCCCCCAAATGGTATTTTGGCCAGAAAAACCCTTGAAGCTATAGGCCTAAAACTTGGTATGCAAACACAACTTCACTTTGGGAGTAACATGGTGAGTAACATGGGCTGGGTCCCACCTGGCCACATCTCTTTCTCTCCTATGTAACAATGAAAAATGCCAAAAATGGTTATTTCAGCAAAAACACTTGAACCTTGGGAGTTAGACCCATAAACCCACATATATCGGGAATCTTATACTAATAGAGCTAGTGGTGTTTATATGTTTATTTCTATGTCCATGGTAATCTTCGAAATAACTGTAAGGATCCTGTTGAAAAATGGCAGATGTGATATTCAGGTAAGCGAAAGTAACCTGGCTATGTCCCATTCGTCCAAACCCCATTGTTCAAGTGTAGCGACTGAAAGAAGCCCCCCCCAAAAGGCTCTTCCTCTGCAGCCATTTTATTTCCATCAAAGGGAATGCACAGGCTTTCACAACACATCAAAGAGGCGTTAATGCATTTCAACATGGCAGGCCAAGTTGACAAGAAAAAAATCTATCAGCAATTTAAAGAAAAAAAAGTGATGAACTCTAAAGTAATCCACCTTTTTATTTACACCAAATCACACTTCCACACCAAAGAAGTGCTAATAATTTGAACATGGCTGGCCAAGTTAAGAAGAAAAAAAAAACCTATCAGCAATTCCAAAGAAAAAATTGATGAACTCTGAAGAAGTGTTCCATGAAATCCTACCTCTGCAAGGGACTACTGCTTCTGGACAGCTGCTGAAGTACAGAAATCTTGCAGGCAAGCAACTGCTTTGGAGAGCAGCTGAAGGTACAGAAATCTGTATCCACACAAACCTCTTTTCCACCCAACTCCCCTATGTCCACTCAACACTATTCCTGTACACCAAAATGAAATCCAACTCTTCACTAACCCTGCACCACTTAATTAATTTCCATTCATTTTGAACCATCAACACTTCTTCTTAAAATCTAAAACACTACCAATTTAATTGAACCTTCATCAATTCATTCCAAATCAAAAGTAATGCATTGCATTCCCAAGAAAACATTTCAAAAATACCAAAAAAAGCTTATTACTAAAAGAGCCATAGACATAGTATTAAAACTTCTTCTTTTTTTTAAAAATCAACCAAGAGACCACATGAATGAACCTACCTACCCAAGAAAAATATTCAAACAATAATTCTTGGAAAGCATGTCTCAGAGCAAACAAAACTTACTGTAGAAAGAAAAAACAAACAAGATGCCTAAACTCACAGCAGCTTAAATGGTTGCTTCTGCACAGACCTGCAAGACATGCCAACCTACTACACATGTCCTCCCTTAACACATATTCTCATGAAAGACATGACAACCATACCCCAGTAAGACATCTCCAACAGCAATTCATGCCCTCCTATAATACTTACCCTCAAGTAAACATGACCTCCAGTAAGACAGGTCTTTCAGTAAAACATAACATATTTCAAGATATGCCATCCTGAAGACATGCACTTTACCAATACATGACCTCCCATAAGACATTTCCTACAACAAAGACTGACCTCCTTCAACACATGCTATCATAACACATCATCCTGAAAGGCATATGATCCAGAAAAATATGTCCTCCCATAAGACATGTTCTTACTTAAGACAATTTTGTGACACACCAACAGTAGATCATTTTGGACGAAAAAAGTTTATTAAAGACCAATCAGGCTAAAATTTGGTGTACCCAGGAAAGCATTATTAACCACATAGTGTTGTTTGTCCATAGCCACACCCAGTGAAAGTTGTTTTAGTCATTAAATGCTAATCAAAGGAACAACCAAACAGAATTTTGGAATATGCTTTCGAAGCAACTGGGTGAGCATTATTGATATCACATGTACATGTGTCAATAGATATGGTTTGATCAGTGCCACACCCATAGGACGTCATTATGCCTGCCAAACTCATTTATGGACCAATCAGGCCAAAATTTGGCATATGGATTGCAAGTAATAGGGTAAGCATTATTAATAATGTGGGTGTGGCTATGTGTGCAGTTTGGTATTAGCCACACCCACAGGAAGTTGTTTTGGCTGCCAAAAGCTAAATAAAGGATCAAGCAGGCTGAAATCTGAGTGGCTTCTATTAACGTTTCATGCTGACATTGGCTGGGCAATGCCGGGTATATGCTGCTAGTGTTATATATAGGAAGGGGATGGGTAGTCTGGCAGCGCCAGACCCTTTTTCTGAATTGCTGCACAGGGAAAGGATCTGGGGACATGGCTATACTAAAGTTGTTCTGCCGCCTCATATGAGGCGGCAGTCAATTATGTGTAGAAATTAACCACAAATTCCAGTTTAGACTATATTATTAATAGCCACTTCTGCATTCCAGCAAAACAACTTTGATATTGCCAAGTCTCCAGATCCTTTACCACAGTGCGTAAAGGGTCTGGTTATACCAGACTAAGGGAGGGAGGGAGAAGTTTGTGGGGCATTATGTCATTTTTGCACTTTAGCCATTCCAAAGTAAACATTATGAAAACCCTTGCCCATTTTAATTGAGAAGCTATGCTGTAGTTGGAAGACAGAGCTGTGGATGAACCTCTAGTGATTAGTGCCCTTTTGAACTCACTTTGTAATTACTTATGAATAGAAAAGTTTATTTAATGAACCTATGCCCTACCCTAACCCTAACCAAATTCTCTTCAGAACAATTAGTCCAGACGGCTGGGAGATGTTTCTCAAATGGACAGAAAGACAAAGACAGGCAGACAGATAGACAAACAAACAGTGCATGGTAGTGTATCTGTCTGTCTATCTGTCTGTCTATCTATCTGTCTTAAGCCCTATCCACACAACAAAAGAGTTTGTACCTCTCTCCAGCAATACCTGGTTCCAAACATTTTCTTGCATCCACACTAACATAGTTCTGAACCCACTCCACATCATCTAAGTGGGCTCAATCATAGGCTGGGCTGATTAATTGGTTTTCCTCTACCTCGTATAGAAATGAGGTATTTTATTTTTGTGTGTGCTATTTTGTTCTTTTTCCCTCCACAATGTCATCACACAAATGTAGGATAGAGAGGAGGGAGAGAGCTGTTAGTAGCTAAACTCCTAACAGCGGATATCAACAATAAAGCCACAGGAATGTTAAATAAATCTGAACATTTTGAAGCCTACCCTTATGGTTTCAGGTGATTGGGTGGAATCCGTTGGGATAAAACCGAGTATAGTATGGACGCATAGAACCCGTTCCAGACACGGGTGAAACTGGTTTTAATGTGCAGTGTGGACTGGCTATAAATTAAATTAAAGAAGAAAAAAAAAAAGAAAAAATGAGCACAGTTTTTAAAAATAATTAAAAAATGGTCTATGTTTGGGCATAAAAAATTCTTCTTCTCTGAGGAGGTTCCTGGAAAGACGAAAGAGGTGGGGAAGGGAAGAACATGGGGTGGGTCTTGAAGGAATAATACTTCTTTTGTAGGAAATACTCCGATATCTGAATTGGCCATCAGTGCTTTTTCTAGAAAAAAATTGGAGGGGGGGGGGGGGGGGGTGAAAATGAAAAATAGGAGAGGAAATGGGAAAAAGTAGTGACATGTAATGAAAATCTGATTCGTGGCCATAACTCATCCCACCAATGTGTTGTGGCCAGCAATAGGTAATCCCCCACTGCCATAACTAATTCGATTAAAAAAAAAACAACAACAGCAACACTACTTTCATGTGTGTGTAGGATTTTTTTTGTGGTTGCTCTCTCTGCCAACTAGCCCTAGCTATGAATTATATATGTGGCTATCATTCTTTTTTTGATATTAACTTAGTTGAAGTTGTTATGAGGTTCTTTTATTGCCTCAACTCAAAATTGAAGAGAAGGAAGAAAAAAACCCAAGGTCTTTATAGAAAGAGCTTCTGTGTATAGGGTGGTTCAAAATTGAGAAAGATGTAGATACTAAAGTTGTACTAAGTGAGAATGTCAACTTTGTTCTACTGCCAAACCCTTAGACCTTGGCTTGCATGCACAACTTGACCAGTGGAGTAACTTGCCAATGTTAAAATCCAATAGCTGTATTCTGAGGGCCTCAGGACACTAAAAAATGGGAGATTAAGTGGTTGATTCTAGTCTACTGGTCAGAATAACACTGAATGCTACTTATCTCTGTTGAAATTATCTTTAGCAAAATTTGAATTGAATGGGCACAAATTTTGCCACTACACCTATCCTCACACCATATTTTATCTCCTGCTACCTCAGGAAGTACCATTTTAATAGTTCTCATTTTTAGTAATAATTTCAGAACCAGAAAGTCACTGCTGTCACACCACTATGAGCAACTGTGTATCTGAGTGGGGAGGGTGGGATCTGAAGAGAGAGAGAAACTAATCTGTTAAGGAGCAGAAAACCACAGCTGCTCTCCAAAAGCTGAGGTTGAGACAACTCCACCTGGATTTTTCTTCCTAATTTTGTTTATATGTTGTTTTCTAATATATATATATATATATATATATATAATTTTAAAATAACAACTGATATCTGTGCTGAAGTGCCAAAGTAGAGACCTTGGTGAGCAAACAAATTTTAAAAGCTGTGTGATCTTACATTGCTAAACCCACAAAATTATATATATGCACCTACCTATGTGGCTAATCCACTGCCAAACCATTGAGCACAGAAACCTCAAACTTCACTTGATTACACAACTTGACCAGGGGAGTAACTTGGGCAGTGTTAAAACCCAGGATAGGAATGTGGGTTCCTCCAGAACAAAAAAACAAGAGATTAAGTAGGTGAGGTGAGTTAATTTTTTGACCGAAAAAAAAAGAAAGAAAAAGAAAAAAGGTTAAAATTACACCAAATGTTAATTATCTCTGTTGAAATTATTTTTAACAAAATTCTAAGAAAATGGGCAATAACCTTGCCACTACACCTATCCTCACACCAAATTTCATCTACCTTTGATCTCAGGAAGTAACCTTTTAATTTGAAAACGCATTTAGCATTAGGATGGATGGACATACACATTCCTTTTTATATAGGATTGACCTTACATGCCTTAAATTTAGGCCTTGATAGATTATGCTAGCATAATTTTGAGAATAATAGGGAGTAAATTAAAAAAGAGAAGAAAATTATGATATAATAATAGGCTAGCAATAAAGCATAATAGAATAATCAGGTAATTTTAGTTATCCACAACATCAATGATAATCAATTATAATTCAATATTTAAAAATATTAATGCATTAATACTTGATTATTCCATTTATGAAAAGAAAAATATGATTTATAGAAGCCTTGTTTGGATAATTCAATAGCTTAGTTCATAAGTTGCTACACATATACATTATACAGGAAACTTTGGAAAGGAATTATTTTCATGTGAGTAAAAAATTAAATATAGATAATTTGAATAGTGAAAGTGTAATCATGGATTAGTTACATAAAATATTGGAATATTTGTTACTATCTTGTCTGGGCCACTTTCTGTTCCAAAATCTAGTAGTTCAGCTGTGACTACCTGATATTCCAGCTCAAAATGTGGTGCTCTAGTTTTATCATACCAGCCATTGCTACTTGAGAATCCCTTTTGGCAGCCTCACACTTAGTGAAGGTTGTAGTGAAGGTTGTAGTGAAGGTTGTAGTGAAGGTTGTAGTGAAGGTTGTAGTGAAGGTTGTAGTGAAGGTTGTAGTGAAGGTTGTAGTGAAGGTTAAAGTTCTTCAGTTTGTCAAGTCGCTATATAGCACAGTCTGGGTATCTATGGGATTGACTAATTAAAAACCTTCACCTTTCTCGAAATCTTTCTGCGCCATCCACGTAAAGGTCAAAGTTTTTTTTTTTATTTGTCAACTTGAACTGGGTACATAACGGGACTCATTAAAATGGAGTACAATTCGCAGTTGCCAAAGCCCACGCTGGGCTATTTTTTTTTTGTTTTTTGGACGAGGTTCAGGCACCTGAAATATTTGCCAGCAGTGCTGAGGTCAAAGATCTTTTTTTCCCCTCACAGCCGACTAGTGGTTTCATTGTTGATTTCAAAAGTCAGTCTTCACGGAGGGGTGGTCAACGCTGAAACTGGTTTGATTTATCTCTTGGAGAAATAAGTGCCACCAAAATGACGGATGGCAAAGCCGTAAGATCTGAAGCTGAATAACCATCAGAACTGACTGAGGACTTCACTCACTAATGACCTATTTTTTGATGCCTAAATGATATTTAGCTATCATTCTTGACAAATCCATTTCAGATAATGTGCTTTTCTTCATTTACTGCCCTAAGGAACACAACTGAACAGTTTGTTTATTGAGCAATTGAGTTTAAGTTTGGGGGGGGGGGGGGGGGGGGGTTTAAAGGGTGAAACACTAATATTAGGAGGGGAAGTTGGATATGATAGAGTTATTTCCAATCTGTGGACTTTCTTAAAGATACTGATTCAACATGCCTTACTGTAGATAGCATAATCATTACTAAGTTTGAAATGGCAACCAAGTCAGTGATTCAATTAGCCAAAAAAGTAACATCATATGATTAAGAATGACATCACATGACTTAGAAAAACAAAGCGAGATCATATAATTAGGCACAAACAAAATGATATTATATGACTAAGCAAAACAAAATGACATAATAATATTAAGCAGAACAAAGTGACATCATATGAAGGTTGGAAAAAAAGGTAAGTTAAACATAAACGTTGATGAATGTAAATTGATTCATTTCCTTTCCTAAGCATGCCATCACCACTTTCCTGCACTCTGTGTGTCTTTTGTAACAGTGAGGGACAAGTTATGGGTCCTCTCCCCTATGCTTGATTACGAAATTGGAGCGGATATCATGAATGTGTAGGTATTTCATTTAATTTTTTTTCTTCTTCCAACAATGGTCTTCCTTTTGTTACAAATGCTCTTCCCTTTGTACCATACTTTCTTCTGCCTGTAGCAGTAACTTGAACTGGAATTCACCTTCCTCTATGAATACTTCCACCTTTTACAGATGTAACAACACCCCCAAACAATGGAATGATGATATCATGAGCTGATGAATTACTATTTTGCTTTTTTTGTCATACCTATTGATAAACTTTTTTACTCCATCACACAAATGAGGATCTCAATTGAAACGTGTTTTAAGTCTTGAAACATTGCATCTAATTGTGTTAATAGATACAGTGGACTACCATTATTATCTATTGATTTAACTGGATCATCACTTAGGTATGATAGACTCTCGGTGTCCCTCAAAACCTTTTGCATCCTTACAAAATCTGGAACCTCACTTTCTTTTTCATCCATCATGGCCGCTTGTTCAGTCTCACAAACCAACTGGGAAATAGAAGCATAGAAAGAGACGTCACTCTTTACTTCATTTTCAATAGCAATTTGAGCTAGCAGTCGTCGGGAAGGATGTAGTGTAGGGATACAATTTAGTCCTACCTTGTGGAAATGGATGGATATTGCCAATTGATGACTGCAAGGAGATCCATCACTACCACAAATACAAGTGCATGTTCCAATTTTCATGTCAACTCTGTATTCACAATCTGGATCTCACCTATTTTTGACTAGAAACTGATCCTGATCTTCAGGAACACATTTAATGTCTTCTTTAGCAATTGTTCCAGCATTGAGACCTCGAAATTTAATTTGAATGTACTGATTAAAACGATTATGAGCAACACTGAGAATGCGGCACTGATAATAGTTTTCATGCTTGTCACTACAAATTGAAACATTTCAATAAGATTATATAGGCCTTCACATGGCTAAACACTATTTCCTTGAGAATAAGCACTCCTGCTTCTGACAGATTGTTTGTATTGTTACCATGAATAAGAACATTAGATCTGACACAATGACAGGGCCATAAGAATTGTGCGTGCTTTAAAAAGTTTGGATATTTCTTTACTACTGAGTTGGCCAGAAAATCCTCAAATTTCATCAGCATTAGCTCAGACTTTTCATAAACCAATGATTTAACAAGATTTAGAAGGTAGCATGGTCTGCATTCTGAACCCTGTTGCGAGCTTCATATAATCATATCCACCTTCTTTATAAGAAATGGAAAGTACAAAGAAGCTGTTTTGAATTAGGCCAAACAGATTTTAGTGTTCCTTTCTCTGGATTACTGTCATATCTTGTCCTTTATGGTAAAAAGCATGAGATGGAAGAGTTTCGGTTAAAGATTCCATCCCCCTTTTTATTGTACTCTCCTTTTCATCAGAAGTGAGTACACCACCAATAGGGTCCCCCTTTCTTCAACCAACCCTATCTCCAACCACTTCCAACCCTCAAGTAGCAGCCCAGCCACCAGTGGCACCTATTGAGACTCCCACCTCTACTCCACTGGCAGAACCTACCCATACCACTCCTACATCTTTACCCATCCCATTCATATCATCTCTAATTTTTCAACTAGGCCCAGACCCCACCCCCCTTGTCCTGGAAGACCAGTCACCTGCATGGTATTTCCATGTCTTTATGCAATCAAGGAAGGCACCGAAGCGCTGGGGCGTGGCAGAGATCGCCTTCTCTTCTTCACACAATTTCTTGAAGGAATGTAGCAATCTCGACCTAACACCACCATCCCTTAGCATCATACTTAGCACACAGGCACCACACTACACCCACCCATTAATAAGGACACTGCCACAGATATAGATGCTACCATTAAAGCATTATCTCTATGACCGAGAAGGACGTTCACCAGGCTCAACAACAGCACTGTGACCAGGTCACCAAAGACACTGCCATCAAACTGGAGCAGCTCGACCTACTAATGAATGACCTAGAGGTAGGTTGCCCACCACAACACCATCTGCACAAAGACCTGTGATGGCCTTGCCCGTCGCAGTGCAGCCAAAACGGAGATGTACCAGAGGAGACTCATCAAGCTCCGAGGTGACGACCCTGAGGAGCAGCCATTGGCACAACGCCCACCCAGATGAAGCAGAAGGATCCCCCCCCCCCGACCAGTTACCAGCCTGATGAGACCCACCTAAGGTCAAAACCTGTCACTGTATTCATGATACTTATTTTCCTCTAAGTTGTTCTGACTGGTT
>OZ017779.1:7613842-7670523 GCA_963969325.1 Lycopodina hypogea | reverse complement strand
TGTCCCTGTTCTTTCAAAACTTCCTCCTCATAGTGATGATGGGCAGATGAAGCAGAGTGGCCAGAGGAAAATAGTTGGGTAAAAGTTTCTTTTGTCTTCTCTGCAACAGGTCTAAATCCAAGAAAGTGAGCTGATTCAATAGGATGATTGTGATGGAAAATAAGCTTGATGTGTGTTTTACGAGAAACAGCTCTTTTAAAATTTCCCTTTAGGTGGATTTTGAATAGTAATTTAAGTGTTGATGGGCACTGTGTTCTTGGCATTTTACATCAGATAACATGGCTTTTGGCTTCACTGATTTTTTACAGCATTGTTTCTGTCAATTTCTTCTGAAAATATTGGCAATGCATGTCAAACTTGAAGCAAACTCTCTTCATCACCGGTTTGTATGTATGAGTGACTCTGTATGTGCATTTAGTCTTCTCAAAAAGTGCTTCACCCCACTGCTTTGCATCATTATCACTATCCAAGTTAACTATGATGTATGCTTCAAAATTTATTGAGGGTGCTCCACAAAACTGTGCTGAGGTAGATTCTTGAAACTTTCTATGATGAAAGTATAGTTTTCATTATCTGGTAATACACATTTTAACTCAGAATTCAGACTGTTACAAATTCTGGGGACTAAAATTATCTCAAATGTTGAAATAAAATTACCAGAGTCTTCATCTCTAATTTCTGGTTCTGAACTTCTATCTGATTAACATTCCTTGATTTCAAGTTCATACAGGGAGAATGCAGACTCTGATCACAAACACAACCATATTCATAGTTTTCATTCATTAGACCAGCATTTTGTAATTCCTTAGCAATCTGATCACAAATTTGATGCATAGATGCCTGAATAATAAGATGATATAATAAAAGATAAAGTTTTGTATATCTCTTTATAGGTGGTACCAAATATCATCATACCCATACCTGACCAAAAAATCATTGGTTCTTCAAATAGTAGACATCTGATATACTGAAAGAATAAATACACATCATACACATGACAGATATATACACATGAACAATGAATACTTATTCAACCAACAATTATCACGTCTATTCATGCTACACCTAGACATTCATACACCAATGTGTTCATGGATTACATGCTGGCAGTCCAATATATTTCACCATTATCATAGCCACTTCAATTTTTATTTTATTGGCTATTTTTGTACACTAACTGGCTTAGTATTTTCGAACTCAACCCAAGTGGATTACTTGCAGTTCTATTTAACTCGGCAATAATACTGAATTATTTAGAACATAAGACAAACAGTTTCAGAAAAATTAAAACCCATTTAAGCATTGATGCAATAGAACTCTGGCGACAGATATACCTTGTGTAACCATCCAGTTGAAAGATTCTCTTAACTGGTCGCTAATAATGGGATACACTAAATCATTTCTCTGCGGTTGCTATACGAATTCTTAACTTAACAACTGATATCAAAATTGATCTCACTAGTACCAAGCTCAGCTTCATCAAAATTACATTTAGCATGTGCTTAATACATAATATACTATACACATCTGAAACTCTTACTTGAAACTCAAAAACACCAGTCATGCCCATTTTCCTGCTATGGAATGGCATAAAACTTCCAGCTACACCAATCCACTTCAACATCTCTCCTTCTTATGCTGTCCTTTTACAGATAAATTCTACATGAATGTTATAAAGACATTAATTATCATTCAAATGTTATGGAAGACTTGCTTCATTGCATTTATGTATGCAGTACCATTTGCACCCATTGAATCGTAGTATACCATCTCATTTAGTGAATTGTCAACCAATCAACACTGGACAAGTAATTATTGACCAATTTCACTTCTCTGTGTGCTAAATAAAATATTGGAGCGGCATATACACTTTCTCATTATCAGGCACCTGGAAGAGAACTGTCCACTTTCTGATAGTCAATGGGGATTCAGGTTTGGTTGCTCAACTGTTACTGCACTAGTCTCTACAGATCATGAGTGGCTAAAATACTTGGAGTCAGGCAAAGATATCTGTGCTGTATTTCTTCGACTACAGAAAAGCTTTCGATAGCATTTCTCATACACCCTTAATAAATAGACTGAAGGAGATAGGCATACACACATCAGTCTGGTCAGCAGATCACTTCCTGCAACTGAATCTGGCAAAGTGCAAATTCATGGTACTCTCTAAAATAATTATCAATTAAATATGCACCAACACTTTACCTTAATGAAGTTTTGTTAGAGAAGTGGAAGAGTATAAATATTTTGGTGTTTTAATTAATATAAATCTATCCTGGTAGAACCATAACACAAGAGTTTGCAAGAAAGATAATTGGACTCTTGTACAGACAATTTTACTTTAATTCATGAACAGAGAATGCCAAACAGTTAGACTTAAGTCTTGTACATCCTCATCTAAAGTATGCTGCACAACTGTGGGATCCATTCACTCAAAAAGAGATCAGCATCTACAATCTATATAAAAGTTTGCATTTAAGATGATTACTCACCAATGGGACTTTTAACTATAAGGAACTCATCAGCTTGGTTAATACTCTAAGGTTGAGTGACAGAAGATTACACCTCAAACTTTCCATAGTCTACAAAATAGTACATGGACTCTGCTATTTTCCAGACAACATATTCCACTTACACTCATCACACTCAAGCAGGCTTGTCAGAACTGACACTCTTCTCCGCCAAAAGTGGTTTAAAGTATGCACGAGTAAAAAAAAAAAAAAAAAAAAAAAAAAAAAAACCACCACAAAACCAGGAGAAACACATTTGATGGAATGGAGGTTTAGAACAAAAATTAGAGAGGCCTAGTTTAGGTAAGCCAAGCAGGACTTTAGCACTCATGCAAAATCATAAAATGATTCCAACTAACATCTGTTCACGCTGACTTGAGCCCAGGAAGTCAGTGGTTAATTACTGAAGTGATGTAGTGCATGCTTCAGCCTATTAACTTGGCTAAGAGGTTTAAGGTATGCTTGCACCAAAAAAACAAACAAAAACACACCCACAATAACCCCTTGCAGTTGTACAGCGGGGAGGCTATAGTTTTTCCAAGGTTTGCAAACTTGCACTTGTAAAGAATCCTAGGCTTTTAAGGCTCTTAAGGCTTCTCTCCAAACTTTTGAACTGATAAGTAAGCTGTGTTATTGTAGTCTTTAATCATGCAAAACTCTGTTAGCTAATGCCAATACTTGCATTTTTGTTGTTGCTGGTTGTCAATTGTTTGCTGTGGCTGGTTGTTTGCTGTGGCTGGTTGTTTGCTGTGGCTGGTTTTTGTTAGTTGCTGTGGCTTGTTGTTGTTGTTTGCTGTGGCTGGTTGTTCTTAGTTGTTGTGGCTGGTTGTTCTTAGTTGTTGTGGCTGGTTGTTGTTTGCCGTGGCTGGTTGTTGTTGTTTGCTGTGGCTGGTTGTTGTTAGTTGCTGTGGCTGGTTGTTGTTAGTTGCTGTGGCTGGTTGTTGTTGCTTTATTTTTGTGATAAGACAAAACGGTATATTTAATGGTGTTAAAATGTGCATTAAATAATACATGCAATACAGTAATGAGTGGACAAGGACCCTCTTCCTCTGGAGGTCCATTGAGGAGTGCGAGGAAGAAGCCAGGAAGAGGCAATGTTTGACTTCCCAGTCCAAACATATCCTTACCTCTATTAGGAGCTATTTTGAAGAAGAGAAGCAGACTGGGAAGTCACTCATGAAGAATAGACCACTGGACAAAACAGCAATGGCAACAGGAATTTCCAATGCTACAATTAAATGAATCTACCAGATGATGACTGAAGACAAAGAAATACTCCAACTAAACGATAGATTAAATCAAGAATTACAATTAACCCGGACTCATTTGACAAAGAAGCTATACGACGGACTGTACACAGTTTTCATGTATCTTTTATTTAGCTACTTACACCTCATCATCATTTGTCCACTAATTTATGTATCTCACAATTGGTTTTTGCTATTGATTTCATTTCCCATGTATTCAACAAAAGTTAAAAAAGAAGAAAAAATGTTTTTTTTCCTCTGAATATATTTTTTAAATTATATTCTTCATTTATCTTACACAAGTTTATTCATTCATTGAAATGATAAAGAGCACACAAAAGAAGTAATAAATATACAAAAATAAGTACACAAGTATAATAAATTACTTAATGATAAGAGATTTGTATGTGACAAACTTAGCTGTCTTTAACAGGCACAGTATGTCCCTGGAACAAATTGCAAAAAGCATGAATATAGCTTTCCTTGCTCTTCTTGACCAACTTCTTGAAGTTGGACCCTTCATCATGCACTTGAAATGATTGACATGACATGAACAACAGACCTTTACTTTCAGCCACTTCAGCCTTGAGCGAGGGAGAAGTTATTACAAGGTATAAGCTTACCTGGAGTTAGAGTCCAGTTGAAACAGGGAGGAATCAATTCTGTGCTTCTTTTTATGTATTCCACTTGAAGAATTTAAAGAGTTCTGCAGTGGACGCTAACCTCCCTGGGATATATTTTTTGCACTTATATTCCATATGTCAATTAACCCTTGGTAGAATGTTGTGTACTTGCTTATGGGACATACAGCTACTTTTGCCTAGGGGTGGTTAACTTTTTCAGGAATAGCACCAAAAGAACTTCTGGAGTGTCATGAGTCTGTTGGTCCTTGAAATCTGGAAATTCGTTGAGTATTGGCCAAGTTATTAACATTTCCCTGGGGCTCAACTCAGCGCAAACAGACTTTAGTATCTTTGGGATATTAGGCAAAGCTTGACCAAGGATAATCTTTATAAGAATGGTAAGGACAGTGTTTCTTCAAAAGCTGTTCAAGCTCAGAGAAAACATATATATTCTATTCTTTGTGTTTGGTAAAGTTATTTGCCCTTTTGGGATCACATTAAAAAAACAATTCTTGTCATTTTTGATCATTAATTTTCTAACCCCAAGCAAAATCACATTACACTCTTGAAATTGCTCTTGTGTTTCTGCTTGGGAGTAGTAGTAAATGGAGATATGCACGCATTATCTGAAATAGGATAATTCGGTAATAAAGAATACTATTCTGATTTAGCTAGTCATTGTGGTATTCGAATACTTAGTCATTGATGAGTAAGTCCTCTGTTACGCAAGTTAAATCTTAGACAGTCATACCCATTTCAGCAAAGCTCGTCTACACCGAAGGAGTAACCTTTACACCGAGTGGTCTAACTCCAGACTACACGTTTCTTCCGCTTCTTCGTAGTGCAGCTGCTCAGACAAGTGAAACAAGACCTTTGACCTCAACAATGCTGGCTAATATTTCTAAGTGCCTGAACAAAAAAAAAGGGAAAAAAAGCGTGCGCGGATATGGGTGCAGGTGGGCACCAACCAGACTATTGCTGAGGTAAAGGTTTTAATTTGCGAGGTAAAGGTTTTAATTTGCGAGGTAAAGGTTTAAATTGCGAGGTAAAGGTTTTAAATTGCAAGGTAAAGGGTTTCAACTTTAAATAGGTGTAAACCGTTGGATTCCTCCCGACACGTTGTGCGCTTCGTCCCTGTGCGCTTCGTCCCTGTGCGATTCTTCCTTACACTTTTTGCGCTTCGCTGGCTGGAGCGAGCATGTCGCATCAGAGGAGGAGAGTGGGTCAGAAGTTGCTGGTGGATATAGAGGTTGTGTTTGAAGGAGGTCTGGTAGTGCACAGCCCCACTACCGGACTTAGGGGAACGCTGCTAGAAACAAATTGCAGGTGAAAGAATTTTATATTTGGGTTGAGCACGGAGCTTGCCGGACCCCTTTAAGAAATACTTAGAGGGTCTGGCTTGCTAAACTATAGCCACGTTGGTTGTTGGATGGTGTCCAGTGATTGTAGCTATATGGATGTTACAGAAGAATCCTTAGTAACGTTGGTCTGGCCCAACATTGCATTGCAGCTATATCCCCCCACCCCTTCCCAAATTTTCCTTTTCCAAATGTTTAAGTTGCTCCTTCATTTTTCAAAACTTTAATTATGCATGTTAGCACTAGAAAAATGTTAGGATTGGATGCAGTTTTATTAGTTTGATGCCATTTAAGAGCTGTTCAGGTATTTAATTGTTCTCATTTTTTGTTTGCAGTCCAGTGGTGCAGTCCCCAAACAGCCTTCTAGGCAACCCACTTGGACTATTGCATGACCACAGCTACGTCAGACAGGAACGATATGGTAAAACTTTGTAACGTGAGTGAAGTGAGTGTGACTATGTCCTGATAATTACCGACATAAGGCCACTCTAACTCAATTAGATTTTCTCATCCCTACCCGGATGCAATTTTTATTCTAAAATCTTCCCACATTGAAGAGGATCAAAAAAACATTTTCAAATTAATTTTTTAAATTATTTTTTTAGCAATGTTTTGTCTTTGTCAATTGTCTCCATCAAGCATGCATCTGGATGGCAACAAAATAACATCAGGTAGAAGGACTTTAGCTCTGATTTTGGGATATACTGTGTCCTTTTTTTTATAGTTCAAGTTTGTTTTTGTAGCTTGTATGCACTTCAGATTCAATTTTTTTTGTTGGTGTAGTTGATATCCATTCCCTGCACACCTGCCCGCCCACCTGCCCGCCCACCTGCATGTATTTTAACTATTGACTGGTATTGGAAATCTTTTATGGAGTTGTAGTGGCCTAATGTGGGCAACAGTATTTAAAATGGCAGTAGAAAACAAAAACAATGAATGATTAAAGAAAATGAAATCCACCCACATGTGCAGCTGAATGTAAAAGACTTTATAGCCAGTAAAACTAGCACTTACATCCCAATAAATGGTCAAGGCATGACAACCAAATATATGGACAGTCTAACAATAGTTTCTTGCCTAAGCCTCCTCTTCTTCAAGGTGCACAAAATTCCTTTAGTTTTAAACAACTATATATATATATATATATATATATAAAAAAGGAAAACTGAAAGCCGTCAGTCTCAACCATTGAGCAACGTGGACATTCCACTTAGAAAAGGAAGGGGGAAGTGGGTGTGGGGGGGGGGGACAATAAAATAAAGAACTACGGGGGGGGGGGGGGGGGGGGGGAACGGGTTGAGAATCGAGCTGCCAACCTTCAGCTTGGTGATTTTGTGGTGTTTTTTGTGTCCTCATGATGATGGTCTCCAACAACAAAGTGGATCCTTATTCCCTTACTCTGGTCAAAACAAGAAGAGAAAAGGCATAACTATGAAGATAACAGTGAATTGATCAAGGCAGGGTAGTACTGACTACCTTTAACGCTTGCTCCAAGTACTCCAGTTCTGCCTTCGATTCTCATGGAACTTTTTCTCTTTTTTTAAAACTATTTTAAACAGGGTTGTTTATGGTGTTGACTATTTACTGATTCAAACTAAATTTTCCAACCAAAAATTAATACCAGTTTTGACCCCTAACTTTCTTGTTTGACCGGTTTACAACATATTTTGTGCTTCAAACCACCCTTGGAAGTTAAGAATTCAAATTCTACTAGTATTATATAAATCTGAGCAGTGCAGCTTTGGTGCACACAAACAAACAGTTAAACAAACATATTATAAAATATATATTTTCCTTATTTTGCATGAATGCCCACACCACAATTATAGTTGCTGCAGCTGTTCTCTCTTTTTTTTTGTAAGTGATTGTTTTGCAGCCATCAAAGGAGGGGGGGGGGGGGGGGGAAGAGAACACTTAATAATAAATAAATGTACATACAGCTTACAAGGTTAAAAATAAATAGATATATAGATATATTTTCATCTCTTATTTATTAAATGAGCAATGGCCACCAAAGTTGGGCATTCTTCATGTAAATATGAAAGTTAAGTAGATATAGAATATGGTTGTCTTGAATAGTTTTCCTTTCCTAATTAAGGATCTATCTCCCATTGTAATCTCAAATTCACTTCGTACACTTTGGTATTAGTAATTAAGTGAACGCTGTTGAGGAGACTGCCTTGTCTCTCAGTATGGTTCTATTTGTAGTTTCATGATACTACAGCAAACATTTATAGAAGACATTTAGATCACCTAAGGCATCTTACCATAATTCAAGACTTGTTTGTCTCTGTGTGTATGTTCAAACTCTGTTGGAGGGATCTTTGAAAAACTTGCTGGGCTTTATTAGGGTACCTCACTGCATGTCCCTAGTTGTATTATCAATATATTCTATCCATCATTCTTTTTTCTTTGTTTTCCTATCTCTCTCCCACTACCCAACTTTGTCATTTTAGAAAAGAGGGTAGGTTCTATGCCAAATAGTGTTTTCAAAAATTGGAACTCTGTGCCTGCAGACAACAGCAGTTCCAGCAGGAAGGACTGGTGCTCTTCAAGTAGACAGCTACTACAGTGCACGAGATCGGTTGCAGATGGTCAATTTAGCAAGTGGAATAGTGGGAGGATAAGGAGAGCAGAAGTCGAGATCACTCCTATAAAATGGCCCAGTAAATCCAACAAGAGGAAAGAAAAAAAAGCGAATCCCCAGGAACCTAAACAATTGAGACCTCAGAAATCTCTGAGTGGCTCTAAAGATGGCGAAGTTGCAGAGCAGCATGAAGGTATTGCTGTTAGTCCTGCTATTGCTGTTGTGTCAAGGGTTAGTGCTGGCACTACTGACATAAGAATTGGAGCTACTGGTAATCTGACCCCTGCTGACCTGACAAGGGCTGGATACCCGTCATTCTCACTATCTATTCCATCCTGCCGATCATCTCCCATGAAGACTCCCGCACAAAAGAATAAACAGTTGCAGCAGCAAAAATGCAAGATAGATTCCAACACAGCTTCACCAGGTGTCTCTCTTGTCAATGCTGATCCTGGTGATGACAATTCTTGCTTGGACTGTGATTCTGCACCGGGTGTCTCTTGCATTAACTCTGCACCTCCACCACCTGATCTTTCTCATACAGACATGGAATGTGTGCCTGACCTATCCTATGTGGGAGGTCCATCTCAACCGGGTGTGTCTAACACTGGATTTTCTCCACTAAACTTCTGTGGAGTGGATACTAGACAAGCACTGGTAATATCTAATGTGGATGCTGATCCTGTGGATGGATACTTTTATATGGATGCTGGATCTCCACCGTCTGATATCTCTCAAACAAACATCGAATGTGTGCCTAATCAATCTCACATAAAAATGGGACAAATGGGACCTGAACCGGACTTAAATGTTGTGGATGCTGAAGATTCTATGGATGTCTGTCCGGCTTACAATCAAAATCTTTCAAGGATCTCCCAAGTGGACACCAAAGCTCTGCCAGGCAGTGCTCAAGTGAGCATTGAAGCTATACCAGGCTGTGTTCAAGTGAATGCTGAGGCTGTACAAAGCAGTGCTCAAGTGACCGTTGAAGCTGTGACAAATAGATTTCAAGTGGACCCTAGACCTGCACTGGGCATAACAAATGTGGATGCTGATCCTGTGGATGGATATTTTCATATGGTTGCTGGATCTCCACTGTCTGATATCTCTCAAACAAACATCGAATGTGTTTCTAATCAATGTCACATGCAAATGGGACCTGAACCGGACTTAGGTCTCGTGGATGCTGAAGATTCAATGGATGTCCGTCTGGCTTACACTGAAGAAGACCTTTCAAGGGTCTCCCAAGTGGACACTGATGTTGTTCCAAGCAGTGCTCAAGTGAACGCTGAAGCTGTACCAAGCAGTACTCAAGTGAATGCTGAAGCTGTACCAAGCAGTGCTCAAGTGAACGCTAAAGCTGTGCCAAGCGGTTCTCAAGTGGACCCTAGACCTGCACTGGGTATCTTTAATGTGGATGCTGATTCTGTGGATGGATACTTTCATATGGTTTCTGGATCTCCACTGTCTGATATCTCTCAAACAAACATTGAATGTGTTCCTAATCAATCTCACATACAAATGGGACCTGAACCGGATTTAGGTCTTGTGGATGCTGAAGATTCAATGGATGTCCGTCCGGCTTACATTAAAGACCTTCCAAGGGTCTCCCAAGTGGACACCGAAGTTGTTCCAAGCAGTGCTCAAGTGAACATTGAAGCTGTGCCAAGCAGTACTCAAGTGAACATTGAAGTTGTGCCAAGTGGTTCTCAAGTGGACCCTAGAGCTGCTCTGGGTAGCTCTGATATGGAGGCTTATCCTGTGGATGGATACTTTTATATGGACGCTGGATCTTCACTGCCTGAGGCTGACACCCAAGACATTTCTAGGGTCTCCCAAGTGAACACTGAAGCTGTGCCAAACAGTTCTGAAGTGCATGCTGAAGTTGAACAACTCTCCTCATCTTCGCACGACCCCATCAACATTTCTGTCCCTAACCCTGACACTAACACTATTAATGTTAAGAATATGAAATATTTCACTCTTGAACTCACTCCAGTCCGACCAATAAAGAAATAACTCCTTTGTCATTTTACTTGCTTTCATTTATTTTTTTGGCTGTATTATAAACATTTATCTGTATTCTTCCATTGACAAACAAAAAAATAATAATAATGAAAAATGAATAATAAATATATAAAATTAGTAAACGTATTTCTATTTATTGACACAGTGATAAATGTTTAGGGTATTTGGGCTTTTTCTGGATATCCAAATGAATGGGGCAAATAGATCACAGCATCTTGATATAATTTGCAAATGCCCTGAAATTTTCAGGGATTGCTCGCAGGACCACTGGCCCATTAGGGTAGAATGTGGTTTATGGCTAAGGCATGGGTCCATTAAATAAACTTCCCTATTCATAAGTAACCACCCACTTAGTTATAACAACAAAATTGTTTTTCCATACAATAAACAATTTGTTAAAAATGCATTTTTGGACAAAATAGAAGTGGATGCACCCCCTCTCACCATTCCAAGCGTTCCTAGACCTGTGTGCCACATGTAATTATTATGATAGTTCGTGTGTATCTGATCCCATTCAAATCCCCTTCCCCCCCCCCCCCCCCCCTATGCATGGGGGGGGGGGGGGGGGGGTACTTCTCCAGTGGAAGGTAATTCTCAGAATACCAGTCCTGTCTTTCAGGACTTCCTGATGTGTCCCTTCTGCATAGCTGGAGTGTACTTAAAAGCAATGTACATTTTATGTAGTAACATGTTAACTGCCAAGAAAGTCTGGGCTTCACAAATAACAAAAGCACCAGTAATTCAGTAATTACTGTTACACTTAATATCATTAGTGATAGTCCCTTTTTGGCTGCTCCAGGGCAGGTATCATTGAATTAAAATTTAGTGGCAAATTTTGATCACCAAGAAAAAAGTTAAATGAAGATCCAGTGTCTATAGTATAAATGAAAGGCCCATTTGCAGCTTCTCTTACAATGATTAAGGCACTGGTTGTCCAAATAACATCCTGAGCATTGTAAAAAAAATATAAAAGAATATAAAAAAAAGGACATTGGAAGAGTTTTAAGTAAATTTTTCTGCTTTGCAGTGATTGCACTTGTTGGATAAATAACTTCCACACTCTGCTTCCTCAGCAATTAAGAATGTCTTCCCTTTTCTTCTTTTAATTATTGATGTGTTTGGTGTTTGTTGTTTTTACCCACGAACTTGGTGTTAGGGAGTCTAAATGTTACTTTCTTGGGAATCTTGTTATTCTTATGAAGCTTTCTCGTGATCACCAGTGCTAAGGTCCCAGTTCAACTCCTGGACATGGTCGAGTTTCTCCCCCCCCCCCCCCCCCCCCCCCCCTCCCCCATTTTTTAAACCTGCGATTAAGTCATTATTAAGTCAAAACATTAAATCACAAGTGAGCGGATTTTTGGCTGGAAATTTCCAGTATTGTTTGTTTTGATGTTCTATCTGATGTTCTATTGTGTCCCCAGCCTCAGAAACTGCTCATGTTGGGGTACCCAGGTTTTTCTTTTTTCAAATATAGTCAAGCTGCTGGTCTAAATAAAATGTCTGTGATAAGGCACAGTCACTCACCTGATATTTCCCATGCATTCATTCATGGACTGGTCAATGTCCACACTGCTCCTCCACTTCCCACCCTCAGATTGTTTTTTTTTTTGAATAGTTGCATAATTGGTGGTGAAATGAGGATGGAATTGATCAAATATTGCCTTTCATTTGTTTGTCCATTCGTTCCTTCCTTCCTTCCTTCCTTCCTTCCTTCCTTCCTTCCTTCCTTCCTTCCTTCCTTCCTTCCTTCAGTCATCCCTTCATTCATTCATTCACTCTGTTTATTATCTTATTTTTTAAAATAAATATTATTTATAGTTTAAAATTTATTTATTGGTGGTGGTGATTTAGCATTCTTCTATTTAACATTTTATGAACTGGTGAGAGACATTTTCAAACCATAAATTCTTTTCAATTTTTAAAAAATATACTTTTAGTTTAAATTTTTCAATTATATCCTGCCAACTTTATAATTTTTCATTAATTTGCACATTCCCACAATCCAGAACTGCAGTTGATGTGGAGGTTCTCTCACCTCATTTGTCTGGGAAAAAAAAATTTTTTTCCCCCTTCTCTGAACTGATTATCAAAGAATTTATCTATGAGTATGGGAAAAGCTATTTTAAAGACAAGTCAGAACATGTAGATGTTTATTTTAAGGACTCACTTGGTGAAACCTCAGCTGGCCAGGCAGCGCCCTGATGGCACAGGCTCTGGAAGAGCAGGATCGATGATTATAAAAGGGCATACTAAGTGAACATAATTAGACTCCTAGCTTACCTTTCGTAGTGCATCATATTGCTGGTAATGTAGGGAAGTTAAAATGAGTCCGCTTCCCTGCTATAGCTTGCGTCACTGTTGTATCCCTCCCACAATAACAGCAAGTTGACCAAAAAGCACAAGGAAAAACTGGTAAAGATCAACAACACCACAAGCAGTACAGTGGGCATGAATTCAACTGTATGGTAAAGTCAAGTAAGTTATGTCCAGATTTCTGTGTCTTACTTGCACCACCACACAGCTCCCCCCAGAACTGACTTGATCTTAATTAAACTGTATTGTAGATAATTATTTCAGTCCAAAAACCTTGACAGTGTCCTGATGATTCATCCAGAGCATGTAGAACAGCAGGCTGTGGTGAAGGGTGTGGAGGGCGACCACGTCGTGGTGGCTGCACCGCTTTGACCTTAGCAGACTCGTCAACATGTGTGATCTTTAGTCTGTCAATAGAAATGGTCTCTACATGATGGCTGAACTGAACCTTGAAGAATTTGTCCCCTGGATCCAATATGTGAAATGGCCCATCATAGCGTGGCTGTAAGGGCGATTTGTGGCCGTCGTGATGAATGAAGATGAACTTAGCCAATAACAGAGATGTGGGTGATGAAGTGGTGGGAGAGGCATGGTGTACTGGAGGAATGGGTTGGAGATCTGCTACATTGTCACAGAGGCGGTGGAGCAGTTCTGGAACTGGTTCACCCTGCCCATGACTCAAAAACTCCCCAGGGACTGTGAGCGGAGATCCGAACACTAGTTCTGCTGGAGATGTACCAAGTTCGTCCTTTGGCATAGTCCTGAGGCCAAGCATGACCCAAGGAAGTTTGGAAATCCATGATGGTGATAGACAGCATGCTCTGAGGGATGTCTTCATGCTTCGATGGAACCTCTCCATAAGGCCATTTGCCTGGGGATGGTAAGGCATAGTCCAGTGCAGCTTGGTTCTGAGGAGGTCAGAGAGATCTTGCCAGAGTTGGGATGTGAACTGGGGTCCTCGGTCAGAGGAGATATCGGAGGAAAGGCCATAACGAGTAATCCAACCACTCAAGAAGGTATCAGCCACACCTTTGGTATTTGTGCTAGACAAGGGAATTGCTTCTGGCCAGCGAGTGACTCTGTCCACCACTGTGAAGAGGTGGGTGAAACCCTTGGAGGTAGGGAGTGGCACTACAACATTCACATTCACATGGTTGAAATGGAGTAGGGGTTCGTTGTACTTGGATAGTGGGGCACAATGGTGGAAATTGACTTTGGCTCGTTGGCAAGCGATACATGACTTTGCCCATTCTCCAACCTGTCGACCAAGGCCATGCCAAACATACTTGCAGGCTACCAGTTTGCAGGTTGCCCATATGCCAGGGTGCCTGAGGCCATGAAGAGTGTCAAAAATACAGCGGCGGAAGGAGACAGGTACGAGGGGATGTGGCCGACCAAGAGAGACATCATATAATAGAGTTGTATTATTGGGTCCAAAAGGGATATCCTTAAGTTGAAGTTCCGTAATTGCTGTCTGACGGGCAACCATGTCGACCGGATCTGTGAGTTTGGCAGCTGCAAGGGTAGAGAAATAAATGCCCCCACTGATGGCTGAAATAGCAGCCCAGGAAAGAGCATTTGCAACCACGTTGTCCTTGCCTGCAACAAGCCTAATGTCCATGGTGTATTCAGAGATCTCTGAGAGCTGGCGCTGTTGCTGTGCAGGCCAGGCATCTGAGACCTTATTGAGGGTGAATGTGAGTGGTTGTGATGGTAGGCATCAGTTTGCTCAGCCAGCACGCGGATGGTCAGAGCAGTAGAATGGGCCAGGTGGTCTTGGACATCAGCTGGGAGCTGCTGTAGGAAAAGGACCTTGAACAGGATGTGTTCAGGGTCCTCACCAGCGGGTAGGCACGCAAACATCTTGCTCCTTCCAGGCCAATTCAGAAGCATCTTGCTCCTTTCGAATGGAGACCTGCCAAATGCGGAAAGGAGGCGATCTCTGATGGCCTGGTAGAGAGTGCCAGCAGCTGGGGGGCTCCTGATAATGTCAATCACCCTGTCCATAACCTGGCCCTTAAGTGCTGCTACCACATAGCTATACCTGGTCTGGTCCTGGGTAATGGCAGGAACATGCAGGTTAAATTCTACTTCAACAGCAATAAACCAGTATTCAATCTTGTCAGGTAAGAACTCTATAGTCCAATGGTTACTGTATTGATGGTAGCTGCCATCAAGGCATCTGCAACAGCCAGAACTTCAACCATAATGTGAGCCAGGAATAATTCATGGTGAAATTAGCAGTGAAAGTAAGAAAATGCTGTCTCAGTGAACGTGTTCATCGGGGTCACCTATGTAGGGAAGTTATAAAGAGTCGCTTCCATGCTATAGCTTGCGTCACTGTGGTATCCCTCCCAGACAATAGCAGCAAGATGACTAAAAAAGCACAAGGAAAAACTGGTAAAGATCAATACCACCACAAGGAGTACAGCGGGCATTAATTCAACTGTATGGTAAAGTCAAGTAAATTATGTCCAGATTTCTGTGTGTTACTTGTGCTGCCACAGTAATCTCTTTGTGCACAAGTATTTTAAAAGAACAGATTGTATTGGGACCAGCTGTTCACTGGCCCAGGCTTTAAGATATTTATAACTACTAATTGAGACTCAAGTGTTGTGGATCCCCAAGAGTGGCATGGATAACCTTGGTACAGAGAGGGTGGCAATAGTGAGATTGCAGCTAGAGATACAAGGGATCAGTAACTGATCACATTGGTAGGTGAGGTACTAAGGAAGAACAACCCTGAGATTTACAAAGGACATACCCAACAATTGAAATGACCCAGCAGAGCAAGGTAGCCAACAGAATGATGAGCCATGGTTGCCTGCCTAGAGTTTCTCCAGCATGAAAATAATGCTGAACTTCTTTGAGGTGGATAAGTGAAGAATGAAATGAGAAGAGCGAGCCCAGTGGGAGGAGGAGCATTGACAAGACAAGAGAAGGCATCATGAAGAAGAGGGACAGTTCATTGAATAGCAGCAACAATATTGGCTGGACGACCTTCAGCAGCAGTTGGCAGCAGTTGGAGGTAGAGCAGCCCCAGCACGAGCAGCAGCCACCCCCTACATTTTAATCTCAATGTAGCCCTGTAAGCGGAATTTCAGACAGTGAAGGCCACATTTTTGTCCACCTATCAGATCTTGATGGAATCAGGAATGAGTAAGGTGTTTGAAACCAACTTCAGCAGCACTAATCCTGACCAATGTTTGAGGAACTATAGTCAAGACTTTGACCATTTGTTCTCCTACAGATCAATCATGCAAATCGAGGTGGCCCTCACTAAACTACCAGGCTGGCTCAAAATATCCATGAGAAACTTGGAAACCTCCAGATATTTGAGTAACTAACAGAAGCAGTGATATGACATGTAGGAAACTCTAGGAGCCAAGTAAACCTGAGAGACAACCAAGCCATAGGAGACATGAGAACTGAGGAGGGGAGAAGAGACAAATTGGAGGTGAGAAGTACTGCACAACTAAAGAAAGAGCACCACAAGGATAACAGTATTCGGTATGATACTAGTTATATAGGTAGTAAAGATGTCAAATATGTTATTCAGTGCTTCAGGTGTGGACAGTGGGAGCACATGCAGCCGGACTGCAGGATGAAAATGGAAGATGCTAAGTACAGCCTGTTCCTACTACCAAAGAGCAAGACCAAATGAACCAATACTGTCCAGATCAATGCAAGAGAAGTAAAGGCGCTATTGGACACAAGATGCACTAAAACTCTTGTACATGCCTGGTGTGTTCAGAAGAATGACTACCTGGTTTGGAACATCCCCTACCACACAGTATCACACACCCAAGTGGAGTTTCCAGCAACAAACATAATACTGGAAGTGGAGAGAGGATTAATGGATTTCCTTGCCGGAATGTCGAGGCACATCACTGAGGATATGCTATGGGATGAGATATTCCCTGTTTCCAACAGTATCTTCTGAAAGAGCTCGAGGAGCCAAAGAAGAAAGAAGAACCTACCCCACCCATTTCCGTCGCCACAGAGTCAGGCATGGTGGTATACTGTGCCCATTTGACACAGAAGAATGTTATTGAGGAGGAGGAATGCCTGCAGCAGGAGCAGGATGTGCCCATCATGTCTGCTCTCTACCTGGTTGGTGATGGAACACAGTCAGAGGGGAGGGAACTCGTGACTGAGGAGGATGGAACTGAGAGAATCTGAGGGAGAAGAACAGCCTGGGGAGCTCCAGACTGAGGAGCCCGAGACTGTGAGAGTGGACCAGACTGAGGAGCCTATGGCTGAGGTGCCTGGAGGTGAACAGGTAGAGGAGCGTGGCACTCAGGGGTCTGGATCATAGGAGAACCACTCAATGGAAGAACTGGAAATGTCATCACCGTAGAAGAATTGGGTCAGGCCCACAGGTATGACAAAGAATAGAGTGATCAGAAGAATTCTAAGAAAGCGAGTAACCATACTTTTGGCAGGGAGGGTTATGGATGAGGAAGCCATTCTACCCTTTAGGGAAAAACCCATTAATTATTCCCACTGTTGCTAGACAGAAGGTACTGGGCATTTTGGAAGGGATCATACCCTCCAAACCATTAGAGCAAGGATGGACTGGCCTGGAGTAGTGAAGGATGTGAATAATGTATGTGCATCATGCCTGTCTATCAAAGGGCTGCCCCTGCCATTATCACCAAGTCCCCCTACATCCTTTACCAGTTATAAAGGAACCCCTTCACCCATATAGCTATGGACATTATGGCTCCTTAAGGAGAACTAAGAAAGGCAACAAGTAATCCTAGTTATAATGGATTACATCAAAAAATGGCCGGAAGCCTTTTCCTTAATTAATGTGATGACAGAAACCAGAGTAGCATGCTTAGTGGAATTAACTGCCATGTTGGGAGTGCCACATGAACTATTGTTAGATAATGGATTGAATTTTTTGTCAAAGACCATTAAACAATTTTACACATTAACTAGGGTGAAACAGATGAAGACCTACCCTTACCATCCCCAAATAGATGGAAAGGTAGAATGGTTTAAGTCAACACTCGAACGGTTGTTAGGAAAGTTGGAAAACAATCCTCAGGCTGATTAGGATAATTGCCTGCCATATGTACTATGGGCTCATAGGGGAACCACAAATAAGACCACAGGGTTCTACCATTACCATTTACTGTTTGGGAAAGAGATAAAAATGCAACTAGACCAGCAAGTGAGATACTGGAATGGAAAAGAGAAAGAGGATGAGAGTGGTGTGTCATAATATTTACACACATTAAAGGCTAATATGGAGTTGGTGAGAGAGATGGCGTATAAGAGAGAAGGGGAAGGGAAGGGGAAACAGAAGAAAGGCTATAATGAGAGGGCCAAAGTGCATGCCTTCAATGTGGGTGATTTTGTCCTGGTGTTCCGACCTACTCTAAAGGATAAATTACAAAACCAATGTCAGGAACTCTTCCTAATCATGAAGTTAATTTACACCAGTAACTTACCAGGTTAACTTGGGAGCCAAGGTAAAGAGGCACAGTACCTTCCCTGTCAATGCAACAAGAAAATTGAACTCCCAGTAGCAGCTGTGTTCTTGCTGGAGGAGGATGGCATGGATGACCTGGAAAGTGGGAAAGAGGAAAGTAGTACACCCACACACCTGTCTAGCCCCAGCCACAGGGAGCTAAAACAATCTAAAGAGCATTATAGGGAAGCCTACAAGCTGCACCCATAAAGACAGGCCTGGTGCAGCATGCTATACCAACAGGAGATGCTGTTCCTATCAGGCTGCCCTCTACAGGCTAGCACATAAATTACAAGAGGTTTTGAGGGAAGAAATTAAGACCCTACTAGATCAAGGAATAATATAATCTACCGTCCTTGGGCAACTCTGATAGTTTTAGTGGGGAAAAAAGGAGGGTACACAGAAATGTGCATGGATTATCCAAGCTGAATATGATGTGACAGTGAATGACCCCTGTTCTTACCTAACATAGAACTGATTGCTAACTTGGGAGCATCTAAGTACATAACTACCCTTGACCTCACCAAAGGTGACCTTCAAACCTGAGCTCCATGAAAGACTGCTTTCATATCCCCTAAAGAAAGTATGAGTACACTACCATGGTTGCACGATCCACAGCCTTACTTGGGAAGACCATTTAGCCTTAGGGCATCTTGGTGTAGTATTTGATGGATTAAGAGAGGCAGGGTTGAAGGCTAAACAAAGGAAATCCACCTTGGGCAGTTCCAGTTGTGTATACTTGGGGTATGTTGTTGGGAGTGGGAAAGTCAAGCCCATAGAGGGTAAAGTTCAGCAATATGAAGCTTTAAAAAAAACCTAGCACTAAGAAAGATGAGAGGTCTTTTCTGGGAATCTTTGGCCATACCTGAAGTTGCATGAATATTTTATAAAATCCACAATGATTATATTGTGGTGGTTCATAACATTCTTGGATAGGTTTTTTTTTCCTTCCATGTTCATCTAATATGAGCTATCTCTTCAAGGGGTAATAACTACTACTAATCTACCAATATGCAAGGGTTATCATATAAAAACACAATCAAGGGGTGTACCCCTATTTAAAAAGAGAAACCATAATTTGCCCACCCAGATGGTAGCCCATTTGTAAAATTTTGGGTCTGGGCCCATGGACTAATAATATGTCATTGGAGTGAATATTGTGTGGGAACAGTGCCTCAAAAATAGCCTAAAGGCTCAAACAAGAAACAAATATGGAAGAGATATCAGGATAAGATGCATCCACTAGTGTGCCATCAAACTGGCAACAGTTTTTTTCTTGAAAAAAAGCATATCAGACATTTTTTAGAAATGGACCAGCAAGTTGTTACCACACAAATATATCTGAGGTTGATTTTATTCTCCCTACAAGATACAACAGTTGTCTAGTCCCTTGCAATCATGAAGAAGCTGACACATGAATCATCTTACACCTGGCAGATATGCCCAGTGATGGATTTCACTAGCAGTGAAGGGAAGATGAACAGCCAGGACCTCCAAGTAGCATTTGGGAAAGGTAATAATGTCAGACATATCCCTGTTCTAGAGATAGTTGCATCCATCGAACCTAGCAAATCTCATGATTTGCCCATGTTTCATGCTTACACAGGGCATGGCACAGTTTCATCATTTGCCATAAAGGGAAAAACAGCATGAGAGACTTGGAGGTCATATAAAGAAATCACAATAAATTGTCTTGCTCTTTATCCTGTACTGGATGATATAGCCAATGAAGATATAGCTGTGCTTGAACTATTAACAATCCTATTGTATTGCTCGGTACAATTAATTTGGTTTGTTTGATGAAGCTAAAAACACCTTTTTACTAAGATGGTAAAGCTGTGAATGCCTTTCTTCCTACCAGACAGAGAGTAGCCCTTTGATATGTTTTTTTATGATGGTGATTAGTTTTAGTGTGTTTAGAGTGAGATTTTATGATACATAAAATATATAACATTTAATTAGTATATTGAAGAGTTCAAAGGTCCAATTTGGAATGTCTCTTGTACTTATATCATGTGTATAGAAGAGTTGCATACCAAGATGTACATTACTGGGGGGGGAAACACTCTAAGTTGCTCTGGATCTACCCTATCCAGGAGTCTGGGGATGGACAGAATCCAACAGCTGGAAACCTTTGTGGACAACCCAGCCTGAGGCCAGCATCTCATCCAGAGAGCTACTACACTGTTGCTGCAGGAAAGGGTGCACAGGACAGTGCAAATGCAAGAGAGCAGCTTTGAGATATTATTCTTTGTGTCAGTGTGGTGGACACTGCAATGATAACTAGTATTATTAATTTCTTTTTAGTTTTAGTACATTATGTCATCATTTCCCATTAATCGTTATAATGAAATAGCAATAACTTTTAATTATAGTAAATATAAGCGTAATTCAAGTTTTACATTACTTCTTAATCTGATACTTTAATTTGATACTAAGGTCGACCACTTTAGAGTGAAATTTGGTGATATTTAAAATATTTTTAATTAGTACATGGAAATGTTCAAAGGTCAGATTCAGAACGTCTCCACTCTAAAAACTAATAAAAGGTTCACATTCTATATCTCAATGTACAATTGTTCTAAATGTTTACACATATGATAACTGCTTTACTATAGCTGAAGGGTCAGAAAGACTGGTTAAGTTTGATCTATTCATAAATTACTCACCAATCCTTTCACTCTGCCAATGGGTGATAGTTTAGTAAAATAATTTGGCACTTTTTTTAATATAAATATAACATCTGTTACACAAGCAAAACATCTAAAATTCATTTGCTTCATTTGTACAGAGTGAGGTCCATGCAAGTATTCCCATTGAGTTTGACCAAGAAGCAACAATTGTAATTCAGAAAGTTAGCTATTAATTTTGATGTAGAAAACATAGATTGTGATAGTGGTATGAAATATTGCATCTGTCAATCTATGAGGTCTATAATGGGTGACTATAAATACTTGAATACTTCAAATCAATTCTTTATCTGTTATCAATCCCAGCATGCCAACTGTGAGAGTATTCAGCTTGGTGTGGTGTATCAAAACTAACTTTTTTATGTGTCTCCACCCTGATTCAGTAACCTCTCTCATTGCAGTCCATTTCAATTCTGTATTTTGTTGCTATGAACACTAATTTTGGGGCATTTATTTTTATTAAGGCCAAACTGTGTACTAGAAAGAGAGAACATGAGTTATAAACATTCAGAGATACCTTAAATGAAGAATTCAATCACATTCCAATATTCTATATGTTATGATAAATTTATCTTTCTGTGTGTGTGTGCTAGGGCTAGGATATACAGAAATTAAAATTTAAAAAATAATGAGAAAGTCTGTCAAATTCTGAAAGAAGACTCCCTAAGCAGCATTGTAGTCACAACCACTCAGAAAGAGAAAACCGGTGAGTAAAATCTGTGCTACAACAATTATATCCTAGGGTGCATCCATAGTTCTGGCAGTGAAAACAACTTATGCACACACACTTCCAGTGGGTATGGTTATGCCAAAGCACACACATGGCCACACCTAAATAAGGGTAATAACATTCACAGCCACATGGAGAACCACGCCAAAGATCAACCTGATTAGTTCCTGGCAGTGAAAACAATTTCCAGTAGGAGTGGTTAATGACCAAACCACACTATTGCCACACCAACAGATGGTTAATAATGCTCACCTGGATACTTGGAGATCATATGCTAAATTTTAGCCAAATATGTCCAGCAGTTTGGCAGTGAAAACTGTTCATGCTTACACATATGTACTCACGCATGATCGAGGAGCTCCCATTTATAAGTAAACTAGATATTATGCCAGGCAATGCCTGGGCTAATATCAACATGAAACATGAATAAAAACACTCAGAATACCATTTATAGACATTGAGACACAATAACAAAATAAAAAGATAATAAACAGAAGGTATGCAAGATTCAGTTTAACAAGTGCTTTTTGAATTTGCTAAACCAATTGATATAGTGAGAGGGAAATATTAATAGCAGTTCATAAGTATGTGGTATCTCAGTAATTAGGTGATCATTATTAACCACCTGTGGATGTGGTTTTTAATAGCCACCAACAATGAGTTGTTTTCGCTACCAAAATTGGGACGAACATTTGCATGTAGCTTCCATGTGACTGGGAGAATGCTATTACCCTCTTCATTATGGTCATAAGTGTAGTTTTTCATTAGCCACACCCATTGGAAAATTTGGCATGTGGTCTCCTTGTGGCTGTGTTGTTACTCACCCATGGGTGTGGTTTGGCCTATGACACACCCACACAATTATTTTCACTGCTAAGAACAGAGTAGGTTGAAATTTGGTGTGCTGTCTCCATGCCACCAGGAGAGTGTTTGATACTGTGGGTGTAGCTAGTTGAAATATTAATGAAAAAATACTGATTGATCCAGCAGAGCAATCGAGTCAAGAAAGCTCTATTGAACACCCAAAGTATACGTCCATCCCCACAGGAGGGTAATAACACTCTACCTACCAGTCACATGAATAGTGCATGCTCTTGCTCCACTGAATTTTGTGGAGTGTGTTATTACCCTACTGTGGGTGTGGTTTGGCCATAGCTGAAGCCATACCTAGGAAGATATTAATGGAGACAGCATGCTAGGTCAAGCAGAGTAAGATTAAATTGAAAACTAAACTAAATACCAAAAAAAAAACTCCCACTTGGTCACATGGAAAGCACATGCTCCTGCTCTGATGGATCAATCAGTCTGAAATTTGGCAAGTGTTCACCTTGTGGCCAGGAGTGTTATTGCCCTCCTTTGTGTGTGGTTATGGGTGTGGTTTTTCCAGAAAACATCTATACTATAAAGTTCAAATAGTCTGTCGGTCTGTTTATCTGTCTGTTTGTCTGTCTGTTTGTCCGTGTATCATCGATTCACACTTGAACAGTTGCAGTTAGATAATGAACCCATATATATTTAGAATCAGTGTCACCAGGGGAGTGTCATGAGTATATCTACATGGCCACACCCCTTTCTGTATTAAAAAAAGTCAAAAATGGTACTTTTGCCAGAAAAAGAATGGAATTAGACCCACAAACCCATATATATATATATATATATATATATATATAGAATCAGTGTCACCAGTGGAACATCATATGTGTATCTATATGACCACAGCCCTTCCTGTATTAAAAAAAACAACAAAACAACAACAACAAAAATGATACTTTTGTGAGAAAAGGGAATAGAGCTGCAGGCCTAAAACTTTGGCATGCAGACAAAACTTGACTCTGCGAATAACATGGGGTTGGTCCCATCTGGCCAAAGCTCTTCCTCTTTGTGTGCAAGGCAAAAAAAATGTCAAAAATGGTATATTTTTTTTAAAAATTCGACCTAATCACATGTTCACTTTTGTTTTAAAAATCTACAACATGTCATCAAAGCAGATATGTTTGTGACAACAGCCCACCAAAGGTGGGCCGAAAATTGCACATAGGGCAGGTTTTTCTCTAGTTAGTATAAAGATATCCACATGTTTCATTCAAGCTACTACCAGCAAATCTTGCTTTAGATTATTATACCACTTTACTACTTAGTTGGATTGTGGCGTGCACATACTATTTTTTTGAGATTTAATAAAACAATTGACCCACTGTGTTGAATTATTGGTAGCTACTGTGCTACAATTGATGAGCCTCAGACATAAACTAGTACAAGTTAAAAAAAGACCTACAGGGGATATTCTTTTCTCCCCTCATGCCCTCCTGTTTCTAGTCAGCCAGATTCCTCTTTAAAATGAGGACATCCAGGCCATCCAAGCTCTTCTCCTAACATTCCCTGCTGTAACAACTCCACCTGCCACCATCTCATCTATCTCTATCAAGCTGCCTTCCTTTTAGACCACACGGCCAAAGATGTGGTTCCTCCAGATGGAAGTCCAGTTTACAATCCACACCCCAGTTATCAGAGGGGACATAACCAAATTCGAACATGTTTTTGCAGTTCTGACAATATCGCAGCAGGAGAAATTGAGGCTATCATCCGGCCCCCCCCCCCCCCACCCCCATCCCCACCAATGGCAAATATGATGAACTGAAGGACACCCCCATCAATGCTTTTGGCAAAACTCAAACTTCTAAGTACTTGGATCTCCTGTACTTGTCTGGTCTTAGCCTCTTAGGAAAAGAAAGTCTTTCAGCTTTTTCTGCCCCATGGAATCCCTCAATACCGATCCCATGACCCTCCTTTGTGCTCTCCTCCTTGATCCAGCTGCCCATGTAAGTGTGTCACACCCACACTGGTTTTCCACAGCTGATCCCAAAGATCCTGTCAAAGAGGCAGTTGCCATCATGGAGGTGAGCTCCATGGAATTCAGTGACATAGACATTTCTGATGTGCATAATCCAATGTCCTAATCCACCATAACAATGCCCAGAGAACTGTGATTGTACCATGCTAAATTCGGCAAGGAGGCCAGAAAGTGCAACCAGCAAGGATACAAGTTGGTATACCATATCCCATACTCTGTTTCCACTTCATCCACCACAGCCTCATTAAACAAGCAGGCCATTAGTTTAAAAAAATCTTTGCAGTTGGCACAGGGGAGAAAAGCAAAATGACAGTGTGAGACACCAACTCGGGCAGTTCCTTTCTTGTCGATTGCAGTGGCAATGAATCTGTTTTCCCTGAATGAATCAATGAATCTGTTCTTCACATTCATATGCCATCATAGGTGAGTTTCCTGAGTGCTTGAACCCCACTTCAAGTTACAGACTCTAATAAGTATGTAGAATAATATATCACCACTGGTGGTCCCCCTTTCCCACATCCAAACAAGAGTTCAACAGTGATCTAGCTAGCATGAGGATTTTTCCAAGGTGGACCTGGTATGCAGCTACCACCAGTTCCCTGTCTCATTGGCAGA
Source organism: Lycopodina hypogea (assembly GCA_963969325.1). Taxonomy (NCBI): domain Eukaryota; kingdom Metazoa; phylum Porifera; class Demospongiae; order Poecilosclerida; family Cladorhizidae; genus Lycopodina; species Lycopodina hypogea. Next base: position 7,645,489 of record OZ017779.1, on the reverse strand, counting down.
CATCTTCAAGATGGCAGTCATCACCCCCTTTGGACTGCATTATGCTGCCCAGGTATTCCAGAGGCTGATGGATAGCATCCTCCATTACATTAACTTCACCTTTGTCTTCCTGGATGACATTCTCATTACCAGCTGCACCTAACAATGAAGCACACCTCTGTGAAGTGTTCTGCCTCCTCTGACAACTGCATGGTCATTAATCATAAGAAGAGTATTTTTGGTTTCAGTGAGCTCACCTACTTCAGGCATTGTTTCACCACATCTAGTGTCAAGATTTTCCAGTGCCCACTAACAAGGCCACAGCACTTCTTCAGAATGATCAACTACTACCACCGCTTCATGCCATGGTTAGCTGACAAGTTCCATCTCCTCCATGATACCACCAAGATCAAAGGACAGGGAATCAAGTAGACCATAGAATGTCAGATAGCCTTCCTCGCTGCTAAGTTGGCTCTGGTAAATGCCAGTCCACCCTCCTCTATCACTTCCATTAGAATGCAAAGGCCAGTATCAGTCAGCTACAACAGTTGCTAGCTGATATCTAATATCTAGTGTTCCATGGCTGACTTCTCTAGGAAGCTCACTAACACTGAGAGGAAATACACCACTTTTATCCACAAGATCTTGGCCATCTTCCTCACACTAAATATCACTTTCACAACAACATCAAGGGCCTCCAATTCACATTTTTATGACCATAAACTACTAACCTCAATGCTGTTGATTGATCACCCTGTTAGACTTATTACGTGTTATTATTCAATGAGTGTTCCACCCACATGTGCCATGTCAGTAGAAAAGACAATATTGTTGCCTACACTCTCTCTTGGCCTGACATTTTTGCTATCTTCCTCCCCACAATTGATTATCATCAACTGGCTGCCAATGAGGTCATCTGAGACTAAATCACTGTCTAAAATGCTTTCATCCCAGTCTTCACTTAGAGAACATCTAGATTGATGACTGCACTATCCTTTGTGATGTCTCCATGATTAAGTATTGACCAGCTTTCCCTCAAAATTGGACAAGGAAAGTCTTCATGCTATTCAAGGGAAGAGACAGTATATTAAAAGTGGGGGGGGGGGGGGGGGGCTGAAGTTTATGTTATTTTTGAGATCAAAATTTATCAAAGCTTGAAATGATGGGGAATCACTTTAAGTTGAAATAAGTGTGTTTAATATAGAAAAATATTTTTAAAAAAAGAAAAATTTACAAGCTGTAGCTGTTTAAAAAACCCTTCCCTCTCATGAATCATAAAAATTTTTACCATTGAAACTAAATTTGAAGTCAGAAAGTGTCTGTAAAATCTTTGTGGATAAATAGAAGCACTCAATAATTAAGTTTCATCTCTGTCATCATAGAGTGCATAGAAGTTAGGACACTCTTTCCTAGAGATAGACTTGTTTTTGATGCTGCAGAGGTAACTAGGATTGTTAAATATAGATGAGAAAGCTGGTGTATGGTTGGTAGAATTTGTTTGAATTTTTTTTTTTCATTGCTAGACAGAATTTTTATTTATTGAAGTCATTTTCTTTATTTCGAAGTTACATTGCTAGATTGCATTTTGTAAAGTTGTAGGTATTTTGCTAATGCTAGCATGTCAATTCATAGCAGGATTTATTCAATTCTTCCATTTATGACCATTTGCTGCATTTATCAGGGCATTTTTCAATCACAAGGACTGTGGGAATGTGCTCATTAAATCAATCTATTAGCTCACAATGGAGTAGATCACATGCTTTAAGTAAAATTACCAGGAAATATGCTTTTGCAGATATAAATACATTTGGCTAACTCCCATTTTCGATCTGAAGTCTAAGGTAACGAAGAAATACCGGAAGGTCAATATTGTGCTCCTCAGCAGTGGTTACAGTCATATCATAATATCTGTGAAAATTATTTTCAGACACATTATTTTGTAAAATTGTTTGGCAGCATCAACAGCAAAAGTAACATCTTGCCAAACCATATTGTTTTTTTTTGTTTTTTTTGTTACACTTCTCCAATGATTGCAATAAACCACCTGCTTTCAAATCTATTCATCCTTCCATTGAATAGATTCCTTCAAAAGCCTCTAAAAGAATATTTTCCATGGCAACAATTCTTAGAGTACATCTGGTGGGACATAATGGTTCCAGTTTAATCACACCTCTACCAACCTCTTGCTACTTGATTGAAAAAAGATGCGATATTTTAGAAGAAAAAAAAATTAGCTTACTTATTTCTTTAACTATTTCAAGAGCATCCTGAATACATGGAAGCTGTTTTCCAACATCTTAAAGCAAAGTTTAAGTGAATGCACACAAAAATGCACAGCTATTGTAACAGAATCATCTTTTCTAAATCTTGTTGCCACACCAGATCTTCTTCTCATCATATTCCAGCAATGCCTGTCCTTGACATAAGGATGCTGGGAGGCTGCTCTTATGTCAGGCAGCTTAAGCACACCAACAGAATCCATTTGATACTCTTAATTTGAATTCACCCAATGGATAGACAAATTTAACTGTCCACTGATGATTGTGTTGATTGCATCCAATGCTCATCAGTCATGATTGGAAACCAAGAAGGTATTTTTGCCTTCAACAAGTAACATGTTACAACCGCAAAGTTACTAAACTTGTTTTTCTTCTGCCAGCTCTATAGCTATAAGTTTATAATTAGTGTGATTCTCATGTATAATTGTGCATCTGTAACTGAAAGTGTACACAATTGTCTGTGCTACCTATGGATTTTCCTAATAATTGATATTGGACACCAACAATACATGTGATGTACAGCATTAGTGGTAATGTAAAGCATTTAGGGAAAAAAAAAGGTGCTCTGAGTTAGGGGGCTCAGCCCCCCTATGATAAATTTGGGGGCTGAAGCCCCCTGCCCCCTGTTTTCTCCTCCTCTGCTATTCACAGCCTGACCCATGCTTGCTGCCACCCAACTTTACATGTCATCTCCTCATGCTTCATATAGCGCAGGTTGAAACGTGAATTGTGCCATGAATGCCATCCCTGACAAGCATCACACACCCACTGCCATTCCCATGTAGCACTCCTCATTGACTGTCCACCTCCAAACTGTCACTTTGGCAGTCTCCATATTGAATTATGAGTCCCCTTGATGATTCTGAGGGCATGAATATGAGGGTGTATGTACTTTCTCACTATCATCTTTCTCACTATCATCGATTGCTTCACCTAATGGCCCAAATCCATTCCATTGCCTAACTCCACCACATAGACTTGTACAAGAGCCCTCATCTATCATTGGATATCCTGCTTCAGAGTGCCTGATGACATCATCTCTGATGTGGCCCTCAGTTTGGCTGCCACTTGTGGTCCAAACTTATCCGCCTGCTTGGGATCTCACCTTTTAACATGACAGCCTGCTACCCGCAAGCCAACGAACTTCTTGAGCATTTCCATAAACAGTTGAAAGGATCCTTCATGACTCAGCTTCAAAGCCTACACTAGGTGGATGAATTGCCACCCATGCTACTCAGTCGAGACTGCTCTGCCTCTGAACTCATCTACAGTACTTTCTTCTGCATTCCTGGTGATTCCTTCCCCATGAGCCAGGTGAATTGCGAGTGTATTCTAAGTTTTCTGGCAGCTACAAGACAACATGCACACTCTCTCCCACCTGCATGTAAGTTTCACAGCAGTCATTCAGCCTACAAGCTTGATATCCTGGCATCCACTGATTATGTGTATGTTTGCCATTGTAGAACTCTATGACTACTAGTTCAATATACTAACATTATTAGTGCCCGGACAACCCGACCAGTCAAGATGCAGTGAGAGAGAACAAAGAATATTATTGACAATAACTTATCTGTTAAAGATTAGTACCTCATAACTTGTGGTGGAGAGTGCATGATGTAATTGATGACATAATGATACAAAACTTGTAACAGTTTTACCAAAATTAAGAAACCAAAGTTCAGTGTTTACTACACCACTCCCCCCTCAGTGTCTTACGACATATGTCTGGAGAGGCACTAGGGAAAAGGGACACGATGCCCAGAGTGAGTGGTGTGAGTAGAGGTGTGAGTAATGGTGTGAGTAACAGTGTGAGTAGCAGTGTGAGTAGCAGTGTGAGTAGCAGTGTGATTATAGTGATCTGCCGGTTGTAGGGTGGAATGTTCACAAGTATCACTATCAAGATGAGCTGGTTTGAGTTGATCAATGGAGAGTGTATCCTTTTGGCCATTGATGTCGAGTGTAAAATATTTGTCAGTTAGTTTGACTACTTGATAGGGTCCATCATAAGGTGATTGCAATGGTTTGCAGACAACATCATGTTGAATGAAAACATATGTGGCCATGGACATACAATCAAGGATGTGACTACTCCGTTGAGCAGAATGTGGTTATAAAGGTTGAACCATGCTCATGTGAGCTTTGAGGTTGGAAACATAGTCACAATGGTTAGGCAGAAAGGTGTTCAGAGAGGGGGCAAAAAATTCTCCAGGGAGAGAGAGAGTTGTACTATACACCATTTCAGCTGCAGTTGAACATATGTCTTCTTTGAGGGCAGTTTGGTGTCCAAGAAGAACAAAGGGTAGAGCATGCATCCAATTATCAGGAATGGGTTGGGCTTTGATAGCAGCCTTTAACTTGTGATGGAAATGTTCAACCATGCCATTGGTTTAAGGGTGGTGAGCAGTAGTATGAGCTCATTTAGAACCAGGAAAAGACATTAGGTTGGCTCACAACTGTGATTAAAATTGACATCCACGATCAGTGGCGATGATAGAAGGTAAGGCAAAATGAGAGATCCAGGTACTGATGAGGGTTTGATTGACAGCTTCTGCAGTAATAGAAGTGAGGGAAATGACTTCCGGCCAACGTGTGAATTGATCCACACAAGTGAGCAGGTAGGTAAATCCTTGTGATGATGATAGTGGTCCAACCAAGTCAATGTGTATGACAAACAAGCATCAGGTGTAGGAAAGGATGAGAATGGGGCAATTGTGTGCCTATGGATCTTGGCACATTGGCACTGTACACAGGAGCGAGTCCAGTGGTAAATACCAGCATTTATACCAGGCCATACAAATCTAGCAGTGACGAGTTTATGTGTGGCTCAGATTCTGGTGAGGGAAAGATCATGGAGACAATCAAACACAGTGCATCACCAATCGAGTAGTATGAATGGTCGTTGTGTGCCAGTGGAAGTATCACAATAAAGTGGGTATCTAGAGTTAACATGTGGGATAGCTTCTACAACTAGTGTATTGAAAGGAGAGTACTGAAAGGCATGAAGTCAGTGACTTGAATTTTGGCCATAGCAGCAAAATCCACAATGGGTGATTGACCAGAGAGGATAGCATTGGTTTCGATGCATGAGAGAGCATCAGCAACTGCATTGTTCAATCCATGTACGAAACAGATAGTAGAGGTAAACACTGAAAGGTAACCAAGGTGACAGGCTTGGCGAGGTGAATGACAATCGGATTGATTGTTTAAAACAAAGGTCAGTGGTTTATGGTCGGTTAGAACATGAAATGGTCAACCTTCAAGAAAATGTTGAAAGTATTTAATTGTGGGGGACACAGCTAGTAGTTCCCTGTTAAACGTAAAGTAGAGAGTCTTGACATATGTCATCTTCCTGGAGAAGAATAAGATGGGTGCCAGGTATCTACCATGTGAAGTTGTAAGACTGCTCCAACAGCAGTGTCAGATGCATCAGTCATGAGGCAGGTAGGCGCATACAAGTCTGGATATGACAGGAGAGAGGCATTGGCTAAGGCTTCCTTTGTGGCATTTAAGGCAGCCAGATCTGTGTCAGTCCAGGTAGTCTGAGACTTGGGCTTTGACTTGGACAGGAGAACATGTAGAGGTTTCATCAGATTGGCGCAATGAGGAACAAAACAGTGATAGAAGTTCACAAGTCCAATAAACTGACATATTGTCACTGGGACTGGGGTTGAAGGAAACTTTTAACAGTTTAAGCTTTCTCAGGAGGGGTGATACCCTGTCAATCAATGTGATAACCAAGAAATCAAGATCTGTGACACCAAATTGGCACTTGTTGGGATTGATAACAATGCTGTGCATGGTGAGGCAGTCAAAAACAGTTGGCAAATCCTTTAAATGTTGTTCTGGGGTGAGACTAACTATGAAGATATTGTCAATGTAGGTATGCGCTGAGGGTAAACCACGGAAAACTTGGTCCATGAAACATTGGAATGTCTGTGCAGCATTCTTGAGATCAAAAGGCATCTTTACAAATTCAAACAAACCAAATGGTATTGTAACAGCAGCTTTAGGGATGTAGGAAAGAGCAACTGGAGTTTGGTGGTATGCATGCACTATGCAGCAATAAAGAGAAGTCATGAATGTGAGAGACCAGGTAGGAATCCGGTGCAGTGGCACAGTTGAGGGCATGATAGTGGCCACAGTTGAGGGCATGATAGTGGCCACAGTTGAGGGCATGATAGTGGCCACAGGGACTTCATCACCTGGAGTCCTCTTTGAAATCATGTGTAAGGATGAGAACTAAGCACTGGAGGAGGGCCGGATGATACCAAGCTGTAGCATGTGTTAAAATTCCTGCTTGGCCACACGGAAACAGTCAGGTGCCAGACGTCTGGGATGAGCTGAAATCAGTGGACCTGTGGTCTGAATGTGATGTATAACATCATGTTTAACAGGATTATCTGGTGTGGAAACTTGCGTGAGTGCTGAAAAGTCTGACAGCAAGGAGAGATAGGGGTTGGTAGTGTCCTTGGGTCAAATGGACGGGCTAGGGACTTCAAGCATGGATACCCTGAATGTGCAAGTGAGTGTGTGAGTCACTATGTTGGCAGTAGTTCATACCAACCAGCAGCCCAAATTGTCTCAGGGAATTGGCACCAAGGATGGGTATCTGAACATCAGCGGTGATGAAAATCCATGGTATTGAATGTATGAGCTTGAGATTGAGTGTGAATGATCTTTTCCATTATGTGCAGATAGGTGTGTTGTTCACAGCCTTGAGTGTGAGAGGGTCTTGTAAAAGTTGACAGTCAACAGGAGTGGGAGAGATAGCACTTACTTTTGAACCTGTATCAACAGGAAAATGAGTGTGAGAGTGCCTATCACATACATAGAAGAGGTAACTAAGAGAAGGGCCAGAGACACCTATTACCTTTAGTGTCGCTAGTGTCTCCAAATTTGGCATGATACCAGCGGAGAAGGTCTTGGGTAGGATTCCATGGGGCTGGGCAGTTGTTTTGACAGGAACTGGATAGATTGCAAGGGAGAGATTGGTGGGTAGGGGTCAGAGAAGCAATAAGGGCCGCCATACTTGCAACTTCCTCTTTAAGTTGTTTTACTTTAGTTTAACTGGGGTTGGTGTGAAAACTCAAAAATGCAGGAACTATAGAACACCTACCAAGGACTATTCATGCACCCCTAGGGTATGCTGGGGTATACTATGGCTATATTTGAAGAATATTTCTAGGAATAAAGCCACATTGCCCTAGCCAACCCTGACCCTAGCCCTAGGGGTGGGTTAATAATATGCTAGACCATGTGCTAAATTGGGCGTGGGTGTTCAGCAGTGCCTGCGTGTTTTTTTTTTACTGTGAGGACCTGGAGTGCTAAACTGCAAGATTACCATAAATTGTGGGTGGAGGGTAAATTTTGAAGCTACTCAGCCATATATATATAATATAATAATTTGTTATTAATTCTGTGTATATTAATTATTAATTTAGTTTGTTCTTATGATTTTGATGAATTAGTAAAAATTGTGTATATATATAAAAAAAAAAAGATATCAACAAAAGAAACAATGAACACTAAATGCTTACATATCACATTGTTTTGACTACTGGAAAAGTAACCGTCCTACGGACAGCACAGGGGAAAAAATATGAGGAGGAGGGGGGTGAGATAAAGCACTTTGCCCCTCCCATCACCCCCCACCCCCCCCCAAATAAGGGGGTCAAAACTCGAGCCATCAACTTCCCGTTGAGGTAAGAGGAACCAATATAGTTTTCCATACTGTTTGGAATGAACTATATGAGACCTTTCAACTTCTTTTTACTGATCAGCAGATAATAGTGCATGTTTTCCTCTTTCTATCCCCATTTGGGGGGGGTTGGGGGCAATATAGAAAAACCAAGGGTGCCATGGTGGTAGCTCTGATTCTAAATGGAATCCTACAAAGTTTGGTGAGGCTCTTCCCAAAATTGTGGGATGAGCACATACACCCAGAGGGGTCTAAGGCTATGACAGGCCATGGGGGGGGGGGGGGGGGGGGGGGGAATTTTGAAAAACTAAGGGTGACTCGATGGAAATCCCGGTCCCAAATGAAACTCCACAAAGTTTGGTGTGGCTCCTCCCAAAACTGTATATATATATATATGGAGGTAAAATATGTATTATGTTGCCAGAGTACCCTGCCCACAGTTCATGAGGATGTGTTCATCTTCACTGTATAGAATGATTCAATTTTCCCTATTGTTAAAGAATACTTTTTTTTATTATGTACCCCATGAGCATTTCCAGAGTTTGATGAGGAGAAGGAGGGGGTTGGCTTTACAGGCATACTGAACCAAGAAGAATATAAGTTGCCAGCCATGAGAAAAAAAACATTAGATATATCCAATGAGAAAGGTTATATTCACTAATTTTTACACTACTGAAAGAAAAAAATTAATGTCATCCCATTCAAGAATGCAACTTTTCATAAATACCATCTATAAAGTGTTCTTAGTATTTTCAGTTGAGTAATTGAGTTTCATTGAGTTTCATTGAGTTTCATTGAGTTTCGTGTCCAAAATTGTTATTTTTGAAATATTGTAGTTAAATTAGTGACCATGACCTTATGAGTGAGCGAGTTTATGGCTGGACATTTCCAGTCATGTTTAAATTAACATAAAACCTAAGTACAATTTAAAATAATTTATGATAGACTGACATTCCCTTGTCAAGTTCACAAAAAAAAAATTGTGGTCCTGAGCAATCATTTCAATTAAGTGGAGAATTTCTTTGATAAAATTATCAGGATGGATTAGAGTAAAATTTTACTAACAGAATTGGACACCTATTTATCCATCAAATGATGTATACTTTCTGGTTTATATTCATATGCTGCAATATTTGTATTTTTATTTCCTAGGCAATGCATTCACCTCTACTGATAGTGCATAGTGTCTGTCAAATAACAAAGATAAATAATTGATAATACAAAACAACAATAAACAATATACTTTTTATTTCTAACATTGCCAAGATTAATGCTATCACAAAAATATCTCTCTATAAGAGGAAAGCCAAAAAAAATGCATTTAGCTGGTTTTCTGTCATAGAATTCCCCCTAAGTGACTTAATGAATCCCAATGAAGAATTTTCAAGATCTACTGAGGCTGAGATTACTGGAAACAGCAAAAGTTCCTTAAGAATCAGTATAACATTGGCTTAGTATCATTTCCAACTTGTATTGCATATATTGTTTAGTGCAATTTAGACACCATTCTGCAAATCTTTTGTTTCTCATATCTCATAAAATAGAGCAGCAACAACCAAACAACAAATCTGCTAGCTTTCAAGCTATAATCTTGCACCTGTGTGCCCAGATTTATGCAGCATATATGACAGCTATAGCATGGCTTATCTACCAATTAAAGGGAAGCCTTAATCATTGTTCTAAACCTCTTCTAGTGTATTTCTCATGTTGTTGCTGTTTTTGAGTTGTTTTTTTGTTTTGTTTTTTGGCTCATGCATATCTTAACCACTATTGTCGAAGTTAATAAGCTGAATAATGCACTACGTCACTTCTGTTTTTAGTTCATAATGTACTACTATTAATGCCCAGACAACCGAACCAGTTAAGAAATGAAAGAATATTATTGACAATAACTTGTCTGGTAAAGATTGATAGCTCATGACTTGTGGTGGAGAGTGCATAATGTAATGTGATGACATATGATACAGAACTAGTAATGTTTTTACCAAAATTAAGAAACCAAAGTTCAGTGATAAATACACCATAATGGCCACTGTGGCACACTGCAGCTGCAGTGCCCCTACAATGGCCCATTTAAGACCCACGAAGCTCATGACAAGTACTACATGCTCAACATGAACTGCCACCTTGACTCTGTCTCCATCAACTGACTGAAGTCAGTAAATGGCAAACGAATGAACTGTCAACCTTCCCTTGTGAGTCCTCAACCTATCACTTTTCCATATTCAACCCAAGAAGCTCCTCCACGAACAACCACTGTGCCACAGCCTAAGTGCAATCTCACTCGGGAAGGCCTTGGCCATCACAATGTCCCTTATTGGGAAGGGCCCATGTGGCACGTAACCTATAAAACATAATTAACATTATAATGTGGTTATTGGTATGTGTGTCGGGCTTTTCTATATACTCATTCCTTTGTTAAGAATGATTGATCAACTGTGTTGAATTATTAGTAACTAACACACACACCACATGCACACCCACCCACCCCCACCCCCACCCCCACCCATACACACATACACAAGGTGAAAGCAAAACAGGCTTTTGCTACGTTGCTTATCATGATATAGTCTAAAGAGGGATTTGAACTCATAATTTATAAACCAAGAGCCAAGGTCTTACCAAATGAGATAATGGTCACAAATAAAAACACACAAGCAAAAATATAAAAAAGGTAGATGGATTGGAAAAAATGCTGCAACTTTAAATTTAATTATTTAAAAAAATTTTTAAACTATCACCCACCCACTCCAGTGCGCATGACAAATTTCATTCCAATTGGCCCAGAAGTTCTCTCAATCCTGCAATTCAGACAGAGTGAGAAACAGAACTACGATTTTGTATGTTTAGATATGTATAATCTTTACATGTAAATAACAAAAGAATTTGTTTAACTAGATGACATGTTCATTTTGTGCACATCCTAGTTCTTTTTGGGCCTGACCAGTTCTAATTTACTTTCTCACCCTATAAATAATATCCATACACAATTTCAGTTTAGATATGCAAGCAATGATGCTTTAAACATCTATAATACATTGAACAAGATACAATCTGAACCTACAACTTTAAAAAGGAAGAACTGAATAATAAACAATTATCTATATAGATGTGAGAATCAGAGAGTGGAGGTGCATGTATAATAAACTATCAAGGATTGATGAAATTATTAAAAACTAGCTAGAAATGTTAGTGTTCATTTATGTTCCTAGCTGTTACTGCTGTGCCCCTTAACACAAAGTGCATGTAGTCTTACTAATCCTAATCATGCTATTTGTCCATCCTGTGTTACTAATATGCTTCGATCAATTTATAATTTGTTTACTATTGCACCACCAAATTGGGAAAGAAAAATCTTCGCAGGTTTCAACATCTTCAAGGAAGAAAGGCAAAAATAAGTTACCATGACCTTACCCAGAATGGGTAGAAAGGATGGATTTCCCACACTATGGCTAGGCAGGGAAATAGGGAAGGTTGTGTATAATTTGTTTACTATTGCACCACCAAATTGGGAAAGAAAAATCTTCGCAGGTTTCAACATCTTCAAGGAAGAAAGGCAAAAATAAGTTACCATGACCTTACCCAGAATGGGTAGAAAGGATGGATTTCCCACACTATGGCTAGGCAGGGAAATAGGGAAGGTTGTGGCAAGGGTTGGTGCAGTGGCTGTGGCAAGGGTTGTGGCAAGGGTTGTGGCAAGGGTTGGTGCAGTGGCTGTGGCAAGGGTTGTGGCAAGGGTTGGTGCAGTGGTTGTGGCAAGGGTTGTGGCAAGGATTGTGGCAAGGGTTGGTGCAGTGGCTGTGGCAGTGGCTGTGGCAAGGGTTGGTGCAGTGGCTGTGGCAAGGGTTGGTGCAGTGGCTGTGGCAAGGGTTGGTGCAGTGGCTGTGGCAAGGGTTGGTGCAGTGGCTGTGGCAAGGGTTGGTGCAGTGGCTGTGGCAAGGGTTGGTGCAGTGGCTGTGGCTGTGGCAAGTAGTTAGTTGGCTGTACACGGGAATAAATGCTTTAAAGATTAAATAAATAAATAAGATACAATTATTGTCAAGAAAAGTTTGTTACATTGTGTTTTGGAGTCAACATCTGCATTATTTTCACCCGACAACCTAGTGTAGTTGCAATAGTTAGCTGCAATGATTTCAAAATCATCAGTCCACTCCACACAAAAGGTGAGTCAGGTGACAAAAATTATTCCACTGGGAGGCAATAGCAATCTTGAGCCAAAAAAAAAAAAAAAAAAAAAAAAAAACCCAACAAAATATGCCCCACCCACTACCTGCAACAAAAGGTGACCCTGCTAGAACTAAACACTTCCGTACCCTCCGTCTGGACGCTCTTGGAGATCTCCAAGTCGGTAGTGATTAGCAAACTGAGGATCCAGAAAGATCTGTTTATCCAGCTGGTAAATAATGTCTGGTGAGAGAGACGTGCTAGTGCTGTTCGATGTAGACGGAACCCTCACCCCGTCCAGGCTCGTCATAAAGCCAGACATGAAGGAGTTCTTGCTGAAGCTCAAGAAGAAAGTGGTTATTGGTGAGCATATAAACTAGCTTGCTTTACCTAATTTAAATTACTATAGTAGCTGCATTGCACGCATTTGGAGTTGGCCAACAATGTTCTGAAAATAACCTATTAAAGCTGCCACACCAGTGGCTTAAAGTAGTTCCCAATCTTTAATTGTCCCAGGAAGAGTGAAGACAGAATACTCTTCTTCATGGTACCAAACTCTCCTTTTCTCTTCAACCAGGCTATGATTATTATTCACCTTTTTTTTCCAACCTCTCTCATTCTTCCCATTTTTTGTTATTTAATGACTTCTCAAAATGTGATTTCATCTTGATTCTATTATTGTCCAGTTGACAAGCCTTCCTTGGATGTTTAAAGATACCATAAAATGTTTAAATATAATAGCTATTGGTAAATTCTTATGTAAGGCCACAGCAGATACTCATCCAGGAAATTGTTAAAAACCAATGCAGGCTTGTGGCAGAAAAAAAGCACAACTGTAAAAACAGTAAAATTAGCATGTCAAAAGTTTCCTCTTGCAGTCAACGTGTACCGAATATTCATTTTTACCCCACAATCTTGTTGCAGAGTCCAAATGTTGTTTTTTTTTGTTGATCTTGTTGTTCTTCTTAGGAAACTTCCTCAGGAACACTAGTGCTAGGTTCAATTCTTTTAGTCATGGTTGGATTTTTTGGGGGTTTTTTTTCAAATGAAAATTAAGTGTCAACATGTTAAGTCATTATTAAGTCAAAACATTAAATCATAAGTGAGTGGGTTTTGGGCTGGAAATTTCCAGTCTTGTTTTTCATTTAATTCTCTTAACATTTTAAAATTGTGGTGTAAACTCTATTTTGGTGCAGCATTTTGAAAAGTCCCTTCTTTACCCGCAAATTTGTTTTCACGGAGTCTAGTGCCTTTTTGTGCATTTCAGAATAACACATTAAATGTGAAACCCTGATCTCGTATAGGTTCTGCTTCAGACCCTCTATGGTACACTGAAAGCACAATTGGTCATTACATCCTTACTAGTTTCTGGGGAGAAAAAAAAGAGTTACGCAGTTGCTAGAATTGACATTGTTAGGGAGAGCAACCACACTCTAAGGGCTACTGGTATTGGTCAAATGTTCCAGAAGGATATTCCCGAAAAATTAATAAAAGAGTGTGGGGAAGGGTTTATTGTCGGTATGGGAGGACAACGCCAGTTGACAAATGCCAGTGTGTAAGACCTTTTCTATTGAAGCTGAAGAAAAAGTATATCACTGAAGGCAAGAAAAGTACCACAGGAAGAAAGTTATACACAATGTGGTGTTGTACTTTTACAATCAATTTCAATTAAATTGAAATCCCCTCCCTACCCAAATTGAGAATTAAAAAAAAAAAAATAATAAAATTAATAAGTAGATAAAACTCTAATCTGTATGTTAGCTTAGAAATCCTTTTAATTAAGTTGAAATTTGGGTTTGTGATAAGTTTTTCATGAATGGATATGCCACAGTAGTGGGAGGGACATATATGCTGAATAGCAATCAAAACTTTCCCTGATATAGTATAGTAGAACACAGTGATAATGATCACAGACTGGAGGCAGTATTGATAATAATAACCTCAGGTAAGTTATGCATACAAACCTGCTAAAGGTCTAAAACCTTTATGTGCACATACTTTTATATGAACCAAGTCACTGACGCTTCTCATTTTAACCTAGTGTGGAGGTATTGGTCCAACAAAGTAAGAAAGTGGTATGGGAAACTAAGGCAAGATTTATGGGTAGCAATTCTGATGAATCATGTGGGTACTGGCATTTACACTTCTACACTAATGTTTGTTGATAGTTTATATCCTAATAATAATGCACAGATATCTGTCATGTGAGTGTCTGGGAACTCCTAGATGTGTGGACCGATTATGATGGAACTTGCTTGAATGTTCCCTATCCCCCCCAGGGATTTAATAGAACAATTTTGGTTTCAAAAAGATATTTTACTTAAAAAAGATGAAATAGAATTGATGGTTTCTTCTCGAGCCAAGTAGGCCTGCTGATAATCAACCACACCATTCACCATAAGGTCAAGTGGCATCAATCTTGCAAACTGAATATCTTAGTCTGCACAGATTTGTTGAGAACTACAGGAGTTAACGACAAAGAAACAAAATAATTTCCATGATATCTATCCCTATATGTGTTTATGTAATACATATATCTATTCTTGTCGCTTTGATCGCGTTGTTGCAGGGTAAAAGAATTATCTAATCTATAGAAACTTAATGAGACCAAGTTCTCTCTCACTTAAAATTGTGTTGTTGCTTATGTAGTTAGTGGGTTTAGTTGGGCTTTTTTTGTTTGTTTTTTTGTTATTGTTTTTTTTTTTTTTTTTGTTCGTTTGTTTTTATCCTGAATATTATAATTGCAATTAAAAGGGAAAAGTGTAAATTTACAAAAGTAACACCTATTGTGTACACACCTGACCTGGGCTGAACCTAACTACTTGTACTTGGATTATTCACAAAGTAAAGAGATTTTGAATCCTCTAACAATATATAATGTATTCCTGTCAGTGCACCTTGCACCCTGTATTTCATGGAATCAAGTGCATAAAACAGATACTTATCTTTGTGTGTGTGTGTCGTACCTCAGGTATGGTGGGCGGGTCAGATTTGCCCAAGATGCAGGAGCAGATGGGCGGAGACGACGTCACTCAGATGTACGACTATGTTTTTTCAGAAAATGGCCTTGTTGCCTTCAAAAATGGCAAAGAATTCGGCCGAATGAACATTGGAAAACATCTTGGGGAAGAAAAGGTCAAAAGGTTTGTGAACTTTTGCCTCCACTACATGGCCGATCTTGATCTTCCAAAGAAGAGAGGGACATTCATAGAGTTCCGTAATGGCCTCATCAACGTATGCCCAATCGGACGAAACTGCACTCAAGAGGAACGTATTGAATTTTTTGAGTACGACAAGGCACACAAGATCAGGGAGACGTTTGTCAAAGCTTGTCAGGATGAGTTCTCAGACATGGGCCTCCACTTCTCAATTGGAGGACAGATCAGTTTCGATGTGTTTCCCAAGGGCTGGGATAAGACGTTCTGCCTGAACTTGGTCGATAAGTATCGTGAGATCCATTTCTTTGGAGATAAGACATATGCTGGAGGAAATGACTACGAGATCTACGAAGATTCCCGCACTATCGGGCATCGGGTTACAAGCCCTGAAGATACGAAGGCTCAGTTAGAAGCTATTTTTTATAAGAAGTAAAAGGGAGACTATTTTACTATATGAGACCAACTTCCTTAATTAATAGCACCTAGAATGTCTTAATATTAAATATCATATATTTATAGCAAAAAAAAAAAAAAAAAAAAAATTATTGTACTGTAATTCATATCATCCTAAAATATTCAGGGTTTTTTTCCACTGGCTTGGTTTGAGGGGGAGGGGGAATGTAATGTAATAAGGTCTATGGCGTAGGTCCATTAAATAAACTTTCTTGTTAACCACCTGAAGCTGTAATCTGATCCATTCAAAAGATATTTCTAGTGGAGTTGTTCTAAACCACACAGGACGTTCAAGGCCACTAATTTACTGTAGTTGCTTTTTGTGAAATGGAGCATTACCCCACAAAACCACACCCCACCTGTGTGTAACAGTGCAAGGGATTATAACCCAGGGAGTTCAAAAAGAGGTGCTTGAACGAGTTTGTAACTACTGGCCTGAAGTTTGACCAAAACCCCACCCTGTGGGCAGGTTGTATATTTTTGTGCCAGTAATATTTGGCTGGGAATGCTATTACACTACAATATGTTGAGGACACTTCTCCCTCCCATGCAACAAGGATTTTCTCTCTTTCCTACCCCCCCCCCCCCCCCCCCCTCCAAGTTACAAAAGGACCTGGTGAACCAGGCAAACACAGATTATCATCGCATGCACCAGTCAGAAAGTGAAGAAATAGATAAATAAAAAGAGAGCAATAATTATGGATGACAATTTTATTTATTTCTTGAAGTTGACAGAGTAGCCGCCTGTATTGGGATCTTGTTGGAACTGGAAGTTGTCTGTAGACAAGCCAAATGGGTTCAGCACAGCATTACCAAGCTCCTTCAGTTTACCTGCAATGGGAAGGATGCATGACATGGGAAAATGACAGCTGGCGATAATTTATTAACGTCCTAGTAATTATAGGGAATTAGCACCAGTTAGTTGGAATAACGACTCTAAGTTAACACATGACCATGTTATTTGCTAAGTTTCACTGAAGTTTAGATTCAGTGCTGTGTGGTAGAGCATACACTTGGTTTTGATCTAAAGGCATATTAGATGTTCCTGCTCAACTTTATTACAACTGGATTGTGCTCAGCATCAAGGTCAGCCAGGGCCAATGTTGATTGTGCTCAGCAGCAAGGTCAACCAGGGCCAATGTTGATGTGAGGACTCGTGAACATTTCCACAGGATCATAAAAGAATGTCGAAATAAATTTTCTGATATTGATATCTGATACACACACCATTCACACTACTCACACACGCACCCACCACACCACACACACCGAAGGCTAAATGCAGGGCAAGCATAAAAAAAAACAGACACACATTTGGTAAGGGCCAGAATTTCCTTATTAAGTTGTATTAGGTTGCAAGTTATGCCATTAGAATCACACATTTTCATTAGTTACAGGATGCTGCTGAGCATTACAGACAGACAACAGGAAACAGAACGAATCCATTCAGTAACATAATTATTACATGTTAGAATAAAGAATTTTCTTCCTGAATGAATATATGATTGATGAGATCTGGATCTATGTTCCATGACTAGATCTCTGTACGGAATCTAATTCCAGTCTGACAGAGAGAGATTTGAGGGGTTTACCTGTACAATCACAAGATATAGACACAAGTGACTGAATATAGAGGCATTCATATTCCAGGGTCCTCTCAGAGGCTCCACTGCATAATCAAAACCTGTCACTCACTATTGATGCCACAAATTCAGTTGAATATTATTTGTGCAAGTGCAATTTGGCCAAGATTTTACTTCGGCATGACAGCTACATGAGGGCATGAAATTAGACTATAATGTTACATTCTAGCTGGATATATGATCTGATAATCCCTTATCAAGTCTGAGGTTGCAAGTAGTTGGTAAATTAAAGAACGCTTCCAGGTGTAATCAATCTACACTAAAACTTACCTTATCTAGGCAGCTTGGGACTGATAGACCCCAAAAAAGAAGTTGAATCCTATAATAAGCACACGCACGCACACACACACAAAGCAATCCATGTGGCTTGTAAAGAGATTAGATGTGGCCTCAGTTGATCCTGTCTGTCTGTCTATCAGAGCTGCCTGCAATAGAAAGCCAATTCTTAGCAAAAAGGTCTTCAAATCAGTACCTCCACATTCAATTGGCATCCAGTGAACAGAAGGTTTCAAGTGGGACAGAGGGTCTTCTTCCTCCTTGATCTCATCATCAATGCTATTCACAATGTCCAAGACCTCTTCCTGTTTGGAGGGTCAGCTTCCACATTACACGTATTAATTGAACCCACCAATGTTAACCCAACCCAAATACAGTATTATATGTTGTTACCTTATCTTGTACACAAGATTATCAAAACTTGATAGAGGGGCGTGGTATAGCCAAGTGATCTGCTAGTCATCATTAAGGATGAGCCTCAATCTTGTACAGATAGCTATTTTCAATGTTGTGTAGCTATTTTGATCATTTAATCATCAGCTATACAATCATTTTGCTATTTTTAATATTTAATTAATATTCATTTGGCTGCTAGTTTCAAGGGCTTGGGATAGATTAGAATTTCCCTTGGGTAAGGTCCTTTCACCAAGCTTTAGATTTATTTATTATTTTAATTAGTATTATTATTACTAGCACGCAATCCCTGCCTTCGCAGGGATTGCATGTTAGGCCTACTTGGTCACAAAAAATTGTCTTAAGGGAGAATGTGTCTTATGGAGGGCATGTTTTAGGGGATAATATTCTTATGGAAGGGTATGTCTTACAGAAGAATTTTTCTCATGGGAGGACATTTCTTGCTGGATGACATGTCTTATGGGACGATATGTCTTACTGGAGGACATATCTTATAGGAGGACATGTCTTATGGGAGGATATATCTTACAGGAGGATATGTCTTAATGGAGGACATGTTTCAGAGGACATGTCATACAGAATGATATTTTTCTGGACGACAAATATTACAGGGAGAATATCTTACTGGAGGACATATCTTACAGAAGAACATGTATTACTGGAGGAAATGTCTTATTGGAGGACATGTCTTATGGGAGTACATGTTTTACTGGAGGACATTTTTCATAAATTATTCATTCATTGTACTGGTGCTGGCGTCGTCACAACGATTCATCCCTGAATTATTTAATTATATTTGATTCACACGGGAATTTTGATTTATTTTGTGTATCACGTGTTTGACAGTACATATAACCTGACTTCCAGTAAAGAACTTACTGCCATTGTGTTCTGTTCAGTTGGGATTCAATTCTGCGGTCCCTCAAAGTCTTTTAGTAAGCGTGATTTGTGTCCTCATTATAGTCAAACTTCATTCATTGTAATGTTTATTGCAGCCTTCAGGAAATAATAATTTGTTAAGGCTTTTCCTTTACAAGTTGTGCAAATTATTCCTGGTGAGTAAACTTCACCTGCTCCAGGGGCAGGACATTCTTGCATTTCTACCTATGAGTTTGTGTAAGTGTCCATCTATGCACTGGTTATATAGGTTGTAGGAGATGTCTCATTTATATATTCATCTACCATATGGTGCATAGAACTTAAAAATCGGAGGGGGCTATTATTCTTTGTGATAAAGTGTACATCTAAGTATTTTACATAATCTATTCGAAAAAATTTACGATATGAATTAAATATATGATTAGGTAAATATATAATTGCACACACACACAACCAACTCATGAACTCATGTAGGAACTCACAAATGCATGCATACGAACACACACATACGAACACACACTAATTATAAGCAAGGTTATTTTGGGGGATTTTCCCCCATTTGTTTATTTTTCCTTTAATTTTGATGTCCAGATTGAGAATGGTGAAGGGAGAGGGGGGGGGGGGGGGGGGGGGGGTGATGGCAGAGAATGCCATATCTCCAGCTGTTCCCACTATGATGCAGCTGCTGCACAGTTTTTGCCACAGTGCACATTTGTCTGGAATAAATTCATTTGAACTGAAAATTAGATGTGTGGTTAATTTAGGAATACGTTCTATGGTTTGCTGTTTTGTCGTTCTTTAACACTTTTCACATAGTAATCTCTGATAGCTTTCCCTCTCAACATGGTGTGGGAAGCTTTCCTCACCAATGGAGGGGATGTCCCCACCCAAACACTTTCAATTCTGCCAAAAATGGCTAAAAATGAAACCCCCCCCCTGGGCTTCAGAATGTCCTGCGAAAGTTAGGGGATGATGCTCCCAAAATGGGGGGGGGGGGGGGGTAGACACACAGACAGATAACATTAGCTCAATTATAATGGGATTTATAATAATAATTATAATAATAATAATAATTACTATTATTGAGTCAGAGGAGGGAGAGTGCCCCCTATTTGGGAGTACCCAGATATGGGAGTCCAGATAAGGGAAGCATGTAGTTCTAAAAACGAACAACTCAACTGCATGGGAGAGATGAAAGAGGACTCTCTGGGCCAAGCTCCACATTTAGGCATAGTATCCCTTACCTCATCTATTCAAGAATAAAGCACACTACTTATAATATTTTCTCCCCCGCCCCCTCCCATCAGCTTTATGGGCTCCTCTCATACTACAATTTCAAGATAGAATATTCATCAGTGATATTCACGTGTGCACAACCTACAGCTACTGATAGCAGACATGAGAGATTGTTAATTGCTTCAAGTGGAGCAGCAGAGTTGGAAGTTGATTGGGAAAACTAAGCAATAACAACACTGACATCCTTCCACTTGCGACACAAACCAATAAAGAGCAAGGTTAAATGGTATTTTTAATTGCATCGAATGAAATTAATGACTTGCTAGAAACATTAACTGTAGCTTCCACTGCTGGTAGGCACCATCTTTCCAGTGGGTTTGTATGCACAGTCACACAGAGGTCTTGATTAGCAAATGATAAGATATGTCTCACTCTTTTCTCTGAGTATTTCATGGGCATATGCCATTGTGAGGGCCAAACAGAAGTATTCACACCTTACCAAATGGCCACCTGGTAGTAATATCAATTGACTCACCAAACATTTCTGTCTTTAGCTTCTCATGCTGTTCCTTGATCTTGTCAGGAAGATACTGCAGATTGGACATGTGACATCACATGGTGGTAGAGGAAGTACAGGAAGAGAAGAAGCAATAGAGGAATGGGGGGGGGGGGGAGAGATGAGGGAAAAGGGGGGGGGGGGGGGGGGAAATGGGGGAGGGAGTGTGGGTAAGGGGTGTGATCATACACAGTACTGTTCTAGCCGACTATCTCTAGAGACAAAGCATTGTTGTTACACTCATATCTTCCTCTCACCCCACCCACCTCATTACACCAGCACCCACACCCACTTCCTCATCACACCCACCCACCTCATCACACCAGCCTCCACCTCCTCATCACACCAGCCCCCACCTCCACTTCCTCATGCATACCCCACTCACCTCATCACACCTCACCCACCTCCATCTCCTCATGCATATCCTAGCATGGAATTACAGTGGAACTGTGAAAATGAAAAGATACTGACCACAAGTGCCTGTCGAGCTCGGACTTGACTTGGGTCTAGTTCCAGGGCTTTCTTGTAGTCTACAAAAACCAACAACAACAACAACAACAACAACAAACTAATATGATTAATGAGCCAGGAAGATTATTGACATGCATAATTTTCATCAACACCCCAATAGTGTATGATACACGTACACATGTAATGCCGGTCTAGTAAGTGTTCCCACAGAACTATTGTAGACCCACTTCAACTTGCCTCAACCCAATGTGATGCTGATCCAGTGTGTGTCCCTATAGAACTGTGATATATCCATCAAATTCATCCTGATTCAATCATGTGTGATGCTGATCCACATTGTAGTAGCTCAATAGGGATTGAGGTATCAATTACCAACCTACTTCCACTGCCTCAAGCCAGTGTGATGCTGATCCAGTGTGTGTCCCTATAAAACTATTGTGAACCAACTTCAACCCAACTCAAACCAACATGATGTTGACTTTGTGTGTCCATGTAGTAATACTATCAACCAGACTCAACCAAGCATGAAGCACATCCAAAGTTAGCTAGTGCAGCATAAGATGAATCTCTCTGGTCACAACACCAATTGCTCACCTTCAAGAGCATCTTCAAATTTCTCCAACTCCTCTAGAGACTGAGCACGTCGTAGCAATGCCTTCAGATAATCAGACTCCAACAACAATGCTGTAATATAACACCACAACAAATCTGCAATAATAACCACGACAACAGCAAGCAACAAACAAATAAAAATATCTGTGACAATGATGGCAACAAAAAAACTAATTAAAAATAACAACTTTTTCTCTCCATAACAATGACATGCAGTAAATGACAAACAAAAATATCATCTTCCAAGACCATCACATTTCTCGTCACTGCCTTCCTAAAGAGATACACTGAAGAGTCTATGCGTGTACTGTAGCTGACACAGTGAAGTTTTGATATCCAGGTCACTTTGGAGGGGAGCATTTTGCTCCAGATATCCCCCTGATCCACACATCAAGAATGTGTGACTCATGACGTGAACGATGTAATGTGCAAAAGAAAGAAAAATATACAAAACAATTTCCCTGTATATGTTGACAATGTGAAAGTGAATTGCATCTGAGATGGACGAGAGTTAAGAAATGACAAAGTTTGGATTTACCTGATTGATGTGAACAGATGCTAAAAGAGTCGGCAATCATTTTGATAATCTGATTTCAAAGTATTTATGTAATGTTTAATTAATAAGTTCAGTTTGTGAAAAGTGTAATGTAAATAAATGCACTGAATTTATGTTAAAGTTACAGTATGTTCTCCTGGGTTGTATTGTAAATTGATATATTTCAGTGATTGGAATGGTTTCAAACTATTGCCTTTATATATATATATATATATATATATATATATATATATATATATATATATATATATATATATATATACATACCAGTGGGCCTGTTGCATGCTATTGGTGCAGAGAAGTATGATAGTGGTATAAATAACTAAAGCCAGATTTGCTGGTAGCAGCTTGAATGAGGTATGTCGGTATTGGCATTCGGTCAAACCACACCCATACCCACAGACAAGGGAGGGTAATAACATTTAATGGTCACATGAAGTCCACATGCCAAATTCCAGCCTGATTGGTCCAGTATGTGACCGGAAAGTGTGTTACTCTCCTGTGGGTGTAGCATGTGTGTACTTTGGGGGTTCAATTAAATCTTGTTCCACTTGATTACTCTTTTTGATCACTCTAACTGTCTCCATTAATATTTTATGGGTGTGGCTAGACACACAGGTGTTTATTAATACTCCTGTGGTCACATGGAGACCACATACCAAGTTTCAGACACACACGCACATACATGGAGCTCCTATTTATAAGTAGATAAATGGCACGCTACGTATTTATCTGCTGTTGGTTGCATTTGGTTTTTGTTGTTGGGTTTTTTGTCAAAAACTATTGTAACACAAATTTGCTAGAAAAATATCAGTAAATAGAGGGGGAAATGAATAGTTTGTGGACATTTTGTGGAGGAAGGAGTTGGCTTTCCATTTTCTATTAGAACTAACTTGTAATGGTTTTTTATTGAGGCACTTGTGGCTCATTTAACTGAGAGTGACCTGGCAACACTGTGCTTAATCTGCCAGAATTTAACTGCACTAGAATTGATGACTTCCTTTCTGTTAGATTGCTCTTAACCATGGGATGCAGGGTAGCTACAAAAGCTGTGGCAGGTGACAAGACAGATACAGTGATTTGAACAGGGTCAGGATGGTCAGACCTATATAGCTAAAGCAGGAATTCATCATCACATCACACCCCAAGTGTCACACCACTGCTCAGAGTAAGACAGAGTGCAGTAGTACCCACCACAACTAATAGACTATACCACACATGATAATGAGGGGCACACATGCCCTGCCCTGCACTTTACTGTAGCAACTTCTGAATAATTCAGTTGATAGAGATTTGCAGTTATTAGATTATCTTCTGGTAGTTTTAATCTAACAATCTACCAATAAAAGGAACACAAGGAAACCTAAAAAAAAAGAAAGAAGCTTTCACACCATTCTATTTATTCACAATCAGCAGCAAGTGGACTAGGGCATGGCTATGATAGACATGATGCATGCTTGCCACAGACAGTGTGAGGATTGGCAGAAACTGTTCTCAAGAAAATTGAAAATAGATTTCACTCTAAGATGTACAATTGGATAAGAAAGCAATGCAATTGTGCACAATATTGTGATTTGGAATCAACTACTACAAAAGAGTCACATTGGTGAAGGTGAGACTGAGTGCCTGACAACCCGTCAATACCTGACAGTGTGCACTAGTCCTGTACCTGGTGAGAGTCCATGGTGAGAGTCCATGGTGAGGAGTTCTTAAAATACTACTTACTTCTATTCTAGCTTACTGCACGCGCTCAGTGTGTACCAAAGAAGGCAACAGTCTCCCTCACAATAATTGAGAAACAATTCTCACTACTTCCTTTACTTGACTCCACCCCAAGCTTGATGACCACATCACAAGCCAGCCCATACCTTACCCAGCAGGGTCATTTCCATCTCTTACTCTCTGAGCTCAGTACAACCTTTGAGAAAAATCACTCCAGAACTTCTTCTTTTGGGGGATCTATTAACTTTAACGGATACTCAATCAGCGTCATGGTCAATTTACATACACTTCACTCCACCATCAGGTAAACTTTACAGGGGAAAAAAAAAAAAAAAAAAAAAAAAAAAAAAAAAAAAAAAAGAAGAAAAGAATTTGTTTTGTAATATATTCTACACACCAAGTCCGGAAAATATTTACTTGGTACATCATAATGATATTCATTGTATTTCTGGTATAATTGTATGATCATCTAAGTCAGTGAAGCTAAGTAGCAATACAGTGTTTGATTACTTATACAAGTTTACTAATGAAATGATAAAGAGTTCCCATGATTATTCTTTCCATAACCAAGATCTATTTCTGCTCATTCCAGATTCCAGATTGACATTGGTTGGTTAACATCATGAAAAGTACGTCGTTCTTTATTCTTATTCAGGTGAAGATCATATGTTCATCTTCTGCAAACTGTCGTCAGTATTTGTGGGAGACATAATAGAAACAAGGGAACTCTGGTTGAAGATTGGGCAATACAGCTGATGTCCAGTGTTTTGGTAAAACTTGGATCAGTTTATGCAGCTCTATCACTTAAATACGTGTGTGTGTGTGTCTCTCTCTCCCCTGCACAGAAATAAAATTACCAGAAGTAATATCTACAACTCTTCCCTCTCTGATGTACAAATGCTACTACATATTCATAGGCCAATACTGGTGGCCCTAATCTAAGACATAGCTTCACACTTGATGAGGGCTAATGATAGAAGAATTGGATAGTTTGAAAAATATTGATTAGCATTTTCATGACCTGATTGCATTGCTTAATATAATAGATCTGCGAAGGTTATCACCTGACACGTGACCTCCATGTGACATTATTGTAGAAACTAATGTACTAGTAACAACGATGTGCCAGTAAAGAGCACGGCTAGCATAGGGCCGCATGTCAAAAAAAATTTTTTTTTTAAAGTTTGATTTAGAAAAGGTGGGCAGCTCAATGGGTGTGTGCCTTGAAATATTATAAAATATGCTAATCTATACCAATGCAATGTCCAAGCAGATACTATTTTAAATCCATGCAATATGTGATGAAATTATATGTTGCTTATGATATAAGGACATCACCCTCCCCTCCCCACTCTATGTCACCATGCTCCTGTGAGCACAGAGCATCACATGCTATGTGTTCATCTTGACTCTCACCTTCAGTGCAATCATCCACTACGTCCTGATGACTGTCCTGCAGCAATGCCAACACATACACTCAAGATAAATGTGCACACAGTCAGTCACCTACAACCTTAAACCAGCAATCACAAATATATAATAATTAAAGTTAATAAATGGAAACATATAAATGAATGAATAATTCAATTATATTAAGCAGTGGGAACTTGCAGCATCACTTGTAATAACCAAGCCACTGGTTGTCCAACATACACAATTTCTGCAGCAGTGCTGCCAATTTTTATCTTTTTCATGGGCCTAGTATCAGCTCTGTACTAGGCCCATGACATATGAGGGTTTAGCTTCTGTATGGTTTGTATTATGCTTTTTTCATGTGATTTTGACAGTAACTGCAGCCAAAATCACATATGAAAAAGCATACTACAAACTATACAGAAGCTATACCCTTATAATGCCATTAGACTAGTATCAGAGCTCATATTATAGCCAGCTTACTGGCACTAACCCAGTCAGAGCAGATAATCCTTTACCAAGATCTACTTGAAAATTAAACGATAGCTTAAGTTTAGCATTTGCTATTGAAATGTAGTAGCCCATTTATAGCTGACTAATACACCATTGTCTGTCTTCATAGTTCTTCATTTGCCCTTTTCTGGTATCTAGTCACATAATTATTCATTTTGTTGCTTTTCTATCCAACATTTCAAAACGAAGTTATGCTATTGTTGACCCTTTACCAATTTCCTTTTTTCCTTTTCCCCCCCCCCCCCCCCCCCTTTTTTTTTCTTTCTTCCTTTTTTTTCAATGTGCTGCTTTTGGTTGCTCCCTAGCTTTTGTTCGACCTTTTATCTTCTTTTTTAAAATAGATATTTTAAAACCTTTCGCAGGGATAAGATGATAAAGGGAGCAGAATCCAATTTTAATGGTGGTCCTGCGACCTTGGGTTCAAACGTTTTTTCTAACTGACAGTTACAAAGGCAGGCCCACAGGCAGGCCCACAGGCAGGCCCACAGGCAGGCACACAGGCAGGCACACAGGCAGGTACACAGGCAGGCACGAAGAGAGCTAGCACAAATAATATTAAATAATAAAAATAATAATAATATGGATTTTAAAAATCTACACTTCCTTGGTTCTATCTTACTTTTGGAGTACACACTTGAGGCATTTCCTGGAGACATCTTAATCCACTGGGGAACGTTCTAAAGCAATTTTTTTCTCTTTATTTTTTTTTAAATTTTTTAATTTTTTATTTTTTTTACAGGAACCACTCTAGCTATACCAGCTAGTGCACGAAGGAGAGGAAAAGTTCAATCTCAGGAGTTTGCAAAGCCGAGGAGTCTGTGTTATTATCAGAGTACTGAGTTCACACGTAGGTGTGCTGCAAGCAACTGAAACTTCATTCAACCTCTGCAATATAGCCAATCAAATCATGAGCTCTGTCCAGGTCAGAGTCTATATGCTTCTATGATGCTAAGAAAGATTTAAAAAAAAAAAAAATTATTCGAAGTTTTTGGAAAATATAGAGCCTAAAAAAGGAATATAATAAGGATAAGGGTTGTTGGATGACCAAAAATGGGATAATATTAGTCCTTCCAAGCAAGCAGTACATAAGGAAAGAGCCAGAGTAAAGGTAATTATGGCTCCACCCACATGCACTTCAGGATACCTACCATGTTTATTAATCCCTCCCCCCCCCCCCCCCCTACCCCTCCACATCTTTTTTTTTTTTTGGGGGGGGGGGGGTTAGTTTTGTGATCTTATGGGGTTATTGATCTCAGCTACATTTATTTCATCATGCATTTCTTCTCAATAAGATTTCTCACTTTTTTCATGTAACAGGCTGCTCTGTTTGCATAGCACACAGCTCTTTCATGGTCACATGATTTCTGCTCCTTTTCATGTGACTTGGGGTACAGCTGGAGGGCTTGTGTGTAGCACTCAATAGCAGTGGAAAAATCTACAGACACAATGAAGGAAGTAACATGCAATACACAATCAATACACATCAACATAAAATTGGAAATCCATGATGTATGTGCAACTAAACATTGAGTTGAATGAAGGCACGGTATGTAATCCAAGTAGAAATAAACCTACATAGCTCAAAAGCTATGAAATACCATATTCAAAATTGAAAACAGACATGGGAGGGACCCTGTTTTTGGAGGGGGGGGGGGGGGATGAGAGAGAGAGGAGGACATGGAGGGAGGAATTAAGGAAGAAAATGGAGTAGGGGGAAGAGGTAGGAGAGACAGGAAGAATAAGATTAAAGATAGGAGGGACCCACGCCCAACAGATCAAAGTGATTTTTCAATAAAATACAGACTATACTTTGGGGGTCTATACATCACAATTACACATACTGTAAAACATTTCCGTTATTTCCCAGTATGTTTACGATGCCAAACTTCTGACACAAGAGTTGTTTCCAACCACTCTTGTTACATATAGTTTTGCACATGCCATGAACCAGTATGGGCACATCCCTGACACCTGCTAGAGTATGTGCTGTAATTGAGATCTACATAGTCATTTTATCTAGCTCACCTCCCTCCTTGAAGTGCTGGTTGCCACGTTCCTTAGCCTTGGCAGCTTCAACCTTCAACCCCTGTCAAATTTGAAGATCCAGTGACTTATTGAACTATTGCTAACCTTCCTCAACCCAGCATACTGCTATGCCCTCATAGAGCTGGTGTCAGACTTATTTCAATTCTATCACAACTCAAGAATGAAATCGATCCCCTTTGCTCCCATGGATGTATTAACTAACCTAGTCTACCACACCTTCACCCACTCTATCATGCTCCCTGCCTCTCATGGATGTATTAACCTAGTCTACCACACTTTCACCCACTCTATAATGCTCCAATGAGGAACTGTGAAATTTGATACCAGTATGTTCTACATTACATAATGGTGGCATACGAATGACTTTACTACTACGCTGATAGCTAGCTGCAGCTACAAGATGTCTGATGACTGCTACCTTAATTTCCTCTTCGGAGAGCTCTTTCTTTTCAACCTGATCAACTTCCTCCACCTCACCAGTAGAAGATAGCTCCTCCCCTTCCTTACCCTCGTCCTCTGGAGCGGAATGGAAGCTCTCTTCTTCCTCTGAACTGATGTCCATTAATAAACTTTGGACTGAGGTAACATTCCCTTACCCTACTTTAGTGGATTGGAAACAGAGATGTTGGGACTGTTGGTAAAGGGTTTTGGTATGGGAACTGTACAACGTTCACTGGCTGTTTGGCTGGCTCTTTTACTTCGTGCAAACAGTGGACTGTTAGTTGTTAGACAGACAGACTCACATTCACTAGTAAGCACATGTGATACATCTCATCCAATGTTGCAGCATATGATTAATGTGCTGCTGTTGCCAAATAGAGCAGGATTTGGATTGTTGCTTGGTTATGCCCATGTTTCCCACCATACCAAGATAGTATTATAGTTATAACTGGAAACTCCCCAGCACTCCCAACCAGGCAATAGCAGAGAAATTTGGTGCCAGATGCATACCTATGCTGTCTATGCATGCAGTCATGCTTACTTGTTTTGTTGTTTTTGTTTTTGTTATGGTCTTGCAGTCTCAACTATTTATTACTTCCTCTCCATGGATGAACAGACTTAAAAAAAGAAAAAAGAAGAAATGTATTCTTTATATTCTGACAAGGCAAAGTGATCTCTTCCACAAAGAAATGCAACAGAGGACAGGCTGATGATTTCTTTACTTATTTTCTTAATGTCACTTATTTAAAAGGTATATATTTAAAGTGTAATCAAATAAACAAAAGGAACACATTGATTGAGATTCATAAAGTGAAGTATATTAAGTATCGGTCTTTTTATGTCAATTGTAAAAGGTTCTGAGTTCATCAATTCAGGTGTGTGTGTACACATGCACACATCCCACACAAAAACAAACTTCACTTGGTCCTACTAACTCGAGCATTTATCAAGCTTTTGTTTCAAACATCACCAGTTTCTCTTCTTTACTGATCAAAGATAAGTCTAGAAATTCCATTCTGTCCTTCAAAACATCGCAAAGCCTCCACATGCAAAGATAGCATTATAAGCCTCTACTTTTGTACTGTAAAACAAAAATTATAACACATGTCCATATATGCAAATATATGCGTCCGTATGCATGTAATATGCATAAATATCATTACATATACGATATTCACATGTAATACTGTATAGATAAAAAATATATATGCAAAAAAGAGGACAATATAATTTAAACATGTTACAGTGTGGTCCCCTCCCAAACATCCACAAGAAACATGCACCACATAGAGCAGTGCATGCCATCCCTGGACACCTGGTTGATCTTGTGTGTTTGTGGGTATTCATTAGAGTTCTAGCTGGTTGTGTAGTGTGTGTTCTAGACTAGAAGGTCTTCTGTTCAATAATGCGAGGTCCCACCTCATCATACTCTCTCTTGGACACCCACATCTTCTTGAACGTGTCAAGAGCTGCCAATATGGAGCCACTGCAAGAGAAAGAGACAGACAGACAGACATTGCCATGTGTTAGTTACAAGGACTGACTGAGGGAAGAGATCTAACAGAGTGACATGCACAGACATGCACACACACGTACACAGAGAGAGAGAGAGAGGGGGGGGGGGAAGAGGGAGAAAAACAAACTGATTGACAGTTGGAGCAGGGCTAAGAGGAAAAAAAATGGAGAGGCAAACACAGACAGACAACACACAGGCAGAATGAGAGAAAACAAACAAAGAATGGATATCAGATATACATCCAGAGGGATAAGTACGTACATGACAGACAATACAAACAAGTGGCCAGAGAGACATCATATACTAATGATTCAGTAATTATCATCTTAGTGATTTCTTGGTCGTGTTTCATTGCTTACCCCATCCATGTGGAATATAATCTATCCTGTGGGGCTGATATCTGAAGTTAACAAATAATAACATCAACAACATCTGATCAGTGCAGGCTACGTACAGAAGGTGATAAGATTGACGTGTAGTTAAACTTACTCTAATCTTGACATCTTTTGGTGTCAGTTTTTTAATTTCTGCCAACAATCGGTCACCAAAGCCTGCACACAAATCACCCACAGAATATGACAATACTACAATAGAAACCTCAATAAAATTATATAAGAAGAAAACATCTCTATTCAAATTCCAAAGTGTGAAAAAGGAAATCAGTGGAAGTCCCAAACACAAACTACACTTAATTGGCCATTCGATTGATGTCAGTAATTAGTCCCTCAGAAAATGTTTGAATAAACAAGATCATTATTTGAGAGTGCAGACATTACATCAAAGCCTCAACTGCCAGAACAACACATACTCATCCTTAATTACAAGGAAAAGGGAAATGGTGGTCACATTCACTGGTCACACATCATAACTGGCTAATGGCTACAGCATAGCTGTATGTATTGCAGAGAAAGTGCAGGGAGAACTGACAGCACAGTCCCTAGAGGAGAGAGATGTGACAAGAGGGAGCAAACTAAACACAAAAGATAAACAGCTGGATGTAAAAATGGGAGGAGGGTACTCTCATGTTGCAATACTACAAAGTCAATGGTGTCAGAAAATGTGTTCTACTACACTGCAGAATTCCCTCAAGGGCACTCAGAAATAACCACAGCTCTATCCACAGTAAGGCATATGTTCTATAGTCTATGCAACAGTAATACTAGTGTCTGTTGATTCAATCCATGAAACAGGACACCTTATGATGCTTCCAAAGGAGTGGCTGAATGTAGTGGGTAAAGGGTTGCTGCATGCTTCATTCATTCCTTCAAAGTGCCCTACCTCTATAAAGGGTGGAGCCTCCCGAGAGCACAATGTTGGAGTAGAAGATTTTGCGCAGGTCCAGGTCTGACTTCTGTATGGAGTAGGCCAACACCTGATGGATCCCTTCGCTTTCCTCCCCCGTCAGATGGGGGTGGAACAATAGCTCGGGGGCACGGAATCGGGCACGGCCAACCTGTTTGGGGGGGGGGGGGGGGGGGGGGGGGATATAAACTCATGGTAACGCTGACAAGATCTTGAGACACACACACATTGTATAATGCACTGGTGGAATATATTTTTTTTTACAACCCACAATTTTTTTAGTTGAGTGAATGTCTGTTAATCTCTGTCTGTTGTCGTAC
>OZ017779.1:7469458-7613642 GCA_963969325.1 Lycopodina hypogea | reverse complement strand
GATAGGCCTGAACATGGCTTTCCCTCTCTCTCTTTATGGAACAAATAAATTAAACTATCTGAAATGATATAATTCTTTGAGTAGGAAAACCTTGAAATAGCCATTCCTGACGCATTGCACTATAGCCAAGATGACGACCTTTACCATATCAACAAGATATTTTGATATATATATATATATATATATATATATTTTTTTTTTTTTCTTCCTCCTCTCTCTCTCTCTATACATGAAGGAGAACTTCAGGAAATCAAGTGTGCTATTTCAAATTCTACAATTAAGTGAACCAACCAACCCATCCATGTGTACATGGCCACACACGCACATACACACACTCGCTCTCCTCAAATACAAATACGCATGCATGCACACACACACACACACACACACACACACACACACACACACACACACACACACACATACACACACACACACACACACACACACACACACACACACACACACACACACACACACACACAAATTGGACTCCTAGTTTAAAATGCCTGAACTAACCAAAAATAATGTAAATTTTTCCTGATTAAGATAATATTAAGCAAAAATTCAAACTTACATCTTTCTGGGGATGTAACGTCACGTGGCAAACTTTCTACATAGCAAACAACAACGAGATCATCAACACACTCGACCAAGACCTCCCCTTCCAAACCAACCTCCTTCATTGATCTGACGATCTCAAACTCCGAGGAGGTCTTGAAGTTGTGCCCCTCCCTCCGCAGCAGTTGCCGCAAGTAGTAGGTGACGTCACGGCCTGCTATGTCCGAGCGAATGATGGAGTGACGGAGAGAGAAGCCTTCGTAGATAGGCACAGCATGGCTCACCCCATCACCCGAGTCCAGGACTACACCTGTTGTACGCCCTGTGGCATAGCTGCCAAAAGAGAGAGTGTATAATATATACCAGAGGCTCATTTGCAGCTTCGCTTGCAATGATCAAAACACTCTGTCCAACAAACACTATCCTAGATATTATTGAAAAGGTAATTAGAAGAGTTTCAATTTAACTCTTCTGCTTGGCAGTGATTAAAATTGTTGTATAAATGACTTCCACAACAGTGCTTCCTCAGCAATTGTGAATGTCTCCAGTTTGCTCTGTTTCAGTTATTTATTTTCTAGTGTCTTCAGCCCTAGACACTGCTCATGACGGTGTAGGTTTTTTTCCCTTAAATTTCATTGTTTTTTCTAAATATTTTCAAATTCTTGGTCTATTGGTGTGAGGAAGGGACATTTTCTTCAATAATACCCCCATGCATTCATTCATGGGAGAGGTCACTGTCCATACTGCTTCCTACCCCCATTTCCCATGCCCTGGTTGTGAGTTTCTTCTTCTTCTTTTTTTTTAGTAGTTGCATACATAGAGATCCATTTGCAGCTTTGCATGTTATGTTCAAGACACATTATCCAACAAACATTATCCTAGACATTATTGAAAAGGGCATTGGAAGAGTTTCAAGTTTATTCTTCTGCTTGGCAGTGATTAGATAAATCACTTCCACAACAGTGCTACCTCAGCAATTATGAATATCCCCAGTTTGCTTTGTTTCATTTATTGATTTTCTACTGTATTCAGCCTTAAACACTGCTCATGATGGTGTAGGGGGGGTTTTTTTTCCAAATATTTTCAAATTTCTGGTCTAATTTGTGTCCAGTAACAGATTTTTTTTAAAATAATACACCAATGCATTCATTCATGGGAGGGGTCACTGCCCACATAGCTCCCCATCTGGACAGCCATAAATGGGTAAATGGGCATAGTTACATCCTTAACATAGTTACTTTCAATATTTTTCATTCATTCTTTTTAATTTGTAAATTTATTTGGAGTCAGTGTAATTATACACACACCTCATAACTACATTTTTCTTCTTTTTTTTAATTTATTTTTTATAAATATTATCACTGGTTTAAAATTTATTTATTGGTGGTAATGATCTAATACTATTCTGGTCGACATTCTATGAATTGGTGGAAGAAGATATTTCAAATTATTTTTTATCTTTCACCTTTTAAATAGGACTATTTTTTTTTTAATTTTCAAGTATATTTTGCCAACTTCATAATTTTACATTAATTTTAGACATGTCCACAACACAGAATTGGGGCTTGTAACTTGAGGTACTTAGCTGTTTTAGCTAAGCTCCAGCTCACTAAAAAGTCTTCCATTCTCAGCAGCACTGGCTAGCCAGATTTAATTTTCTTTCTTTCTTTCTTTCTTTCTTTCTTTCTTTCTTTC
The DNA here is from genome assembly GCA_963969325.1 of Lycopodina hypogea. Lineage (NCBI taxonomy): Eukaryota > Metazoa > Porifera > Demospongiae > Poecilosclerida > Cladorhizidae > Lycopodina > Lycopodina hypogea. Next base: position 7,611,386 of record OZ017779.1, on the reverse strand, counting down.
TTTCTTTCTTTCTTTCTTTCTTTCTTTCTTTCTTTCTTTCTTTCTTTCTTTCTTTCTTTCTTTCTTTCATTTTTTTTTTTTTTTTTGCATTTTTTATCAGCCATTTTAAAAACGGGAGTGTGGGTGGATACAATGGCGACAAAGACTTTAGTTTACCTCTAACTTTTTAGTTGGACATTTTAAAGAAATTTGAAGGCCTTCTGCACCCCTAGGACCATGTTGGGAGCAAAATGAAGTTTAATTCGCTGTCCCACGACCAACAGTTCAAAATTTTTCTTGCCAGTTATGCAGGCAGGCAGGCACGCAGGCAGTTAGTGAAAATAATACATAGGATATATATATATACACACACTAGAATAGCTTTTTTTTTCTCCTCATGTTGGAAGGCCAGGAAAAGACAGAGTAGAGCATGCTCATCTTGTTCCCCCTCACCTGAGGTAAAAGCTTCAACTATCTTGCATTGCTGATCTTACCATGTGCAGCTATTGCTCTCACACTACTACACAAACTGTTGTGCTACTGATAGTCAGCAGAACCTATTAATAAATCTTGCTTTTTAATTAAATGAGAAATAAAAGAATCAGGATAACATTGAAAAAGGAGTGGAAACACAAAAATTCTGGTGGTCAACTTAATCCAAATCATAATTCTGTGTGGTCAACTTAACCCAAATCTTAATACTTTGTGGTAAACATAATCCAAATCTTAATACCGTGAGGTCAACTTAATCCAGGTTTCAATACTTCGAAGTCAACTTAATCCAAATATGGAAAATTGCAAGTAAAAAATATATATTTTTTTAAATAAACAAAAAAAAACCCCAAAAAAAAAACAGGAAAAACTCTAAAGCTCATTTATTAAGAAGTATTTCAAATTCCATTTGAATTCACTTTTTTACGAAAGGGTGATTTTGTTTTGTTTTTACCATCAGTGTCTACTTTTAAACTGGATGCACACAACAACAAAACCACTTGCTATGCAGTGCAGAGACATCTTTATGAGAAGCACCAAGTATCTGGCACTGGAGCAGTTGTGAGTTGGCCTGTGAGAAATAAAATTATGTGTTCAAAGGCTCTACAGCTGGTGGATAGCCAGGGCAGTGTGGTCCAGCTGTGGATAGCCAGGGCAGTGTGGTCCAGCTGGTGGATAGCCAGGGCAGTGTGGTCCAGCTGGTGGATAGCCAGGGCAGTGTGGTCCAGCTGTGGATAGCCAGGGCAGTGTGGTCCAGCTGTGGACAGCCAGGGCAGTGTGGTCCAGCTGTGGACAGCCAGGGCAGTGTGGTCCAGCTGTGGACAGCCAGGGCAGTGTGGTCCAGCTGTGGACAGCCAGGGCAGTGTGGTCCAGCTGTGGATAGCCAGGGCAGTGTGGCCCAGTGACGCCTCACACAAGCTAACAAATTGCAACAAATCAATTTCAGATTCCAAGTCAGAAAATGAATCCACATTGATAAAGCTTTCCTCTCTCTCAACTTTGCCTAACTTGTCTAGTATTAGCATCCATAATCCCTGATGATCCACAGATCCATCAATGCAGCACAATACTGCACTATACTGCACCATGCCACCATCTTGTGCAGATATACACAACTACGTCAACTTAAGTAGGTTTGTGTGAGCTAGACAAGTCTAGGATCGTCCTACATCACCACAAGAAAACTTGGGAAAACAGCTACTTAATTAAAAGAAGTTGTATTTGAAATAAAAGTTTGGACAACAACATGTACATATGTATCATTTTGTTACTTTAGGAAATCCAGGTTCATAACACATTCAGGAATTTAACATCACTACTGAAATAAATGTGGTGCCAACCATTTCCTGTCTGGATGTGGAAGTTCAACATCATCTGCCGTTGTTTAAGTTAGCACAGGAAATGGTCACATGCAGAGTGGGTTAACATCACATGACACACCTGATTTGAACTCACATGAGACAAAAATAAGACTAGAAAATGTGATGCTAAAACTAGTATACTAGTTACTAATTACTGAATATACTAGAAAGAAACTAGTAATAGTATTTCACAGCTGTATAAGATGGGTGGGTATACATACTTGAGTGTATGTAACACATGCACCAGTTACAGTGCACTAAAAATATGCTTGTGTAAGGTGGAACAATAATATGTTATAACTGAAACTCACAGACTGAGCACTGCCTGCATGGAAATGTAGAGGGCCGGGACATTGAAGGACTCAAACAATATCTACCGTCCGTCCGTATGTGCATGTGTGTGTGTGTGTGTGTGTGTGTGTGTGTGTGTGTGTGTGTGTGTGTGTGTGTGTGTGTGTGTGTGTGTGTGTGTGTGTTTAAAAGCAAGTGTACTTGAATAACAATAATTCATCATACTAGTATAGTAAAACTAGTTAAAACAACAACCAAAACAACAATAATAATGACAACAGGTTCAAGTTATAACTGTGCTCCTAGATAGAGTAGAAATTTTCTGTTTCAAAAATGACTTAAGTCTGTGTTGTTTAATTCTGCTTAATACTTAACCATTTTGTAATGGCCAATTGAAATCATAGATTTTTTTTTATCCTTCTTATATAATAGTAACATTAATCAATTTTGGGGGAGCCATATATCACCAGTTAGGCTATCACACAACATATCTCTGAAGAGCATATCTTACCAGCAAAGCAAGCATTCCCATCAAACACCATTCACTCATTCACCCACTCACTCACTAAATACCACCAGGCACCACCATTTCCTGCACGCACACAGACAACACATTGGCTCCAGACATGAAAGCAAATAACAGTGAGGAAGCTCTAAGTAGAGAGAGTGATATAGTCATGATTCTCTAATCTAATTCAGGTAGAGGAACATCTGTCCAGGGCCATCGCAGGAACTGACAGAGAAGTTGACGTTATGTTGATGGCACGACCAGGTGAGGGACATGTGCTAGTTCTTGTGACACACTAATGCTCGATGAACCGAATAAAATCAGCTAATAATTGGGGGCACGTGATTGGAAATATTAAAGGGTCATCTCACTAGTAATCTGCATGAGTACTGTCTCGTTTCATTCACATTTTAACAGGAAAATTCAATAATTATCGTTCTCCTTTTTTTTTCCTTTTTTTTTAATTGCTATATTTCAAAAGTAGAAAATTAAGTACATTCAAGTAAGTTTGCAACACTGCATGCAAACATTGAGTAACTTTGTTGACCACACACAGGTGATCACATACCTCGGCAGACTTCAATTTATTGTTGCGAGGGTTCAGAGGTGCTTCAGTCAGCAGAACTGGATGCTGTACAAAATAGGGAGGAAGCTGACATAAGTCTGAATGTGAATTTTTACTTACACACAATGACAACATATAACATGTTATGAAGGCAGGTGATCAGAACTCATCAGAACAGATAACACCTCACAACAAGAGATGGTGTAAGTCTGATCAGTGTGTCCCCAGACACAAATCCTTTGCTTCTCCCACCAGCTATGGCTAGAGCACTTCTAATCGGAACAAGCTACTCTATTTCTAAGTACTGCGGGATAGAAGTACGACAATGGCTGGCCATGAGGGAGGTGGACTTACGTCTTCTGATGCTGTCTTCAGCTGCTCTTTGGAATAGAGGAACTATAACACCAGAGGACAGGAAGGGCAGAAGACAGAGAGAGAGAGATAGGGAGGAGGGGGTCAGGGAAGAAATGGAAGATGAGATGGAAGGGTTACATAGAAACTTTTACTAAGTTATTCAATAATACTTGAACATTGACAGAAGAAAGCACGGAAATGAAGATGGAAGAAAGTAACAAATGAAGGAATGAAGGATGGAAGGTTGCAAGAGAGGAAGAAAGGGGAGGGGGAGAGAGGTGGATGTGCTATTATGGTGTCATTGTTGCCTTACGCTCCAAATTTTCTCCATCTCATTCCAGTCTGTCACTATTCCATGCTGCAGGTTTCCAAGGAAATTAGAACAGAAACAACATCAATGGGTCACTATGGCAACCACCACCACCGGCTCCACTCACCTCAATGGGGTACTTAAGGTTGAGAAGACCTCTGTGCTCCTAAATGGGTGGAGTAGAGAAACCAGTCGGTAAAAGTTCAATTGAAGGATCCACACCTCTGACTATACCTTCCACCAACCACACAGGAAACCCCACACCCACCCCAGGCCATTACAAGTGTAAGTGGTGCATGGTACATGAAATGTGCACCACCTCACCTCTGCCTTAGGGCCAATAAAGACATCCCCTTCAAGCCCTCCGGCCATTACTCGCACATGCTTAGGCCGTCCAATGCTGGAAAAAAACAACAACAAACAGCAACAGTTATTACAACAACCACACAATAACAATAACAATAATATAAAACTGCACCAATAGTACAAGTGATAAGCAAGAAACATAGAACATATGAAGGATGGGAATATTCAAAGTGGGGAAGTTTACACCTTATCAGCTATGCTATAGTGAGAGGACGATTTGGTATTCTTTGTAAGGCATTATTAGAGGAGATTACATCACGCACACAGTATCACATGAGCCGCTGGAGGATTGGGAAGAGCTGAAGTGGTGCTTGCACTTGTAGAACTAGTCTCATAAATAATACATCAGCTTCACTCTCCTCCTGCCTGCCTTGGGCAACACCTGCCATGCAGGGGCTAAGCAGGACTTGCAGCTTGCTCAGCTCACCGTGATGAACACCATGTGGATGACACACATGACAGCAAGGTCCACTTAAACAGCATTTAGATTCAGTAGTGGAACAAGCAAAAAAGTGGATTAGCCAGAGAATTAAGGCAAGTCCCTTTGGAACATTGTGCTCATCGTCCAACAGGAATTGGTGCAGCCTCAAATCTGAACAGTGAAGTATGACGAAGTTAACAAGAGAATATCGGGCAGGTTTGAAGTGAGGAAAGTGTGTGTGTGTGTGTGTGTGTGTGTGTGTGTGTGTGTGTGTGTGTGTGTGTGTGTGTGTGTGTGTGTGTGCGCGCGTGCGTGTGTGTGATAAAGGAGAGAAGCAGAGACAGATGAGCTGGAAAGTGTACCATCAAAGAAGACGCTGGAAGGTGGGGGGACATATACCAGCACTCCCTGGTGCCTGGTGTGAATTAGTTGCTGGAATAACCTGAAAGTCATCGTCTGAGGGTATTGCCAAAAGATATCCAGAGGAAAGTCCTGGATCTCAATTAAAGGGAATACTGCTGACTCCACAACCAATTGTGGGGGGATAACCTTCTTAAATGAAATTACCTTGTCCCAAGAAGAGGACCACAATCAGTGAAAATTCTCTGGAGACATCCATGACAATGGGTGCAATTTTCTTGGTCTTATTTGAAAAAAAATATTTTTAAGAAAATAATAAAGCAACAAAAAAAAATTTTTTTTTAAGTTTGAAATATTAAAAAAAAATTTTTTTTTTAATGGAAGAAGATAACTTTACCAATTAAAAGTAATAAACCCTCTCTCTTCTTCAGTTGCCACTGTGGATGAAACATTAGTATGGGTAGACAAGCCAGGAGAGATTGCAGTCGTTGTATTTAAAGAGTTCCATAGTCATGCACAGAGAAGGCCATGATACAGTAGCTCCAACATCCCTCTGAGTCACTGTGCCATCCATGGCAGAGAATGAATCCCAAGAAGTGTGTCCAGTACAAGACACGTACATCAACTAAGGTGTTTGGGAACAAGGAGCTAAAATGGCTGGATAAAAGAGGAACTAACCAAGGATTGAGTTGATAAGAGTGTGGGGAAGAATCAACTTTGGGCAGAATCAACTTTGGGCACAAGCATCTTTCAGTCTTGGTGAGGATTGCAATTAACACCATGTGGTGGGAGATTACAAGTACAACATCTGCCTCTCTTGAGTTAAAGTTACTCAGTGCAATGTAGCAGTCTAATAGAATGATGCCCCAATACAGTGATGAAGTCACTCGAGCTCTTCCAGTTATCATATATCACTAGCCAATTGCTGGAGAGAGCCACAACTTTGATTTAACAGAGAGATTGGTGTTGTTTTGTGTTAGCATTAGCATTAGCAAGGTACTTGTGCACAGTGAATTTTTAAAAATGCATTGCACAAGCACTTCAACTTCATAGTACATGCACTCTCCACCAAGATGGAATACAGTACCATAGAGACATTCAGACATCTCCAAGGGCATTCCTTTACACACTGAATCAATACTTGCTCCATAAATGCATGAGTGAGGACGAAAGTAAACTCACTAGCTGGGAAAATAGAACTTTGGGTATTCTTCTCCTGCAAAGCCAGCCTTGATGACTCCAGAACCCTGTATCACACAGACAGGGAGATATACAAACAGATCAGATGAGTTTAGATCTTGGTCCCTACAGTATCACTCGTCCCACCCACAGATCAGTCCCTGCAACTTTCCCATAGTAGGGCAAGCTCCTTTAGACTCTAATTAATTTTAAAGATGAAATAAAAGGGTGTGGTCTTGGGGATTGTCTGTGATGAAATATAACAATCACCTCAACAATTACAAACTAAACATGGAATCAAGGAAGAGTATGGCACTGGCTTCAAATGAAACACACAGGGTTTTCCAATTGGAATGCAAAGGTCAAGCTTCAGATCCATGGCACAAAAAAATTTTCAGGGGTGGGGAAGGGGTGCCCATAATCATTCATCCCCACCTTAAACATAAATGGTTTAGAAGTCAAAACAGGCTGGCATAACCATGTAGCGAATTGGGTGATTACCTGCCTTATTTTAAATCCACCCCTAACCAGTCGTTCAGCATATATTTGAACTCCCCACACACACACGGTTTGATCTTACATTATCTATTACAATAGGCTGGCTTGCTATCATATCATAAGACATGGCTGCTCTGTAGACCCTTGCTCAGTCGGTGCTGGACAGATACACCCACAGCAGCCTCTCTCTCCACAGATTTCAACAGTGCGCCAGCAGAACTCAAGTCCTTCAATATTATTTTTCGGCTAAATCAGAAGATAAAAGTGTACATTTACTGTGTATGTTTGTGACGACCACTTAGTGAAACCGATTACTCACTTGGATTGGAGTCAATCAAGCAGACTCCCCAACATTATTCCTTTTTTAACATTTTCGTAACTGCCATCCACCGTGGAGCATGTTGGACCCTGCATGGGAATTGTTTTTAGGCGGATTTGCTGGATGATGATATCTATCCTAATGAAGGTCGTTAAGAAACATGTTCATCTAATTTTAGAGGTCCTCCTGAGAGTAGTGCTTCTCTTCGTGTTAAGGTGAGCTCTCTAGCGAGTAAGTATAATTCGAAGGTTTGAATACTGGAGCCACCAGCGACCAATCAAATCAGTGGGATTGTGCACTGAATGGAGATCCCTAAAGGGATCAGAATACAAAAAACTGACCAACTTCAATTATCATGTCAATTCTAGATGTAGTTACCCACTGCTGATAGAAATTTCTCACAGATATAGTTAATAGAGACTTTGTTTGCAAAGCTTTTTGAGCGATGCTAATCTTTCCTATTTGATGAAATATGGATTGAATCTCCAGACATGCTGACTGAACAACCTTGAAGGAATTTATGTTCTATGGGACAACAGGTGTAGAAGAGTAGCTCTCTAGGATGTCCAGCTGATTAGCATTGCATTACTGTGCTCTGTAATTTCTCCAAGAGGAGGGGAGGATAGTCTCGCTAGCCAGACCCTTTACCTAATTACTGCACTGTTAGGGTCTGAGGAACTGCCATAGGCGGTTTCACAGTTAGCATGTTCATATCAGGCCTGCCTACAGTTGTTACTGTGGAGTGACTCAACCACTTGCTGGCCGGATGTGAACATGCTAATTGCTTTGTTGCTTTGTTTCATTGTTGGATCTTGCAGTCCTTGTTACATGAATCATTTTTATAATGTTGCCAAGCATATCTGTGGTCATTTAGGTATGTATCTTGATTTACATGAGCAAAGAAACACCACACACATAAATATAGGGTTACATCTTACTATAGTACCCAATTCGTTTATTTGTTCGGTTACACATACTCCCAAACGATTGGGCCTAAAGGGCACCGTATTTCAGGGTTTTATGGGGGTCACCCTGGGGTGGTTATAAGGAAGTTTGGTGGAGAGTGGAGTAAAACCCTGCCTGTGGGGCTATTTTTTCAAAATTTCCTAGTTGTGGTCATAACTCAATGCCTGAGTAAACCACCCCACTTACTGCTCTTTTTCTTTTCTTCTTTTTGAGTCCTGTAAGCCCAAGCATCTGGGATGAGATAGCAAATATCAAATCTAGAATTATGCTAAGAGGTCTTTGTTGTCTCAGTCCATTGGACAGGTGTTATGCTAAATTATCTTTCAATGGGAGGGGGGGGGGGATGAGAACCAACCACCAAGCTACATGCGACAGGGAACAAACAAACAAAAAATAATCTCAGATTATAGTAAGACATAATTGTTGTCTCCATCTGTAGGATGGGCATCCTTCTAGTTTGAGATGAAGGACAGATTTACTTCTTTTTTTTTCTTCTTTTCTTCTTTCAAATTCCCTCTTCTATTTAGGTTCTGCTGCCTAGTAATGGTACATTTTGTTTGTAGACTTCTTTGTGTATGCATGAGCATAACTGATATCTGCAGGTACCTTGAAGAATGCCATCCATTTGTGCATGTCATCAAGCAGGAGGAGCTGTGGCTGTACATGAACCCTGTCAAACATAGCGACACTGTGCCTGTGCATCTACTATTAGTAAGATGACTACTAACTTACGATGGGTTCGAATATGATGGTGCAAATAGTTTTGTGATATATATATATAGTGTATGGTGTTGCACTGAGGACAACATATTGTGTACATGTACGTAGTAGTTAATGCATACAACAAACGTGCAATGCCGTTTAAACCAATCACAATACTGACCTCATTCTAACTAACAATGATTTTGTACTAATGATGAAAATTTAGTTTGGACCGGTCCAAATTGCCCATGTTTCTTCTCTCTAGAACTCAATAGATGTTTCTTTATCTGTCCTTTATCTGTGTCCCCCCCCCCCCCCCCACCCACCCACCCACCCACCCACCAACCAATATTGCAACCATCCTTTAATCCTTTAAAAATAATAATAATAATAATAAAATAAAACAACACACCTCCATTTAACCTACTACCATCCTCAAACATTAACAAAACCCAAGTAAGCAGAATCAGCTTCATAGTAGCTACAGCTGGGTTAGTATCCGCCCAGAGAAATTCTTAGCACCATAATCATCTAAGAGATCTCTATGGGCCATAAGTGGATGTGAGTGCTTGGACAAATCCTTGCAAAATGTGAGGAAATACAACAAGCTGTTAGGGGCACGCTATGCTGACTGGCAGGCAACTGGAAGCAGATCTACCTGTGGTGCCACATGGATCCAGACCTCAGATTGTTGAAGCCACCCTTAAGAGATTGTACAGGTGGAGACCTTGGAGCTGACGCAGAATATCTGAGTGACCAATGCAGACCAAGATGTTGCATACTTAGCAGACTACCTTGGCAAGGTCGGAGGAGGGACTCAGCCCACCATTGAGAACATTGGGCAGCACATAGTGCAGCTGTCAGAGGAATTGAACCTGGGACCTCAAGGCTGTCGAACCTCTTCGATTTTGTCTTCCCTAACCTTGATGCCCACCACCAAGACCGTGAGTGGCTAGCAAGCAGAGCCATCATCACACCCACCAATGATGCCTCGGAGAGATGGTGAACAGCCGCATGATAAATAAGTTTCCTGGTAATGATATCATCTACATGAGCAGCGATAGTGTGGATCAGGAGCACATATATCCGCTCAACTTCATTAACCACCTCAATCTGTCTGGCTTTCTGCCCCACTCAAGGTTGGTGCCTGCATCATGCTCCTCAGGAACCTTGATCCTCACAACAAGCACTGCAATGGGACCCAGTACATTATTACTCTCCTCACAAACACATTATTGAGGGAGAAGTTGCCACCAGAAATCATAAGGGTAAACGATTTCTTATCCCCCGCATTCCACTGGTGCCCTGGTGCCCTGGTGCCCGGAGACAACATTTATTCATTCAACATGAAAAGGAAACAGTTCCCAATGAAGGCAGCCTTTGCAATGACTGCTAATAAGAACCAGGGCCAGACCCTCATCAAGATGGGCATCTTCCTACCATCCGAATTTTTTCAGCCACGGCCAAATGTATGTCCCCCAGTCACGTGTAGGAAGTAAGGATCAGATGAAATATTTTGGCTCCCAGAGGGAAGATGACTGGAATAAAATGATGCTATGTACAAAATGTGTCTATCGAGAAATTCTGCATGATTAAATCTTTGAAATATATAGGTGGAAAGTAATAAATAAGTTAAATAATTAATTTAAAAATTAATTAATCACATTCACTATGTATTCAAAATCTCTAAAAGATATGTCCTCCCAGGAGACAATTGTGTGACTACAGCCCACCAAGCACTCATATCTGGCCGCGATTGCATGCTAATATTTTTATAAAGAAATGAGAAAGTAAAGAGAAAACCGTGGGTACTCACTGTCTCACAAGCATGTCTGATTTATACAATTAATTTCTCCTGCTAGCTGATCTGGTTTCCTTCACCTCTCTCTCTCTCATGACTTTCTAGATTGTGTGTATTGGTATTCCTTGTGCTTTCATCATCACTCACTACTTCTCCACTGGCCACACCATGGACCTCTATCAAGGACTACTTGGTGAGTGGGGGAGGGAGGAGTTGTTGGCCAAGTGTGTTTAGCAGGGCCTCCTAGAGGAGGGAGCACATGGAGAGATGTCATGTGATTCAACATTTAGAAAGTGTACATGATGTTATTCTGCACAATCCCAGCATTATCATTATCAAAATGATTGCGAGAGGCATTTAGAGATGAGAGATTCATGTGGAGGTGGGAGAGATGGTGGGAAGGGAAATGATTGTGAGGAGAGTTTGGTGCACAAAGTGAGTGGGATGGATGGAAGTTGTCAATGTGAGAAGTGGCTCAATGAAGTGAGGAGCTCACGGAGTGGTAGGGAATGCTGGTGAAATTATGTAGAATGACAGTATCTAGGTTGGTTCCCCCCTCCTCCCTTTTTGGGCCCCTTTATTGGCACATGTTTATACAGAAGTGACGAGAACCAATGTACTAGGCCAAATGGTGACTCATTTGGTGTATAAAATTCACATACATTTCTTCTTTCCTACCTATATCTTCCTCACTGCTATGGTTATTTTGTGGTTGTCCTCGTATGTGTCTTTCTCTCTGCAGGTCTGTCTCTGACAGTCTGTGTCACTGGCATAGTGGCTGACCTCATAAAAATCAGTGTGGGCAGGTACGCAGATTCATGTGTACGTACTTGTGCACTATGTACACCTAGCCAGTAACTATGGTAATGCTACTGCATGCTGGTCCTAATTCAAGGGTCAAAGACTTTATGGGGAATAGTGAGAACAATAGTTTTGAGTCTTATAATCTACTGGGTGTACTATTCATGCTACTATTACTACTACTTCTACATTATTATTATAATTATTATTATTATTATTATTATTATTATTATTATTATTATTATTATTATAAAATGGGAGTAACTATGACAGCAGCACTGTAATCATGGTGATAATGGTGATGTAAGATTTCTCTGCTCATAATGCACAGACCTCGACCTGACTTCTTCTACCGTTGTTTTCCTGATGGTGTAGTGACCTCTGACTTGCTGTGTAATGGTGATCCAGCGGTGGTGGAGGAAGGTCGCAAGAGTTTTCCTAGCGGACACTCTGCATGTGAGTTGGCCAGAAGGTGTGGTTATTACTACTCTCAGTGTGTGTGTGTGTGTTCCCTTCAGCTGTACTACATTGGGAAAGTTGACATTCCTTATATTGGAAAGACCCAAGTTTTAATAATGTGTCAGAAAATTAAAAAATATATATATATAAATAAATTATATTCAGAACCATCAATAACATGCAGCTACATTTATGTTGACTTCAGCTGATATTAATTAATGTTTATGTTGTTGTTGATCTATGCCATGTTACTCCCTGGGTGTGGCTATCCTTGTCAACCACATTTGGTAGGGATCAGGCTAGCAATTTTAGCAACCCATGGAGTCCAAGCACACACTCTACATAGTTAGGATTACATTTGTAGAATCTTCTTGTGTTATAACCTTAAGTAAAATGGGGCTGTGGAAACAAACCCCTTCAAGGTAGGAAGGGGGTGGGGGTGGAGTTGTGTTAGGTATAGTTAGTGTACATCATATATTTATCATGATTTGTTTTAGTCATGCACAGCCATTTTCTACACAGTTTCCATTTAGTTTTGTTACCCAAAATATAAGGTCCCAACCATCTTGGAATACAACATGTATCCTTATGTGTCCCAAGTGCTGTACAATGTCATGCTAAATTTAGGTAGATTTGTTGTCTATTTTTTTTTGTCAAGAGTGGTAATGATGAGTCTTCAAGAAATGTACATTTTCATTGAAATGTATTAGCTGATTATTATGTTCTCTCCAAGTGGACATGTATGTGTTCCAGCGACCAGTAATAAATATTATCCAATGTGCACTCACACTTTCACAGGGGCATTCTCCTGCTTTGGGTTCCTCTGTCTCTACCTGGTTGGGAAGCTGCAGTGCCTTCGACCAGAAGGGCATGGCCAAGGGTGGAGGCTCATATTCGCCATCAGCCCATTGATGGCGGCTACCCTTGTGGCTTTATCACGGCTACAGGACTACAGACATCACTGGGATGGTGAGAGGTTGTGTATATGTGCATGACTGTATATACTAATTGCCTCTCACCTTCTCTCTCTCTTCACACATGTACCCAGATGTGCTGGCTGGGAGTCTGCTGGGCTGGTGTGTGGCCTGTTTATGCTATCTCCACCACTACTATCCTCCCTGGAGCAACGAGGGATATGCCCCTTACCTCCCGCCCAACACCATCCCCCAGGCAGGGCAAGCAGGAGCAGGAGTAGCAGGGAGGATGGGTGGTGATGAAGGGCACTTCAAGCAATCTCACTCCATGCTCTCTCTGCCAAGCAGCAGTTACACTGCTGTAACACTCGAATCATGATCCAGCTTTTAATATTCACCATTAATGTGCATTATATGCTTGAGGTATATATCTGGAATGTGTTGAATGAAGTTGATAGTCCATTTTATACTCAGAGCAGGCATGATTACAATCTGAAAAGAAAAAAAAGAGAAGCATATTAGCAAAGCAGGGGGGGGAGAGGGAGGGAGGGGGGGGGGGGTGGAAGGCTAAGTCACACTACTATCTATGTGATGTGATAACATCCCAGGCATCACTGGGTATGTCTCCTTGTTTAACCTAATTTTCCTATTGAATATCATTTCAATTTTTGTTATGAATGCTATTATTTCACTTAATTTGACTTGAAAATCTTAATTTCTGTTCTCTTGACCCAACAATTTCCATAGCTACGTATTCTTCTTTCTCCTTTCTCCATGTCAAGGACAAGTAAGTATCAACAGCAGTATCATTTAATGCAGAAGCTATTTGTAAACCACAACAAACCAATGTGGTGGAAGGGATGCTTCAAAGAGAGCATTTATTCAATGAGAGAATTAAAGGGTGTTAGTACTGTGGTGAATAAATCCCTTGTTCAAGAGCTGGTTTGTTTTGTTTTGTTTTTTCACATCCCCTGTTAGCACTAAGTTAGCCTAATTTTATCCTCCCACTATAGTATCTCCTTTTGGAAATAGGTGGAACCAGGATGGAAAAATTTTTCTCTCCCAACAATGCATACTTTATTTGGTCATTATATTATCTATACATTGTCAGCTTTTGTTTTCTATCCTTCAAATCAAATATATATATATATATATAATAATAATAATAATTGAAATCTTGACATATATACGCAAATATTTCATGGACCATTAAACTAAATAGTACTTTTGTGTCAGATAAAATAGACATCGGTGTTTCAAAACAGTGGGTATACTGATGCATATCATTTGTATGTCTTTCTTTTCTATTTTTAGTTGACCAACTTATACATTGATGGGAGCACAGAGCTTTGGAAACCAGTACTTTTTTGGAACTATGTATATGTCTTGGCTGTGGGAATCACAGTTAAATGAAGACTTGATTAACATTCAACACTTCTACATAGGGGGCCAGAATATACTGTGATGCAAAATAGAAGACCAACCCAAAGAATATGGAGACAGGCAGAGCAGGTAGGCTTCTCCGCACTATTCCCAGGACTAGACTGGTCAGACAGAGGCCCATTAGGATAGCTACAAAGCAAGAGAATATGATAAGCCAATTCCCCTCACTGATACTTGCTGCCTTTCCAACAAGTACACTATAGAATATGAAGTCTCCAAGACCAAGCTTTATACCTTTCCGTTCTACTTCCTCCTCCACTATTCCATCCTTGCTGAAGCTTTGAGTGTCTCCCACCTCTCCTTTTCTGTCTTTCTCATGCTCAGTGTTATATTTCACTTCTATTTCACTATCCCTATCCGAGCTTTGAGCCAGTCTCTCATGCGTTTTGATTTTCTCCTGCTCATCACTGCAAGCTTCAGTTTTGTTCATATCCTCACCAGCAACTTTCTCGCAAGGTCTGCTATCTTTAAGTTCACTAGAAGTAGACATAACCTTTTCAGTCCTGACATCAGTGAATATCCCATTTTCAGAAAACTTCTTGCTCACAGCCATGCCCACTTGCCATATTGTAGTAGATGAGTAAAGTAAAGAAGGAAAATTAATATCACCTCTTTCCTTGGTTATTTTTATAAGAATTTTAAGTGGACCTTTCGGACACAGAACAGCAAATATATCATACACTGAGATGGCAATCAAAATTATCCATGTAGTCCAATCTGCGAAGTATGTAACCATCACAATTGCCACTATAGCACTACTGAGAATGAGAAATCCTTGCTGTATTATTAAAGGCCCTTTCCAGTGTATCACCATCAAACCTATGGATCCAAAGTTCCAAATCAGGAAAGCGAATGTAAACCAGTCAATGATTAGGTTTTGCACAGTAAGGATCTTATAAAAATATATTGCTGATACTATGAACATCACAGCAGAAGAAGCCACAAGTAACCAGGCAAAAATTGCTCTATCACATCTATACTTCAATAACAGAACAAGAACAATGGTCATCACAGCTACAAAAGCTACAAATACAATGGCATTGATTAATCCATAGAGAATATTTATGCCAGTGTTACTATTATTTTCTTCAAAGGGAAGGTAAAGTAGTTTACCTTGTGGTCTGGTGTCATAGACATTTATTCCAAGCTGAAATATGACCACCACAAGCATACACATAAACACTGGGATAATGAGCTGGATTATTTGCTTAGCACCAAAATGGAGTGAATCTTCAAATTCGCTATAGCTTTCCTCTATATCCTTGTCTCCAATAGTTGGTAAACATCCAAAAACTTCAAGGAAAAAGTTATGGAGTCTCCTTTTCACAATTTTGTTGTTAGCCTCTTTTGAATTAGACTCCTGGAACTTCGTATTACATTTTTCCCAATTTTCTTCATCTTTGCTCGTTAAATTGGATTGCCTTTTGACCTCCTGATCTTCTCCCTCCAGGCTTGCTCCTGAAATTTCACTAACTGGGGCTGGCATTGCTGAGTCTGTGAAGAAAATTTTCTACTGAAGCTACGAAGTTCACAATTTCAGTTACCCGCAAAGCAATACCGACATTGGATAGTCTTAGGCAAACCGATATTTTTTATAATTGCAGTGGCTACATCGGCAATACAGCTGCACATCAACTTAGATCTCTAGACTGCTACTTGTTAGGAATGAGTGCGGGTGAGCTAACGCATGCGCCGGGCGAGACCCTCGCTGCAGCTGGTGTCTCTGTCCCCTGGCAATATTCCTTACCCCTATAGGCACGCCCACACCAGAAGAGGAAATCCCGGCTTTTTTTCTCCAATTAGACTTTACCAAATTATCTTTACCAAATCAACTTTACCAAACCATAGAGCTTAGATTGGCATGCTATACTTCTGGAACGTATAGCTAGGAGTATGGCGGATGATTCTTGGGGTAAATGTCCTTAGTGGTTATTTTGGGAGTTGAAGGGGGATATTTTAAAGTACACAGTTTCAGCTTTGCCTTAGGAGTTCCCCCGTGCAGCGTGGTCGTGAGGCTGTGTTATGTAGCTTGTTAATCACGTTGATAGATGTTTGTTTTCCACTCCAGATGCAGAAGACTACGATGTGGACAAAGGGTTTTTGGGTGATGCTAAAGAAGAGGAGGAAGATTTAGCACTGGCGGTGAGGAGGGAGGGAGGGGTAAAGGAGAAGGTGTGAAATGTTGGATTTAGGATGTGAGAGGAGTGAGCTATTTGTGGATCAGTTAATTAATTAATGTACTCTTTCCCCCTTCAATCACCCATTTTTTTCACTTTTCAATCTAAAAACCAGTGCATTCTTGAATTACCCCTTTGTGGAATATCTTGGTCTGGAATTTAAAATTGTCAATTTGAGGTGTGTTTGAATACGTGAAGAAAAGCAAACCAAACGTGAATAACACTCAGCATGTTCATGAATAATCATGTTTAATATTGATATGGAACAGAAACCCCCTTACTTATATAGACAATCATTACATAGGTTCCTCTAAATCAAAATAGGGAGAAGAAATTTGAAAGATCCATAACGTATTCCTGTGCAGACAATTTTTTTTTATTGTGTGTCAGAATATTTTGTGCTCCTACATGCTAAAGAAGAGGAGGAAGATTTAGCACTGGTGGTGAGGAGGGAGGGAGGGAGGAGTAGAGCACATATTGGGTTCACTAATTAGTGATTTAGATGATGTGATCTTCAATTTCATTCAATAAAATATAATTGAAGATCAGATCATCTACATCAGTAGATGCATCACTACAATGGTAAAGTTTTTAGGATTTCCTGAAAGTAAAAGAAAGATTTATTTTCAATAAATAAAATGATTAGTAAAAAAAAATTATGTATAACCAAAGTCTCCTTTGTATATTGCATCCGTCATACTCACTCACCCTAAGAATATTTAGTTTATGCTTACGCTGGGGAAAGTCATTAATTATTAGTCTGGCTCTATCTCATGAAGGGCTGAGGCTAGTGCTTGGGGCACCAGTTCCAAGTTTGGAATGAAGACTTGAGCTGTGGAATGAGAGGAGTGCTTTGGCTAGAAGACTGATAAATGTTTGTAGAAATTTCGTGTTCTTTCACTTTTGTGCTGATACAGTCTAAAATAATGTGGTGTATTTGTTGGTTGTATTTTTTTTCTTCGTTTTATATGAATATTCATAGCACTTCGGTCACCAATTGCAAGCGTGGACACAGAAACGTCTATCTTTTAAGCATGCATGTATGGAAATACAGGAATATTGGATGTTCATTTTTCATAGGAGAGTATCCATTTTTTTTTTTTGAAGTGACAACCTGTCTGTATAACTTATTAACCTGCCCACCTGTTGATTACAAGTATACAAATGTAAATCCTGTATAATTAAAATTAAAAAAACAACTATTTAATAAAAACTGTGTAAACAAACTATAAAAAAAGTCCTCAAGTGGAAGTAAAAGCTTATTAAGTTACTAGCACAGTGTACCCTGTGTCGTCCAGACCAATGTCAACATCAAACATGATCAGAGCCACTCAGAACACTATTTACAGACCTTATAGTTACATTCAAATAGCAGCTCATAAGTAGGCATGAAAATTTGGAAATAAGAGCCTGGCATTGCACGGAAAATTATGTTGCTTTTTTTACATCATTGCCAGGAAAATTCTGGCGTTGATTTTCAATCCCAGCTTCTCTCCATGTTGTCTCCCTAAACTGAAGTGCTTGGAGACAGACGTGCTGTTTAGTCAGAGATTCCTCTGCGGAAGGCATGGTGCAACTCTGAAAAGTAGATTGCCAACAAGATGATGAGTTTACATGTACTTTAGAATGAAATGAACAAAGTTAGCAGTTCATTTATCTAACTAGATTTATGATGTGCCTCTTGGATCTAATTGCTGTAGCTCAAATTATCGCTCACCATTTTGGAACTTACTTTGGTTATTGTATTTTGTGTGATTAGATTGTGTAGTAACAAGATTGGTCCATGCTAAGACCTGTGGCAAATAATCTTACAATAATTTGCAATTTGTCTGTATGTATATTCTCTCTCTCCTCCAGATGCCTGGACCAATCGTCCTGAAATTTTCAGGGGTTGCTCACATGACCATTGGCCCCGTTTAGGGCTAGGGCTTAGGTCAATTAAATATACTTTCCCTATTCATGAGTAGCTGCCCACTTAATTCTAACAACAAACTTTCTGTATGCATACAGTAAACAATTTGTTACAAATCCATTCTTGACAAAAAATTATGTGGATGAATCATCCCCCCCCCCCCCCCCCCCCCAGTCTCTCATAGTCATGCCCTTTATCTAATCACTGCGCTGGTATATAAGGGTCAAGAGAACTGCTATAGGCAGTTATGTTCTGACAATCCCAGAATACTGGGGCGAAAGAATACAGTTGAGCATGTTCAAATCCAGCTTGCAAGTGGTTGAGTCAGTCATGCCAACAGTAACAACTGAGGCAGGCCGGATGTGAACATGCTAATTGCATTCTTTCGACCCAATATTCTGGGATTTTTCAGAATGAAACCACCTATGGCAGTTTGCCAGACCCTTATCCAGCACAGCGATTAGGTAAGGGGTTTGGCTAAGTGAGACTACCCCCCCCCCCCCCCCCCCCCCCTCTCCTTGTGTAATCTGATCTCATTCAAAAGCTCATTTCTGGAGGAAGTTGTGTTTACAAATCACACAGGAAGGTCAAAAGGACACTAATTACTAGAGATGCATCATAATAATTACTTTAGAAATGGGGCAATTCCTTCCATGTTCCCCTTCCCCCCTCCCCCTATGAGTGTGTCTGTATTTATTTTCGCTATTTTTCCCAGATGCTTGGGCCTACCAGGTTTAAATTTTTAAGGGGTGGTGGGAGTCACCCTGAGGTGGTTTACAGAAAGTTTGATGAAGATTGGAGTAAAACCCCACCCATAGGTCTGTTTTAAAAATATATCCTTGGTGGAGGAGACACATTTCCTGCATGAGTAACCACTATAGTACTATAAATACAATATTTGTAAACACTCTCTAAGTGAGAACCAGCTTCTCAAATCGTTTTCTTGATTCTTTTCATGAACCCTGAGGGCCCAAACAGCTGATGTTTGACAATGAACAAACACAACAACAAAAAATCTCAAATTATAGTAATATATTTTGTTTCGTCTGTCCGTACAATGGGTACACTTCTAGTTACTATATTTATTAAATCACAGTGTTTTAAACCAGGCAAAATAATTGTTAGAACATTTAAGATGAGGTTCAAGTTGTCTTAAGGTTTGCAAGTGTTGAGTTTCCATACAGTAAAAGGGTGTAGTTGTAGCCACAGGGTTTCCATGCAGTAAAAGCATTTAGTTGTAACCACAGGTTACAACAAACTTATGTTTCCATACAGTAAACAATTTGTTAAAATCCATTCTTGAGAAAATATGTGGATGTACCACCACTCACCCCCACCATTCCAAGTGTTCCTAGACCTGTGTATCACAGGTAACAATGGACTAAGGTAGCATAAACAAAATCGCCTGTTCATTTAACATAACAAGCTGTGGCTGTACCTTTTGGATGCCAGTGTTTAGAGTTAGTATTTAGTGTCTTTGTACTTACTTGGGATTAACATTTTTGTGTGATTAGATTACATAGTGTGGTTTGTAACACAACTTTGTGGTACTCATGCAGGAAGTTCAGTTTTGTCGTTGCTGATGCATGCAAAAAAAAAAGTTTTTGTTTCGTTCCTGATGCCCCCCCCCCCCAGGATTCTAACATAGCCCAGGTTACCACCTGGGCCAGGTTGTATGGGCATGCCAAGTCTTAGTTATCTAGGTCCAAGTGTTTGGCAGGCCATAGGTAACATCGGTATGAAGATGTGACAACCATGAGTTTCTTATTAGTAGATTATTTAATAGTTGTGAACCATGTGGGATTGTGGTGGTCTTGCTATTATAGTAGAGTGCACACAATGAGATTTTTATCTTCTTTTAGAACATTTAAAATTTTTATTATTATTGTATTACTACTATTATTATTTTTTTTTTTCTTCTTTTTTTTATTATTTAAAAAAAAAAAAAAAAAAAAAAAAAAAAAATCTCTTTCAGGAGGTAAAAGAAGCAGAACCACAAGTGAAGCCCAAGAAACAGGAATGCAAGTCTTACTGATAGTTGTTTAAAATACATTTATTTATTTTGATATTATTTTCCTTGGGTGTTTTCTTTAATTTTTCCTCCACCTTCCTCCTATCTTTCTCTTTCTCCCCCCCCCCCCCCCCCCTCTCTCTCTCTCTACACAGCCAAACCTAAAAGCAAGGAAGAAAAGATCATGGAGAAGAAAGCTAAGCGCAGAGCAGCTGAAGCATTGGTGGCAGCTGGTGAGGGAGGAGAAGTGGAAGCCATCACAGAGGAGGAAGAGAAAAGAAGGCGTGAAGAGTTGCAGAAAGAGTCGGACCTCAGATTGGCGATGGAGACATTCGGTGTTGGGGTGGAAGGGGCTGGGTTGGATTCCATGAGACCCCAGAGTGAAGATGAGTTCTCTCAATTCAAGGATGCCCTTGCTGACAAGATTATTATGTTTGAGGTGAGTCTGGTCTGGTAAAGGTTGTAATTATGAGCTGAGAAACAGGTGACCCTGGTGATAAGGATGGTAAGGTGTCATCATCATCATAATACATATTAGGAAGTTTGGCAGTGTGTAGATTAATTTACTAGCATTGTATACCTGACAATATCCAGGACTGGGGAGTATGAAACCATTCTAATTGACTACAGTGAAACCTACATATGAAAAATCTTGCTTATGACCACCTCTTAGTGGGTGTGGTCAATTAATTATGATGAATTAGCCACAAATCAAATTTATTTCATGCAGTCACAATGTGCACTCTGGTGACTGAGAATGATGAATTTGAAGCAGAGCAGGAGAGAGAAAAGTGGTTGGTTTGAAATGAAGTTAGATATTATCTGTGTGCTTCAGAGAGCTATGGCATTTATTTAAAAAATACTACTATTTACTGGTACAGGCAAGGAAAGACGGGAAAATTTCTAGTATACCAAGACTCTGGAGACATCCTTGCTGTTCTCAGAAGATCTGGAAGGCATCTGAGAGAATAACAATTCCAAGATTTGATTTCTATATCAATTGCTGAGTGTGTTCAAAAGATATATTTCTTACTTATAGTTGATTCCTTTAAGATCATAGCCAGCCCATACATTAGAATTGCTATTTTGATGGTTGCCTCTGGATGAGAGCTGCATGCCTGGTGGAGCATCCAGCAAATATTTTGATGTTCTTTGGTTTCCAGCTGGATCTTGGCCCCAGGCAAGTGCTGGCAGTCTCAAGTGTCCTTGTGATGTGATTGGTTTCCTGTCCAGTAGTGACTGCAGCTGCGATCCCTCTGGTCCAGTGGTGGGTGCTCAATGTTGAACCTCATAGTTACAGTGATGGGACTGAGCCTTGAGTTCTGACGAGATAAGGTGGAGAGATATTTCTGTGGTGTAATTAGAGCAATGGTTTGAGAAATGATAGCACCAAGGTGGACCAAGTGCAGTTAATATGATTCAACTAGTTGAAACAGACCCAGAGCAGACTCAGAATACCATGACTACAGCCCTTTATATGCCCAAGGGAGATTTGTAAAAGTTAATTAGCTAAATAACATGGGATGTTTTCCTTCTGTTTGATTCATATTACAAATGTTCTTCAAGCCAGAAATTTTTGATGGAGTCCTAATGACCTTTTTGATCACCTCTTTGACCAGTATTACTCTAAAAGACCTCATCTTTGAGCCCTTGTGGTCAATTTGGTTAAAAACAAAATATTGTGCTAAGCATTGCAGCTTATTTGGTCCAGCAGTTTTGCTGATCACAACACAATTTGTCAGACATTTCCGTTATGTGCAAGAGCAAAGACACAATGGAACCATCTGAAGAAGGGGAGGTGGTTGGCCTCATGTTTTGCTATGCAATTACTTAATTCGGTATTCATTTATAAGGATCTACTAAACCTCTGATTGGTGTAGTGGTTGTGTTGAATTGCAGCAGCAGCTGTTATTACCCTCACATTAATTTCTATGATTCCACATAATCTTTAATATAGAACTTTCACTTTGTTGCTGCAATCAATTGTTGCATATTTATTCCCTGTACAAACTGCCTGGAAATGTGGAGATTATGACCTGGTCAATCAAGTGTTGCATAACAAACAGAGAAGTAGGTAATGTTTATAAGATGATAATTATGTGGTAAAGAGGTGCCATGTTTTGAACTATATGAATTGAGTTTGTTAAGAGATGAAAATTATGTGGTAAAGATTGTCATGTTTTAGACTATATAAATTGAGTTTGTTGTAAATGTATCTTCAAGTGTAAGGTGTTATTTTGTGTGTATTTCATTTGCAGACTTCCCCTCACTACAACAAGTTCCTGGAGCAACTTCTTATCAAGTGTTGTGCAAATTGTGAGTGTTCTCATCCACCACAAGTAATGGGTGGGTGTGGTCTCCCTGTGCTTACAGTTATGGGCCTCTACCAGTTCACTTCTGGCCCTGCAGGTGCTCAGCCAGCAATGTAATAACCAGCTGGTGCAAGAATGCCACCCCTTTGTAGATAAACATATGATCACTCCTGTTACTAAAACTTAAGATAATTTTATAGCTACTGCTTTTTGGACAACTTTTTAGGAAGTTTTTTTAAATTAAATTCCTTCTAAAGAGGTGTTTTTTTATTTTTATTTTGTTTTTTTATTAAAAAAAATTTTTTTTTTAATTAAATTAAAAAAAAAATTGTTATTCATTTATTTCTAGTCATACTGCTGTGCAGGTCTCTGCATGTTTTCAAGGCAATGGAGTGTTGGTGTGCAATATTTAGAGTGAGTCATTAAAGCATCAATACATTCACGGATTATTGATTACATTCAAAGAAGGTTTAGGGTATTTTCCTCAAAGAAAAGTTGTAAAATGAGATGCTTTAAAATATATTCTGATTGGTTATTTCTTCCTAACTGATTAGACACTATACGACACATGCTCAAACAAGACACTAAATGTCAAATATGCTAGGAAAGAAGGGACGGCCATAGATCCCTTACCATCTTGTATGAAACACTGCTGTATTCTTTGCAATTAGAATTTGTTTCCCTACTTAGAAACTGAATTTAACTAGCTAATATCTAAATATTGACTACCTGTAAGAAACAGTATAAATACTGCCTTGCAAAGTAACTGCCATGTAGCAATTGATTTGGATATTTTTGCTGATGTAGCTCAATCTTTCCGAACTTGCGTTTAACCACCAAAATATTATTTTATTTTGTTAAACCACTTTTGCACTCAAATTGCATGAGCAGACAATTAATGGTCATAAATTTCCCCCCACAACCCCTATGCATGAGCTTTCAGTATAAAAAAAAAAAGAAGATATTTTTATGTATGTTAGCAATTGTATAATATGAGGGGGTCCTATACGAACACAGGGAAATGACAGGTGGAATAGTGGAGGTACCTAATTAGGTCCAGTCAAGACTATCGGTGTATTGAATAGAGTTAGGATATTTAAGTCTTAACCTAAAATACCCTTTCTGGAATTTTGACTTATTTCACCTTTTTTTTGACCTAAATATGGAATAATGTGTTCCACCATAATCCCTCCCTTTGGAAAACTATTTTCAAGAAGGCCCCTTCTCTGCACGTCACTGTGGAAGCAAACCTACCCCAACCTTCCTTTGCCCCCTCAACCAATAACAACCCGCTGGGGCATTTGGACAGAGGATGCCATATTTTACTGTGAACACTTTGATGCTGTAAAGGGAGTGGTAAACATGATGGATCCAGAGGAAGGAGCAGCCATCGAGAGGGTAGAGGTGGAGAAAATGCTGACATCGAAGCAAAGCCTTCCTCTCAGTGAGTGTATCAAGATTATGCCATGAGTGAAGACAGCACTTGAGGAAGTAGCAGACGATGTTAGACACCCACTGGCTTCCAAGTACACAAGATTCTGCACAGAAATGCAGAGATCCCTTTGCTAGAGAATATTGCCAACATATTTATACAAGAAAAATGCTGGAAAGAGTCCCCGTATAAATTTGCTCAATGGACAGTGTTGATGTAGAAAGTTATTTCTCAGATATATAAATATTCTCTCCAACAGGTTCACATCTGAACATTTGAAACAGACAGTTGTCACTAGTTGCTTCTACAATCAACACTTATCAAAATTAACATGTGTATTGGCAACCTATTTTTAACTTACTTTTTTTTTTCTTTTTTTTTTATTTAACCTTAAAGAGAATGAAAAAGAGGACCTAACCTAATCCTTTTGGCATTCTTTTATAATCTAAATCCTAACTTTGGTAATGAACCCTTCAATCAACCTCAAACCAGTGTTGTAGGTAGCTTGTATACATGGTTAAGGAAATGAGCATGAGGAATTTTAAGTGCTAAGTCCAATTATCAACTAACATGCTTTTTGGAATGGGTGACCAATTATTTTACCTGTGGCACACAAAGTCTAGTAACACTTGGAATGGTGGGGGTGGGTGAGGACATCCATAAGTTTGGGGGGGGGGGGGGGGGGGGGGGAATTGATCTTTTACCTATGGTTACAACTAACTGGTTTTACTGAATGGGAGTCAAACCAAAAAGTTGTTAGTCACAACACAACTTAACCTCATCTAACTGTTTGTGGGTCCTGTGGAATAGTCTGGGTGGGGAAATTTTCCGTTTAATGGGATAGACATTTAAACATGTATTTGCTTTATCTGTGGTGCACAGGTCTACAAGAGCTTGAACTAGTCAGGGTGGGGACGTTCAAGTTCAAATTGGACAATTAAGCCCAAGTGAAATAATTTTTAGTTTCTCAGGCATATTTTCAAATTTTGATGCGGTGAGATGTGGCTTCTCTGCCCCCCCTTTTTTTTTCTTTTTAGGGTGTGATCTGTATGTAGTTTTAATTTTTTGTCACTTCAAATACTAAATATTAAGACTGCGGCACTTAACCAGATGACATAATACATTTTTGTGATGCAGGTACAAAAAATTGAGCGGATAGGCCTGAGAAACTAAGATTTATTTTCGTGGCCTAAAATACTATTTTTAATAAGTATTATAATAACTAGCATAAAACCTGCCCTACAGTTTGTTTTTCAGTCGGCCTCCTGTAGTTATAAATTGTTTAGTTTGCTTGATGTTTTATATATGGGGTGAGGGGTTTGTGGGGCATTTCTAAAGTAAATCTTATGAGTGCATCTCAGTATTTAGTGTCACCTGCAGTAACAAACATTGTTTTGTGTAACATGTAGGAATTGTTGACACTAAACTCAATAATCAAACAAACAATCAAACACGATATAATTAATAAATATTCCAAAGTTCAAGTTTAGATATTCCACGTCACCAAACCACACCCATTGGCAAGACCACAGCGACCCGATCTGAACGAAACTTTTGCGAGGACGTGCAGTGAGGTGCCCTAATCAATCCCTGAAAGTTTTGTGAAGAACCCTCCTGTGGTTTGGGAGGAGTTAGAGTCCACACAGACAGATGGCACACGAATTGTGAATTATAGTAAGATTAGTTGCCACAGGTCTTAGTGTGGGTCCACTCTTGTTAGGACCACATTACTCACTCCTTAGCAATGTAACTTTTCTGTTGACTGAGTCCATCTGAATGTGAAGCACTCATTTCCTTGAGCAAAGAAAGGGCTTTCATTTAGTATAAAAAATTTGAAATATAAGGTGGGAAAAGGGTGGGGGAATAAGTAAGTTACTCTCCCTCAGAGAAAGAGGGAGAAAAAGACCAAATAAAAATTGCTAAGGTTTAAGTTGTGGTATGATTTATACTTTTAGAATGATTTGTACGAATGCAAGTATATGTTTGACGAACATATTTTTTCTAATGGAGTATATAATCATCATAACTTGATGGTGGAATATCTCATGACTCCCAAACTAAAGGCAATGACAACAAACCATCAACAGGAAGGTACCTTCAGTCACCCTGAAACAAATCCTCAGTGTTAAAGCTTACTATAAATTTCTACATGTAGTATTTATTATTTAGAATTATAAGTTAGTTCCTGAAGGAATTACCTAGCCATTGTTTTTTTTTTTTGTTTTTTTTATTTTTTTTATGAGTACTTAGCTCAACACGCCTCCAAATTTTGCAGAACATTTGTGCACTGACAAGTTAAGTTAATCAGAAATAATGTCAGTGATAATCATTTATCATATTCACAGTTGATCCAAGTGAATTGAGACATTTGAGCACTGTGCTGAGCACCATGGCAACGGAAAAACAAAAGGCTAAGGTATGGTATGTTGTACTGAGGTATTTTAATGTCTCTTGGTGTATGTTTTTTTATTTTTATTTTTATTTACTTTTTATTTTATGACTTCATTTGAGTCACTGGTTGACATAGCTATGAGAATCTTGTATTTTTAATTGTTTGTTTGTTGTTGTTTTTTCTTTCTTATATATATCTGTTGTAGGGTGGCAAAGCAGCTGCCAAAAAGAAAGCGAAACCTACATTGGGATCACGCAAGGCATTGAAACGGATTGATGATAAGAACTATGAAGACTTGAATTATGATGATTCACTTGGAGCAGAATTTGATGATTTCATTTAGCTTGTGTGATCATCACTGAGATTATTGTATAGCATGTGTCGCATATATAAGGCTGTGTTACAGCACTATTAGTAGCACATGCAACTTCTTAACCATATTACACTTGCATTGTAGGAGAAATTTTACTGAATGGTTTGATTATTTTTATATTATTTATTACTCATTAAATTGTGGGATGTTTGTTCCTGTGTGGGTATGGAAGTGACCACTGAAGAAACAAAATATTTAAAACACTTAAATGTACTGTTTATCTAGTGGTTGCAGCTGCTAACTAAAGTAATTATTATGAATCTTATGATTTGCAGATGTGAAGGTTTCAGCACATTATTTTAAGTATCCAGTCTTCCAAAGATGTCTGAAAAATATCACGACCTTGAATCTAGAAAAAAGAATAGCTGTTTTAATGGCAACCAAAATGTCTCAATGGATTTCAACATTTCACTCTTGCTCATGAAAATAGAGTTGGGTACTTATATTGTAAATAACAGCATGGTGTACAAAAAACCCCCCAACAAATATACACAAAAAAAAAAAGTAAAGAAATCAAATAGCAAAATATAACTTCACTGAACTGATTTTTCAGCCCCATACAGTCAAGCAAAGCCTGTACTTTTTTGGGCATTTCTCTCATCTCTGTGTGCAGACCCTGTCCCTTGAAAAATTGTCTAGTTCAAATTAGTATTTCCAGCACATATTTTAATATATTTAAATTTCAGCTCCCCAGCAGGCATATCTTGACTCCTGGGATACCTAGCAACCATGCTGCAAGGTACCACACCGACACAGAAGCATTGTTTTGCTAATTACGTATTTTTTAACTATGCCACACCGCCTTTGCAATAAGAATGCTATAAACGACACAAATAGGAACCCCCAAAGTGCAAATTTCACAGGGGCACTGCTGCTCCTTGTCTGGGAAGTCCAATTTGGGAATCTCTATTCTCGTATTAAAAATAGAGCCATGGATGAAGAAGTCGAGCATAGGACGAAGCTTACACTCTTTGTCAATGGGAAAGAGGTAAAACACTTCCCTGTTGCTGTCTGTCTGTACGTGTGGCATTCAGTGGCATTCATCGCATTGGTTATCGGTGTTGGTAACTAGTTGGTCTGTATTTACCTAATCTCATTGATTATTTTAAAGAAAGTAGCTAGCTAGATATGGCTGTGCAACCACCAATAAGGTGGATGTATATACCTGAATTCAATAATTTCTTACATCATCCTTCCTCAAGTGTGACATTTTGAACTGATATTTTGTTTGCTGTTGGAAAGTAGTGGGGTGAATTGTTTTTGACTGCTTTAAATATGGAGGTCATGGAGGTCATTCACTTCATTACCAAAAGCTACAAGGGGTAAACTGATTGTGCATGTTGAAAGTGACCTAAAAAGCACAAGATATGAAGCTACAGCTTAAAAAAAAAACCAAAAAAAAACACATACATTTATGCATGTATAGCTTAATGGAAAATAGAACGTGAATGTGTGTGTGTTTGAGATGGACAGCCAAATAGCTGAACGAATATGATGAAATTTGCAAGCATGAATCTTTGGTGCCTGCTAAGGTTTTTCACAACCAAAAGAAACAAAAATTCTAGGTGTCACCCCTGGTGGGGAAATTTTTTTCTTCTATTTTTCCATATAAAAAAAAAGAGGAAGCCTAAGCCCCCTCTGGCCCAGTGGTTAAGGCAAAGCTCTCCCATGCTGAAAATTAGTGGTTCAATAGCTGGACTAGAATTATTTTTCTTTTTTCTTCTTCCTTTTCTTTCTTTCCTTTTTTCCTTCCTTCTTCCCCTCCCTTATTTCCTTTGCTCTTTTCTTTTTTTCCTTCTATTTCCTAATATATATATATATATTTTTTTTAATTCTGCCACGACTCAAATGTTGTTACTTATTGATTAGGGATCTGAGTAGATTGTTATTTGTAGATTATGATTTAAATTAGAGTTGATTTTTATTCATTGAGTTTATTTGTTACATGTAGATTACTGGTCTGAGTAGGAGGAAGCATACTTGACATACGTACACACATGTGATGTAATTAAGTGATTGATCATTGAATTCTTTTTATTGTGTTATATTGTCATCTCTCCATTGGAGGGAACCTTTATTTAAAGGGGTCTGATCTCTGGAGTCTGGATTTGAGAAGGTGGAGTAGTCATAAGTTATGAGTTTTTCAATAAAACTTCTGTGAAGGAAGAGGCTTGAATTATAGTTAATTTAACCAATAATAACATAATATACACAATCTGTGTGTTCCATCTGTCAAATGAATGTATACTGGACAAAGCCAGGTAGGTCTTCTAGTATATATATATATATATATATATATTATACACACACACACACACACACACACACACACACACACACACACACACACACACACACACACACACACACACACACTAGCACAAAAAACCCCCCTCTGCCAGATAGGTGGGGGGGGGGGGGGGGTCCGCCTTCGGCCTCCTGCACTAAAACCTTTTCAGTTTGCTTAATGTATTAGTAATTTAGAGGGATTTTTTTTTGAACAAAAGAGAAAAAAAGTGAAGAAAAAAAAAAGAATAAAAGAAATGGGAATAATCCAGAAGGCTAACCTCCAACTTTAAGCTTGGGAGACCTGTATCTTTATTGATTGACCATGGTTTCTTAGGGGTTTTTTTTGTATTAGGAACAATTGGAATTTATTTTTTCTTTTCTTACGGAGCATTCCTTAAGACACTCCCAGTGCTACCCCAAATAGACTGTAAAATTTTTGTGGTGATTGGAATTTCCATTTGATAGGAGTAGTATCACTTTTGGACAGACCCACTTGCAAACTATATATAGGGGGATATATATCCATACTAGCTTTTTAAAAAATGGTGGCAGGTTGTGGATATTGTGGTTGATGTCGCTGGAACCATGTTGACAATGATATAGGATCACTAAATATTTAGTGGCCTGAGACCGCTCAACCAGGAGGATTGAGATGGAGGCTTTATGGGAATCAACACTTGGCATTATATAACCTTCAAAAAGAAAATACTTTTAATGCATATTTAGACCGAATAGTGAAGTTTGAGGTTTCAGGGGACAGCCTTCAAATGTCTCTGCTAGTGCCTGCAATAAGCGGTTGTTCACCAATAACTCAAAACGCACCTCAAGATGTGGTGCCTTTTCTATCGGGTGCATGGAGATGTACAAGTGGTGAGTATTTCACCAAGTGCTATGGGATGTGGAACATTCTCCGGGCTGATGGAAGCTGATAACGATGCCAGCGACTCTCATATTCCACCTTTCACAAGGGAAAGGCCAGATTTCTTCTTTATAGCTGACTATTGGGAGAAATGATTGTGGTTATTAATTAGGCAACAGGATAATCTCAACTTATTATCTAGTGAAGAAAAAGAATAAACAAGATAATTCCCTTGTGGATAGAATCGTTCTTCATGTTTGTTGGCCACCTAATAATTTTGATTTCTTATTTACCATTAGTGTCTTATTTTAAAAAATTTTATATTGTGTCATTTATTATTAGCGTTTTATTATTTAGATCACGGTAGATCCTGATCCAGAGATGACCCTTCTCTACTTCCTCAGGAACCACTGTATCCAACTAACACAATTGAACATAGTAACAACAGTAGCACTCGCAAGAGCAAACAAAACACATCACTTAATGAATGCATGAATGGAGTATTGTACCACATAACCACTTTTGTGTGTGGGTTGGTGAGA
Organism: Lycopodina hypogea; assembly: GCA_963969325.1. Classification (NCBI taxonomy): domain Eukaryota; kingdom Metazoa; phylum Porifera; class Demospongiae; order Poecilosclerida; family Cladorhizidae; genus Lycopodina; species Lycopodina hypogea. The sequence continues at coordinate 7,580,998 of OZ017779.1, read as the reverse complement.
GAGAGAGAGAGAGAGAGAGAGTGTGTGTGTGTGTGTGTGTGTGTGTGTGTGTGTGTGTGTGTGTGTGTGTTTTTCCCTTGACCTGATGTATCCTGTGTACAGTGTGTCTGACAGGTTCTAAGCTGGCCTGTGGCGAGGGAGGTTGTGGTGCTTGCACAGTCATGGTGTCCTCCTATTCCCCTGAGGGAGCTGTGAGGCATGCCGCCATCAATGCCTGTCTCACCCCACTCTGTGCCCTCCAGGGGAAGGCTGTCACCACTGTGGAGGGCATAGGGAGCACCACCACCACCTTGCACCCATGCCAAGTGAGGAACCAACTAGACTGCACACCAGCCAAGTGAAAAACTAATTTGATGAAGAAAGTGTTTGTGTGAAGATGTCTAAGTTGTGGCTATATGAACTGTTCTCCTTAGCTGTAGGCCAAATGTAGCCTAAACATTTGTCCTTATCCCAAACTTAGCCCAAATACTAGCTCTAACCTAAACCATGGATCTAACCCTAAGACATAACTCTAGCTTTGACCTAAATCCTATCTCTATCCCTACCTCTACTTCTCACATTAGCAATCTACAGCAGCCATAACATAAGTCCTAATTTAATACTAATCTTACCCATTGCTCAATTCAACTAATGCACTTAGCCTTAAGTCTGTGTTTACCCTAACTTTAGCTGTAACCTCCTTACCTTAGTAACCTGCCTTAGTCTTAATTTTAACCCTAATGTTAGCTGTTCTAACTAGGCTCTATTTTTGGCCTAACTGTATCCCTCCCTTTTACTCAAGTTCTAAGCCTAGATCTTAGCATTAATTTAGTTCCCAACCCTAACCATGACTTGAGCACTTACCACAGCTTAAACCTAGACCAGTAACCAATAAGTTCTAACCTCTATCGGAACTTTACCCAAGCAATGTCCTTGTCCTAACTTCTCCCATAACATTCTAACTTAAGATTCAAACCATAACCGTAACCCTGATCCCTACTTGAACACTAACTTTAGTTTCAGCCTTCAACCTAACCTTATTCCTAGCTTTGGCCCTGTACCTATTCCCACTAGACCACTATCTCTAGAGTTGATAGGGCATGTTGTGATAGGTACACACTTGATCTGATTGTTCAGGAGCGGATTGCTCGGTCCCACGGCACACAGTGTGGGTTCTGCACTCCAGGATTCGTCATGTCCATGTACTCTCTTCTGAGAAACAACCACAAACCATCAGAACAAGATATCGAAGAAGCTTTTCAAGGTGGAGGATTTGTTCTCAGAATGGAAATGAGGGCTAACGCTAATTCAACAGTTTAGTTAATTATTTGTGTGTTACTATTTTCATATCCATTAGGGAACTTGTGTCGTTGCACTGGATACAGGCCAATTCTGGATGGTTTCAAGACCTTTGCTGTATCACCTTCAAAGTGTTGCATGGGCAGAGATTCCTGCTGCATGAAGGCCGACAATGGTGGTGGTGCAGGTGTTTCTGCTGCTCTGTTTGACAAGGCTGCCTTCATGCCTCTGGATTCTACTCAGGAACTTATTTTCCCAGCCCAGTTAAAGGTATGCTAGTGTGAGTGTGTGTGTGAGTGGGTGTGGGATACCTCCTAAATTTGGAGGTTGGTGTTTATGCAAATACCAGTGTTATGCTATTGTAATAGTAAGCATTCCTTATATAGGGCAGAGCGAGGCAGTCAGGACAGAAACCCCAACTTTTCTATACCACAAACTGCCTAAACCGCTACCCAGCACAAAGGGAGACAGATCTTTATCATCTACCCATGGAGCTACAATTGTCCATATAGAATCTGATGGTACGTATATGTTAATACCCTCAGAAAAATTTTGCCAGGATTGCTCCAGTATTCCTAACAAAGGTATAGAAATGTATTAAATTAGACTATTTTAGATTCCAAGCGAATAGAGGAATCAGGTTTACTTAGCAAATTTGGTGTCTGTTTGTCACAAAACTTGGTCCGCGCTATTTCCTCTGAGATAACTGGATAGATTTGGCTACAAATTGGTGGGGATACTTTGGAGGGGTGTCAAAGTAACCTCCACTGATCAAAATTGGAAAAAGTGTGCAACATTGATGAGGAAAAAGAGAAATCAAATTTTCCAAACCAAAAAAAAAAGCCTGAAGACAAATGGCTAAGTGGTGAAGGCTTGGGTCTTCCAAGCTGTGTAAGTCCTAGGTTCTATTCCTGGTGGTTCTGCTTTCTTTTCTTTCACTCTTTTTTTCCCCCCCTTTGAAAAAAAAATTTTTTATCATTATTTTTTCCCTCCCCCACTTAAGGGTGGTTCCCACGTTAATTTTAGTAAGATTTATTCTGGGTGTAGTAGGATATAAACCACCAACTATGTTAATTTGTATTGGAGCACCTGCATTGAAAAAGTGGCATAAATGTGCCATGCTCTGTGGCAGCTCTGTGGCACCTCTGTGGCACTTCTGAAGGTGGGAAAAGTTAAAAAAAAGTAAGTAGTCCAGCTGCTGAGAGCCTGTACTCAGTTGGCAATGAGTTACATACATTTCAGGAGTGGTTTTCAGCTTCCAGTGACCAAAATAGTGAAATAAAACAGATCTTTTAAATTGACTGAATTTTGTACTTTTTTTTGAAAGCTCATGGCACCACTGTGGCAGCTGTGTGACAGTTCTGTGCACCAGAAAAGAAGGAAAAAGTTACAAAGTAAGTAGACCAAGTGCAGAGTGCCCTGTACACTTTTGCAATGAGGTACAAACATTTTATGTGGAGTCAGTTTTCAGCCTCCATTGGTCAAAAAAGATTTTTTTAAATAACAAAAAAAAATTCCTTTTTTTTCCAGGACTACTCATTCTTGAAAGGAACTTTGAACAGAGCTCCTGAATTTCAAAGAATTCCTTCAGAGAAAGGCAACTAGTTATCAGAACGGTCCAGCAGGGAGATATACCAGTTACTGTGGGGCTGAGGTGTTGAAGGAATTGAGTAAGGATCTTTGAGGGACTGCCTTCCACCCCTTCCCTAACTTTGACTGACTTGCCCAGATGGACAGAAAGACAAGCCTCACTAAAAGGCTGAATGGGGGGGAGAGGGAGAAATGCCTGAAGCAACTGAAGGAAGCTACAATCCAAGAACTCAACTAAAATGGAGTAAAACAAGTGCTCCCATTCTAATGACGAATATTTATTGGTTGAGTTGTTCTTGACAGTCAGTCATGCAGGGTGATATAGGGATACTGGGGGAGGGGGTGGGGTGGGTGTCGAGGAATTGGGTAAGCAGCTTTCTGTTGTCATTGTTATAGGTGTACAGAAAAGCTGCACATCTACATAATCTTTCATTAGATTAAAAATAAGAAGAAGAGTATCATGGACTATGTTGTGGCTGCTGAGCTTGCCTGCCAAGTTTGGCAGTGGTTGTACTGACATCTAGGATTCTATGAGGTCCAACAAGGCAAACATTTCTACTCAAACTACTTTGAACAGGAGTGTGCAAACAAGTGACAACTATGTATTCCTAGTTAGGAATGCAACCACACATGTGGCATGCCTGTTGACACTGTACACTTGTCCAGTGCATTCAACTTTATTCCAAGATCCAATATGCTGAACTAGCAGTGAACAGTTTCAAGTCATATTTCAAAGCAAGTGCTGGCACAGACTCTTCTTCAGAGATATGTGTTTAATACAATGGTTATTTCCAAGAGAGGATGAACACCCAACAAAGGACAAAGGGACTATCCCCCCCCCCCCCCCAATTTTAATTTTTATTGTCCAAATTTTAACTGCTTTGTTGAGATCCAAAGAAGGATAAGTTCAGAAGTAGTGATAGGCGGGGTGGACTTGCAGCTTTGGGACTAAATGACTTGAACCACTTTTGATGTTAGCAGTCATCCCAATAATTAAAAAAAAAAAAGATTTTTTTTTTATTTATTTTTTTAATTTTTTTAATTTTTTATAATATAGAACACAAACTATTGGCACTTGTACTATAGAGATATATAAGATCTATGGTGATGGACCTGTTCACAACCTCCATAACTTATTTAGCTTGTTTTCTGTCATAGAATTCCTCCAAGGTGACTTAATGAGCCCCAATGAAGAATTTGCCAGCTCTACTGAGGCTCAGGTTACTGGAAGCAGCAAGATTTCTTTCAGAAATGGTGCAACATTGGCTAGCATCCCTTCCAACCTTATTACATATATTGTTTAGTGCACATTTAGACACCATTTAACTAATACTTTGTTTTCTCATCTCATAAAATAGAGCAGCAACAGCCAAACAACAAATCTGCCAGCATTCAAACTATCATCTTGCACCTGCATGTCCAGATTTATACAGCATATACGACTGCCACAGCATGGCTTACCTACCAATTGAAACAAAGACTCTGTACTCCTTGTTCTATACCTCCACATTGTCATGTGTATTTCTCCAGTTTGGTTTTTTTTTTGCCCATGCATACCTTGAACCACTTTTGGCGAAGTTAATAGGCTGGAGCATGCATTAAATCACTTCTGTAATTAACCGCTGATTCCTGGGGCCCAAGTGAACGTGAATGGACTGTAGTTATTAGTGATATGTGAATGGAGTTTAGTCACTTCTGCTATTAAGAACAGTACCTGTAAAAGGTTAAATAGTTCTAGATACTTCTTTCAGCCACAATCATTTAAAGGTCACCTTTGAGTGCATGAAAAAACTTTTTTTTGCTTTTATTTTTCTCCTGCTGACTTGGATTTGTTTTGTTTGATTTGTTGAGTTTGAATTGTGATGTCATGCAGTATGTAGAAAGTTGCCCTTGAACATCCTAACACATGGTGGCAGTGGTGACTGTCACTATACTGAACGGAACTTAGTAATGTTTCTATGTAGATCCTTAGCCCTCATGCAAGAATTGTGCATTCCTGGATAAACTTGGTGACATATTGTAAATCAGCCGTGTGTGCATGTTCTCAATTTTTCGTAGCTGTCTGGGCCTCCACCGTCAGTCAAGTTTGAAGGCTGTCATGTACACTGGTACCAACCTTCTTCTCTGAAACAACTCTTGAGAATAAGGAACAAGTTTCCGCACACTGTGACCAAAGGACAGCCTCTTCATCGTATTGTCATGGGTAACACAGAGATTGGTGAGTTAAGATATCTCGGTGTAGTCTCACTGACTGAAAGAATATTCATAATTAAGATTTTTTAAATTTATAAAAAAAAATTTTTATTTATAAAAGAAAATAATTGTAGATTGTTTTTTGTTTTTGTTTTTTGAATTTTTTTCGAACTTTTTTTGTTGCAGGTGTTGAAGTGAAATTCAAAGGAGCACAATACCAGACGCTGATCTATTGTGCCAACATTCCGGAGCTGAACTGCCTCGACTTGACTGACCAAGGTCTACTGGTGGGTGGAGCTGTCACAATCACTGAGCTGGGCAATAAATTGATTGAACTCATCAAAACACTTCCAGGTACTTAGTAAGCCATTACACCACTTCAAAAACAACGCAGCAATAACAACAACAGTAGTTTCAATGTTATGTGGCTTGATATCAACTCATAGTATATTGAAAACTTTTGCGGTGTGTATTACTTCTTGTATTGACCTTGAAACTGATTCATTCAGCATTCTATGTTAAATAAGAAACACCTTCAAGTTGCATGATTTGTGACATTGTGTACCGACCATTATACTAACATGTGCATCACACTGGACATCAATTCTCACTTGACCACTTGTGTGACACAGGCCATTATGATGATGATGTTATGATCAATTTTGGCAGATTATAAGACCAGTCTATTCTCTGCTTTGTTGGAAATGTTCAGGTGGTTTGCAGGTCAGCAGATCAGAAATATGGCGGTAAGATTTTATATGTCGTGATATTGTATAATTCATGAACTAGTGTTGATCTGCCTGTATACATGTTTTTTTTAGACACTGGGAGGGAGTGTGTGTAATGCTAGTCCCATATCTGACCTTGCACCTCTGCTGGGTGCTGGAGGGGCTCAGCTCTTCCTAGAGTCAGAGGAAGGCTCTAGATGTTTGCCTGTCAACGCTGCTTTCTTCACTGGCTACAAGCAGACAGCCATTAAACCTAATGAGGTTTTGGTTTCTATTCTGTTACCCTTCACATCACAGGTGTGTATACATGTACACACATACACATATATACATACATATGTATATATACTTTATATAAATGCACACACACACACACACACACACACACACACACACACACACACACACACACACACACACACACACACACACACACACACACACACAGTGGGGTGTATGAATTCTTGTAAGATATAATTGTACTTATCAGTATGTATTTGATTGTTGCTGCTAATTTTATTCTGATTGTGTTTTGTCTCCTCAGCATGAGTTTCTCTTGGGCTACAAGCAATCACGTCGCAAGGAAGACGACATCGCCATTGTTAACGCAGGTCTAAGGGTTAAGCTGGAACAACAGGGAGAACAGTGGAAGGTGGCTGATAGCTCTCTGTGTTATGGAGGCATGAGTTACGTCACAGTGTTTGCTGCACAGACTGAACAACTCTTGCAGGACAGGTAAGTGTGCGCAACTTGTACTCAAACAGAGATAGAACTGGAAAGGGACACTAACAACTGGCATGATAGTGTATGCACTGAGCTGTTGTTCCCAATTATTTGAGGAATTGTTTTTGGCTTTCTAGCTCGATCTTTAGAGCATTTTTTGTGGTTAGATTCAGTACAATGTTTTAGCTAATTAGTTTTATTTAAACACAGTGTGTGAATAGCATAATCATGTTCACACTATAACTCAACATATCCACCTATTTTCCAAACTTGTGTCCATGAATACACTCTATGCTAATTCAGCATTCCTTTTTCTCTTCTTCACTCTCCCTACCTGCAACTCCCACACCTATTGTCTGAGCTAATTCTATCTCCTGTCTATTCTCATATCAAGTCTGTGCTCCATACATAGTAATAGTGGATGATTTGTCCTACCTTCAGTTGCTATTGTGTGTGCGTGTGTGTGTCTGTGTCTGTTCAGAGTGTGGAGTGAGGAGTTGTTGACAGATGCCATGTCCCTTCTCCTGGAAGAGTTCCCCCTGGCCGCTAATGTTCCAGGGGGCATGCCCGAATACCGCAGATCACTTGTCATCTCATTCTTCTTCAAGTTTTTCATGTCTGTGAAGAATTTATTGTCAGGTACACATCTTCCCCCCCCCCCCCCCCCTTTTCTCTATTTAATAATCTAAGCCTTCTGTCTGTCTATCTGGCTGGCTGGCTGGCTGTCTGTCTGTCTGTATGCCTGCCAATCTATCTATTTACCTCTTTGTGTCTATCATCTCTCAGTGTGTCTGTCTTTGTTAAAAATAAAAAAAATAAATAAAAAAAAAAATTTTTTTTTTAAATATATATATATATATGTATGTATATATATTTGAAAATACATCAGAAGTGACCTCAAGAGCAGGGGACTTGCATGATCACGGCATGCAGTGTACACCTATCATACTCACTTATGGTATCAGTGAACCTCCAGCACCATAGGAAATGTGTATTAGCATCCATGGCAGACAATGTTATTCCTGGAGACTGCAACTGGAAAATAGCTAGTGCTTTTATCTTACTGCAAAAATAGAGATTTTATATATATATATTACCTGAGTAATGATATCAAATTCCAGAATATCCAAGCTGCGATTGTGGAGAAAATGGAGAGTGAAAGTGAACGAAAGGTTAGTTGTGACCTTGACAGAGAGCTTGCTGCTAGTTCTCATAACTCAATGGCTGGCAGCAGTAGCACTGAGTGTCCAAAAAGTCTGGACTGCCACCAACGCTGCCTGATAGTGAGTTCTGAGAAGAACTGCTACCACTTCTGGGCCAAGATTATCTCTGGCAACTCTCTGACACTCACAGCTACTGCCTCCTGTCAATGAGTTCAGGAAACTAGCAGCAAGCTTGCTGGATACTCCATTTTCTCCACAATTGCAGCTCGAATATGCTGGAATTTTCTATCAGCACACAGGAGATTTTATAGAGTCTGTATTCCCATGGCAAGGTGTACACACTGCTTTGTAGCTGCAGTTTCCAGGAATAACATTGCCTGTCATGAAAGCTAATACATTTCCTATAGTGCTAGTGGGTCACTGTTACCATAAATAGGTGTGGCAGGTCATGCAAGTTCCCTATTCTAAAATGAAAAAATTTCCTGGGGGAGAATACCCCCAGATTCTTCTATCTTTTGTTGCGTTTTAGACACATTAGAACTCCTTAACCCCTTCATTTACAAAATGTCACTCTTACCCACCCCCCTTCAACTCAATCCTAAATGCAGCCCTGTGTGTGTGAGTGCATTTGTGTGTGGTATTTGTGTGTGTGCCTGTGTCTCCCTTTCTCTTTATTTTTTCAATTCCTGACATCTCTTCAGGTGTTAGTCTAGACCCTCGAGTGAGGAGTGTTACTGAGCCGTACATCCATAACATCACACGGAGTAGCCAAGGCTTTCAGCCTGTGCTGGGCCGGGAAGCTCCCGCCAACCTTATTGGGAGACCGGTCATGCACATGTCTGCACTTCTACATGCCTCAGGAGAAGCACGCTACACAGACGACATCCCTCACCAGGAAGGAGAACTCCATGCTGGACTAGTGATGAGCACACATGCTCATGCAAACATTTCAGTGGACTGGACCGGCATCAACAACGTAGATGGAATCCATGGCTACGTGGCAGTTGAAGACATCCCTGGCTCAAATATGACTGGCATTCATGGAGATGAAATGGTGTTTGCTGATGGAAATGTTACACATATAGGGCAAGTGATTGGAATGGTTCTGGCTAGTAACCAGATACTTGCTCAGCAGGCAACCAAATTGGTGCAAGTGTCCTACACCGACCTTCCAGCAGTCATCACTATAGAAGTTAGCCACAAATGATTATTTTAAACCTACAGCATTATTTTCTTACTTTTTCCAGCCCTGATGGTTTGGTTATATTGGTGTCTGTTTATTTCTAGGAGGCCATATTGGCAGAGTCATTCTATCCTGTTGTGCGGCAGGTCAGCACAGGTGACTTTGCCAAGGGCTACGAAGGGAGTCCCATCAAGAAGTGTTCGTGTGGGTGGCCAGGAGCATTTCTACTTGGAGACAAATTGCTGTCTGGCTGTTCCCAAGGGAGAGAATGGGGAGATGGAATTATTTTCAGCTACACAGGATGTGAATGCACTGCAAGAAAGGACAGCAAAAGCTCTGGGAGTGCACGCCAATAAAGTGGTTGGGCGTGTCAAGAGAATAGGTACTGCTGTTACTACTTGCACATGTATGTATGTATGTATGTATGTATGTATGTATGTATGTATGTATGTATGTATGTATGTATGTATGTATTTAGCTATGTATATAAGTATGTATGTAACTAGTTATGTGTAGTCTGGAGTAATAGTTATGGCTCATATTGCATTTTACATACACAACACAGGTGGAGGGTTTGGAGGTAAGGAAACAGCTGCATTCAAGATCGCTGTACCTGCGGCTGTCGCTGCAAATAAGTTAGTTGTAACCTCCTCAGTGGATGTGCGTAACTTGACAGTGTGAGTGCATGCTTGCAGATGTCAGAAGCCAGTGCGTGTGGCAATGGAACGCCATGAAGACATGGTGGCTCTAGGGGGGCGACATCCATTCCTTGGGAAATATAAAGTTGTTCTCTAGTCTGCACCCAATAATGTAAAAGTGAATGGTGTTGTTTTTCTTATGTACTTATGTAAAGGCCGGCTTCACAGTGGAGGGACGAGTGTTAGCTCTGCAAATCCATCTTTACTGCAATGCAGGCGCGTCCATTGATCTAAGCTATATGGTGAGTGTATGAAAGTGTTTCAGTTTGTATCTGCATACTTGCATACTTTATTTATCCTCTGTTCTGTTTGTCACCTACTATGTGTAGGTGAACGAGAAAGCTATCTCTCATTCAGAAAACGCCTATAATATTCCAAACTTGATCATCAGAGGCACTTGTTGCCGCACTAATCTGCCCACCAATACTGCCTTCAGGGGGTTTGGAGGGCCTCAAGGGATGGTGATTGTAGAACAGGTGATGACCCAGGTGGCTAGGCACTTGGGTCTGCCTCCTGAAGAACTGCGATGGTGCAACATGTACAAAGAGGGCGATGTCACGCCTTACGGAATGCCTTTGAATAACTGCACCCTACGAAGGTGCTGGGAGGAGCTGCAGGAAAGTGCTTCCTTTGCTTCTAGGAAGTGTGCTGTGGCAGCATTCAACAGGTGACCAACTCCAGTGTTTGTGTGTGTACGTGCAACTACTCTAGATGGATGTGAATTAATTGATGCTGTATCTTACATGGTTTCTCCCTGTGTTAGAGATAATGCCTGGAAGAAGCGCGGAATTGCCCTTGTCCCCACCAAGTTTGGTGTGGCCTTTGGATCAAAGTTCCTGTGTCAAGCTGGAGCCCTGCTGTGTGTATACAGCGATGGTTCTGTGCTGTTGAGTCACGGAGGAATGGAGATGGGGCAAGGCCTACACACCAAGATGGTGCAGGTGTGTGCACATGTGCTGGGAATCCCTCACGAGAAGGTGCACATTCAGGAAACTAACACCAGTGTGGTCCCCAACGCCTCCCCTACTGCTGCCTCCTTCTCTACCGACCTCTATGGGATGGCAGTCAAGGTTGGCTATTATCTGCGCGCTATCATTATTTGGATTATTAGATATAGGGGAAAAAATCTCTTATATCTTTTGTGTTATTGATAGTAATGCTTGTTTTACCAACCTCTCGTTTGTGCTATGGAGAGTGTTGGTATATCACACAGTAGGTGACCAGTAGCCACACAGTAGGGGACCAATAGCCTAGGTAATTATTGATTTTTCTGTGGATATTGATCTTTCATCCAAGTCCTTTCATACTTTGTGGTTTGGAATGTATTATAGTTGGAATCACATAAAAACACACGCATATACGACACACGCACATACGACACACTGGATGAGATTTGATAGATTATATACTTTTTTCTTTCAGGATTGTTGTGAGCAACTTCTTGACCGTCTAGCACCCTTGAAGGCCAGCAACCCCGACGCTGAGTGGGAGCAATGGATCAAGGAGGCTTACTTGCAGCGCATCAACCTCTCAGCACAGGGTTTCTATAAAACGCCCAACATCAACATGAACTGGGAAACTGGTAAAGGGTCTCTGTACGCCTACTTTGCATATGGTGCTGCTTGCTCAGAGGTAGAAGTGGACACTCTGACTGGAGACTTTACGGCGCTCCGAACTGATATAGTCATGGATGTGGGGGACAGCATCAACCCTGCCATTGACATCGGACAGGTTCTGTCTGTTTTCATGTTGTGTAATTAATATGAGAAGTGATGTGCCTTATACTTGGTGACTGTGTCATGTGCACTAGGTTGAAGGAGCTTTTGTGCAAGGCTTGGGTCTCTTTACACTAGAGCAGTGTGTCTATCTGGAAGGCAACAAGAATACGCAGAGGGGCCAATTGTTTACAACTGGTCCGGGAACATACAAGATACCATCATGCAAAGATATCCCCCTTGATTTCAGGGTATCACTTCTTGGAAGAGCTCCTAATCCCAAGGCTATCTTCTCCTCCAAAGTAACTGCATTCATAGTTATGTAATGATTACTATGTCAATGCATGTTCTCTGTGTCCATCAGGCAGTTGGAGAGCCTCCATTGTTCCTGGCCTCCTCTGTCCTGTTTGCCATCGACGATGCAGTGCAAGCTGCTCGGGTTGAGGCTGGAATTGTTGACAGCTTCTGTCTGGACAGTCCAGCCACATGTGAGAGGATACGTCTGGCTTGCACTGACCACCTCATGAACAAGGTAAATAGTATGTGCTGCTGCTACAAGGTCTTGTAGGTGACAATTATTTTTCTGACTGCTGGCCAGGTTTATGCTACTTTGGCTGGTGACAGCACCACTGCAAGGTGGACTGTGGAACCCTGACAGAACAATGGAGGTTTCTCCACCTAGTCTGAACTGATGTTGCATGGTGTATTACTGAACATGCTTCACTGTTTGACTGAATTATTTGGTTCCTAGAATGATAAACCTTGCAATTGAATGACTGAGTGGAAAACCAAAGTAGTTGTTTTTTCAGTAAGAGGTGTGTTTTTAAAGTTTATATATATATATATATATATATATATATAAATTTTTAATGTGTTTTGAGTTGTTGCAATTCTATTCATTGTTTGTGATGGTATGCTCACAAAAGCTCATGGAACTCAATTTCTTTTTACAGCTACTTCCCTTGTTTTCTTTTGCTCATGGATTCAGCAACAACCGAAATCACTTGCAGTGTATTCCTTCTCTATCCTTCAACTGTTAATTGAATGGGAAAATTAAGCCAGGGTTAATTTTCGGTGATGATTTGTCATTTCTAATTTGTTAAAGATGCTTATTAACTATTGTCCTTCACAAGTGCTGATAGCATTGAAATGGCACTTGTCATCCCTCTGAATAGGAACGCATCTCAACTTCTTTCTCAGGATGTTATCTTGAATTGCTTTGAAGGTTAGCTTACACTCCTATTTGTTCTGTATTGTTGACTTCCATCTATTTGGTGCTGAAACAAGATCCTCATGCAGAAGAGGGTTCATTGGGTCTATCACATTTACTATAAGGTAAAGTATAGTCCAAGTTATGTAATACATAATGACTAATGTCTAGGAAATCTTGCTGAGTTTTTTTCCTTTTTATTTGATCTGATTATTTTTATAAAAATTAATTTAATGATGATAACTCCCTTCCCACACACACACACACACACACACACACACACACACACACACACACACACACACACACACACACACACACACACACACACACACACACACCCTTCCTTGTTAACATTGACATGCAGCATGTTAATTTCAGTATTGCCACTTTGCAACTGATGCAAGAATATTGTGGATCAATAAACCAGACAATATGGAGCCATTAGCAAGCACAGAGGGCATTAGGACAATAGACTAAATGTGCAGATATTAATAATTAAGTAGACTTACGGCTTTGTAACCTGTGGCACACACACAGGTCTAGGAACACTTGGAATGGTGGGGCAGGGTCAGCATACATCCACATGTTTTGCTCAAGAATGGATTTTTAACTAATTCTTTACTGTTTGGAAACACTGAAGTTAGTTTTTTTTTACAACTAATTGGGTACAACTAATTACTTTCACTATAAAAACCAAAAAGTTGTAAACATGACCACAACTTCTGTTTAAAAACCCCCTCATCTTAAGTGTTCTAAACAATTATTTTCCTGGTCTATCACACTGTTAATAAATATGATAATTATTTGCCACAGGTCTTAGTGCCAGATGCTTTAGTTTGATTTCTAACTATTTGAGTTGAGAAAAGCTGCAACGGCTGGAGTAAACTTGGTAAAGTTGATATCCCTGTACAATTTTAAAAAATAACCTTTTCTTCTCGTGAGAAAGAAAAGATCTGGTATCTTTCCTGAATTTGGCATGTTCCTCAACTGAGGAAAATGATCAGGCTAGGCTAAGATCACCAAACCTGTATTAGAACTAACAGAAAATACATGTCTATGCTGGACATTGCTCTAACGGGATCCTATTCTGACATCATGAGTGGCATAACCAAAATTTGACCACAACATGATGTCAGTTTTGTAGGATGTAAATTGTATTTAAACAAAGCCTATTTTGTCATGAAGAGGATATTTTTTAAAATTCCAAAAAATATTTAATATTATTTGGACTGCCCGAGAACCTTATTTCAGCCCCCCCATTTTTTCAATATTTTGAACAGTACCCTCCCTTTAAATCAACCTGAATAGTTCCAAATTCCACCACAGTTGACTGACTGTATATGGAATATCCAAAGACATATCAATCACCAACATCCCCACCACAGTCAAAAGAAAATGTGCTGGTTATTATTTTAACTTTAAAATTTAAAAAAAATCTAATTCAAATTTTTTTTTATTTTTTATTTTTTTATTATTTCATTTTTATTTATTTTTTTTATTTTTTAATCATCATCAAAAGTTTTCATAGAGGCAAGTAGTATATATTTTACCAATTAAAAAAATTTTTGATGATTTTTCTCTTCTTTTTTCAGGTTACATAAGGCAGTACTGAGAACAAAAAAAAAAATCTGACTAGATTTGAGATCAATCCAACTAGCAGACTAGATTTTTCCGAATCTGACTAAATCTAGACAAATCCGACTGAAAATGGCAACACTGATTTACAGACTGACCCACTGTAGCACACCAGTGTACAAGAAACAAACAATTCATAGTGGCGTTATAGATTAATTTCTGAAATTTCACCAGTTAAACCATAATATTGTTTCAGTGTTTGGATTTTTCATAAGCAATATTTTAACAAATTAAATTGAATTAATCAAAATCGAAATCATCTGGTCTCAACATTTCTACCCAGCTTTCGGAAAAGGGTGATTTTCCCTCTATTTCTCTCACGCAATTAAAAGATCAAAAAATCTCCTTAATGAACATAAAAATTTTTCCATTCAATATACTCCCCCCCCCCCTCATCACACTTAATGAAAATAGACGACCTTTTGGCACACATCATCATCCTCAGTCCAATAATGAGTCTAAACAGGTTGCTTTTGTTGTGGGCAAATATAAATATGCTTTGTGTAACTAACTTCAATCACAGCTGATTGGTCCAAGGACAGACCAAAGTAAGAAAAAAAAAAGAAAAAAAAAAAGAAAAGAAAAAGAGGAGCCCTAATTGAATACATTGACTTATCTGTCACGCTCAAGAACTGTTGCAACAATAAATAAATAGATGTTTGATTGTTTGTTTGAAACTTTCTTGGGCTACACTGCTATCCATACATAACTTATCATATGAATTCTTATCTTCCAGGAATGGTTTGTAGTGTAAATAACTTCCTAAAAAGGTCAAACAAAAGGTTAAATATCAAAATCGGTTGTTTTTTTGTTTTGTTTTTTGGGCAAATTTAGTTAGAATCAAGAAAGGGCTGAAAACAACCCTATTTTTAAAGTGGCAGTTTTAATAGAATGCAAAAAAAAGGGGGCATTTCCATGAGTAGCAGTGCTGAACTGGAGTATATTGAGCAAGCTTTAGAAGTCGGCAGCTATCCAGATTACTAAGCTAAGCTTGAGCCAGTGTTAAGTTTTCAACAAAAACAGCAAATAATAAAGCAAAAAAATAAAACAAAACACACACACAAAAAATATATAACTAAACAATTTAGCTTCTTCAGTCAAATAAATTTACAATTACTGCCAAATTCATAATTTTCCTTACTTAAGAATGCCCACAACCCAGAACTGTAATTGCTGCAGCTGTCCTCTCTCCTTCCTTCATTCATAGGTCTATTTAACTCCAGTGAGAGAGAACAGTGCAGCAGCTGCAATTATGCAATGTAGTCATTCAAATGTGATGAAAAGTTAGCATCTATTCTTCCTATATGGTTCATTTCACCGTCTGCTTAATGGGTCAGTTCAGAACTCTGGAATTTTTAACTCAAGGTTTTGCTTTAACCCCACACTCATTTAGGATGTATTTTACTGTCATAAAGGCAACACCTTAACTTGTAGGTGTGTCCATGTGTTGCTTTTTTTAGTCCCTTGAAGTGTGGCTGATGAAGCTGCAATGGGCATGTTGGTGTTACTAATATATATATAGTTCGCATAATTTATAAAGGAAGTCATGGCTAGAAAAAAAGATTTTTTTTCCCTCTTGGTTCCCCAGTGTAACATTGTGTGATTATCAACAGTTGTTATATCCACAGTGCAGACAACTCATAATGCCAGTATTATCACAAGCAAGGAGCTTCTCCTGGCTCAACTGGCCAGTAGGCACATAATTTAAAAGTTATTGAAAGAATATGCAACACACGCATTTGTATTAACTAAAAAAAAAAAAAAAAAAATTATTACTATAAATTGGGAAACGTAGCACCTGATTCACAGCAAATGAAAAAGAGAAAAGACTCACAATTGAGAGAGAAGGGGGGGGGAGGGTGTTAACGATGTCATATTCATTCTAAGTGGGAAGGCTCAGCTTTCAGCGATAACTTGTGGTTGTCTTGCTCTGTGTTTGGTGTTTCATCATACAACACACTCCTCACTGCATCACAAGAACAAACCCCTCGACAACAACCAGAACTTGCCATCTTCAACTGCTGCAGCATTTCCTCTGGAGACTGTGAAGCCATACCAAACAGCATAGGTTCAGCGGAAGACTTTCGTTTGCTAAAAATAGAGTTTTTACGTATAAGTTGAATGGTTTCCTTCGAGTCTATCGATTTCGACCTCATCATTTTTCTTCTGGAAATAGGTGTGGTTATTGAAGCGTCGGGACAGGGAGTTGATAAGTCTGCGGATGTGTTCAGAGAGGAAGCTTGGCGATGTGTTGGGGAATGGTGCCTTTGCCCTCGCAACATCTCCTCTGGAGATTGTGAAGCCCTATCAATCAGCAACCCAGAGGAAGACTTCCGTTTAAGAAAAGAAGAGTTTTTACATGATAGTTGAAAAGTTTCCTTTGAATCTATAGATTTTGACCTTATTTTCACTCTGGAAAGAGGTGTGGTTATTGAAGTGTCGGGACTGGGAGTTGATAAGTCTGTGGATGTGTTGAAAGAGGAAGCTTGGCATTGTGTTGGGGCATGGTGAAGGCTTGCTATTTGTTCCGGTGAAGTCTTGGTCAGTGCGCTAGTGTCAAGCACTGCAGCATCAGTACTAGTGGCCACCACTCCCTCCTGTCCCCTCACCACTTCCTCCTGTCCCCTCACCACTCCCTCCTGTCCCCTCACCACTCCCTCTTCTTCTTCCTGTTCCCTCACATGCAGCTGTGAGGAAGGGAGGGGAGTGCTTACAGTGTAGCTGTTGGAGTCAAAGTCAGCCAAGCAATGACTATGTCCACTGCACACACTATCAAGAAGAAAGGAGTCATCCTCTCCCTTCTCCACCTCATCATCCTCTGAGACGTCAAAGCTGCAGTAACTCTTTCCTCCTCTTCCACTCACCAGAAGCACACTCAGTGGGTTATCTTTCAGCAGAGACTCGTCACTTCTGCTACGATATTTCAAAGTAAATTTAATATCGTCCACACACAGTGGCTTGCTTACTTCCTCCTCCATCCTACTGCCCATGTCAAATCCACTGTCAGTTTCATTGTATGCTGTAATATTGGTGTAATTCTTCCTATTCTTATAATAGAAGTCAAGAGAGTAAGAATTCTTGTGTGCCAAATCTTCAATGTTCGCCTCCTGAGAGCAATTGTGAAAGAAAGTGGATGGACCCAATTGGGTACAGTCTGAATCACTTCCAATACTGCTGCGTGTTTTCCCGCTATCACTGAACACAGTATCTGATTGGTCAGCTGCTAATTGGTGCTCATTTTCATGCGAAGAAAACTTATTTTGAAGTACAGTATTTTTTGGTAAAGGACACTCATCAGAAGATGATTTATGAACTGAGCCACGTAAATTACAATATTTCTTGCAGCTGTCATCTTTAGAGAAGGGGGAATTATCAGCAGAAGCATGTCCTGAGTAGGTGGAGTCAGCATCGAGTGACTTGGGCATAAACATGAAATCTTCAAACGAGGATGAAAACTTTTTTTTCTCCACAGGATCGAACAAAGCTGATTCGTCTTGACTCTTCCTGAATGATGAGTCTTGACTGACCTTCACAAATGGCTGTCTCTTTATGTCGTGGTATGCATCCATCTGTAATACCTGAAGCAAAAGAGAGTTTATCAGGCAATTGCACAGAAATAATCACACAAAACTTAACAGATTAACAGTAATTTATATCAGTACTACTAGAAAATTGAGATATGTAATGCACATGTACCACATTAAAATCATTAACATTCAGAGTATATAATATACGATTATCCAATTTTTCCCCCTTCTAAATAGGCGGTCCACTGACCAAAGAGCCAGTATGTTTAGGAATCAGGAATACAGTCCACCAAATTAATACTTCCAGTTCTACTTTTCAAGCTAGACCGTCTTCAGTACTTCTATCACTAGCGAGCCAGTGAGCGTGTGCACAAAATTGCAACTCGGTGACACCCATGCATGAATTCTAATTACTACTACACAGGAGTTAATTGGAGCTAATAAAGCATCAATTATCCACTTCTTTTGTGCTTGATATCTGATGGCAGCAGGAAGTCTAGGGCATGGTGATTTATCCACTTCCTTTGTGCTACTATGTCGAGGGCAACAGGAAATCTATGGTTGGTGATTTCAAGGAAATGTAGTGTGGTCATGTATGTGGCAACTACAGAGACAATTAGTTAATGAACTCATATAATTAATGATTCATTCACAGCTGATAGTTTCAGGTAATTACCAGATAGAACATGAGCTGTGTGTGCAACTGTCTCACTTGTGTTAGAAACATGCCCAGGAAAGGTATGAAGGGAGTTCCGTCCAAGAGGTGATTCTGGATCTTAGCCCTGTATCTCTGCCAGTTGTCTTGCTCAGACATCAACTCGCAGAGATGCTGGTACTGCCTGCACACAACAATGACATTGCGACAGGTCAAGACAATTGCAAATACAAGATTTCTCATAGAAACAGTCTCTTTCATCATGTGCCACAATCACGTACAGTTAAATCACACCACTCAATATTATGAGGTGTTTTAGGGTCTCTACAAATAACTAATAGAGAACACACTTCCTGCATTTTCTCAAAGGATATATCCCTTGTCCATATAACTGAAGCCAACAGAAGCTGCATGTCTGGTGCCATGGTGATAACATGCACATGCTGAAGATGGGATGTAGACAAGCTACTAGTAGCATGCACATGCAGGACCAATTAATCAGAATGGCTTTCATTTCTTTTTTGCTTTTCCACCATTTTCCCTTCCAAAATCATTCTCCACTGCAATCTTCCAATCATATGCATTGTATATAAGCCCACATAGTTGTATCCCTCCTTAAAGGAGGTCACAAGAGCATGTTATAATGTTATAATTTCCCCACACACCAACCTGCTCATCCTGGTAGCCAGTGTGTGATGTGCCCATGTGTGATGTGCCCATGTGTGATGTGCCCATGTGTGGTTTGCTCGTATGTGGTGTGCCAGTGTGTGGTGTTATGCCCACCTGGCTATGACAACACTACTTAGAACAGTTCCCAGTCCAGTAAGCATATATTAAGTTCTATGTTCACTCGCCATGCTACTCCCCCCCCTTTCAAACACACATACAGTCACTCAGGTGTGCATTAATTAGTATCATTGACACCATCATATCACCACTTCATCTGCACTCACCCTCCAGCCATAGAGTCAAGGCCACACAACACTCAAGACTAGAGACTAGGAAACAAAAATGCATAGCAGTGCTCAGGTGTGGGGCAAATCGGAGACATTAACAACCTACCAGAACAGTAATCTACTATAAAAGGTTAAACCACTGCTTTTCACTAACGATCTGTAAAAGACATGTCCATGATTAGAAGTCTTATAGCAACAGGAGTAACAACAGATGTGAGCATATCCTGCAGGCTAATTATAGGCCCTTTGGAGCCATGCTGCCATGCTCTGAAGCAAAACAGAAGCCAAAGATATTGTTCAGGCCTAAGAAGAGAAGGGAGATCACCTTTGAGCTTATAAAGTTGATTGATATGCTAATTGTGTGACTGATGATGTTAAGTTGGTGAGTGACAAAAATATGCTTAGAAAATGATGATCAGAATTGAATGTCGAGTAATTTCCTTACTTTGTGATAGATCACTTACACCGAAATACAAATTTTTACCAACTTGGACAAAGGAAAAAAAAAAAGAGAGTATATTCAGTGATTAATTGAGCTGCATCAATTTTACATAAATACATTGCAGCTATGCTCATATAAAGTTTACATGAATACACTAATGCAAGCAGACACACACACACCCTTTTTCTACTTCTCGCTAGCTCTGGTATATCCTACTAACAATGGCCGATGGTCATGCATACCTTCACCATGGAACCTAACACAATGTAGGCAAAGCAAAAATGCCTGAGAGATGATAAGACTCAAACCTCAAGCAAAGGTTGGTTAGGGGTGGGGCATGGTGAGGTTGGAATTAAACTTACTTTTTCCTCTTTGACGGTACTTCCTTCCATGTTTTGTGGAGTCTGTATATCGGTGTGCATTGCAGGCCAGCAAGAACTGCCTTCAAGGAATTGTAATTGTGAATAATACAGCAACGATGGGCAATCTGCACGATCACACAAGTCCACACGAGGAAGTAGGTATAATAAAGCAAATAAAGTGCACTCACTCAGTTCATAAAATTCCATGGAGATATATAATTAAGCTATCCTTTCTGACTTTTATGTCTCACCTGAATGTAAGCAACAATGACCTTAGCCCTTGAAGTAGGCGTGCTCTCTGCCAGTATCTCTGTGGGAACAAGGAGCGCCACCTGGTTGAAAGCATGGACCATGGCCAGTACGTTAGGAGCCAACTTCTCCTGTAAATAGCAAACAATGTCCACGATTACAGCTAGTGTTGGTGTTAACAAAAGTGTTACTGTCAGTGGAATTTAAAGCTTATGCTTTATTTGTTATTACCACTCAGATGAGCCAGTATAAGAAGTTTCAAAAGAGAGGAGTGTAACACCCCTTCATGTGAAGGTAATACCACTATTTCTATTTATATACTAGTGTACAGTGCAAAAGATCTCACAAAGAATTTTCCTCACATCAAACCCCCCCTAAATAACAAAACACAAAACAAACAAACAAAAAACAAATAATAGCAACAAAGCACACAATATAAACAAATAGGTTAGATCTATGTACATAGAAATTAAAGTTTTAGAGTTGGTCCTTTTTCCACTTTGGTAATTACACGCAGGCACTTCATCATCTTGGCTTTACTTCCAACTACCCATTTGTTAAAGAGTTAATTAAGGTGAGGGCACATTCCTGTACAATATCGTTATGTACAGGGAGACAGTGCATGCATGTCATCTGTGTGCAGTGGTCTCTGACACAACGAAGGTGTGACTAAGTGTGGTCAGGGTGTAGACAGTATATTTAAACAGTACCGGATTAACTGTCAGCTACCACAGACACACACACAGCCACACCTCAGACACAATTAACCACACCCACTGTGGTATAAACTGTTATAATTCTGTAACGTGTGTGTGCATGTGCGTGCGTGCGTGCGTGCGTGTGTGTGTGTGTGTGTGTGCGTGTGTGATATTGTATTGAAGAGGGTGACTAACTAAATATTAAGTAACTCTACACCACCTACACCACCACATACAGTCACACCCACCTTGGTGTCTTTCTTAGTCCAAGCTGCATCCTTCAGTTCTTCAGGTTCAATCTTTGCAATAAGGCCAGAGTCCAAGAGACTTAGTTCCAGCGCTACATCCTTAGCAGGGAAGAGGTGAAGCTTCTTTATTAAGGGGGAATAGTCTTTCCCACATAAAATGGTGTGGTCTGCACTGTCACCACTATTGTGATCACACTCGGCCTCACTCTACAAAATATTCAAATATTGTGTAAATTATTAATGAAATAGGCCACAGAATCAGTCACACCTGCACAAAACAACAAACATTTTGGCCATCAGAAGCAATAATCCAACAAGAAAGCGCACAAAAATACCCCAGCTAAGAATTAATTAAGCTGGCTACAGTCAGTTTCCTATGAGCTCTGTGCTGCAGTGAGGCAGAGCAAATAGTTGAGGCTTCCCACCTTCCTCATTGTTTCATAGACACTATTTGCAGTTGTTGGCCACACTGCATCATGCCTCATGCAGTGGAGGGGACCTTACAATCAGACAATATGATCACACTCTGAGTGATGACAGACTGCTTACACCTGATGCACCTGACCTTTTACTATTCTCTAGTGTCTCTCTGGCTGGTTGGCTGGATATAATCCTGCTCTGGGAACAAAGCATTGGTGGCAGGGAGAGTGATGCAATATTTGCTTCTGTGTTGTAACAGTTTCGTGCACCATTCCCCAACATAACCATCTAATGTTTCACACAGATTAGAAAGTGTAATTTGATAAAGTTGAGTGGAGCATACGGCAGATAGTGTGTGTCCTTATAGAGTCTATTGTCTTGCTGTTGTAGACTTAAATCGGTCCTTATTTTGCCATCATAAAACTAAAATCAGACTCTTATTAATTGCCTACTATTGATCACAAAGCTTGTATGGAAATAAAATTAATCAAATAAATGAAATCTTAGATATCCTTTAAACATATTAATTATCGCATAATTCTCTAACGACGCTGATAGTTCAAATGCTACAGTCTAAAGATGGCCTTCCACGCAACTCCCAAGTTCAAGTTCACACCGAGAAGGCTTAGAAATTAGCATATCACCTGTATATTGCCACAAAAATAACTATCACCTGATCCTTTGCATTTGTTGTTATAAATTGTGAAAAAATTTCAATATTGTCTCTCTTTTAAGTATCAGGATACAAATCGGGAGATTATCGCTGCAGCATTTACCATGTTCCTAAGATTAAAAGGTTCTAAATTGTTAAAGATTAAAGGTTCTAAAAAGTGTGACATCAATAGCACATAGCTCTAATTTTTCCTCTCAAATAATTAGAGATATAAAAAAAATTGGAGAAGAGAGAGGAAAGAGTGAAGGTTAAACAGCTAAATTACATTAAACCACAGAGACAAACATGAAAAAGGAAATACATGTGTACACTAGTCAATGTTTTTATAACAATGTGATTTATCTAGCTATCAATCTATCCACAGTTACTGAAACTGAAGATGATAGTTGAGCACACAAACAAGTTAGAGCTGCTCCTTACAGAGACAGTTTGTGCCTGATGCAGTCAGTGCAAGACCACCAGACGCAGACACAGCGACCTGTTAGGACACATTGGGGGCCAACATCCCATCCCTGGCTATTCCTGGATGCCTCACTTGAGACTGAGACTGAGACTCATGCATCATGTTTGCCTGTCTGGACACTATGTGCATGTTGACACAGAACCTGTGAATTCTACACTCAACTCTATAGTAGTCAGGCAAATGCTGAAGTAGAAATTCATGATACATATCTCTCTAGTATTTCACACAGACCCCCTCTCCCAACCACCACTAATATCTCTACCCCTTCCTTTCATCACTTAAAATTAAAGAAATTTTTTTTTTTTTTTTCTTTATTTTTTTAATTTTTTTAATGCATCCATCCATTACATTGCTACATTCATTAGTTGATCCCCTCACTCTTGGCACCCTAACCTTACTTACCTTCATGGAGAAAGTTGATGACTGTCTTTTGAAGAGGCGACGGAACTTCTTTGGAGTAATGAGAGTCAGTGGCCCACCTGCTGTGTGCAGTTTGGACAGGAAGGGGGGGGGGGGGGGGGGGGGGGGGAGAGGGAGAATGAAACAGAACCATCTAATAGGCATGATAAAACAATAGAACTTCCTACTTTCACACATATCACACATATCACACATATCACGTATACAACAAAGACCACGATCCATGAGACTGCTGGAACCACATGTCATAGAGTGAGTGCTGACTCAGCTGTAACTCTGGCTAGACACATGGCATGCAATGATAGGAAAACGCAATGGTAAGTCAAGTAAGGTGCTTCAGTTAGCCCTGACGGTTGGTGTTTTCCACTTACTAACAAACTGACTTTAGAGATGAAAGAAAAGACCAAATTGAGAAACAGAAAAGGGAATTAACACAGACTGCAGAGGAACTGTTATCTATCAGTATCCAGGCATATTCGTTCTGCATCAAAGGACAGAGTGCAAACACAAAAAAAGTGGTTGCATGATTATATGCACACCCTCCCACCTCCACACATAAAATGATTTTTAAAGCGGAGGATATTGTTGAATGATTAAAGATAACAGAGTTTAAGAAGCCCTTATTTTGGAAAAGTAAAATTATGCGTGAAATAAAAACAAGCAACAGCGTATGGCATTGAAATAGGGTAGCCTCTTCTTGCTCTAGAACTTGAAACTCAACCTGCTGTCATATAAAGACACAATAAGAAAAACACAACTATTTCAGAGATATCTGCCACTAAGTGTAAGTTTAAGCAAAATTATTCTATGGCTTCATTGAGGAATGATTTTTCACAAATCAGACACACAGGTAGCTGTACGCACAATGGAGTCTCCATAAACCAAACCTGAGATAATCAGCTGAATATTGCCTACACTAGCCCTAGGCCACAGCTAACACACAGCGCTTTCACACCCTCACTTTTGTACTCACACAAATTGCCACACCAGAAGTCAGAAATCAAAAGGCTGGCCAAGTAATTTCTCTTACTGGAAGATAAGATTTGAGTGAAAAGCCTCTGAAGTTTAAGAATTAAAGGCGTGCAGTGATGTATTATGGGCAATGCTGAATCATGTGATTTGGGTATGATAAATCACTATCACTGCTATTCAGGACTGGTTGTAAGAACAACCACAGATAAAGGTTTTAGTTTCTCTTCTGTCCACCTGCAGAACACTTCATTCCCTAACTTCCAATAGCCCTCTTAGCTTTAGGTGAATCCCATTTAGAGCTTAGTTCCCCCTTGGTCCTCCAATGCCACTGTATCTTCAACACCCCCTCATGCCCCCTGCATCATCCAATACCCCCTCATGCCTCCTTGGTCATCCAACACCCCCTCTTGCCCCCTGGGCCATTTAAAACCACTCCTGCCTCCTGGGTCATCTAACACCCCCTCCTGCCCCCTGGGTCATCCAACACCCCTTGTGCCCCCTTGTGCCCCCTTGGAATAGAGTGCCGGATAGGTAGTACTGTACACTGGTTACTGTGACAGTGATCTAGGCTGATAATACATCAAACACATTCCAACACATAAACAACCAACCACTCTGGACACAAGCTGATGTTGTGCATTTATGGCAGCTGATGTTGTGCATTGATGGCAGCTGCAGCCGATAGAGTGATCAAATGATATGTGATGCAATAAAAAAAAAAACAACAAATCTTATGGACACATGTGAAGTTGGGAATCTATTGGGAAAGCTGTTTGTAATAAGTGTAGTGCCACACCACATACACGAAAAATGCAAATGCAAATGCAAATTCTCTAGCTGCCATCAACACGGTCATGAATCTATTGGGAGAGCTGTTTGTAACAAGTGTAGTGCCACACCACAGACACTCACACAAAAAATGCAAATGCAAATTCTCTAGCTGCCGTCAACATGGTCACACATACACACACCTGACATAGTCACGGTGCCTGTGCACTAAGCATGCAAACTCCTGGAGCCAGGCTAGAGGACTGACCAAGACTCTCAGCTTATGGGTGTGGATACCCAAAGTCCCATCTGATCCATTAGAAAATTCCAGGTCCCCATCACAGCTGAGTGGACTGGTGTGGGAAGAAGATGTTGAAGGACAGGAAAGTTTCCTGTCAGTGCTGGGTTTGAACTCATAACCCTGGGGTTGTTAGTCCAAGAGCATAACACTCTGCCATACACAGGCACACAGCAGGGATAAGAAGTTTTATTGTGTTCATGTCCTCCCTCCTTCACTTCCCAGCCAGGCCTTCCAGTACAATATGCATGGGCTGGTCTCATCTCTATCCCTTTCCTTTCCCTCCTTCCCCTTCCTCCCCCCCCCCCCCCCTTTCCTCACCCATACACTCCCACCCTCACCCATACACTCCCACCCTCACCCATACACTCCCACCCTCACCCATACACTCCCACCCTCACCCACCCTCACACTCCCACCCATCCCCATACATAAAATTGCCCAAGCTTGGCTCATCCCCACTAAAAACCTTCATTCAAACAGCCACAGTCAATTTTAATCCAGAATGGAAGGAGCACACAGAAACATCAGTGAGAAACCCTTCACTGAACTCAAGGAAAGGTGCAACTGCTGAATGTGTGGGTGGCAAGTGCTGACTCTGCAGGTGGAGACAAGCACTCAGGGAGTGCCCATTCAACCAACAGACATAGAATATTGTCAATAAAACAACAACAAAAATCATAGACCCTGAAAAGGCCAAATTAACCTCTTATATAATTCAGATGCAGAGTTAGAACTGAATCTAGGACTTGAGCAGACCAAATCAATAGTGTGGATGGCAGATGGTACCACATCTACACGACTATTTGATGAAGTCCTGGGGGGGGGGGCTTCCCCTCAGCAAGAGGATTAGATTAACGGCAGTTCACAGGCCATAAAAAGCTTGGAATTGACCTGTGCACCTTCATTAATGAGCTATCATAAACTGGCTGCCTCAATACACTCAATTAATTTTGGCCTGTGGAACCCAACGAATATTTAAATGTGTTCGGTTCAACTCAGTTTGCTGAAAGATCACCACTAAACACCTCCCACTCTTCATAATAGATTCAACACACACACACACACACACACACACACACACACACACACACACACACACACACACACACACACACACACACACACACACACACACACACACACACACACACACAATCAAGTCATGTCATTCTCCACACACGTTGTCTTACTGGGTGATTCCAGTCCCCAACCAAAGTGCAGCTCCAAGCATAATACAATATTTGCATCAACCACTTACCTGTTTGTACCATTCTGTGCATGTCTGTTGTTACTCCCCTGTGCACTATATGTAGCACCACTCACTGCTCACAGCAATCACCCTGCACCCACACACCACACATACCGGAGTCAGAGGCACTCAGTTTGTATTTGGCTTCCTTGTTTCGTGGGAGGGTGAATGACATGGTGGAGGGTCTTCCATGAGGAGGGGTGGCATACCCACTGAGGGCTGATCCAGCAGGGAACACATCCCTCTCACTTCGGCTGCTGCTGCAATGAGACATAAAACAAAAGAACAACACATGTAGGTAAACATGTGGACTCATTGCTACATAAAAGGGGTAATAAATTGGATTCACTTTGGCAAGTATCTACCATGCTGTTTTCCAAATCTTTCCAGAAAGCTTAGAAAGAACTCCCTCCCCCTCAAAATTTACCACCTACCAGCCTATCAATGGCACATTAATACTGTTACTTGGAACACAAATTTTTTTTTGAAAATGAAAACATCAGCAACAGCTGTGCAGTCAGTACTAAAGAAGGCACCGGTTCTTCCAGTTCCCAGGTGACCTACTTCGTCCCTTGCGTGCCAGCTCCAAAAATGGCACTGGTAGCCAAGGGGGAAATAATAATCAAGTGAAAAGATTGGTTGTGGTTATAGCAAACGTGGAAAAAGTTACAAGGATAAAGATAAATGCTGGAGACAAGGCTGCAGGGCATATATTCCGGCTGCTGCCTGCTGGAGCACTTACTGGCAGCTGCTATCCTTGGAGTTCCAGGCATGAGGTATACTATTTTCATTTTCCACTTTTCCATCACAATTCATCTTCAACTCAAGCTACACTTCCCAAAGGGAATTTCAGAATGACAAGCTGTTAAAAAAATTTTTTTTTTCTCACACGCTATGGTTACCTGGGTAACCAAAGTATGTTAATAGATATTTCACATGCAGGGATCCAAATGGATAAAGATTACCAAGATTACATCCGGTTTAAACAAAATATTATCCTGAATATTATCATATCCGAATATTATCTAATAAGATAGAGTCCACAGTGACCATAGTAGTCCAATCAGTTAGTGTCTTAGTGTGACACTGTTAGTAATTGTGTTTCTAGCAAGCATCAAATAAATAAACACTCTTAAACAACTATTTCGACATATATTTAGGAATCAAAACTTCTTATTACTGAGCAGCAAGTTGACTTTGAGAACATAACTACCACAATAAAGGCTATTTTGACCCTTTTGGGGTTTAGCTACCTAAAGAAAACATTTTCATTCCCTTTCTAAAAATGTTTATTACAAATTGAAATAAGACAACTTTAGTCACAATGAATAAACACAGTATCCAAATCTTATTTGGAAAACAACAACAAAACAAACTACACAAAGCTTAGGAACACAAATCACCCAGGATACTAAAGCCAGAAATGCATATTCAAGAACTTCACGAGTTGTCCACTGGGGTAGGTACAAGATGTTATTAATTGAAGGGGATCCTACGCTACCCTCAGCCTTTCTAGGAACTAGAAAGGGTTTAATAACTGAGTCAATCATTGAGATTAGGTTCTTATCCATTTTAGAGCTAAAACTCAGATAAAACAGGATGGGACATCACCCTGGTAGGTCTATTGGTGTTTCCAATCTCTGTAAATGAAATATCTATGATGGGTTCAGGTCAAATAGTGTGCACACTCTGGATGGAGAAGAAGTTTGCATGATTAAACCATTCTTATGAAGGACTTCTCAAGTGGCAGGGTTAAGTCAATACTAAATTTCAATATTTCAATTATGATGAAGTAGCTGTTTTAAAAGTAATCATAATGATATGATAACTATAACAATAGTAATTTCTATATTATTAAGATAATAATAAAATATCAGGAATTCCCCCATACACACCACACCACACACATTCCACCAGAGGAGTGCCACAGGGCTAATTGATCATTGTGAGGCAAATCAGGTGTTAAGCCTGGTTAAGTGTCCCAGCTCAGCTTGACGGTCACAATACCAAAGGTGGATTAACTTCAAACTAGAGGACATTACAACATCAAGGGAGAGGGACTCACTCACAAATACAGTGGTGTCAAGCAATGAGCTGTTCTAACATACTTTATGCTGACGGAAGGTAACTGCAGCTTATCTCATGCCAAACTAAACTGAAATACTTCTCGCTTACACCATGCCACAATGTACATGGGTTGTAGCTGTCTTCCCAAGGCATTACAAGACTGCATCTAACTTGAATTGGAAACATAGCCAAGTTGAGTACATTCTGCATTGAGTAATCTCCATGGCTTCTCAAAGAGAAGATCAAGTCTCTCCTCTGCACAAAACAAACTGAACAACAGGTTCAAGTGGTGCAGTGTGCTTCAACATCAACATCCACTCCTTCCAATCATACCATTTATTACCAGAGCAGCACTAATTCAAGCAAATGGCAGCCACCATTGTAACCACTGGAGGTTTAGACTCTAGGGCAGCCATCTTGCTTGGTGCAGCTGAAGTAAACAACTCCATCTAGAGCTTGTGGTAATGTACATTTACATACATAGCTCCAAATCTGTCTCACAGTTAGTTAACATGGACAGAGCATTGGGTAGAGCAGTAATTAATGATGCATTCAGTTGTCATGTTTACAGGTTAGGAGGATGCCAGGCAGACAGCATACAAACAAGGCAGTCGTTCACATAAGAACACAGCCATAATTATGAAACCAAGAGGTGACAAGACCATAATTATTTCAAGTGTGAGTTGCCCATGTTTTTTTGTTTTTTTGTTTTTTTTGACACAAGACAGATGCCAAGGAATGTGAGAAATGTGTTCTCTTTCCTTCTTCCTAAACTCACTCCTTCCCTCATATGATGCACCCACCAAAATGTTTGTAGCCATATCACGAAATGACACACATACACACAATCTTATCATTATTGCGGTACAGAGATCATCCTTTACCATCTTAAAGGCTACACCTTTCAATTTCCTCTCCTCACATCATAAACTGCTAGCACTTTCTTATACCCACCCACCCACCCATTCATCCGCACGCCAACCCTCAAGCTATAAACATATACATGTTTATCAAAACCATCAGACCACAGAGGAACATGGCAATGACAACCACATCCATGGGAAGGGTAGTCATGAGAAGTGCTATCATGGTCACAGCGAGAAATCAACACTCTTGGCTGACTGCACCTGTCTAATCAATGCAAAAGCCTTAAGCCATGTGTTCTGTACAAACCAAGGGGGTGGGTGTCGTATGTCCTATGTCAACCAGCATCAACAATAATCCAGTACAACCTTGTGTAGGTTCCAGCAACTTGGGATGACTCTACTAAGTCTAGCCTTTTTGCTTGACAGGATGGGGCTGGCTGCCATAGCTTGCTCTTATACATGCTGCCATAGCTTGCTCTTATACATGCTGCCATGCCTTGCTCTTATACATGCTGCCAATTGATGATTAGGATGTAGTCACCATCGGGATGTGGCCGGGTATTAGCTACAGGGCTCACCAAGTAGAATACAGACTTATATTTCTGTCTAATTATTGCATCCTGATCCAGGAAGGCGGCAAAGGGTGTTCACTCTATGGCTATCTCAGAGGGATGTCTGCCTGGAGGGCATGATGTACCACAAGATTTATTCCTTTCATGCACGATCCTTCCAGCTTGTTTTGTAGTGTGTGTGTGTGTGTGTGTGTGTGTGTGTGTGTGTGTGTGTGTGTGTGTGTGTGTGTGTGTGTGTGTGTGTGTGTGTGTGTGTGTGTGTGTGTGTGTGTGTGTGTGTGTGTGTGTGTGTGTGTGTAACATCAAGCAGACATGAGAACAGTGCTACGCAACATTACTGTCAAATTTAATCTGAAAATGTTTAGAAGTTGTACTACAAATCATTACATTTTCTCAGTATGGTTAATTAGCACTGTTTATTGCCAAGAGCTACTGATTTCTTGTGAATTCCGAACTATAAACCGTTCCACAAAAAAGTAGGGCAGTAATTAGTGGGGAACTCAAAGGGATCAAGAAAATACTCTCTCTGTCCCTTAAAGTGGCTCACAGTATGTTCAGTATGTCACTGTGATTATAATTGTACTTGATTTATTTACAGTTGTTGCACAGTCCAATTAATCTGTTCAGAACTGGCTGCACAGTCAGTGGAGGAGAGAGAACTGGCTGCAGAGCCAGCAGAGGAGAGAGAAGTGGCTGCATAGTCAGTGGAGGAGAGAGAAGTGGCTGCACAGTCAGTGGAGGAGAGAGAACTGGCTGCATAGTCAGTGCAGAAGAGAGAACTGACTGCATAGTCGGTG
Organism: Lycopodina hypogea; assembly: GCA_963969325.1. Taxonomy (NCBI): domain Eukaryota; kingdom Metazoa; phylum Porifera; class Demospongiae; order Poecilosclerida; family Cladorhizidae; genus Lycopodina; species Lycopodina hypogea. The sequence goes on along the minus strand of OZ017779.1, from coordinate 7,550,174 downwards.
GAGGAGAGAGAACTGACTGCATAATTAGTGGAGGAGAGAGAATTGGTTGCATAGTTGGTGGAGGAGAGAGAACTGGCTGCATAGTCAGCAGAGGATATGTATAGTGACAATGTGATAATAAGGAAGGGAGTGGTGGCCAAATGAATGCTGAAATGACAATGAAGAATCTTGACATGTTATATGACACTGATCCATGTACAGATGAACATTCTTTGCAAAGAGGTTTAGAATACCATAAGACTAAATATGTATGGAAAGTTCAGCTGCAATGAATATTTGCAATTCAGGACACAACATTGTGAAATTGATCGCATGCTCCCCCTCCACTAACAATAGACGCTCTTCCGTCTTCATGATGTCATCGAGGTCAGGTTGCTTAATTGCATATATGCATGACTGGCTAGACTTCAGACTCATGCCATATGTACCACCTCACCACACAGACACACACAGATCTCATGGATCCTGTCATAAATATAATATCATATGCTATCACGAAGAAATTCATTTTCTTTTCATTTCATACAACTCCAGAAGAATACCACTGGGGAACTCTTTGCATCGAATTAGAGCTGGTTAGATAATCGAAACCTCATAACAGCTGAGCTATTGTCTGGCAATGGCAATGCTGACCAACTTCACTTGGAAGGGTGGAGCATAGTTGATCTTAACAGTCTCTGTCAAAATGGGGTCTTGCACGAAATGTTTATTTATCACCAGTTACCCGTGCAGGAATGTGTAGATGCACTATTAAAGGAATTTTACATTGAGAAAGGTTGCATTCCACATTTGATGAAGTAACACAGACAGTTTGGCAGAGACTAGTAATGATCTGTGGCACAAACAGATTGTGGAAGAATGGTGTCTGTTCCCACCCACTGACTATTGGAGAATTGTGTATTTGAGTGGCTGATGATGATTGAACCCTTGAGGATGTTATGACAGTAAGTAAACAACTTCCTGAATATTGAGGTTAGATTTTATTCCCACCCAGCCAGGATGTTGGTGGCATGTGTTTGTACCAGACTTGCAACCCAAGCAATATGCTGACAAGGTTGGAGGTCAAACCGGCCACAGTTAGACACTCGAGTGGTATCGCTCCGATGGCAAGAACAGCTGGATTTCTAGATGTTGTGTTGAGGATGAAGATGAATTGTAAGCCACTTCCTAATATATCCTCTCGCAAGTTTGCTACAAGACAATCAAGTATGGCAAAGATCACCCGAAAGTAACAGATCACTTTCAATATTATGATAAACACCTTGTGCACTCATAACTTGGTTCACAAACACTATCGTCAGTAGACTGGACCTCAATTACTGTGGATTACTACCTAGTTGCTATGGTTACTAGCAATAGCACAATACATCCCTTTCAGCATGCACTGTAAACAAAGAATATATCTTCTGATGTTAGCGTACTTTGTAATCCTCAACCCGGTGTGCATGTTTGTCCAGATGTATCTCTATAGAGCTTTAATCTAGTTTGTATCAACCTGCCTTACTCAATGTGATATGGACTTAAAGTATACCAATAGATTATCAGCCACTACAACCAGCTTAACCCAGTGTAATGTTAATCCGGTGTGATGTTAATCCCGTGTGTGCTCATGATTAGGTCCAACCTACATAACTTGTAACCATCCAGCAATGTGATTTCATCAGTGTTCAAAAACTTATGGAATTTAATCATCTCAAACTATCAACATATGTGAATCCCAATGTCAAACAAAAAATATGTCATTCGAAGCAGTACTAAACAGCATTTACTGCATGCAGAATTTCATTCAGGAGCATCATGAGCATACTTTTGTTGATGCCATAATACTGCCACATAATCACCCTATTAACATCTACTCAAAGGTGAGGTGATCATTGATTGTTATTTTAGTGTTATTGTTTTAAAGATGTTGAAAGGATCTTCCTTATTCCTCCATTAATAATAATCCAGCATGAATGCAATCAGATGAATTACAGTCGAGAATTACAGTTGAATTTCTTGCCACTTTCAAATATAAAAAAAATATGAAAAGGATATTCTTAAACTTGTCTATTGTAACCATTCAACATGACAACAAATATTCTGTCATTTTTGTGGAGGAAAACTTGTGAGGGAAAGGGGTGGGAAATCCAGCTTCCCCTCCCCCTTGCCCCCCCTTTTATGAAGCCATCTTATGTGTTGTATCCTCCTCAGTAAATCAATGGGTGGGGAGTAATCAATAGAAGCTCTTCACCAATAAGGAAACTAGTTTATAGAACACATGTAAGTGAAGGTAATTCACTTTCATTTCTGGTTCTCCTTCCTCCGGGCTTCCCTGTTTCTAGGCTTCCATCTGATAGTCTGACTGTACCATGCCATTTGGTTTGCTCAGCAATAGGAATGTATTAGCTAAGCGATAGAAGTGGGCAGAGAAAACATCTATAAGGAGGAAGGTTTGCAGGTGAAGATAACTGCTGCAGCTATTCCGACAGTTTGAAATACTACCAAAATGACTTTCAAGATATCATCAGAAATACACACGACTGATAAAAATTAAGAGGGTAAAAAGATTATAAAATGAAAATGACACAACAATTGACTCAGAAACAATGTAGTGTTCTCTTCAAGAATCTTTGAATTAGATTGGGAATGTGACATCTAAATGAGTAAGTTATTCACCCCTTAACCATACTTGGTTTCTCCAAGACAGTTCCAGAAGAGCACAAAGCCTTATTCTAATTGCTTTATTTGTGGCTATTGCATATATGCCTGGTTGATTATTGAAAAGACAGCTAATATTACTGCAATTAAAACCAGGAATCTGACTGTATGTTGACAGGAGCTGGTGTGGTGTGGTTGATTTACAGGCTGAGTTAGCGAAAGCATGTTTTGTTTTCACCTTGTGTGTGTGTGTGTGTGTGTGTGTGTGTGTGTGTGTGTGTGCGTGTGTGCGCGCGCGCGAGTAGGCCAAAAATGTGGTGTAGGACACAAAGGAAGTCACAGCAAGTTGATTTGAGGTGACTAGGAAGGAGTGCTCACAGCAATGTTGGTAAATTGTGTTTGCAATTCCTGAGACACCCTGTCCTTTCCTCATGCGTGAGGCTAGAGTAACCACTAAGCTGAGTTTTGAGTGGTGCACTTACTCTACTAACCACACTATGCAATCACACTAGTCACTTTAAAAATACCCTAAATGACTGAGAAGTAAATGAGCCTTGTACAACAGCAGAAGCATGAATGTACAGGTTGGCTTGCAAAATTCCATCCTCATATCGCTTCTAATTAATGATGAACTCACAAATCCTATATGATCCATAGGTGCCAACTATCCCGGTTCTTCCGGGACAGTCCCGGAATTAGCTCCTCTGTCACAGACTCTGGCTGGATCACTTACAAAAGTTTTATTGTTTGTCCCAGAAGCCAGACAGAATACTAGATAAAATCTGTGTCTTGGCTTTCCTTACTGCCCTTTTCTTACACAATATGACTTCACTCAGGAGGAGAATAGGCGTGTGGCGAACACAAGGGCAATAAAAATATTAACTGTCCCTTTACTTTCTAGTGTCTCAAGTCGATGTCAGAATGTGTCTTTCATTTACGTTGATGACGAAGAAATTAAAAATATATATAGTTAGACTAGTGTCAGTTTGCCTCAACCAGTGTTGCCAGGCTGGCCTTTTTTCTGGCCAAATAACTAAATGCTAGATTGAAAAAATTCTGCTTGGCCTTTTTTTTTTTGCCGGTCTTTCTTTTTTTTCATAAATTTGACTTTTTTTCTGCTTTAAAAAAAGTAGATTCCAATTATTTGTTAATTTACTCTTTCCCCCCCCCCCCCCCCCCCAAATTATTTCTTTTTGAATGTAATAAACGAAAGGGATAAATCACTATACCAGGACAGCTAAACTTACAAAAGTTTGTCAAGGAACTTTGGTCAGCTAAAACAAAGATAAAACTATGATTAGTGAACTTCTGGTAGAGACTATAGAGACTGCCAACTGAATGGCATTGTGTATGTCATATTATACATTGCAACTCTTCTGAACATTTTCTCCGTTTTAAACATAAATTTCAAAGCCATAGGTGATTGAAAACTTTTATAGAGATAGTATGGTTGAGGTGCTAAAACAACATTTTAAACTAAAATTAACGTGATAATATTGTAAAATTTTTAAAGCATGTCATGGAAATATATTCATTACTTGATAGTTGGCCTTTCTGGCTTGAAACATGAAAAAAAAAGGAAAGAAAAGAAGCTTTTATCACTTGGATATCTGGCAACACTGGATTCAACCTTTTCTGAAGAGTTTATTCCAAATTGCAAGAAAACCACTCTTTTTCTATTTAAAGAGAAGCAGCCAAATGAACAGTAGCAGTTGACACCAAGAAGGGAGAACAGGTTGAACAAAGATAAATAATATTTTAGTCACTATTTAAAAAAAAAAGTATCACTTCCTTAAATCAGTAAATAGTCTCATAATCCATGCAAAAATTGAGATTTGAGGATTGTTACAACTTTGTAATTATGCATAAAACATTATTGCTGGAGTGCATCACAACATTATTGCTGAGTTTAATATTATTTGTGAGGTCATTAACTTGTGAGTAATGTGAAGAAAGTGATCACAAGAGTTTCAATGGAGACCATACATGCCCCTCAATTCAGCATGTTTTTATAAAACAATACTTTGATATTGTACAACTGGACATGACCACTGGGTGTGGTCAATTTTTGAGGGGTGTGGCTTGTGTCCCTGAAGCATCTTTAAAAAAGTTGGCACCTATGTATATCACCACACTGAATATGTTTAGTGATGGCAGGGGAGATTATTGCAAACCATGTGAATGCTCTTAGTCATGGTTTAGGCAGGGCAGAAGACCAACCAGACAACTTCACTGTAGCTGCAATACTATAGCAAAAAGTATACTTGCAATAATTATTTGTATCAAAAAAATTTTTATTAATAAGAAGAAATCAAAAATATAAGTTGAATCATGATGAGTACAAAATAAACAAACCAGGAAAGCAAATTGGTCTGATACCTTAAAACATCATATGGGAGAACCCTGACCTTCATGAAAAGATGTCTTGTTCTTTATATGAAGAGGCATACATTCCTGATACTCAAGAGGAAAATTATTACATTCACTGACAGGATAACATGAAAAAGCCAGCTGTGATTAATATGAGACAAAACTGGCTGTTTGTCAGTAGAAGAGAGAGAACTGGCTGCAGAGCCAGCAGAGGAGAGAGAAGTGGCTGCATAGTCAGTGGAGGAGAGAGAACTGGCTGGATAGTCAGCATAGGAGAGAGAACCAGCCCAGCTGGAAGATGAGACAGATAAGCTAACGAAGGAGTGTACACAGAAACACTGTAGATGAAGAGGAAGAAGCCATGCTGCTTGCAGCTGCAGGCAATTATGGACCTATCGATCGCCCATAGGGCATCTGGTTAGCACGGTGTTTCTTCCCACCAAATAGTGTACTGTGTTCCCATTGATAACTGGGCCATTGAACCAGTCTAGGTGTGCACCTTGACAGTTCTGCAACACCCTCAGTTCCACTCTATTCATTACTTCAAGTTCAGAACATGCTAGTCATTGTCTATTACAATACATGCACAGATAGCTACCACAGGAGGTAGTGCAAGCCTCATCAACATTTATTCAAAACCACACTGGAGCAACACCACACCAGGTTGAGGCAAGTAGGAGTTGGTTGACAAATGGGCTGAGGCAGGAATGAGTAGATTGACAAGAGCTCTATTGACACACACTGGAGCAATGTTGCACTGGGTTGAGGCAGGTTTAAGAGCTCACACCCAAGATCAACAGGAAACAAGCTCAGAAGAGAAGTTGGCAGCAACCACTAAATCATTATAACACAACACCTTCATATTAGGTTGTTTCTCAGGAGAAGCGCATTTTACACTTCACTTGAGAGCAGCGATTGAGACAAGATAATTACAGCCCTGTCTCAACAAGTGCCACATTATGGGGCATTCTAAATTGTCTGCACAACTGGTTCATACAAACACCAACAATCCACACACTGAAGCTAGTTATGTTCCAATATAACCCTCACCTTCCCCACCCCTCTCCACTCCTCTACCCATTATCCCACAATCTCTTCTCTCAAATTGCTCCTTCCTTTATTTACCTCAACACTTGCCCCCACCCACCTCTCCTTCGCTCACCTCAGCTGATCCAGGCTGCACTGGGAATCACACGTTCGCATGACGCTTAGAGACCGACCACGGCTATGTCGAAAGATTATACTTGCGTTCGCATTGCCATCACGCTGATTGTTGGGATGTTTTCCCAAGTGAGGGGACATATTCAAGGGTGATTGGCTCATGGGTGATTGGTTCATGGGAGATTGGTTCATGGGAGATTGGTTCATGGGAGACTGGTTCATGGGAGAGCTGATCCTAGGAGATCGCCTCCATTTATCCTTTCTGATTTGTGTGTGGTGGAACTTTGAAACAAGAAAATTATCTCCATTGTCAGATTCAGAGTTCTGTGAAGGTGAAGGCGAGGGTGCCCCTAAACGAGTTGGGGACAGTGCCCCCGAAGGTGAAGGAGACAGTTGCCCTGGAGGAGAAGTAGGTATATGAGGAATAGTTGCAGTTCTGGGCAAGCTGTGTGCCGTGCGAGACATTGAGGTGTGGTGTGACGAAGGTGTGAGGTGATGGGCAACTTGGTTGTCATAGGTCAAGTGGTCTATGTCTGATGTAGACCGGCAATCCCGCACATAGATAGTTCCATTTTCTCTCTTCTTCCGTCTCTCTTTAAGTGAACTCATCTGCAGCAGACCATTGGCACGACGCAAAAAGTTTTTGGGATAAAGATGTTTGTTTTTCTTGGTAGTAGATACTTTGTCACTCACATCCTCATGTACGCTTGTGCATACATGAATATGTCTCAAGTCCGTGATGGGAGAAGAGATATTGAGGTTGTTAAAAGAATCAGCAAGCACTTGCCTCTCATCCAACTGCATGGAACTGCAGCGACTGCTGAAGCCTGAACAAGAGTCACTGGCCACATCACTAGAGTCACTGACAGCAGTCTTCCACTCCACCTCTTCCTCACCATCCTCCTCTATCGCATCACAGGATGAATAGGAAGGAGCTACCAAAGACATCTCTCTGAATGAAGAGTTGGGGACATCACCATTACATTCTGGCTTGTTGAGTACTGCATCAGTATTACTGATTGGGGCAGCCTCTAAACCACAGTCATTGGTTGTCATGCTAGTCAAGTGATTTGCGAATTTATCCGTTGGTTTGTTGTTTAGTGACTCGATGTTTCTCCTAAATAGCCCTCTATCCACTCCACCAACATTGGCAATCCTCTCAAATAATTTGAGCTTTCCTTTAGTTCGATTATTCAATATTTTGCTGGGTGGAAGGACGCATGTGGATCTGTTGTGCAGTGCAGGACTACCTGGGCCTTGTACATAGGTAGACACTGATGGTGCTGGTTGGCGCTCTCTCTCACTCATACTGCTGTCCAGCTGCTTCACTGTGCTCTTCATGGAGCTGATTTTCACCTGTTCTCCTTGCCCAGCACCTCTTTTGAATGCTTCTGCCATGTACAACCATTCCTTCAAGTATTTTTCCTTATCCATCTGGTAGATAAACTGCTTCAACTCTGATGAATCACTGTTGAATTCCTCTACCAGTAAGGCATTACAGTGGTGTGGGTGTTCTCTAATTTGCCCTGTGCTTATGTTGTGCCTTCTCAACAAAGTCTGGTCACAGGAGATGTCTCCAAGCCGAACCAAAATCTCCATGGAACTGGTAAGAAGCAGCTGCACTGGTTGCAACACCAAGAAAGTGGAAGGTGCAAGCTCCGAACACTTTCTGCAAAGAAGTGTCCTAGGTTTTCCACCGCCTGGTACGTCTTTGACAATACCCGGAATTTTTGACCTGTATTTGCCACCAGAACCATTAACCCAGTCTAAGCCCAATTCCAAGGCAAGCTTAGGTGGTGGAGTGGGGGCTGGGGAACTGGGCGACAATGTTTTTAACATTAAGCTAACTAGGCAAGAAGAAAAACTACATTTAACTAGAACAGCATAACAATTTTAGGAAATTATGCAGGCGGTATTGCACTAGAGGTTGAGACTGGCAGACAGGGTTTAATGCCACCGCCCTGCTCGAACGGAAATTCAAAAGGAAGCTGCCTTTAATAACAATAATCCAATTTGGATAAAATCTATGACGAGGAGCCTTCCTTTGACCACAGTCTGGTGTTCCTTTTTCTTTTTTTTTTATCCCGGTAGGGAGTTATTCCCCCCCCCCCTCCCAAGTTTATATTAATTACCTAGATCTGCTTTATCAACTTATTGCCATTACTACTTTTTATCCTCTAAGTTGGCGGGTGAAGCAGTTAACTTGTCCTCTCGTGCAGATATTTTTCATAAGTTTTTATGAAAAGTTCTATCTTTCCCTTTTCAGTGTGACCTTTTAAGGCTTACTAATTGAGGACTATATTCTTACTGACACCATTTTCTAGACATCTTTTTGCTACTTGGTTTCAAGAATAAATTCCTGTTTATGCTCATTTAGCATAACACTGAGAAACCAAAAAGTATAATTTAGCAAGAATATATTTTTCTAAAACAGATTTGTGATTTATATTTCAAGTTTTCTGCTTACTTTGTGGCTGATAAAGCAGTTCCTTTGACTCTATAATCCTTTTTGGTCAGCCAGTTTATAGTACTCTTATGCTATGTTGCAAACATTATGAAAGTATAAAATAATAATGATAACATTAATATAGTGATAATCAGTGATTCATTCATATACATTAAATGCACATGAATGAATCACTAAATGTAAATGGCCCATCCCATCTCCAATTATCCTTGGTAGCCGAATTCTAATTTAGTATTACCACTGTGTTGTTGTTTTTTATGAATCCATTGATGTTTATTTTATTTTAATATATTATTGCAGTTATTGCAGAGGACAGGTTAACTGCTGGCTTCACCAGCCAACTTAAAGGATGAAAAGTAGCAATGGCACTAAGTCCTTTTCTAAAAGTGTTTTAAAGAAGATGATCTGCCACAAAGTTTAATATGGAGGCATCAAACATGACATTAATATGTGCTATTCCCTTAAATCATATAGGCAGTAGAAAAATGCCTAGTGTGTGTGCGTGCGTGCGTGCGTGCGTGCGTGCGTGCGTGCGTGCGTGCGTGCGTGCGTGCGTGCGTGCGTGCGTGTGCGTGCGCGCATGTGTGGGTAGGTGGGTGAGTGTGCATTGTTGAGCAAGTGCATCATGATAATGATGATAATGTTTAAATCTGAGTCCTTCAAGTTCTTGTTTGTGTCTGATTTTCAACTCCTTTTTGACCTAAGGTCATTACCATATTTGATTTGTTGTGTTCCATATGTTGGTAGACTGTGGTCAGGCAGACATAGCTCAATTAGATAAATATATGCTGATCATACACCCATTTAGTACTACTATAGAGTTATATATATCAACATCAAACGACAAGTTACAAATTTGGACCCTTCAATGCAGTGCTTGCACAAAGCTGGCTATGTCTGTACATGTCAGCTACATTTGTAAATTTGAAATGTGATCTTGCTGCCTGGGAATAGTGGAACAAAGTGATCTGTTCTCTTCAATACCTATAAAATAAAAGAATTTTGGTTGTTTTTCTTTTCATTGGTGTTCAGACTGATAATTGTTCTAATTGAGTAGGCCAGAAATATAGAACAAAGAAGGCAAGGTTTATTAAGTGGAAGTACAGGGACAAGAAAAGACAGCATGATTTATTGCTTGTGGTACACAAGTCTTGGAACACTGGGAGTTGTGGATACATCCACAAGTTTTGCTTAAGAATGGTTTTTTTTACTAATTGTTTACTGGTTCAAAACACCAAAGTTAGTTGTTACAACTAATTGGTTACAACTAAGTAATTTTACTGTATGGAAACCATGCGATTACAATTAAATACTTTTTACTGTATAGAAACCCCAAATTTGTAAATCTTGCAACTTTAACCTCATATCATAAGTGTCCTAAGCAATTCTTATGTCTGGTTTAAAACACTACTTTTTAATTAATGTTATAGTAATTATTTGCTACAGGTTTTAGTGCAGACTGCTCTTGTTGCCTCTAGGTGTGCTTGTAGTGACTTCAGGTGTTTGATGTCTTATCACTTGAATGGGTAAACTATTTTTCATATTTTTGGTGTAGTACAAAATTGATTATTGACAGGCAACATAATAGAAAGCCGTTATCTGTTGCAAGTGGGCTGTTGCAAGTGGGCAAACATAACTTTGATTAAAACAATGACAATTTAAGCCTTTTAAAAAAAAATAAATTAATTATTTTTAAAGTCTGCTGATAAAGTGCACATTTCCATTAAGGCATGTCAACATTACACACTGAATTTGAATTAATTCGAATTGAATTCAAATTAAGTCCACACTGAATTCGAAACTAAACCAATTGGAATTAATTAGCATTACCTCAGACCCACCAGGATAGGTAGTTTGATTGGGTTGTAGCTGAAAAAATTAAGAGTTTACTGTTAGTCTTCATTTCTTAAGCCCTGTCCACACTATAAACGGGTTAGTACCTCTCTCCACCAACACCCTGTTCCAAACGTTTTCTTGCTTCCACACTAGCGTAGGGCTGAACATGATCCACATCATCTGTGACTAATTGGATGGGCAGATTAATTGGTTTTCCTCTACCACATATAGAAATGGGGTATTTTAATTTATGGTGTCTCTGTTGTTATGTCCCTTTCCCTCACACAAAGGAAGGCTAGAGAGAGAGAGAGAGAGAGAGAGAGAGAGAGAGAGAGAGAGAGAGAGAGAGAGAGAGAGAGAGAGAGAGAGAGAGAGAGAGAGAGAGAGAGAGAGAGAGAGAGAGAGAGAGAGAGAGAGAGAGAGAGAGAGAGAGAGAGAGAGAGAGAGAGAGAGAGAGAGAGAGAGAGAGAGAGAGCTATTAGTAGCTAAACCCCTACTAGCTAACATCAGCAATAAAGCCACAGGTATGTTCAATAAATCTGAGCTGCTTGAAACCTACCCTTCTGAAGGTTTCAGGTGGAACCTGGTGGGTAAAACCCAGTAGATGAAACAGGGTGTAGTGTGGACCTGGAACCCATTCCAGACATAGGTGAAACCAGTTTGATTGTGCAGTGTGGACAGGGCTTTAATTGTTTATTAGTGTTGTAGCCACCACATTACTTATCAGTGTTAGGGGTTACAGGAATGTCCACAAAGAGCTTGATAGGATCAAGGGACAGTCTCCTTCAGGTTCTGCTGAAAATGTTTCCTTTGTAAGTGCAAATAACCAACCAGTAACATAGACCACAATGCAGCCAACTCTCCAGCATGACCACAATATTTTCTTAAAAATCACCAGTTGTCATCAATCATTTATCTTGTTTGAACAATTTCCCCAATATTTTTTTTTTTTTTTTTTTTTTTTTTTTTTTTTTTTTTTTTTTTTTTTTAATTAAAAAAAAAAAAAAAAAAAAAAAAAAGCTTTTAAAATTTAATAGTGGAGAATTCCAATAAAAACTTCTTTTTTTTAAAATACATTTTGAAAAGTGTATATTGTGGAGGTGGGTGGGGTGTAGATTCCTTCAATTTTGATGCTACTGGAAGTTAAGACTAGTATTAATAGAAATCAATCTATGAGGGCCTAGGTGTGGTTACTTAATTTTGATAAGACCTATTCAAGGGGTGACAGGCTAAGCAGTCAAGAAGTGATGGCACTGGAGCAGCTCTACTGCAAAGATGAAAAGGGTAGCAAAATTAATTTGAATAAGTTAAGCAGTGAATAAGTTATTGAAATCTGAGGTCAGCAGGTCTGAGAATACCAACAACTAACACTTTCTCCCATGAATTATTTGAAAACTAAAGCAGGTGTTTAGGATATTTTTGCTAGCTTGAGTTAAAGTAGTGCCAGTGTGGAAGCTAGGATTTGAATTAATCCGAATTAGGCATAAAAAATTTTTTTTCCAGGGATTCAATTAGAATTTAATTCTCATCAGTTTTTGTGCAGTGTAGACAGGCCTTTAGATAGCTTTAGTTCGGTGAAAAGCAACTACTTCATGTGTGCTACAAATTTTCCACTATTCCTTTCAGTCTGTGGAAGATTACACTTGCCTTAGAACAATAAGTCAATCCAAATAGGAGCATTCAAAGTAGAAAATACCTTTAAGTATGTTTCAAATTAAAACCACTCTGAAGTATCACATTTCATCATATGCCCCTATGATTTTTCTACATAATGCTGTAGAAAAATAGAATAACACTATTTTACGTGCAACAGTAAATAAATTTTTTTTTAAATAGCAAAGGTAACAACAACTACCAGAATAACAATGTTACAACAAATGTAGCATTTTTATGGAACATACACAGTTTGAAGTCATTACTTTTTAAATTTCGTTTTCCTGCAATGTTATATACATGGATTGATAATCATGTGTACTTTCTTCCTCAATAGTAATACATCTTCAAAAAAAGTGCAATGAATGCTCTTCCTTCACTGTTATTTCTAATCAATTACTACATATAGTTGGTTTCATCAATTGGTTGGTGGGGGGAAAAAACTTCTCAAAATTTTAATACAGATAGTCAAATACAATTCTGATAATAAATCTCCAATGTCTGTCTGTCTGTCTGTCTGTCTGTCTGTCTGTCTGTCTGTCTGTCTGTCTGTCTGTCTGTCTGTCTGTCTGTCTGTCTGTCTGTCTGTCTGTCTGTCTGTCTGTCTGTCTGTCTGTCTGTCTGTCTGTCTGTCTGTCTGTCTGTCTGTCTGTCTGTCTGTCTGTCTGTCTGTCTGTCTGTCTGTCTGTCTGTCTGTCTGTCTGTCTGTCTGTCTGTCTGTCTGTCTGTGTGCATGTTAATTGAAATTAAAAATTATGTAGGGCAGATTTTTTTCTACTATAAGAATATATCCTTTGCAATAATGATAAGGAAGAGTAAAAAGAGAAAAAGGAGGAAGAAAGAGAGCTCTAAATAATATGGAAACAAATAGGTTACTTCATCATCAAGCTTGATATGAGTATAAGGCTGTGCTGTAAAGCTATATTTATCAATAAAAAAGAACAATGATCTTACTATCTTACTATAAGTCTCAATTTGTTTGCTTGCTTGTTTTTTTTGTTGTTTTCTTATTTATTTATTTATTTTTTTTTGGTTTATTTTATTTTATTTTATTGTTTGTTTGTTTGGTAACAACTCTCAGATGATTAGGCCCAAAGGGCTCAAATTTTTAGGATTTGATGGGTCACCCTGGGAATGTTTTAAAGAACTTTAGTGAAGATGAGTTTGTTCATTAACTCAGCCCAGACGTTTGGGCCTAAAGGTCTCCAATTTTCAGGGTTTGATGGGGGGTGGGGGGGGGGTTACCCTGGGATGGTTATAAGGAAGTTGTTTGGTGAAGATCGGAGTAAATCCTTGCCTTTAGGACAATTTTCCTCCCCCCCCCCCCCCCTCCCCCAATTTTCTGGCTGTGGTCACAACTCAATGCCAGAGTGAACCACCCCACTTACTAAAAACCACAATGGTGTAAACATTAGGTAAGAAAAACTGTGCCAAAACCACTTCCAGCTCTTTTTCTTTACTTCTTTTTGAACCCTGTAGGCCCAAGCATCTGGGATGAGATAGCAAAGAACAAATCTACAGTTATGTTAACAGGTCTTTGTTGTCTCTGTCCATAGGATGGGTGCTATGCTAAAATATTCTTCACGATGGGGTGGGGGAAGGGGTTTGTCTCCATCTGTACGATGGATTCATAATTCATTTGTTGGTTATTTGCATGTTTATTTGTTTGTTCGATAACTCCTCCCAGTTGATTTGGCCTATAGGACTCAAATTATCAGGGTTTCATGGGAGTTGTTATAAGGAATTTTGGTGGAGTCAAACTCAGCTGGGGCTATTCTTTTCCTTCATAATTTCCTGGTTGGGGTCACAACTCTATGGCCTGATTAAACCTATAAACCACAATTGTGTAAACTAACAGATCAGCAAAAGTCTCAAACCACTTCCTGCTTTTCTTTTCTTCTTTTGAGTCCTCCAAGAATCTGAGATGGCATAGTAAACAACAGATCTACAATTATATTAAGAGGTCTTGCTGTCTGTGGATAGGAGGATTCAAAGCAAAGTACCAAGGCAAAAGACAGGATATGATCTGTGCAAAAGGTCTGTTGAACCATGGGAATAGCTTCAGCCTAATTAAAAATGAGCCGCAATCTAGTCATGATTTCACTAGATTTATGGTACCACTCATTTTTAACAATTGTTGATGGGGAAAAAAAAGAGAAGAAACAAGACAACACTGTCGATGATGACTCAGGTTTACTACCATCTCTATGATCAGGTCAGTACAGGTCAATTCTATAAATTGAACTGGTATCATTGTGATGAGGAAAAAATTTTGATAAAATAAAAAACTCAAATATTGAGGAAAGTCATATCACCAAAAAATAAATAAATAAATAAAGCAGAACTATGCTGCTTTTCTGGCTCCTGATTTAGTTTGAATGCTCAACTGAAACACACACACACACACACACACACACACACACACACACACACACACACACACACACACACACACACACACACACACACACACACACACACACACACACACACACACACACACACACACACACACACACACACACACACACACACACACACACACACACACACACACACACACACACACACACACACACGCTGGATCAATATTTACTCTATCTTCTTAACTTGTACCCAAAGGTACTCCATTGTCAGTGTTGGATCCAGAATGAACATGCAAATCCCAGTAAGATCAAAATCAAGCTAACAATTCATTCTGCAGCAATTCCTACCACCACTACTGACCAGAAAGGAGCTTTACAAAATACTCCTTTATCAGTGACTAGCAGCATATACCTGGGGTTGCCCGGCCAATATAGGCTAAAATCCAGTAGTTGAACATGTCTTGGTGGTCTGTTAGTCCTAGAGTTTTTCTGGCCAAAATATCATTTTGGCTTTTTCTTATTACCATGGTAACCATTTTGTGAAATTTTTAGCCCATGTTTCAAGTTGGGTCAAAACCTATCATCATGCCGAATTTCATTGAAATCCACCTACCGGTTTAGTCGGAATGATGGTACAGACAGACAGACAGACAGACAGACAGACAGACAGACAGACAGACAGACAGACAGACAGACAGACAGACAGACAGACAGACAGACAGACAGACAGACAGACAGACAGACAGACAGACAGACAGACAGACAGACAGACAGACAGACAGACAGACAGACAGACAGACAGACAAATTCTGTTTTTTCCCAAATATGTTGGTTTGTTTAATCTTGCTGACACAAGAGCAACCTCTCAGCATTATTATGTCAAGGACAGGTTTATGATGAGGCTGCAAATATGGCAAGAAGAAGACCTGGTGTGGCAGAAAGATTTGGAAAAGATAATTCTGTTACAGTAACTGTCTTTGCTCCAAAATATTGGAAGACAGCCTCCATGTATGAGGATATTCTTGAAATAGTTAAAGAAATAAGTAAGCTAACTATTTTCCCTCCAAAATATTGTATCTCTTTTCAATCAGATGGACTCCAAAAACTGTTACCATGGAAGATGTTCTTTTAGAGGCTTTGGAAGGAATCTCTTCAACGTAATGGTGACTAGATTTGAAAGCAGGTGGTTTACTGCAATTATTGGATATGTTTATTGCCTTGTTTGGAAGAGACCAGTCACTTTCATTTTAGTGCAGCAGAGCAAATTTACCTCATATTGAAAAACAAAACAAAACAAATAACAACAAAAACCAATATGGTTTTGCAGGATGCTCTTTCTGCTGTTGATGCTGATAAACACTTTACAAATAATGTGGTCTGAAAATAATTTCAACAGATTTATGATAAGAGTGTGAGAACTACATTGACCAGCCAGAATTGCCTTATTATCTAAGATTTCAAGAGAAAATGAGTGCACCAAAATTTTTACATCTGCAAAAGTATAATTATTTAAAGCATGTGATCTATTCCATTGTAAGCTAGAAAATTGATTTAATGAGCACATCCCCTCATTTTTTTTTGAAAAAATCCCCTGATAGATGCAGCAAATGGTCATGAATGCAAAGGTTGAATACATCCTGCTACTGAGACATGGACATGCTAGCATTAGCACAAAAAATTCCAACTATACAAAATGTAATCAGACAGTGTAACTTCGAAACAAAAAAAAATGAGTGTAATAATAAAAAAAAAAAATTCTGTCTAGCCAAGAAAATATTTTCAAGCAAATGCTACTGACCAAACACCAGCTCTTTCATCTATATTTAATAATCCTAGTTACCTCCACAACATGTAAAAGGTCCTTTTCTGGTAAAAAGTGTCAAATTTCTATGCACTCTACAATGACAGAGATGAAACTTAATAATTGAGTGCTTCTATATATTCACAAAGCTTTTACATTCACTTCTCACTTTAGATTTACTTTGATGGTAAAAACAATGATTATGAGAGGTTTTTCTAAACAGTTACAGCTTGTAAATTATCAATTTTATTAAATTTTTCAATATCAAGCAGACTTATTCCAACTTAAAGTGATTCCCCACTTTTTTTCCTTTCATAATTATCGATTCTCAGAAGTGTTATAAACTTCAGCCAGTTGCTTGCAGTGGGTGGTTTGAAAATAAAATTTATATATAATTTTTAGATAAACTTTCTAAAATTTTATTGTTAGCAGAATATAGGATAGATGGATGCTAGTTCATCTCAAACTCCCTGAAATTTATTCAAAGCTTACGTTCTGCTGTTATTCCAGGGTAACTATTTCACAGTAATTATTCTATAGTAATTATTTCATGGTAATTATTCCTTGCTGGTGAAATAGATGTTTCATTGTTTCTTCTTTACTCTCCTTGGTGATACTCACAAAACTTTTTTTGGTTGCTTCCCTGTAAACCATTTTGTTGAGGACCCTTTACCACGAACAAACGTAGAAATAAAAGCGTGAAAATAATGGTCAGGTATTTTAATCCCCTGAGTCTCAAAGAAACTGCCTCAATTAACTCGAGTTTTAGAAGCCAGGCGGTGCAACCTGGAGACCAATTCTGAAATGGCCGATTCTGTAAGACCCTGGTTGTACCTAGATAAAGTGGAACTTAGTTCAAACTCTTGCTTGGAGGACTTCGAGAGGGACTTGTTGCCTTTGGCTCGTCCCCAGTGGCGGGGTAAAGAATTGGCCGTGAATGTATTTAATTCGGGCATCACGAACAATTTAATGGCCATCTATCTGAAGGAGAAAGGGTTTGTAGAGTCCCGTGAAGAAGTGGTATTGCTGCGTGTGAATGGGGAGGGTTCAGAGAAATTGGTTGATCGAATTGATGAGCTCCATTGTATGCTAACCTTGAATGAGTTTGGGCTGGGACCTCCATTATATGCTCAATTGAATAATGGCTTATGCTATGGGTTTTTTCCTGGACGACAGTTGGAAGTGACTGAAGTGACAGAGCAGAAGGTGTGGAGGAAGGTAGCAGAGCTAATGGCAGCACTTCATGTTGTAAATATACCAGATCATTTTCAGAAGAGGAAGCCACAAGTATGGGCTAAGGTAAGGATGGATTGAAGATAAGTGGAGAATTGCTGAGATTATAGATATACTAGAATATTTATGCTGAGATATTAAGTTGACTTCATGATGGTATGTTTGTTTGTTATTAAAGATTGACAAATGGATACTGGAAGTCCCAAAAAGATTTGAAGATCCAGCAAAGCAAAAGAGGTATGTATTTATACTTTTTCACAAGAACCTAATAAGTGATTAACATCAGCTAATCACCCCCTCCCCCTCCCCCTCTTTTTCCTGGTTTTCCCTCTGTTATTGGTTGGTGACTTTCTAACTCTTTGAGATGAAGAGTAAGTCAGTCAATGTGTTGAGAACTGATATATGGTTGGTGATGTTCTGACTGTACACCCAAGCACCATGGATTAGTGAAAATTTTCCTCTATTTTTCAATCAAAACATCTTAAAATTTCATGAACAATGATGTCTGGGTAAGGTTAGAATTAATGGAAAACAAGCAGGGTTGTATATTTAAAAAAGGGGGTGGGGGAGAGGGACCCTCCTTCAGATAGGCAGTCATGTAAACAGTTCATTAACTGATCTAATGCACTGGAGCGTCTGGTGTCCATAAATATTAGTATAATTAAGTAGATATGGTCACACAATAGGTCGCCTAAAACTATCACTGAAGAGTTCCTTCTATCAATAGAATAAGTAATGCCTTGTATAGTCCTGTGAACTTTTAGACTTAATAATAATTTTATGTACATATATATATATATAACAAGCCAACTGTAATAGGCTGAGAAATTAGAATGTGCTATTCTCTCTATGCTGAGTATATACTTCTGGGGGTTAGTAACTTATCATTGATTTCAGAAAGCTAATGGAAGAACTAGGATTCAACTGAATGTGACAGCACAGGTAAACGTCCTAAAATTGAGAGTGATAGTTCCCCATCATTCTTAGCATCAGATTCTTCAAATGAGTCATCTATTTCTATGTCAACAACGAACAAAATTGGACTAGTTCATATAAACAGATGTTTTCTTATAGATCAGAGTATAAGAAATCTCACTGGTGGGTTAGGTGTAATTAGCCGTCAGGTGTCGTCTAAGGTGTGTTTGTTCTGTGTGTGAGGAATGCACCGAAATATTAAGGGAAATCATGTGCACCAAATGTGGATCAAGTCTCCTTTCAAGACTTGGAGAAAAAAAATCGTGAGCATAAGAAGTCTCGAAGTCACTAAAATACCATTATCAAAAATTGCATCTAAAATATACTCAAACACTTTTTGTAGGGCTGATTTTGAAAATATCATGTCGGTATTCCTCCCTTCCAAAATATCCTAGATAAAATCCTGGTTTGCTGCTCTGTTTCACAAGGTGGTTCCATGTGTCCCTAAGTCAGTTGCACCATTGCCCATTTGCATGTGTCTTACTAATCTATTTCATCTTGGCAATCGTTTTTTGGCTGATTTCCCTCCCTCTCATGCACACATACACCCTACACACACATGTACACACCACACCCTACACACACACCACACCCCCACACACATGCACGCACACCCCACACACATGTACACACCACACCCTACAAACACACACATGTACACACCACACCCCCACACACATGCACACACACATGTACACACCACACCCCACACACCCATGCACACACACATGTACACATCACACCCCATACACATGCACACGCACACGTACACACATGTACACACCACACCCCCACACACATGCACACACATGTACACACCACACCCCACACACCCATGCACACACACATGTACACATCACACCCCATACACATGCACACGCACACGTACACACATGTACACACCACACCCCACACACATGCACGCACACATGTACACACCACACCCCCACACACATGCACACACACATGTACACACCACACCCCACACACATGCGCACACACACACACACACCTCCCCTGCAGTGTTCTGGAATGTGTTTGTGTGTAATATGTGTTAAAACACAGCCTCTCTGGAATGTGAAACCATAGGTGAACGGAAAGAATACCCGTTGGACACTATGCATAACAGCAATAATTATTAATTTTTTAAAATAACTGTTTATCTAATTAATCTGAACAGAGTGCATCCAAAAATCTATGCATTGCATCAAAAGGTTGCTCTGAATGAAATATGTGTCAAGTCATACAAAAATTTCATGAGGTTCTTCACAAACAAATTTTCTTGCTTCTCTTTTAGTATAGCCAAATGAAATGAAGACATAAATATTGTCTCCAAAAGGTAAAAAAAGAGTCTGGATATTGGCTGCAGCAAGAAGTTCAGCATTGTTACACAATCCTGAACACATTCAATAATGTATTTAGTCTGAATCTATTGAATTATGCCCTCAACTCCCTGGGAGACAGAGTTAATATCTTATATATTAATGTGCTTGTCCGTCCGTCTGTCATGTTGCACGCTAAATAAAAAAAATAAAAAAGAAAAAAGAAAAAAAAAATCAGGTGTTGGATACTGTTCTTGTGAGCATCTAGACGTCACAAAAATGTTCAGGAAGGTGGTTACGTTCAGAACAAACATCTGGAGAGGAAGAACTGAGCAACAGCATGGGCTACACGTCCAAGAGAAAGTTAGTGTTTTTGGAGACCCCTTGCTATATCCTTAATTTTAGCTATTTTGACAGAAGATAATTAGTCTCCCTGGATGACACTTTACCTACACTACCACAATAATTTACAAAGGAATTTATTATATTGGAGAGTGAGTGAGTGAGAGAGAGAAGCAATAGAGTCTAGGCAGAGAAAAATGGTTACAGCAATTGAAATTATAGGGTGGCAAGAGAAATTATACGGAAAGTTATGGGCTAAGAAATTTTTCTGGGAAAGGTATTCAATAAACTTATTAATCATTGTAGTTTTAGCCAACTTGGCTGTGGAGAGTAGAGTGATAAAAATGGCAATACCCTAAGGGATGTGAGCAGTCCCCTCTGCAGCTGGTTAACACACCAACAAGATTTTTATGTAATGATTAACTGTTTTTTCATCCCTGCCCCATTCTGTATTGATAAGCTAACATTCCATTATTGTGTATTCAATCACTATCAGTCTACACTGAACAATTTGGAATATTTTTAACTTGGAATATTTCTAACTTGCTATATATCAAGAGAGCAGCAATTGATGTCCATAACATTTACTTCTCCTTTTCTTCATAAAGTTAAATATTAAGTCCACTATCCATATCCAAGAAGAAGTAGGGTGAGTTTCAGGGAGGCCCACCCCTCTCTCTCTAAAATCATTATTAAGGCTCCTTCATGACAGAAGCACAGAAAATTATATATCAAACAGTAAAAAATGAATTTATGAATGATCCTACACTGATAATGTGGTGTAAAAGTTTTGTTATCCAATTAAACTGTAATTAAATTCATACCATAAGAGTTTTGATGCATGTGTGTTCAATCTATATGAATTCAGTAGTAGATTAATATTTGGGCTAAGGAGCCAACTTGAAGCCCTTCCAATGCTCATTTTCATGTTTGTTACAACAGGAGGCTAAAGATTGATGGAAAAACTGACCACAGGTAGCGGGTTCTCGCTAGTAATCATTATTAGGCCATGGAATTACATTCTTAAATTATTTCTTTCTTCACATTTTAAAGCAAATTTACATTCTTATTTCCAGGATGCAGAAATGAATAAATAAAAAATCTGCAATAATTGATTCAAATCGACCTTACCAGATTTTTGTTGTAATACATGTAAAATTAATAACTTTCTCTCTGTGTACACAATCAATTCTGGACTTTATTTGTCCCGAGGTGCATGAGCCCTACTACGTCTTTACTTCTTCTGTTCCCCCTCCCCTTTCCCCTTTCAACAGGTTTTTAGATGGAGTTGGTAGTGTTGAAGCTGTGGAGGCTGAAATTGAGTGGTTGCGTGTTCTCATCTCCTCCACCCAGTGTCCAGTGGTGTTCTGTCACAATGATACACTCATTGCTAACTTTGTCATTGATGAGAGAACAGGTTAGACCAGCTCCAAACTGAGAACTACTGTACCACAACACCGGTAGCTGCACAGACAAACACAAGCACATTTAACCTGTATTGCACTATATGCTCAAATGTTCAGTTTTATAATCATGCTAACATAGTGGTATTTCGTACTTAACTATGCGATAACTTCCGCTAGATGTCCAGAAAGTTTAGAGGCAGATAGAAGGACACTTGACTACTCTTATCCTTCAGCTGGTACTGATAGTGTGCACTCCTTGCTTTATAAATATTGTTGACAAATACCTTATGTTGCAAGCAATGTCGATGTGATTTAGTGATCTTGTCTAGCAGGTCTGCCTATATATATGTGTATATTAAATAATTAGTGTTATTGACCACCAGTTGCCTAATAATTATTGATCGTATTTATGTGTTGCCATGGTGACAGATAAGATACAGCTGGTGGACTATGAGTATGGAGGCCCTAACTTTCTCGCTTTCGACATTGCTGACCATTTCTGTGAATTTGCAGGTACGCTTCTGTTCTAGCATGTCGGGATGAAATCTTAACTGTACTGCATGTATAGTGTGAACCTCAACAACTAACCACAAATATACCAATCAACCTGTGCATGAAGGTCGGTGTTACTATCATAAGGTGAATAAGGCTTGGTGCTACTGTTATTATGTGTATAAGGCTTGGTGTTACTATTATTAGGTGAATAAAATTTGGTGTCACTGTTATTACGTGAAAAAAACTTGGTGTCACTATCATTAGGTGAATAAAGCTTCGTGTTATTATTGTTATAAGGTGAATAAAGATTGGTGTAACTGTCATTAGGTGAATAAAGCTTGGTATTACTGTTATTAGGTGAATAAGTTTGGTGTTACTATCATTAGGTGAATAAAGTTTGGTGTTACTGTTATTAGGTGAATAAAACTAGGTGTCACTGTTATTAGGTGAATAAAGCTTGGTGTTACTGTTATTAGGTGAGTAAAGCTTGGTGTTACTGTTATAGGGTGAATAAAGCTTGGTGTTACTATTATTACGTGAATAAAGCTTGGTGTTACTGTTATTAGGTGAATAAAGTTTGGTGTCACTGTTATTAGGTGAATAATGCTTGTTGTCACTGTTATTAGGTGAATAAAGCTTGGTGTCACTGTTATAAGATGAATAAAGCTTGGTGTCACTGTTATTAGGTAAATAAAACTTGGTGTCACTGTTTTTAGGTGAATAAAGCTTGGTGTTATTGTTATAACAACCTTAAGATATTACAAATGCAAGGATTAATTGATTTTCTGTAAGAGAATTTGATCACAATTCTGAATATGTCCTTACTTGAATTATTACTTCCCGAGTATAGGTTCACTTTTATATTCATGACCTCCATAAAGTCATTACCACTCTTTTTACATTAGAGCCGTGCTCTAGCTAATGGATCATAGTACCAGATAGCAGTAGAAGTAGGAGATTACACTAGAAGATTACTGTAACAGATTAGTGGTGTAGATTTCTGTGGTCAGGGTGTCTGAGCTACATATAAACAGGCTCATATACTCACTTGTGAGTGCATAGAATAACAAATTATCTTTGGTCAGGTTCCTATCACTAAATTAACAGAATCATGATTCTTTCTATCTCACTAAGGTAAGGGGTCATCATATAACTGTCACTGTGCTATCTTCTACGCACATGGTTAAGAGTCATCAGGGTTATTCCTACAATCTTAAGGGTGGTAAAGGATCACCAGGTCACAAGCTAAAGGTTGTTAGACTCAACGTTACTATCTTAAGCCTTGTCCGCACTACAAACAGGTTTGTACCTCTCTCCAGCAACATCCAGTTCCAAACGTTTCTTGTGTCTACACTAGTATAGTGCTGAAGCCGTCCACATCACCTACGTGGGCTGAATAATTGGCTTGGCTGATTAATTGGTATTCCTCTACCTCATATAGAAATGGGGTATTTTATTTTCTCCTGTACTACTTTGTTCTGTCTTTTTCCCTCTGCAATATCACCACACAAACGGAGGATAGAGAGGGGGAGAGACATGTTTGTAGCTATACTCCCTATAGCGCACGTCAACAATAAGCCACAGGTATGTTCAATAAATCTGAGCCGCTTGAAGCCTACCCTTCTGAAGGTTTCAGGTGAACCTGGGTGGAACCCGTTGGGATGAAACCGGGTGTAGTGTGGACGCGTGGAACCTGTTCCAGACATGGGTGAAACTGGTTTTAGTGTGCAGTGTGGACATGGCTTTAATTGAAACAACTCTAATGTCAACACAGTCCAGTGTCTCTAAAGATATCTCTAACAACAGTGTTCATGATATCAAGTAATAAACCCACAATGTCTTGCATATCAGAGGGCTACCATACGATAAGTTGCAATGTAGCGCTGCTTCCTGTCACAGAGATACACCCCTGCAGCCAGGATGAGCTCCCTGACATAATTGCAGCATTCTCACAAACAGCTGTCAGATGCAGACACACAATTAGTGGGGAAAACATAGCAAGCAAATCAGACAGTTGCTATTTTGCTAGAAGTCAATGTGCTGCCACTGATCCTGGACTTACTGTCAGAATCCTGCCTCCTAACTGGAGAAATTGTTGAAGTAGCGTATCACTTACATTGAGTTTTTGCTAAAGTTTTCCCCCCTTGTGCTACCATTGAAAGAGTTACACTCCCACTGGAAGTAAATTTTTTAAGCTAAGTTTTCTTCATGAATATAACATTTCCAATTTTTTTTTATACCAGGTTATGCATCTAGAACAAGATAAGACAATAATTTTTTCTTCTTTTTTTTTTTTCCAGTTTAGTTATGCTTTAAAAACAACAAACTATAACAAACAAACTTGTATGTTTTAACCATTTGTAGTCATTTATTGTCAGGAATCTGGATACTAATAAAAGGAGACCAGCCAGTCCAATTGACTTGTTCTGGTGCATATTCTGATTCTGCATCATGTCTTTGTTGAACAGAAAATAGTGTTGAACAGAAAATAGTGTTGAACAGAAAATAGTGTTGAACAGAAAATCATGTTGAGCAACAGAGTCAGCATTAAATCAGGTTAGGCGGGGATTGGCCAGAGATCATTTAAGGAAATTATCTGCACATCAAGGTAAAGGATCATCAAAATCATTCAAACTCTAATGTGTATGTCACCAGAGTTGATACACTCAAAACTGAAGCAAGTGGTATAACGATCTATAGTATAAATTAATTGTCTTGGCATGTTGGATTCACATGCTCTCCATGTTGAAGCAATCGGCTAAGTTAGTGTGATGTGCATTGAGTGATTCACCACACGACCTATCTAATGCCAGAGTGTACAATACTTTGCCTTTTAGTGCTGATATGGTGTTAGTGTGTCCACACTATATACCTAAGAGTTGTTTTAATCCACTATTTTTTGATTTTTTAGAATTTTTTGATGCTAAAAAAGAAGTAAACCAAAGTATTTTCTCTTTTATGATCAGGTGTAGAAGACGTTAACTATGACCTCTACCCTGATGAAGCTTTCCAGAAGAGATGGCTACGCCATTACCTCAACAAGAGACGGCAACTTATGAAGGAAAACAAAAGTAAGTGTTTGTGGTGCACTGGTCACTGCATTAATTTACCTCCTCACTGCCTCCTTAACTCTATTGATGGGGGAAGACCTGACTGACTTTCCTTTACCATTTGTAAGTAATGGCACAGTGCTATGTGAGCTTTTATGGTGACCTTTTACCTTTCTACTATACTTTATATAGTGTCTGTCTGTCTGTCTGTCTGTCTGTCTGTCTGTCTGTCTGTCTGTCTGTCTGTCTGTCTGTCTGTCTGTCTGTCTGTCTGTGCGCGACGCATCTCCTCCCAGATGCCTGGACCAATTGTTCTGAAATTTTTAGGGGCTGCTCACAGGCCCACCGGCCCGATTTGGGGAGAATGTAGTTAGGACTAGGCCATTAAATAAACTTTCCTATTCATGAGTAACCACAAAGTTGTATTCTGAAGTTGTATTCCAACGGGCATTTTTAGAGGAAGTTATGTTCACAAACCACACGGAAAGTTCAGTGACACTAATTACTAGAGGCGCATTCATAATAATTACTTTAGAAATGGGGGAATGCCCCACCAGCCCCCTCCACCTATATATGATAGCAAGGAATTATGACCCAGGTGAGTTCAAAAGGACACTAATTTACTAGAGGTGAATTCATATTATTTACTTTAGAAATATCCCACAAACCTCCCACCCTTACTACATAAAACATTAAGCAAACTGAACAAGTTTGTGACTACGGGAGGCCAAAGGCTGAATGAAAAATCACTCCCGAATTGTGTATAAATTCTAACCTTTCGAGCTTCTTACTGCCAGTTTGCACTATTGGGTGTTGGTAGGAAACTTACTATGTTGTGTAATGTGTGATGACCCTTACCTTTTGAAAAATATCATTGCGTGTGATGGTGAACATCCCTTGCTCTGTGATAGTATGTGATATCATGTTCATTAGTCTGTGTTTATTTTGGGATAGTATTAAAATTGTGAAACAGTACACTGTACACTCACATCAACTAAAGTTTTGTTGGTCACAGGTTCAAAGGTGACTGGAGAGTCCACATTGGAACCTAATGACAACAGCAGCTGCAGTCAGGAGGAGGTGGATGCTATGTACAGAGAGGTCAATAGGTTTGCACTGGTGAGCATCAGAATATTATGGTAGCTGAACTCCCCTAGTCAATATGAAGGCTCCATTGCATACCCAGGACAGGAACATTGTAATCAATGTTAGTGCTAGCTTTACAGAGTGAGTACCTTTAACTTCTCACTGCATTGTGGGGAATAAGGTGGAAGTGGTGAAGTTATTAGACTGCCTCAGAGTGAGATCTAACTGTATTGTTCTTCATGATTTGGGAGCTTTCCTGGTAGGAAGTGGGTGGAGATACAGGCGCATGGTAATCTCACAATACTGTTGCAAGATCCACTCTCTACTTTTGTTTCACTAGACAACCTCTTCTTGTATTCTCGAACAGAGAGAATCTGGTTGAACTCTGTCATTTGCTATTTGCAGGCTGCCCACTTGTTTTGGACTGTATGGGCGTTGCTACAAGCCCACTGCTCTCTCATACAGTTTGACTATATTGGGTAAGCCACACCCACCACATATAATCTATATGAAGGAATGCATAGTATGTGAGGATCTATTTGTGTGGTTTGAGTTTTAAAAAAAAAATCATTTAAAATATTTATTTTAATAAAAATCCATTCATAAATGCTTTTGATAAATATATTAATTCACTCTTACAAAATTATAGAGGCATTGGATGCTCCACCTCAAAGTTGTCCCAAGAAATTTATTTAACATTATTAATTAATTTTCTTACTCAATATGTTAAAGCTGTTTTATATATCTATTAGCTATTTCCAGAATTTTAGAAGCATTGGATGCTCCATTTCAAAGTTTTCTAAATTATAATTGTTTCTTTTCACAACTTAATGGAATTTAGTGATCAATTAGACAATCATCAAACATTCTTCCTTCAATGTGTGTACTAGTGATTTGCTGCCTTCAATGTGTGTGCCAGTGATTTGTGCACATGCTTTTAACTGTATTTGCACAAATGAAAGGCAAGTGACTAATAAAGGGCATACCCCTGACAATCAACCAGCAGTAACATGTGCATGGCATATCTTGTCGTCTATCCGCAGGGTTAAATTAATGCATCATGTATCGTATCCTGTTGGGATTCTCATTTATTAATTTATTTATTGTGGCACTCAGTAATGTAAATGTCATGAAATCTCTATCTTCATTTTGTATTGTATTTGCATTTAGATATGCTGGCTTGAGATTTCAGGAATATTTGAGACGAAAAACATCCTTCAGCACCTTATAAGGAATTGCACAGCTTCAGCACCTTATAAGGAATCAACAGTCTCAGCACTATTACAACACCTTTAACAATAATTCATGTTATTAGCATACAGAATAGTGTGTACATAGTATATTCAATGCATATACTAAAGGACCTATTTTTATTGTAATCATGGTTTGTTGTCTACTATATCTAAAAACACGTAAGGAAAAGTGTGTTCGTGTGTGTGTCCGTCCAGATTCTGTCTATTCACTCTCATTTCAACTACAATTACTTAATTGAAGTACAAATAACAGTAATTATAATTGAATTTCATTTTCCTAACTGAATAGTCATTGAAATTTTTTAATGGTACACACACCCTACTAGCCATACCATGTAAACACGATCGGTATGGTGTGGTCTACTAACCTGTGAACCACATGAACCCTGTACAATGAAGAAGTATAAATGTATGGTGTATCTTGTAGGATTCTATCCTTGGCTGGCTTCTTGAATTATAGATAAACTCATGAATTTTTTTCCCCTCTCCTAATATAAATAAAATGAGTGTGTGTGGGTTTGGCCTTGGCAGATAATGCTCTAATTTCTGTGTACTTTACTTTCCTTTTGATTCTCTTACTATTCACCTATTTATCTTTTTATGCAACTGATAAACACAATTGTTGTTAAAAGATTTTGGGGGGGGGTGGGGACCCACAACTCATTAATTATTCATGAAACACACTGTACCCTAACTTTGTTGTCATTCATCCCCTACCCCTAATTTAATTGCCAAATGAAAGCTTAGTTTGAATGCTATCCAATGATATGCTTTGTGACATGTTTGAGTGCCCCACAAAAAAATTTTTTTTTCAAGTACACCACGAGACGCTTCGCCACAACTAGAGGCACTCCTATGATGTCATTCCCAACTTTGAGATGTTGCTGTGGTGACTGAGGTATTATTCAAGTGTTTTGGTTAGCCACTAAACACTCTGAAAAATATTTATAAAATTCTAGAGGTGCACATTGCTAAGTGTTTGAGCACTTTGAAAGCACTTTGTAAAACCAAAGCACTTAACAGTAGTATATTTACACTAAAATTATGCATACACAGGGCTTTAAAATGATACATAATATATCATTTTTCCTAAAATTTTCACAAAGGTGCAAGTGGTTCTGGACCGAAAATCCACATTAATAAAAATCACTTTTACTTTGGGAAATCAGCATGGCAGCCATAGCACATCTTACTCAAACCCACCAAGACATCCAATTGTTTTATATTTGAAAGGCCGATTCTACAGATGTTGTGCAACTACATAAGCAACATAGCTGGAAAAAAAACAACAACCCAGTTTTCTAATAAAAAAGATAAAAAAGAAAAAAGGGTTACTTCCCCCTCAAAAAAGAAAATTGTTTTGACAATTCAAGAGTCAAAATATTTTAACTATTAAAATTTTATGTATTTGTGACTTTGGCTAAGTGTGTTACAATTTGAGTAAGTGAGACAGGAGAAATGTGGGTAAGTGTTACTGTGATGCACTCAGTGAATCTAATGTCTTTCTGAGAAATCATTTACTTTTCCCCCTGAAAATCTACCTTTTTTTTTCATAAAGGCTACCTATTTTTCTAGCATTATTTTACTTCTTAGAAGCATCCATAATACCCCCAAAATTACTCCAGTATAATACATCACAACCTAGCATGGGTGGGTGGGAGTGTGTCAATAAGAGTGCAGGCTGTGAGTATCACATTTTACAAGGTTGCTTTGAGTTGTTGCTATAGTAAGGTCTGTGGTGGCAGGAAGTGTCCCTAAGTTCAAGATTCAAGATACAGCTTACTTTTGTGCTATTTACCTTATGATTATTTTGGGGAAGCAATTAGTGTCATGCTCTACTGTGCACATTTATGGTGGTTTTCAGGACGTATATCTTCATGGAACTTGTGCTGGAGCTAGTCTTGGTCCCAGACCCCTTTATTCACAGCACTGGATGTATTGCATCACCAGCATGCAAATAAAGTGGGTCTGGTGGCTTGCCTGTGCATTCTGTGTTCTTGCGCCCACATTCTGGTGCAGACCAAAATGATTTTATTACAAGGTTTTAAAATAACCACACCTACCATCAAGGTTGTAAAATATTTTGAAGTGACTGAATGTTTCTGACACCGTCCCCAGTACCTGGTGCTATATATTTATGCGCAAAACATAAGACCTCATGAATATGTAGTTCTGGTTAACCAAATGAGTGGATGTGGCTTTTATGGTTGCTTTCCATGGATGCCTAAGGAACACGTAATGCACAGTGAATCACCAGACCCACTTTATTTGCGTGCTGGTGGTGCAATACAACCAGTGCTGTGAATAAAGGGGTCTGGGACTAGTCTTGATCCCAGACCCCTTTATAATAAAAAAATTAAGTGGGTCTGGTGACTTGCCTGTGCATTCCGTGTTCCTTAGGCATTGTGGAACGTAACCATAATAGCCACAACTACTCATTTGGTTAACCAGACCTACATATTCGTGAAATCTTATGTTCTGTGCGTAAATATAACACCAAGTACTGGAGATGGTGTCAGAAACATTCAGTCACTTCGAAAAATTTACAACCTTGGCGGTAGGTGTGGTGGTTATAAAACCTCGTTATAAAATTATTTTGGTCTGTGCTGGAATGTGGGTGCAAGAACATGGAATGCACAGGCAAGTCACCAGACCCACTTAATTTTTTTTATTATAAAGGGGTCTGGGACCGAGACTATGTTGGAGCTTTAGTGGAGATGTAGGAAAGCCGAAAGGTAGTGTGGCATAGTCTGATTGTAGAGTAAAGCTCAAAATATTATGGCTAATAGGATCATTATGAAATATATATATATATATTGCAGAATATATTTCATTGTATCGAAAAAGTGAAGTCTTGCACTGCATAGTAATAAGAATAGTATTCATGAGACTATTATACTCCAACGATTTAAAAAAAGAAGTAAGCTTTAATGAAATTGTTTATATTCCCTTGAAATATAATCTTCAACATATTTAGCTATCTATCTCATTAAACATAAAAATAACTTCTTTAAATTATGGATGAATATGTTACTCGTAATACAAACATTTGTATATACCAATATTAAAATATTTTAAGCCAAATATTTCAGCATTATGGCTGATAAAATAAAAACATCAGAAAAAAAAGAAAAAAGAAGTACAACTAGCCTTCTGTGCAAGGTTTGTTAACAAAACTAACATTTAAGATGAGTTCTTCACAGTACATAAAATTATGTGAATATGCAGCAGTAAACTAAAACTTTTCAACATTGTAGTTAGCAAGCTATGAAGAATTCCATTACCACGGGAAGTTTAACATACTGTTTCCAGGCACTAGCCAACGTAAATGAATTAGAAAAGTTTTTTAAAACTAAATGGCTATAGCTAGCTAGCTATATAATTTTTAAATTTATTATTATTATTTTTTTTTGTGCTCAGGTGTTCACCTGAGAGTTGCGATAGCTGTTTTGCCACGCTATGATCCAAGTGTAACAGGTGCCTAGACAAAAGGGTGGAATCATGTGGCTTGTCTAATTGTGTATTTTAGCAGGTTTTGGTGTATTTTTTAAAAAAACTTTTACATGATCAAGCATTGTCTTTAGTAGGCTACATTCATTCATGTGTAGCTATGATGATGGCTGAAGAATAGTGAGAGAATTTGCATAGGTAGAAAATGGTAGAGTTTGTAGCTAATATTCTTAGCTATCTGTTCTAGCTACTGAAGTGTACTACTTACAACTCTGACCTGAAACTTCTCCATCACCTTAGTCTGATGTCCAATTGAGCCAGCCAAAAGTTCTGAAAAAAATAGTGAAAAGAGGGAGTTCTGTTCTATCTTTATTACTGACCTAAAGACTGCTAATTTTTAAAGATGGCTTTATTTTTCTCTTCAACCACTGCCATTAGTCAGGTTGGATATTTCAAATACAAGATTCACCAAAGTAATACGCCAATCAGAAGCCTCATTTTGAGCAACTTTATCTCCTTTATGGTTGGTTTGAGCTTGGGTTGTGTGTGTGTCATTGTTCTCAGTTGGGGAAACTTTTTGAAAGGAGATCAAATGGAAGTACTGGTACATGTAACATCAGCACCACCTGACAGAGCTTTTTTTTCACAAATTAAGTCTGTAAAATTTCAAAATGGCTGGAAAAAAGACTATTCTTTGAATGAAATTCCAGGTTGTCCTGACCGTCCCTTGCATTTACTCATCCTAGTTCTCTCTGCTCCAAACTTGTCCAAAAGGAGGAATGCTATCAGGCAGACATGGATGCATGCATATAAATCGAGAAATGTCTTGGCCACAACACGATTCTTGGTTGGCCTCTTGAACCTCTCAGAGGAAAGACTCTCCTTATTGAAGAAAGAGCAAGATGATAATGGAGACTTATTGCTGCTGGAAGATTTAAACGATTCATACAAGAACCTCTCAGCCAAGGTGCTTCTCGGATTAAAGTGGACCCTGGAAGAAAACAAGAAGTTTGATTATGTGATAAAGACAGATGATGATTCATTTGTTAGAATTGAGGGTATATCAGATGCCCTGAGGCAGATGGGTTGTCATGAAGATATTTATTGGGGTTACTTCATTGGGAATGCCTGGCCAAGGGATAGAGGGAAGTGGAAAGAACATGAATGGCTGATGTGTCCTCACTATTTACCATATGCTGTGGGTGGAGGATATGTCCTCTCTCAAAAAGTAGTAAAAATGATGATGAAATTCTCGGATAGGTTGGTACTTTATCACAATGAGGACACGACTGTTAGTAGTTGGCTGACCCCATACCGACTCCTAAGGAAGCATGATGTAAGATTCAATGTGGAATCTCAAAGCCACGGCTGCAACAATAAATACCTTATTACCCACAAGGAAATGGTGAAATCTTTGTATAGCAAGTATTCTAATTTGGTGAAGAATGGAGCACTCTGCTTGCAAGAGAAAACAGTAAGACGGGCCTATATCTATAATTGGACAGCTACCCCTCCAAATTGCTGCAAGAGAGTAAATTAACTTCCTATATAATGCTTACCAGTTCAAATAGCCCAGATTGATGTGCATATTACTTTCCCATCTTGGAAATCGAAAAATAATAATAATGTAGAAAGAAAAATATATTCCAAATTGATGTGTATATTGTTTCCCATGTTGGGGACATTAAAAAAATATATATGTAGAAAGAAAAAAAGGGAGCTGGGAATTTAAAAATTTTTAAATTAACACCTGTTGAATACAAAATCAGAAAAATGAAAACATAATATATAATGCACTTCAGTTTGTGTAGTAATAATGCTTAAAAAATGCAACAGGTAGCTATGAAAAACAACAAAGAAAAAGAACCAAATTAAAACAACTCCAACACACATGCATACACATAATTATCTATCTATCTATCTATCTATCTACCTATCTACCTATCTATCTATCTATCTATCTATCTATCTATATATCTATCTATCTATCTATCTATCTATCTATCTATCTATCTATCTATCTAATAAATAAGAGAGTGACTGTGTGTGCGTGTGTGTGTGTGTGTGTGTGTGTGTGTGTGTGTGTGTGTGTGTGTGTGTGTGTGTGTGTGTGTGTGTGTGTGTGTGTGTGTGTGTGTGTGTGTGTGTGTGTGTGTGTGTGTGTGTGTGTGTGTGTGTGTGAAATTCTTGTAAGAGCTATTAGTTAGTGCCTCCTCATAGTGATCCTTGGCAGTTGTTTACATAGTGACAACTGGCTGAAACTGACTTAACTCACAAACTTGGGAAACTGTGATCCGAGAACAGAACTTTGAAGGATAGCATCACTTGGTTCATACTGGGTTTGTCATACTGCAGAGGTTTTGCAAACCTCTTAGGATAAAGATCAATTTGCACGTAGATCAAGAAAAGGAAAATATTATCATGGCAGATGGGCACATGGAATGTGCGTTCGATGGTGGACACAGAAGGTCTAATTGAAGTAGCTAGCAGGTGGGGGCAGAGGGGAAAGGACAGGAAGGTAGACCTAATCGAGATGAAGTTGAAGAGATATGATGTGAAGGTGGCTGCATTGCAGGAAACCAAGTGGTTTGGAAGAGGGGTGTATCAGGTGGGAGGAAGTGTGGTATTGACAGCCAGAAGAGAAAGGCCATCTAAGGGTGATGGCATTCAAAGGGGGGAAGGGGTAGCGATTGTTCTCCTTGGCCCAGCAATTGTTCTCCTTGGCCCAGCAATTGATGCATGGAAGAGGCTGGAAAACAGTGGAAGGCATGGGGTCCAAGAGCAGTCTCAGCATGCTGCAGGTGGGAGAAGGGACGAAAACAAAGTGGCATGTAGTGTCATGTTATGCTCCCACAAGGGAAAGTAGACAAGTGAAGGATGCTTTCTTTCAAGACCTTGAGAGCATCTTGGCTGCAATACCAACAGGAGAAAAGTATGTGATTCTTGGTGACTTCAATGCTCGTATGGGGTCCAGGAAGTGTGTGGGGGATCGGTGGGGGTCAGTGAGAGGGCCACATGGGTATGAAGTCATCGATGATGGTAAAGAACTTCTCTCTTTTCTCTCTGTCCATCGGGCCATGCTTTGTGAAGAAAACCATACACCAACAGACATGGCAGCATCCGAAGTCCAAGCAGTGGAGTTGCATTGACTATGTCATCATGAGCCAGACTGATGGGAGGATGTGCCCTTACGTGGCTGTGAAGAGAGGAGCAGAGTGCAACACTGATCACCAGTTTGTGTGTGTGAAATCAGGCTTGTAGGTGGGTGTCACAGAAGGAAGGAAAGGTATGAAGTGTCCAAGTTAGTGAGTGATAGCAGAGCTGAGGATGAGAGCATCCAAACTTTGAGGCTGGAGTTTCAAAAGCAGGTAGCGGAGAGAGCAGGAGCTGCATGTTCTACAGAAGGTGGAGTGGATGAGAAGTGGACAGCAGTGAGTGGAGTCCTCATAGAGTCAGTTACTGAGCTGGTGGGCAAGGTGAAAGGCCGCCAACCTGATTGGTTCAGGGAATCAATGGGTACACTGAAGCATCTCCTACAGAGTAGGAACTGTGCATACACCAAGTGGTTGGCCTCTAAGAAGGGAGATGATTTGGAGAGGTTCAAGCAAGCACAGATTATAGCAAGGAGGGCAATCAGAGCTGCAAAGAACAGATGGTTCCAGGAGAAAGCAGAAGAGGCAGAGAAGGAACGTTTTAAAGGAAAGAAAGTTTGGAAATGCATCAGGGACATGCAGCATGGACATCGAGGACTGTTACCATCAAGGGCTGTGGTGATCCACGATGAGAATGATGAGCTTTGTAGCAACTCTGCTTCACAACACCAGCGCTGGAGGAGACACTTCACCACTGTTCTGAATGTTCAGAGCCAGTGTGATATCACTGCTATGGAGAAGGTAAGGGAGAGGAAAGTGGATGAAGATCTTGCCAGCGTACCTACAGCAAGGGAGGTGACTCAGGCACTAGGAAAGCTGAAAATGGAAAGTCACCAGGTGGTTCAAATGTCCTCCCAGAAATGTTGAAGGTTGCAATGAAGGATGGAGAGTTTGTGTAGATGGTCTTGGACTTGGTGAAGGCAGTCTGGAAGGATAAGTGTGTGCCTCAGAAGTGGGTAGATGCCATCCTTATCCCTATCCCCAAGAAGGGTAATTTGTGTTGCTGTGACAACTGGTGGGGCATAGCACTGTTGGATGTGAAGAGTGATTCAGGGGAGGCTCCAGAAGTTAGCTGAGAGTGTGCTACCTGAGTCTCAGTGTGGGTTCAGGACAAGGTGTGGGTGCACTGACATGGTCTTCACTGTCAGACAGCTCACTGAGAAGGAAATAGAGCACAGAGCAAGGAATTATCTCATCTTCATAGATCTGAAGAAGCCTATGATTCGGTTCCACGTGAAGCTGTATGGGTGGCGCTAAGCAAGTTTGGCATCCCACAACTGCTGATTGACATCATCAGCTCCTTCCATGAGAACATGAAGGAGAGGATACATGTGGAAGGTAAGCTTTTGGAAGAGATTGAAGTGGAGAATGGTCTTCGGCAGGGCTGCACCATGCTCCCCACATTGTTCAACTTCTATGCATGTGTGGTGGCTGAAAGTTGGTTGTGCAGGATGCATCATGTGGAGGGAGTGGGGACATACTTGCTCTATAAGCCTGACCAGCGACTCTTTTAGATGATACATCAAGAATGCCTGTAAAGATATTCTGTACAAGTGTGAGTTTGCTGATGATATTGCACTACTGGCCACCACACATACAGCAGCAGAAACAGCTATCCAGGCATACTATTCTGAAGCAGAGAAGTTTGGATTGACAGTAAACGTCTCCAAGACGAGGTTTTTGGTTATGGGCCATGAAGTGCAGGACTTGGAATTGTTACCAATGACAGTTGATGGTGGCAGCATTTAGTATGTGAAGAAGTTTCAGTACCTGGGGTCAATAATAGCAGCAGATGGTCGAATTGACGTTGAGGTGGACAAGCACCTAGCAAATGCTTCCAAGGCATTTAGTGCCTTGCAAAAGGCTATTTTCACCAATACCAACCTTTCTCTTACTACTAAGAGGCAGGTCTACGAAGCTTGTGTGGTCTCAGTGCTGCTGTATGGAGGTGAGTGTTGGATTCTACTCAGGAAGCACCTGAAATGGCTGCATGCATTCCACCATTGCTGCATTTGCACAGTGCTGGGAATCACCAACATGAGGCAGTGGGAAGAGAGAATCACCTCAAGGATGATCAGAGAGCAGTGGGGATACCAGGAGACCATCACTATCAAGCTCATAAAGTGCTGTCTTGAGTGGCTGGGGCACCTAGCTAGGATGCCGGACCATCACATTCCAAAAAATACTCTATTTAGCTGGCTTCTCCAACCACGCCCACGTGGAGGACCAAGGAGGAGGTGGAGAGATCTTGTGAAGAGAGATATGAAGGTGGCACAGATCCATGAAAGCAGTTGGTTTGAAGTGGCTTTCCATAGAGGGAAATGGCACACAACATATAGTGATGGCCTGAATAACTACCAACAATCCCAGTACAGCAAAGGGCGAGCATGCCTAGGGATGTCAAGTGTGATGTGCATGGCAGGAGTTTCAGGAGGGAATGTGACAAGGTGTGGCACAAGTGTACTGCAGAGCGAAGCAAGCCAGTATGTGAACAGAAGGGAGCAGTGAGATGTACAGTTTGAGGACGATGGTTCAGAAACAGAGAAGGCATTGCAGTGCACAGGCGTGGCAGACAGCATTAGGAAACTGACAGCCAGGATGACAATACTTATAAAGCTAGTTCCAGTGTGGCAGAAACAGCACCCATATCAACCAGCTATTGAAAGAGAACCTGTGACCACAGCTGTGTTGATGGTTCCCTTTCTTTGCTCCCACTTATGGAGGGAAACTTGACCGAATTTGGCAGTGTTATGACAGGATAGGACAGGTGTGTGTGTGTGTGTGTGTGTGTGTGTGTGTGTGTGTGTGTGTGTGTGTGTGTGTGTGTGTGCGCGTGCGTGCGCTCGCGCGTGTGTGTGTGCGCATGCGTGTGTGCATGTGTATTATATGTGTGTGTCTAGCAGCATATATCCTGCATTGCTCGGCCAATGTCAACATGAAACATTATGGAAGCCACTCAAATATCAGCCTGGTTGGTCCTTTAATTAGTTTTTGGAATGCAAAATATTCCTGTGGGTGTGGTTATTGTAAAACCACACCTACGTGTGATTAATAATGCTCATCAGTTACTTCCAGGCCACATGCCCAATTTCGGCTTGAAGATCCTTTAATTAGCTTTTAGCAGCCAAAAAAAAACAACTTCTTGTGGGTGTGGCTATGACCAAACCACCCCACTGATGCACCTATGTTTGGTCATTAATGCTTATCAGTTATTTGGAGACCACATGCCAAATTCCATCTTGGTTGGACCTTCAATTAGCTTTTGGTAGCCATAAAGACAACCTGTAGGTGCGGCTGACAAAACCACACCCACATGTGTTTACTAACACTTACCCAGTTACTTGGAGAATAAATGCCAAATTTCATCCTGGTTAGTCCTTTAATTAGATTTTGGTAGCCAAAATGACTTACTGTGGGTGTGGCAATGACAAACTATACCCTTATGTGGTTAATAACACTCACCCGGTTACTTGAAGTCCATATGTCTAACTTCAGCATGATTGGTGCATAAACTAGTTGTTGGTAACTAAAATAATTTCCTATGGGTGTGACCATGAGCAAATCACACCCATTGCCACACCCACACATGCTTAATAATGCTCACCCAGTTCATTGGAAACCACATGTCAAATTTCAGCCTAGATGGCCCTTTGATTAGCTTTTGATTACCACTGTCTTATACACATAATCTGTGTATATATTCATTTATACATTCTTTGCCTTTTTTTTTTTTTTTTTTTTTTTTTTTTTTTGGGGGGGGGGGGGGGGGGGGGGGGGGGTTTCTTTGTTGTTCTTTGGTGGAAGTGGGAGTTTCTTGGTTATTTATTATTTTTTTAATCAGTGAAGGTCTCTATTTCTATTTAAAAACAATAAATCCAAGAAACCTTCAGATGACTAATTATGTCTAAATTCTCATTACAGAAATGGAGGATGGGCTGCAGTCTTTATATATATATATATATATATATATATATATATATATATAGATATACACACACATTATACATATAGTTATACACAATACTGTTGTAAGCATTATCAATTTGATAACGTAATTGAACTGCTCATTTGTTGTTGCCAAACCACTGATTCTACCAGCCAGAATTCCATATTATCCCTTTTGTTGACACAAATTTTATTAGGGACACATTCTCACAAGTGCACACACTGGTACATAACCCCCCCCCCCCCAAAAAAAAAAAAAAAAAAAAAAACTATAAAGGGAAGACTTGATTTTCTTAGTGAGAAGAGCAAGTATTAAAATCAAATAACTAGTGAGTTGTTCAACTTTGTTCTTATAAACTGTCGCAGTAAAAGAAGCCCTATAAGTAAATTATGGAGAATGTGCTATTACTGAAGATTGCTGTGATATTTTTGAGTATCAGCTATGTGCTGTCCCAGGTTAGTATTCTGTTAATAGCTCTATGTGGAACTTGTCATTGAACCTATTTTTTAAAATTAACTCAGGGAGATATAGAATGCTCTGAAATAACAAGAAGAACTTTACGAAGAATCACGTTTGATGCTAATGATCAGAACAAGTGCCTGGGCTATTGTGAATGTCTTGCAAACAATGAACTAGACAGAGCCTTGAGAACTACTTACCGAAGACTTATTGGCAGATTAGGAGACAGATCAAGAGGAAGACTTCCATCATATTTTAATAGATTGCTAAATATATTCAGAAGAATGGAGGAAGTATGTGGATATTTTTACTGCAGCGAATTGGGTAAGAGGGAATTTGAATCTTTTATAAGCATATGTCAATGATAACAAAAAAACAATGCTAATAATAAAAACCAAGTTGCACATCTTGAACTTCAGTAAATTGTCAGTTGTATTCACTGAGCTGTTCAACAGACCTTGTAATTACTAGTTTTGTGCAATTTCTGTTATATATTCCACAGGTTCCACAGCTGCTCCCACCACTGTTATGACCACAGAAGCTACCACAGAAGCTACCACAGAAGCAGCCACAGATGCAACCACAGAAGCAACCACAGAAACTACCACAGAAGCAACCACACAAGCAACCACAGAGGTTACCACAGAGGCAACCACAGAAGCAACCACAGAAGCTACCACAGAAGCAACCACAGAAGCAACCACAGAAGCAACCACAGAAGCAACCACAGAAGCTACTACAGAAGCTACTACAGAAGCAACCACAGAAGCAACCACAGAAGCTACTACAGAAGCAACCACAGAAGCAACCACAGAAGCAACCACGGAAGCAACCACAGAAGCAACCACAGAAGCAACCACAGAAGCTACCACCACAGAAGCTACCACTGCTGCTCAACCTACTCCAGCCAAGTGATGAGAGAGATGGAGTTCCTTCATCACTGACACTTACGCTATCACTCTGTAGCAATAGCATAAATTTGTGATGACAAAATATTATAGAGATTATCATAGTTATTATTTTGTTTATTGACAGTGATTATTAAATGAAGATGACTATTATGTTTATATGACTATTTTTAATTCAGTTTTGGTCTGTCAAGAACATTTAGCATAATTAGTTCTTAAAATACACTCAAGTGTCACAAAAACATCCTTGAGAGTGGTAAAATGAAAAAAAAAGTTGCACCTACATACTGCTGTGTTAAGTAAAGATGTCAATGTGCCCCTTTTGAAAAACAAGGTAAGAAAGAACAACAACAAACATCTTCCCAGACAGGAAATTACATTCATGTCAGGGATAACCAAAATATTATCCAACTTTGAAAAGTACACCCTGTTACTCTTTCTTTTCAGTCAATGCCCTTGATGTTCTCCAGTGATTTGTGAGGTACTCTATAAATTAAGCTAAGATACTATCTGAACAACATCCACTTGGCAAGTATTTATTATTGCATATGGGTAATACTTCATGCCTTGTGAACCTATGCTTATGATAGATGACCAACTGAGGCAGATTTATTATTTTTTAAAAACTGAATGATTATAACTAGCAATAAACCCACCCTATGGGCACTTTTTAAATCGGCCACGTGCAGTAACAAACATGTTTAGTATGCTCTATACAACAAGTAGGGATTATTGACACTGATCTCATTTATCAAACAAACATGGTGTAGTCAATAAACATGCCAAGTTTCTGTGATAGGTTGTGTGCATATTATCACCAAACCACACTGATTGACAAAGCCACACCAACTGACACCCAATCTGAGTGAAACTTTTACGAGGACAGTAGGTGGCTGAAGGGAGTCAAAGAATTCAACTGGGAAGATGACAACCTGATTAGGGTCTGGAATCATATCAATGGAGTTAGTTGTTGCTCAAGCTGTTTAAGAAGCACTGCATTGATAGTATTGACAGTGACACTCTGTATACATGGAAGTTTAAAAATGAAAGTATATGTGGCACATGATTTTTTTTTGCTTGAATATCCAGTTCACAAAATATATTTATTTTTATTAAAAAAAGAATATATGTCAACAAGCAAGAAATGTAATAAGCATAACCTATTCACTGTGTATGCTGGATACATGATATGCATGTCAAGTATGCAAGTGTACATACCAAATGTAATTCCTTTTTGTGTGCAAATTTATCATATTTTGCGGATTTCCTAAATTTTGTGTATCTAAGGAAGTGTTACAAGAGCAACAGCAACAAAGTAACTTTTAGACCCTGTGAGCTCTAAGAATAAAAATTAAAGTTAAGAATAAATCACCAGACAGACAGACAGACAGACAGACAGACAGACAGACAGACAGACAGACAGACAGACAGACAGACAGACAGACAGACAGATAGACAGACAGACAGACAGACATCTGATGTCATTTTATGTATATAGATGTATGTATGAGTATATAGGTGTTTTTTTTTTGTTGGTGGTACAACTAATGGTTATTCCAGAGGGTTATTCTCTGAGAAAGAGGGAAAAATAAAGTTTGCAAAATACAAATAACCAGATGAACCCAGGAATAGGGATCTGCTCTAATTGGTCATATGAATAATAATGTGTATAGAAAAGGGGGAAAGAAAAGGGAAGGTACCCATGGTCTGTTATAGCCTTAGCCTCCCTCTGGGGGTATACACACATTCCACAGTTTTGGAAGGAGCTTCACCTAATTTAATGGATTTAATTTTGGACCATGGTGGCCATTATGGAAGCCTTGTTTTTAAAATAATTGGTTTCACATGGCCTAATCGAGCAGTGCTATGCACAGAATCCCATTTTGCCAAGTTTTGGTTTCTGGGATCCTAATGTTTAAACACATGTTTTAACTTAAAAAAAAAAACGAAACAAAACCCCATCCTTGCTGTGGGATGTAACTTCATTAGTTACCTATGTTGTTCTATTGGTTTTAACTACTGAATATGTCAAAATAGTTCATATTATCAATTCTCTAGAAGGATGAAGTGGTGCTTTATTTCTTAACTTTTCCCTGTACCTCCTTCTGAGAATAGCATTATATATATTCACACCCACGCTATGTTTTAATATTTTCAGCTGTATATACCAAATTTTATTGCTACCAACTACAGTGAGGTATTTCTAGTAATGTCAGTAGTATATATATATGAGTCTATACATAGATATATAACAGTATATATTGAGGGTAGTTCGACATTAAAGCATTTTTACAAAATATCACATAGTTACACTTGCAGCATAGTATTAGTTTACTTGCCAACCAAGCCAATTACAACATTTCATGGCAAGTGAAAGCTTAGCTGATGCCCTAACACCTTGGTGAATGATGTTGAAGTCACTTATACATTTAGTGTCAAAGGAGAGTTTTGTACTTTATTTAGAGTGATTGAGGTGTGAGCATCCTATCCCAGAAATACATACACCTTTGGCTTACTTCTAAGTCAAGAACAGAGGATTGCCAGTGGGCTAATTGGCATGGGTCAATAATTTCGATGGTGCCAACTCTCCCAGGTAAAGGTAATATTTATATGGTAAAGAATATTGTAAAGAGAGTCGAGGGGGATTTTTTAATAAATTGTTCTGATTCTTTTTATTCTATAGTGTTACTTGTAAATACAACCTATACACTTAATATACATGTATGTATATGCCCATGCATAAATATATATATAAAGAACTAATTTCAAAGCTGTTTAGTAAGCAGTTTGTAATGGAATCTGCAATTCCCATTTGGCCTGTGCTTATTATTTGCATTACAGAGGTCTATCTACACCTGCATAGAAAGAATAAAATTCTAATCATGATTTAAAGATGTTATGCTGTGTTGTGCTTACAAGCAGTAAATCATGGCCTTAGCTTTGAATGCTTGCAACATCCACCAAATGTGGACTGTAGTCACACTACATAAAAATAAAGGCATTTTCATATAAATTGATTCGTCAGTCATAGTACAGAGAAATAGAGGTGCTACAAATGTGAAGACAAATAAATGTAGTGAACATAACTATAAAGTTTCATCATAAACACACTGTCAATAAAAGTGCCTGAGTTATCCTTGTAATGTGAACGAAGTTGGATCCAGCCTAAACCCTCACCCTAAGGTTCATATATGTCAAGTTTAATCAAAATTATTCTACCATCTGTACAGCTGTTGTTTCATTGTAGTAAGACATCATATTCCTAAAATAGCAGGTCCTTAAGCACATAAGTTATGATATGGTGTGCCACCACTCCCACCAAGGAGCCAACAACTTACTATTGTGTTATCACTTTGACATGGCATAAAAAACCCCCCAGAAATTTTAAGGTAAAAAGGTGGTAAGTACCTTGTGATGAGGCAATTGGTGTGTGTATGTATATGTGTATGTGTATGCGTGCATGCGCAATCATGTGCTTGCCTGCAAGCTTGTGTGTGTGTGTGTGTGTGTGTGTGTGTGTGTGTGTGTGTGTGTGTGTGTGTGTGTGTGTGTGTGTGTGTGTGTGTGTGTGTGTGTGTGTGTGTGTGTGTGTGTGTGTGTGTGTGTGTGTGTGTGTGTGTGTGTGTGTGTGTGTGTGTGTGTGTGTGTGTGTGTGTGTGTGTGTGTGTAGATATGTGGGTGTCTGTGTATGTATTTGTGTGGGGGTAATTATTACACTAAAACATTAACAGTTAGTGACACTAAACCCTTAGTTACCATCTGTAAACGGATATTGATTGATGAATTGCACTGTGATGACCAGTAGATGTTATGTTACATAGCACCTCTGGGATATCATGTCATGGTCTACTAGCCACCCTTCATGGCTTTGTGTGGTTAAGAACAAGGAATAAGGAGTTTATAAACAGCTAGACATTACCATATCCTGTA
Organism: Lycopodina hypogea; assembly: GCA_963969325.1. NCBI lineage: Eukaryota > Metazoa > Porifera > Demospongiae > Poecilosclerida > Cladorhizidae > Lycopodina > Lycopodina hypogea. Next base: position 7,506,873 of record OZ017779.1, on the reverse strand, counting down.
ACATAACAGATGATCACAGGCATTAACTTTTTTTTTTGTCACTGTCATACCCATACCTTCATTTTGTATACCTCCGTCCAGGAAGTTTATGACTAACTGATGCACCTATCAATATGAACCCCAGCCCCCCCTTCCCTCCCAGAGTAAGGGGAGAGGTAAGGGTTTGGTCAGAATTTGGTATGTCCTCTCTTCAATTTTTTCGGAGCATGGACAATAAGTTGTTAAAACCTCAAGATACCCCCACATCTACTCCTGGAGATTTGACACTTAGCTATATTTATAATCAAAAAATGGGGAAGGGCTAGGGCTACTGCAAAATTCACATTTGCTGATTTGAAATCCATTGTCTCCAGTTTCTCAGTGTAAGTCCATGTCCACCACTGAGAGAGTGGTGACTATGGTCTCTGCACTGAGAGATTAGTTATTGTGGATTCAGCATTCAGAGACTGACCTTGAACTTGCATAATTCAATAAAAGTGGTGACTTTTGGTAATGACAATGCACTGAAACACTGGAGGACTGTATACTATGCAATAAGAGACTGGTGACTTGTGAACTTTGTCCTGAGAGGCAGGTGACTGTGGTCTCTACATTGATACACAGGAAACTTTGGACTATGAATTGATACTATGGTGATTTTGGACTATGAACTGATACACTGGTAACTTAGGATTATGGACTAGAGATTGGTGGCTGTGGACAAAGTACAGAGATATTTTAGTGTTGTTTCTTCCAAGAATTTATATTTCCTATTAATCTCATGGGTTAAATAATAATCATTTTTCTTCTCATTAAAAAGGAAGCAAACTCTCAATTGATAATGATGATACATATTAAAAGGACCAAGGTATATAGTGCATGCATATATGAAAATACACACATATCTATGTGAGGAAATAAATACATATCTTACCAATGATGTTGACAAGTACAGGTTAATTTTGGTATAATTCTATCAGTGAATTTAAAAAAAATGCCATAGAATAGATGAGCAAAGATATGTTCATTCTATTTCAAGAAAAACATTAATGATAGAATCCTTCTCTATCAGATTCAATATATCCATTAGAGAATGCTGTCTAAGATTAGTCTTTTCGAGTTAGATTTGTCAATGCCTTGATGCCAAGTCCTAATAGTTTGAGCAATTTGATGTAAACAGTTACACATCCTGTTTGTGATTTCCCCTTACAAAAATTCATATAAAACACCTAAACCGGAATAGGGACTACTTTTGTTTGTCATATTATTGGTAGATGATGGAATAGCTGAAATTATTAAATTAAGAAATGCTAGAAATGCAGTCAAGGACCATATTTCTGACTTGGCACAGGTGTTTATTCAATTTAGCTGATCTTACTGAGATCACCACTGCATGCCTGCGAGATCCTGATGCATTTGTTCTTCAATAATTCTTGCTGAAGTGAGAAGGAGATATCACTCTCTGCTATACAAGGAAACATTGAACTTATGTGGCCTTAGGTACACTGTGTTCATATAATACTTAGTTTTATCTCTCTGGACAGTTCCAATATAGTATCAAGATCAAGGGAAATAATGCTAGTAAAAATAGAGATAGTGGGCTAGCATTTTTCCTGTTGTTACAATAAAAAATGTCATCATATAAAATAAAAAAATGAACAAAGGAAGTGTGTACTAACATCTTGAATGGTTGTAGTTAGTGTATGATGACTGGAACATTGCCAACAATCTTTGTAAATCAACTTCATCTGAAGGCTGGCATTTGGCTTCAAGTAGCAACTGCATATAATGTATCATTGTAACATAACAAACGGCAGAAGAGAATTTGACAACAAACTCAAAATCCACTGTGTCAACAAACACACTCCAGAGTATCAATGTGTGGATTTGGACATTGTTGTTGTTGTGAAGTTAAACTCCCCTATATTTATGGGTTACATTCAATGCCAGTGCATTGTAGCTTCAAGGACACCATCCTGTATACCTTTTTTGCCCTTCAGAGTTATATGTTTATGTACTTGTAACCTGTTGTCTTTCTAGCCTTGCCATTTGATTGATCTAATTGGCTAGAGATGAAACATTGGTATCTCAATTGTGTCAAATATTTAAACATTAGACATTTTTCCTACCTGTCCAATTCTTGCAAGTCTTGTGTGGATGGTTGGATTGGATATACAACAGCTATATCAAATAACTACATCTGACTTCTGGAGATTTTCCATTCAATGAACTCAAATGCATAGCTATTCAAATTATAAGCTAGCTGTTGCTGTTTGATAGCTTATGTCAAGTTAGTTGATCTTTTAGAAATGTGAGGACTGGTGGGTGTTTTAAATGGGGGGGGGGGGGGGATGGGTTGGCATCAGATTTTTGGCAATTGAAACAATCTGTATGTAATAGTATAGTGGAGCTAAAAATGTAGCTATGTATGTCCAACTACTCCCACAGTTTTGAAAGGAACTACACCTAACTTGGTTGACTTTCATATGGGATCTAGATAGACATCAAAGCACCTTTGATTTTCTAAATTGGACCCCATTGCTTAGTATAGCCTTAGCCTCCACTTTTCTGCCCTACTCCTCCACAGTTTTAGGAGGTGTAGAATTTTTTTTTATTTTTACAGAATTAAAGAATCAGAATACCTAGGAACAAAGACTTCTAGAAGCATTGCTACCCACCCTAATTTTGAAAATTGCACAATGTTTTTCAAAAGAAGATTGGTGCAGACAAGCTATTTCTGATAAGATCTTTCCTCTACATCTGGGATGTAAGTAGCAAGAGTTACAAGGACCTGCCCAAAGAGGGAGAATGCCTGGGAAAAAGTTGTTGTGCATGTAAGGGAGTGCCATTATTATGAAGATTATTTTCTGCAATATTTCTTGCCTTTTTGCCAGATATAGATCATTTAGCTAAAATGAGCTTGAATTGAAATTTAAAAAAAACAAAAACCAAAACAACGTGCCATCTAAGGATGGGACCCCTCCCCAGGTATGACATTCCTAATTTTGCTGTTGTACAAAGTTCATCCTTCACAGTTTTGTGACCCCATATATGGTGTTTTGGAGTGAAGGAGCCTTTTATAAGTGTGGTTTGTAGGGTAAGTGTATTATTCTGAACAATTGTAATAACTAATTAGGAATGTGAAATTCAAATATAGATAAAAATGAATACAGCAATCCAAAATTTTATTATTTAAAGTCACCTCCTCAGGATTCCCAATTAGTAATTACAATTGTAGGAATAGTACACCTATTACCAGGCTACATAAAAGACTCCTCACACTAAAAATATCCTAAATGAGGTGATGTGGGGTTCCTTCTTTGGGTGGCTCCTAGTAGTTCTTGTTTTTTTTTTTAGTTTTAAAAAAAAAAAATTTTTTTTAACTTTAAAGCTCATTTTAGCTGAAAATGATCTTGGACAATAATGGCACTTAACTTCTACAACAACTTTTTTTCCCAGGCATTCTCTCTTGCACTCAGGTCCTTATAACTCTTGCTACTTACATCCCAGGAGGAAAGATCCTACCAGTAGAGGAAAGATCTGACCAGCTCAATTAGCTAGTCTACATCCATCTTCTTTTGAAAACAAGGTGCAATGTTCAAAATTAGGGTGGGTAGCAACGTTATTCAAAGCTAGAATAGAACTCCAGTTTAATCAGGGGTTGAAAGCATAATATTAGCAGGTGATTGAATGCAACACTATGGATAGGTTATGTAAATTGTGAACCAGGCTTTGGGCCACTTCAGAAGTGGTGGGCTGGGCAAAGCAGCATCAGTTGTTGGGGAGAGAATGTTAAGAAGGTTAGAATTGTATTATTCAGAGCTCTTTTGGGCAGCATCTAAGGACTAAGCCTGAGTGAACATTCCATCCATATGGGCTGGAGTCCATCGAGTTAGCTGAAATGCAGAGAAAAATCCTTTTCAGGTCACTTGGCAATTTCAAGTGTTACAAAGGTCACTGATAGGTTTCTTGACTCCAGATCAGCAGATATCGAAATATATTTGTTGGATTTCTTCATTTTAGCAGCCTTAAAACTGGATGGAGAATTGTAACACACTGTCAATTTAAGGATATCTATTTCATCAGTACATGTCCTGTGTGTATAAAAAAAAGTAAAATGCCTATCCAAGTTCCAAATACCAAACTTATGTTTGGGAATCTGTCCAAGTTGGTTGACAAATTAAGAGGGATTGTTGCAGGAGGAGAGGAGGAAGTCAAAAGGTCAAGGAGATACACATGCAGAACTTGCCCCTCAGACAAGTAACTCTTTATCCAGCTACAATCTGAAGGAGTACTAAGTCATGTCTCAATATGCCTCTGCCCTACTCTAGACTGACAGCTGTTTAGAACATGGAAGGTTATTGGAGTTGGTGAGGAGTAGAGCTCGATATTTGGATCTGAGACATACTCCCAATGTCACAAATTCAGTGGAGTCGAAAGGCAATCTGCACCTGCTCTCAGCATAAATGATAGTTGACCTGAAGGGAGGCCAGCAGGAATGACTTTGTTCCAGATCTTACAATGGGGATCCAGGGCTACTATGTCCTTGAATTTAGACTGCCCTGCAAGAGTGTCTAGGTGGTTAATCCAGTGTGTAGAGTGAGAATTTGTACTATCATTTCTGGCAAGTGACTGTTATTGGCAACTGATCTCACCACTGATAAGATGATGAATCCAAAATAAATCAGGGATGGTTAGATTCTGAATGACTACATGTAAACAGTTTGATAATTCAGAAATAGATCATTCAGAAATAGCTGTGTCAAGAGATGATGTTATTGTGGTGAGATATTTTAGTTTAGGTTATTCAATTGAGTGAGGTACGTAGGGCAAGTGTAATACCTGGGGGTGGAAGAGAAATGATGGAGTGGCACATCTGGGGAGCCTTAGCCGTTTATTTAAAAATCAAGTAGCTTTAATAGAAACATTTTAAACTGTGTAGGGCTAACTTTATTGACTTTTAGGTGGAAAAATAGGGAGGGGATGAGAAATATCCGATAAATCCACACCCTGTAGTAGTCACCTCTAATGGGGCTGGTATTAATCCTCAACAGAGCATGATCTAGGATTGTAGAGAGCATTTTTGCTGTTATACGCTTCAATGTTGATTGTTATGCTCCTATAATCTGACCAAGTAATTTTGATGATAAGGAAGCGATGCTGGTGGTTGTACTGCCATGGATGGAAAAAAAGTGGATTTTGGGGGTATTCTTCTGGAGGGTGACCATGAAATACTTGTCAGGTCAGATTTCCAGATCAAAAGATGAGTATTCAACATCACTTTTGGTTAACCCAGACAGATGGGAGTCACAGAAGCAAGAGATTACTGTAAAGTCATCAGCAAAACGCTTGGCTGGATGAGAGTAGGAGCAAAAGAACTTATTATTTTTAAGCTGGGATCATACTTGCTTTAAGGGGAAAACTGAGAGGGAGGCAGTAGGTGGAAGGTAGGGTTTATTGTTCTTTCTTGTTAGGAACCCCTTCACAGAGTGAAGATCAATGATTTTACTTAACCAATTCGAGTAGAGAAAATTGGTACGACCATCACTCCAGCAATTTTTTAGGCAGCAGAGATACCAACTTGTGGGTTCAGAAGAATCTATCTCTGACCATTTTACATATAAGAAACCAAACATCCTTATACACAATACTGTCCATATTGTGCAAACATCCTTATACAGGAGGATGAATGGCCAAGAGATTCTCATGCCAGGTGGTACAACCATCAGTTCTCTGATGAGGTGGTGATCCTTGTGGGAAATATAAACCATGCTAGCCACCATGACATTGTATCAAAGCTCCGTAGTGGAGGCCTGAAGAAATCAATGAGATCCATCCAGCCTATTCTACACTCCAGTACCCTCCTCTGTTCCCCCTTAGCATGATGGCTATAGCACTCTTCTAGTGGACAGCAGTAACTGGAAGATCATCTAATTCAACTACTATAGCTACAGGATCCAAATGTGTGAGTGCAATTACATACTCTATGGTGCAAGGCTCTTCCAACAGTACCTGGTCAACAGCTACTGTAAGATTGAGACAGAGCAACAGAAGTACCTGGAGTGGGAGCAGAAGAATCTTTGGGCCGACAACTGTGGTGATCTACATAACATGTTGCTGACTGAAAATGGGGATCCAAACGATGTTGTCCAAGTGTGTTGTTTTCCCAGTAATGTTCACTGGTGACCCTCAATACATGCATGAGCGACAAAGTGATGTCATAGTCTATGTCCGCAAGTTTGGCTGCCCAAACCTATTCATTACAATGACATGCAATCCAAAGTGGGAGGAAATCACAAGTACCCTGATATTTGGAGAGGAGGTGAAGGATCTGTAGATGTCATTGCCAGAGTCTTTCATCAGAAAGTGAATAAGATGATTGACCTGCTGAAAGACAGAACATCTTCGGAACCAAGCATGCCTGGATCTACAGAATTGAGTTTCAGAAGGATGGTCTGTTCCATACCCACATTCTGCTTTGGCTGATGCCTGACAGCAGCATCAACCTATTTCTATACAATTAAAATAGAGCTTGTGGGTCCTTTCAACGTAATGTAGCTTATGATGCAAGAACACATCCTTTACAATCTATGCAATACGGTAGAGATTTCAATTTAATTCCATGTGATTTATTATATAGGTGGGTATTTATTATATAGGTTTCCCTAGCGCTTGAAAAAGTGTATTAAAGTGGTATATATGTTAGGATGCTCTGTTTAACACATGTGAACAAACTTGATTTTTGTAGGGGATAAGTTTTTATGTGGTCTGTGAATTGGTTTTGAAGGTTTTCTTTTTGACACACATATACACATGCACCCCACACTACACCACACATGCACATACACACACACACACACACACACACACTCTCTCTCTTTCTCTAGAGGATCATACAGTTCCCAATGCACAAGAATTGGCCTGCTGTTATGCAGTTGGCTGTCTATCTTGACAATGGCCAACAGATGGTTTCCCATGCAGAAAATGCCATACAACTTGCTGCAAGGCTTCAACCAGCAATAATTTATGCAGAAAAGATGACTTTGCCTAGACACTGAAGTATACAGAACTGATTCGTTACCGTACCTTCAGCAAGGGCATAAGGAAATGGAGCAGGCGTAAGGGGTCTCTACCATCAGCTGAATGTACATGGTCAGTCCAAACCAGGGGGAGTGCTACTTTGCCCATTTCTTACTTAATGTCAGGAAATGCCCTTGCTCATTTCAAAACTTTGAAAACTGTGGATGGCCAGCCATATGGGACGTACTGGACAACAACCTAGAGCATGCAATGGAAAAGGTATCCCTCAGCCAATCACCTGCACTTTTGAGAAATATGTTAGCCACAATATGACGCACTGTGAGCCAAGTAACCAAGCCCAGCTATGGACTCTGTTTAAGAACCACTTGGCTGAAGACTTCTTACACCATCACCATCTAAGGTCAATGATCGTCAGCACCTTACACACACAATATCTACCACCAGTGTCTGTGTATCCTTGAAGACAAGGTATAGTTGATGGGTGGCCTCTTTCTACACACTATGGGCTTCCAAGGCCCATTTGTGGTATCAAACAGCATCTGTCTCAACACTACTTCTGGGAGGTGAGCTATTATTATTATTTAGTATAAATCAGCAACAGCAATATATACTGCAACAGTACCACAGGTGATATCAGAGAATAAAGAAAGTCAGTGACTAACAATTACACAATGTCAGGTAGTTAATGAGCTGAGGGTCCTCAACATTTTGAAGTGGACAAGGAGGTCCAATGATGTGGCATTTCAGAATGTGGTTTCCAGTTTGAATTTCACCACATAAATAAGCACTCGATCTTCCATTCCCCACTTCACCACGTTGGATATTCCAATTCCGGATCTTAATTAGTTGAGTTGCACCCATGCATTCCTTGGAAGGGTGCACCCTGATGGTATAGTTGTCCATTGGGTGATGTATGGTGCAAATTGGATAAAGGTGGCAACCCCATGATGTTTACTAGGAATGAAGTCTGCATACACAAATCCATCAAGTTTCAGCTGGCTCAGATTGGTTTTTGTGAGTCTCTTGGATTAGGACCATCAAGCATGATCTTTCTACTGTTAGATGTTGCAGTATTTCATGTTTTGCAAATGCCTATCCTACCACATTCAATTGCATCACTATTAGGGGATCAGTGATGGGTTAAGTCACTGGGGTTTGCCTGAAACAGGCAATTTTGATATTACTCCAGGTTGTTGCTAATTTTCATTGTTACAAGAGGTTGCTAAATTTTATTGCTGCCAATTTCACCAGTGTAAACACTGCCTGGGGTGAACAATGAGGAAGACTTAACACAACTCTCACTAGAGTAATGGTTTGTATATAGTGCTAGTAACTTCTTCAAAAATGGTTTTTAACAAGTAAACAAATGTAGTGGTAGATGAAATTAACTTATAAAGCTTGAAATGGTTTCTGTTATCACAGAATTTTAAGACTAGAATTTTTCAAAGTTTGTCAACTTGATGTTTCTTGATGCACCTGGAGGGACCAGCAAGACACTTCCCATGAACTTAATCCTGTCAGTGATCAGCTTCAGTGGCAAGATCATTCTATCTAAAGCATCCAGTGGTATCATGGCAACCCTTATTACAGTTGGCCACATGACCCATACCATGTTAATAATTCCCCTAGACACCTATTGCCAAGAACAGCCCATGTATGACATCAAGAAAGGAACTACCCTGGCTGAGGTGATACAGGATGCATCTGCCATAATTGTGGATGAGGCTCCCATGACACACAAGACTGTATGTGACGCTATGAACTGAACACTATGTGACATTAAGGGAATCGATAAACCCATGGGTGCCATCCCCACTCTATTGTGTGGTGAATTCTGGCATATTATTACTGTGGTGAAGAATGGTACATGTACAAACATCATCAATGCCAGTGTAAAAAGGTCTATTTGTGGAAGCATGTGATGGTGAAACACTTCCCCCTGACAGTCAATAAAAGTTAAGGCCAGACCTACCTGCCTGCCTGCCCGCCCGCCTGCCCGCCCGCCTGCCTGCCTGCCTACCTGCCTGCCCACCCGCCTGCCTGCCTGCCTGCCTGCCTGCCTGCCTGCCTGCCTGCCGTTTGTCTGTCTGAGTGAATTCCTCTTAGACAACTGAGTGAATTTTTATGAAACTTTGAATGAATGTTTTCTATGACTCCACAGTGCCTGATTAACATTTTGGTTTCCACTGACAACGTATTATGACTGCAATAGGCATTTTTCTGCATTCTCATTGTTGTTTAAAAAATAAAAAAAATGAAATTGTGGTAAAGGATCATTGATTTTACACATCCTCACTTCACCTCCCCCCCTTTCCCCCTTTCCAGAAAGATGACAACAACAACAACAACAACAAAAATAAACAAAAAATAAATTACTAAATTGAAAAAAATTTGAAGTATTGCCAATGTTATTATTTTCCATATTTTTCTCATGCCCACATCCCACAATTGTAGTTGGTGCAACTGTTCTCTCCTTTATTGTTTGGGGTTGATTTATCCTTGTGAAAGAAGAGGGCTAAAGAGAGAACACTATAGCAGTTTCAATTGTGGAGTAGGGGTATTCTGAAATGTGAAGAAATTACTATATAATCCTACTAAAAGAGCAAAGTTAACATAAATGTTTTTTTTTCTTTTAAAAATGATATATCATTACAGTTTTATAATATTGCAGTTGGTAAAGGATCTGTACTTGAGGAATGACAATTCCACCATGATCTATCTGTCTGACTTCAGAAGTCCATTCAGAAGAAACCAAATTTTAAAAAAACCAAACAAAAAATGGTGTGAGAGAAACTGTTGTCTGATGAATTTACTCATAGCTATGTTGGAAATTTTAGGGATGCCTCACTGTCTGCTGATAGAGTGCCTTCAATAAAGGATGAATGCCTTGATGGTGGTTGCTAACCTGCCTATTTGGAGACTAATTCACTCTAACAGCAAGTTCATTTTTTAGGTGAAGTCGGTGTAAAGTATATTTGTCAGGTCTCTCAAAGATCTTAGGGAGTGACATGAGAACAATTCAACTATACAAATCTTTCCAAAGATCCGTAATCCATTGATGAGTGGATTGAAACTCTTTGGACTAATTAAAGAAGCAAACATTCTACCAATGTTCCAGCACTTTTACTGTTCAGCCTCAGACATTTTCTCAAACATCAACAACAGTTAAGTACCACAGTTTCAGGCTTTACCACAGAGTACAAACATGGAGGTTCCCATGTTGAATGACTTATCTTGACTGTTCTCATGCTTTCAGGAGAGAACTGGGGTGTGTATTCCAATATGTCTAACTTCTCATCAAGAAGACTTTTCCATTGATCTCCAGACAAAATAGTCCTAGGATAAATGACATGTGTGTTATCACAGTTATAAGAAAAATTTTTAAGTTTTTCTAGCTGCTCTATTGAAAATGGAATTCTAAATTTTATAGTATCGATCAATGGTGGCAAAAAGTGAGAGCTATAACACCACCATTAAAAAGATAAACAAGAATAAATGATATGTATTATCACAATTATGAGCACAATTTTCAAGTATTTTTTCTTCTAGTTGCCCAATTAAAAGCAGAATAATATGTTTTTATAGTATATATTAATGTTGGCAAAAAGTGAGAGCTATATGATGACCATTAAAAAATAACAAGACAATATTGTCTGATGATGACTCAGGTTCAACCAATACTACACAGACTATGATCAGGTCAGGTCACTTTTAATAAATTGTACTTGGATCATTGTGATAGGAAAAAAATTTCAATGAAAATAAATCTCAAAATTGAAATCATATCACAGAAAAGGACAAATGTGTACTGCTTTTCTGTCTCTTGGGGGAGCAGGAGTTTAGGCAAATGCTCCCTCTACCTTTCTAGAAAACTAAAAAAAGACAACAAATAAATCCCAGAAAGCACTAAAGCAGGTTTTTTTTTTTTGTTTAAAAAAATTTTTTTTTTTTAAATCCATAGCCACAGCAATTCCTTCCACTACTACAAACCTGACAGCAATCTCTACAAAATAACTTTATCAGTGGTAGAAGGGAAATTGAAATACAAATTTATAAACCTTCCTAGAAGCACAAAAATAGTCTAGAAATTCCACACCTGAAGCAATTCCTATCACCATCACCACTAGTAACCATGCAAATCCTAGAAGCACCAAAACTGGAAGAAAAAAATATCATAGCTGCAGCAATTCTTATCACCACTACTAACTAGACAGCCAACTTTTCTTAGAAAATATTTATATATATAATTCTATGCTAAACTTTCAAAAAATTCATTGTTAAGCAGAAATATCAAGCTACAGGTTCTAGCTCACCCCAGGCTTCCTAAAATTTATTCAGCTTTTACTACTTTGTACATCCACCACTGTAATTATCAACATAACTATTTTAAGGTAATTATTCCACATTTATTTTTTCCATGGTAATTATTACATGGTAATTATTCTACTATGGTGAAAGTAGTTGTCCTCTAGTTCCTCCATTACCCTTCTTGGTGGTAAAATCAAGAAAACTTTTTCCCCCCAGTTTCACAGATTCCCATTTTACCATGAACACATGGGCAGAGAGGTGGATGGACCTAAAAATTCAAGCTTAGGTATTTAAATTAGGTATTTTAAACTACAGCAAATAATGACCATGTATTTTAAACCTGAGTTAACAACAAAAATATAAAATTGTGCATGTTATGTTAATAACAATTACAAAGAAGTGTAGGGCGGCCACTTTAAATTGATGTAAACAAAAATATGTTCATTTTGAAAGGATCATTGTTTGAAATAAATATTATTAAAAGATTGCTTAGTACTTGATTATGGGCAAAAAATGTTGTATTTGGAATTTTGACAGCAATTTTTTTAAACTCATGCTAGATTGACATCTTTCCCTTACTTGAATTTAGGTGCATTTTTAATACTTTGTTCTTGAGACATATCTAAAGTGAATTGTAAAGGAAAAAATTCTGTTGAAATTTGTGATGGGTCAATCCCTATTTTGACTAGACCAATAAGGCACTATGAGGTATACATTGATGTTTATTATAAAGTAGACCTCAGCTGCCCAGAGAATGCAATTTATCTTAAGGCATTCAATACAGCTGCTCAAAAGCCTAAATCCAGTAGAATACAGCTGTTCCCATTTAAGTCCTGTCCACACTATGAATGGGTTTGTACCTCTCTCCAGCAATACCAGTTTCAAACTTCTTCCACACTAGCATAGGGCTGAACCCAATCCACATCAGTGGGCTGACTAATTGGGTGGGCAAATTAATTGGTTTCGTCTACCACTATAGAAAATGGGGTATTTTATTTTCTGGTGTGCTCTGTTATTCTGTCTCTTTCTCTACAAAATACATTAAGTACAAAGGGAGGATAGATAATAGAGAGAAATCAGTTAGTAGCTAAACCCCTAATAGCTAACATCAGCAATAAAGCCACAGGTATGTTCAATAAATCTGAGCCTATTGAAACCTACCCTTCTGAAGGTTTCAGGTTGAACTGGGTAAAACTGGGCAGGATGAAACCAGGTGTAGTGTGGACTCATGGAACCAGTTCCAGACACGGGTGAAACCAGTTTTATTGTGCAGTGTGGACAAAGCTCTAGCCAGTTTGAAAGGGTCAATTTTTTTGGGGTCACTTTTGTCTACTCAAGCCCTGAATAAGCCATATTGAAATAAAACACTTAAAACAAATGCAGTTCTTGCACAGCTTGATTTCTATTCTTTTGATGCTCTCTTTTGACTCAGTAGCTTCAAAATTGAAGGAATGTATAGTGGGCACATATACACACAGACAGATACACAGATTATGAGTCATTTATAAGTAGATAGGTGTCTATGTAATTTATGTAGTCACTTACACACCATTAACATTGCTACTTGTTAGGAATACATATCAATAAATGTAATCTGAAGTCATTACCACACATTTACTTAAGTTTATTGTTCATCATGAATGGTGGTCACAATTTCGTTCTAGTTTATATAATAGATCTTAGTGCTACGGATATATTGGAATATACTATTCATACAATTAATTACTTCATTCATTATTTATTTCAAATATATTTTCTATCAATTGAATTCATTTACTTTCCAGGTTAATATTAAATACTGTATTTTCTGTTTTTAAAGCACCACTTGATCCATAATCTGACAATCTACTGCTAGAGTTCTATTTGTCTGTAATTATTGCTCCAGGAGTAATCGAAATTTCTCTTTTTTTTAATAAAATGCATCTTCTCATAGACCCTTTACTGTAATTTAATCAACATGTCACAAATAGGATATATCTTTCTTATAATTAAGTGCCATACCAAGTTGGAAAACATTTTTTTTTTTTTTTTTTTTTGTGTGTGTGTGCGTGTTTATTTAAATACAGAAAATACAGTGCACTAGAATTTAAGTTCACAGAGAGAAGTCATGGACCCACTAAAGTTCAGGACAGGAGCACCCAAAAAATTGCACTATAGTGATTCAAACTTTTTCCTATCCTCTGAGTAGTCAGCATCCATTATTGTATCTGGTTCTTGACTTGGGAGCAATGTTGCCACTCTGGGAATCCTAAAATCTGACTAGAATTTTCTAAATTCCTGACTAGATCACATAATTTCATCTTCTAATATAAAATTAACCTAAACTGTTCCCAATTTCCATTATAGCTGACTGTATACTCAGTATCCAAAGCCACATCAGTTACCAACATCCACTAAAGCCAAAAGAAAGTGATTTTTTTTTTGTTCTTAAAAAATATGATCAAATTGAAATTTATTATATTTTTCCCTTCAATTTCATCATTACTGAAATTTTCATAGATGCAAATACAACTACAGTAAAAAAAAAAAAAAAAAAAAAAAAAAAAAAAAAAAAAAAAAAAATTTTAATCATTCTTTCCCCTAAATATTTAAATGGTCTTTTTCCTTCAGTTTTTCAATGAAAAATGAAAATTTTTTGGTTACATTAGGCAGCACTGAGAACAAAAAAATTCCAGACAAGATTTAAGACTAATCTAGCTAAGTGGCTAGATTTTTCCAAAAGACTAGATCTTGCCAAATCCAGACAGTGAGTGGCTACACTGAGTGGCTACACTGAGTGGCTACACTGACTGGGAGCACCAAATCATAAATACAAACTGTAAGACCAATTGTACATGAACTAAGCCAACCAAACCCACCACCACTTCCCCCAATCCCCCAGGTACGTCATGTGTTTTCTGAATTAAGAAACCACCAAGTCCACCCCCCCCCCCCCAAAAACACGCACACATCACGTGCTTAACCCTGCCAAAATTAATTCCCATCAAAGAATTGCCAAATCCACCCACCTTTTAAAACCAAAACAATTTAGGTATTTGGAGTGTTTTCTAAATCCTTGAAACGGGTGGCTACTTTTTATAAGTTACTGAGCACCCTTTTTCCCTACTACGTACTTTTCCCCAGACCCACCCTGGTGACCAGCTGTATAAATTCGTTTATGGTTGCTGTTTCAGATTACGGTGCAGTTTACTTCATTTTTAACTACGCATATCTGAGGTAAGTGAAGCAGAGGGTACTTGAGCTGGGTGTTCCCAGATTCTGAGAAATTCTTGTATTATATTATTTTCTGCAATATGGTGTTTTGTGTACAACTATTTTGAAGTGATTCCAACCATATCACCATGTGTAGGTTTGTAGATCTATTTTGAAGTGATTCTAATCATATCATTATGTGTCTGTGAACATTTGGTCCAGAGCTAGCTACTCAGAGACTAGCTATTTGCTCTGTTAAAAATTTGTGTCTTCTTGCAGATTTTAACCTTTTACAACCATAATTTAGAGAACTAGCTAAAGCCTTCCATCAAGTTTTTAAAAAATATATTCATGTTTGAGATGTTTATCAAGAATTGCCTTGCCAATATAGCTAAATACAAACAAAATAGTGGACAGCATATTAAATTGTACTGACCAGCATAATCCAACAGGCAATGAAAACAATAACTGGATGACCCTAACATTATTCCCTTAGCCAAAGCCATCACCTCTAGTGTAAACCTAGTTTATGACCTTTCATAGGTCAGTTCCTCCTAATTGAAGTCACATAATTTCTAAAAAATCTTATAAATACTGTTCTATCCAATTAGTGACTCACTGTCATACTTGGGGAATCATTAAATCAAATTACCACTGAACTTAATATGTCTTTACCACAGCACATCATCTGCAGCACCCGCCACTGTGACCTTTACTACATTGACCTTTGTCTCATAAGGAATTTGTGTGTTTACAAATATCTAGACCATTGTAGACTATTAATTACTCATCTTACTAACCAGGTTGATTATATAAGTAGTTTATGGTTAGAGGTCAAAATTTTTACCCACATATTCCATAGTAATAACATCACCAAATGGTTATAATTTTACTGCCCCACAATACACTTTAATGTTATCAATATTATATATCAATATTATATATATTGGCTTGACATTTGGCCTCAAAGTTTCCTTTAATTAATCCTTTTCCTATGCATTTATGATGCACAATTTATAGATTAAGGGTTTTTAATTTTATATGATCATACTCACGAGAAGAAAAAAAAACTTCATTGGAACATACATACAATACGAATTATAGAAGGGCAGTGCTTCATAAAAGTAATAAAATTCAAAAATTGTTTGTTATTTTGTTGTGTTTGTTTTTTTGTTGTTTTTTTTATTTTTTAATCAAGATGTTTAATAAATTAAGTCACTATAATAATCTTTGCTCTTGTGCCAGATCACAATATGTACAATACTCAGTTCAGATAGTTAAACATATACAGCATAAATTTGGCATCTACTCCCAATAAAGTTTTAAAAAGCTTAAGTCCTGAAGCTACTGTCAAGTGAATGGAACTCATCTTCAGAGGGTGAGAGTTTCATAAAGTTATGAACAATGAAACTCCATGATTCAAAATCGTACTTAATGCTGCCTGTGGTGATAATCAAATTAATCAATCAGCTTAATAAATGGGCTCTTAGGCTGAACTGACTATCCATGGTTGTTAAGTTTCATCCATATTTGTATCAATCAAACAGGAGAAATTAGAATCACAATCGTTACAATTTACATGGATTGCAGGATTGGAGGGCTATATTGAGAGGCAAATCATTTCTCTTTACTTAACAACATATATGTGAAATGCATGGAGATTTTCTAAACAATTAGCACAGACAACAAGATAGTGATATATGGATATTGAAGGGACAGGGTATAGATAAAAGATGGCCTATAACCATGTGAACCTGGAGATTCTAGTTTTGTATTGCTCTGCATGCATGCTTTACTTGAATAACATCTGCTTTGGGTGGGACCCACATCTAGCCAGATAGAGATCTTGGAGATCCTGACCTTGCCATCAATGCGGAGCAGATAAGGCATTGTGGCATGTAGTAAAGGTTAAAAATAGAATTGACATAGTTGAGATATGGAGTCAGGCATGTTATTCTATTATTGGCTATTGAATATTACAGGTGTTTCACACCTTGTAGCTTTTTTATTTTAATCCTCATTAAAATTTCTGAAAGTAAGTTTGGCCAACAGGAGTCAGAGTATGAACTTTTGGGAGCATCCCTGTCTGAAACCACAGAGTAGACATTGATTCTTGAAGTCCCATGCTGCCTGTTCTTTTAACATTCTCAGATGGATGGTGTATAGCTACCAATAACCTGCTCCAACATATGTGAAGCTCTATTAAGAAATCATATTTAAAGGTTAATAGCTGATACCTTGAAGATCATTCTCTTCTGACTCAGAACCATAAAGCTGAGCTGTATTGATATACATTTAAAAGGCATTGTCAATATCTACTCTGTGTGTGTGTGTGTGTGTGTGTGTGTGTGTGTGTGTGTGTGTGTGTGTGTGTGTGTGTGTGTGTGTGTGTGTGTGTGTGTGTGTGTGTGTGTGTGTGTGTGTGTGTGTGTGTGTGTGTGTGTGTGTGTGTGTGTGTGTGTGTGTGTGTGTGTGTGTGTGTGTGTGTGTGTTATTATTAAAAACTTATAGATTCTTTTCAAGACAGCAGCGAATGAAGTTATTGTATTTAATTGAGTTTAGTATTATGACTATAGTAGTGACTGTGAAAATGTCAGTTACCCTAGATGGTGTCTGTTATCATGCTTCCAAGCATGTTGATATCTTATCCATATTCCTAGGATGCTTTAGTTTAGCTGTAGTATTAGAAAGTCTTAGAAATGTGTCTTTTTAAAGTGTTGAGATTTCACATTTTAAGTATCAACTGCTAAAATTTTAGGGAGGGAATCTTCCTGACTCCAGTAGGTGTTGTCATGCATTATACCATTTAGCTGGAATAGCATTTGTATTATAAACAAGTTAGACATCATCCAACTGAATAAATGGTATTAAAATCTCTCAGACCTTTTACCCCAACCCTAGCTGCACTTGGGTTGTGATAGCACAGAATGCAAAATAAAAACATGCTCAAGTTTAATCAATGTTAACTTCATTGTTTTTTGTTAGATATGCCACTAGCATTACATTAATTTTGACAAGTCATACGTTATAATGTGAAACAGACTTTAGTTAACTGAACATGTAGTATGGAAAGAAACATTCATTACCTTGTGTAGTTTCTGTTTAGGGATCTGAGTTCATGTACACTTATTCCTCTACTAGTTCTGTGGCATGCAAGATTGATGAGTGGAATTCAAAGTGGGATGATTTTCTGAATAAACAAGACTGAAAGGAATGTTAATGGGGTTTTGCTATTATGTAAGCATGTTATATTACCATGGTATTTAGTAAAAATCTTGTTGAACATGAATATACTTAGAAAATAACGAGTTCATTGTTTCCTTATTGTGTTCCATGCCATTGAACGAGTTTGTTCTATTTTTGACATATCTTAGGACCATGTTTGATTTGTATTATAGCTACTATATTTAGCCTTTGTGCTTTGCAGTAACCTATGTTTTTTATTGCTTGCTTTTTTCAGTTGTTGTTTTTTTCTGTTGTTGTTGTTGTGTTGTAGTTTTAAATTGAGATGAATATTAATGTGGTCTTCTCTCCTTGTCAAAAATTGTTTTAGTTGTGATTTATTGGGGCACATTTCCTTGAAGTTTGATTTCTGATACCATGTTAGCTACACACCAGCACCTTCATTGGCTAATTTAGAATAATTAGGTCAGTAATTCCTCAAATGTCTTTTTCTAAGACTTAATCAAAGTCATGATATTGGCAATGTCAGCACTGCATAGCTTGAATAAGGTGATGCACCAGAGAGTGCTATATCATGTACTATTAGTATCCTTGTAACACTAGCTAAAATGACAACTGTATTTGGTATACTGGAACACTTGTATAGGTGCTGTAAGCCAATAGCAAAATCCCAGTATGGAAATTGATTCCTTTAAATCCACTACACTATAGTTGATTTTTAATTGCATATGCTTACTTATGCAAGCTTTGCATTGCTGACATTGCCAATATCATGACTGGTTAAGTCTAAGAAAAGGACATTTGAAAGGAATTATTGACTTAATTATTGTAAATTAGCCAATGAAGGTGCTGGTGTGTTCAGGCAGCTTTGCCTTACACAATAAAATCCTTGTACGTCAATTAGAGTAGTTAACTGTTTCCTGTTAATTAATCAACTTTGATTTTTCTTATTGTAGCATACATTCTAGAATTACTCTATTTAGTGATGCCAACATGTCTAGCTATAAACATTTTCAATGGATATAGGTTTCTCTATGCTTTAGTAGTTGTAACACTATGACACTTGACCTTAGTTTAATGACATCTGAACAGCCACTATTCTGACAAGTGCCTCATGGAGATGTTGAATGACTTAAAGGATTGCCGATGAACTCGTATAATATTCTGCTGAGCTATGCAAATTTGGTGAAATTATATGTTCTTATCCTCTGTATTATGTCTCTCCAATTCAAAATGTTCATGTTATCCGCTCAGTTTAGTGTCACTGATAGTTACAACACTCCAATCCATTGTGAAATGCTACTAAAACAATTGCCTAGTATTCCTCCTCTCACTCAGCATTTCCTATTATTTATGCTAAAATACTGAAGTGGTGTGTAGGCTTGGTTAGCTCATTTAAGCCCTGGTAGAAGAAGGCATAGAATCAATATTGACTAGGAAGTTCAAAAAGGTCACAGGATACTGTGAAGTGGTTGAGTCAGTGATTTCGTGCAATAGATAGTGACAGTGCCTTGTGCACTTGTGATGTATTGTTTATTCATTTCCATATAAGGACATCCATGGTTCCACCCAGCCTCCAGGCTTCTGTTGGGACTACTTAACTACAACTGTTTTCCCAGTAAATGATGTTATCCATATCAGTTTTTCATGGAGTGATAGAAGTGGAGTGGGGGGGGGGGGGGGGGGGGGGGGAGGCAATTGGTGGGGTGGCTTTGAGAGTAAGTTTTCCTAATCTTGACTGGCTTGCATCAATCTCCCTGAAAGAAGGTTCAGTGAGAAATAGGCTAATTTATGACAAATACTGTAGAAAATTAATGAAAGAAGAGTTTCAATTAATTATATATGAAGACGTCACAAGAAAAATGCCAAAAAGGAGAGAAAGATGGAAAATGTGGCAAGCTAATATGGTCCCAATATTGAGGGAACGTCAGGTAGAAGTGACTCTGATCAATGCTGAAGACTAGAACAAGATAGGGTCAGTCCAGATAGAGGGCCTGAAAATGATTGTAGCTTTTGTGTACTATAAAAATATCTGAGACAGAATTTCCATGGTCAGAAAAGCCCCACAAATGGCTAATTGTTTGCTCCTTTAACCTTTTGTTGACAGTAGCAAACTACCTTAGGAATATGAAGCATTTGGCTCAAGCCTCAGTGATCAAGGAGCTGTGTTGGACCTCAAATATACAATGTGGCGTCTAGTAAGGGTCTGAGTTTTGAATAATTGAACTGACGTGGTTAAGCATGTTGAAATTACATACTGATTTTTGTTTATCTACATCAATTGCCATATAGCTAACTCTAACCAATCCCATCAAGGCCTTGCCATGTACGTATAGGTCCATGATCGAGGGCATACTCTCTAGCTGCAGGCACGCTCAACCATCAGTCATGCAACCTCCTCACCATAGAGCCAGATTGTTAATACCTTACGTATTTGCATACCTCTGTGTGTGTGTGTGTGTGTGTGTGTGTGTGTGTGTGTGTGTGTGTGTGTGTGTGTGTGTGTGTGTGTGTGTGTGTGTGTGTGTGTGTGTGTGTGTGTGTGCGCGTGAATATATAATGTATGCTATACTAATATTACTATAGTTGCCCAAAGTTATTGGATGGTTGGGTCATATCTTTGTGTGGGATCAACTGGTTTTTAAAGTTATTTTAATAGTGACTAGAGCAACAATTTTTAAGCCAAGAGATGTTTAGTTAAACAAATTCGTGATTCCTCAAAGATACAATTCATTTTCTTTGTTTTGCCCCCCCCCCCTCCAATACACTTCATTTTCTTTATTTTGCCCCCCCCCCCCCCTCCAATACACTTCATTTTCTTTATTTTGGGATTGGCCTGAGTGTGCACCTTTTCTTCGATTCCCAGTGCATCTCCAAAGGGTTGAATGAGCCAAGTAGCTGCCATCTTGTTTGACGGACGCTAGCAAAACTAATATGGTGAAAAAAATGGGGGAAAAAACAACGTTTTAATTCTTACTTTAATTTGATTATACCAACCCACAATAAAATTTAACGATGTATATAATTGGAGTTTCTAACAGTCGGTCATAACTAGTTTGTAACAATATTGACTTTCTTCACAAAAAGGAGTAAAAAAAAACTGCACCAGCATAGACCGCAAGCTAGATGATCTTTTACCAATATAAATATGATATACCAATCATTGGACAGCACAAAATAAATATATGATTAGTGAATTTAATTGGTAAATAGTCATCTAATTTGTGGTCTATCAGACCAATATGACTTTATTATTAATGAATATTTTTTTTGCATAATATTATGACTGAACTTCCCATTTCAATAGTTGTTGGTCATAGCCGAATGTAGGACTGAGTTACGAACTGGAGCCATTATACGTGTGTATGTGCACAAGTGTTTGCACTATGGAATTACAAAGCCAACATATACACGTATCAGTTGTTTATATTTCTTTTCCTGTCTTTAATCATTACTCAAAACATCCTTATAGAGTATAATCTATAATTGTGTGTGTGGGTGTTTGTAGTAACCATTGATGTCTAAATATCAATATTACTAGCTTCCTCTCTGGACACAACACAGGCTGTATTTAGTCAACTCAACAGTCGATCAGCAGGGATTTTTCTATGAAATTTCCCAATTTGGGGGGGGGGGGGGGGGAGGGAAAAATAAAGAAAATGAAGTGTATTGGAGGGGGGAGCCACCACTCCAGTGGAAGTTAAAACTACTAGTGGGCAATCACAGCCTCCAGCATGATAGCCTGCCAGGGAGATGCTTGGTAAGCCCACCTTTGGTGGCTGTAGTCACACTACATAAAAGTAAAGGTATTGGCATTTAATTAGTTCAGAGAGACTGTGCCACAAATTTGAGCAGACAAAATACAGTTGGTATTTAATTTCCATATAAACACAATGGTCTATGGAAGTGCCTGCGTTATCTTTGTAATCCAGTCAATTGTTGAGATTTTTAAGTTGCTCCTTTTACCTGTGGCGAAGCCATCAGGTCTACAAGTTGTGATTTTTATCATCAACCATTTGGTCCTGGAGTCCCAGTTGGCCAGTGTGCAGCCATACGACCATGGAATATATGGTTATGGAGGCCGCAAAGTCCATTATCATCAGTCTTCATGCTGGTTGTTTTATTTTCTTAAAACTCAGATATCTGACAAGCTGCCTAGAATTTGGTACTTAACTAATGTGCTGGTTATTTGTGAGGTAAATGTGGTTTTCTTGTTCTCAAAACTTCCTTCATTCTAACTTGTCATCCATAGTATCCTGACATAATTGTCCATGGGTGCTCAAGCAGAAAATATAAACATCCTAAGAGATGAACTATTTCACGGCTAAGTTAAGTTCCTGATATTTTCTAAGCTGCCATGTCTATCCTATTTTGAGTCAGTAGCACAAAAAAATTTCATACAAGTTAATTAAAATATTCGATAAAGTTTTATTCTGCTCTGCAATAGTGTATTTGATCTATTCTTCTCAAATCCACACACACACACACACACACGCACATGCACACAGACACACACATGCTCACACACACACACACAAGCACACATTAAGGGTTGTTATTATTGCACCGTCATTATTGATGTTTCAACATGAATTTTATACTTTAGATCTAGAACTACTTTCAATTGTAGTTTGCAGAACTTCTATCAGCTAGATATGCAAATATTCTAATGGTATTGCTTGTTGATAAACTGTTGCCTTGGCTAATGACCTGTTGATACTGGTGGAAGTGAGCCCAAGTACAGCAACTGTGGGAGGACTAATTCTCACAGATGTTGCATGTCCTGTTAAGCTCAATGTGAACAATGCATGAGTAATGCTTCAGATCAAGTCAATAAAAATCAGATAGGAGGACGAGAAGTAACGACCTTTCCCCCTCACCCCCCCCGCCCCCTTTCAATCATCCTTTAGATCACACCAGGTTTAGGGTGTATATTATTAATCCCTTTTAGACTCCAGATTGTTATCAAGATTCTCATCAATACCTGGGTAGTTTGAATGGTTTCCCTATAAACATATGCGATCATATGTCACCTTTCACCAATATCAGATTCAGCTACCACAGGTTGTGGGTGGTGAAGTATCCAGAAACCTCAAGGCATGGGTGACCTTGTATGATCTCTGCAGATCTCTGAGGTGCCAAGAAAAGCTTGTGAATCAATGAGCTTCGCATAATCTATCTATGTTAACTTGTGAGTCATTTAATGTCAACAATCCTTATATATGCTATAGCTTCCAGCCCACTGCAGAGGCATTGTTGCATTGCTGGCAGCTTCTGATGGCTTCTTTGTTAGTAAACAGCTGCCATTTTTACTGGAAGGTCAGAAGTTTACAATGGGGGAAAGGAAACCACATCTTAATTCTGACACTTTTGCAGCTGATCTAATAAGAACACAATTTACATTGCTATAATTCTGCTCACTGCAATGATAATCCTAATATGTGGAATTCTGCAGATAAATACACACCTCCCCCTCAACCAATCCAACCACCCACACTGTCACTCTGTCAGTAAATAAACATATGGTATTGAGTGCTTATAACAAGTTAAATAACTGATTTTAATTTCTTGCAGCTAGTTATTAATTGGTCAATTGTTTTGGTGATGCTGATTTAGTTCTTATAAGGCATGTTAGTGCTAGTAGCATAAATATGAACTAATTGATGTTCATGTGATCAGAGACAGTTGAATTGTTTGTAGTAGTTGATAGCCATTTACAGTGACAACACAATGATAACATGGACTAATGAGTGAGGGCAAGCCAGCACACAGGGTTTATAGCCATTTATATGTCACTAAGTTGGTGTATGCAGAGTGAATGTATGTGTGCGTGCGTGCGTGCGTGCGTGTGTGTGTGCGTGCGTGTGTGCGCGTGCGTGCGTGTGTGTGTGTGTGTGTGTGTGTGTGTGTGTGTTGTTGTGTGTGTGCGTGCACATGTGTCTTGTTTTGGGTTACACCACTAGCTATAGTCTAACACATCCGATTTAATAATACTGCTTGACCAATGATGACACTAACACAGACAAAATAAAATGCAAAATCTCTCCTAGTCATTGGCTGTCTCAAGTTGTTAAGGGCATGGTTTGTAATGACTGATTCATTTCTTCCCTCCACCTTCTCCACTTATTTTTTTTCCATTAGTATAAGCGGAACTCCTACAAACTTCCACCCACTGTACTGCCAAACTCAACTACCATCTTCATCCATTGTTACAAGAATAGTTGAAGCGTTGACGAAGTAACAGCAACATTATGAGTGCGGCTGGCAGCTTCACAAGTGACCATTTTCATCAGCACACTGATGCAGATCCCTTATGTAACCCGGTGTACTCCTCCATTCCAGAGGCTCAGAACTCTCACCTGCAGTACAGGGCATCAACTATACGTCAGCAAGTAAGGAAGGGAAGGAAGAGGTTGATGTAGGGAAGTGGTAACTAGGGGAATATGTTCCAGGTTCTGCACAAGAGCTCCCTTCATATGCAAAGTTTCAATATTTTACTCTCCACTTTTTCCCACCCCCTCCCTGGGAAAGTAACCTATTTTGGAGTGTGGATTGTAAAAGATATCCTGAAGGAAATTGTTATTTTTATTGTAGAAGACTTACCATGCCCAACTACCAGTAAATTTGGACAGGGGAGGGAGGGGGGGGGGGGGGGGGAGAATTGGCGTCCATACCCACCCTCAAGGAACACTTGCAGTACAATAGTTTGCTGACTTTGTGAAGCAAAGTGTATTCTAATCTCAGGTACTCATTTATGTTGTGTGGTTCAATTTTGCGATGCATTTATTGTCTTGTTGGGATTGATGTATACAAACTTGGATGAACATAGCTAATAGGGTAACAAATGATCTATACACTTATTAATATGAAGATATATTAACTATATTGTCGTGAAATGTTCTTGTGTCTGATTTTTTGTCACTAGTATGAGTATAAATTCAAGATAACAGTATATTGTATTGTACTCTCTCCCTTTAATGTACCTGCAGTTTGATGGTGCAGTACATGTAAAAATTTTTTAGCGACATTTAAAACGTGAACCAGCCTCCTCCCCACCCCCAAAGTGACCAGAAACACTTCTTCTAGCAATTTGTTTCCTGGTTAGATCCAAGTATGACTCGCTGAATTTGGTTTTGTATTAACTGTCATTTTAATGTCACATGACTGGATCTGATGTGCACATGCCCATTTTGGTGGTGGACAATAAGACATAATACCTTCCCTTTTTCTTTCACAAACTTTGAAAGTATTGCAGCCATGGTGATCAAGTGACGACTGAGAGGAATCCTTGCATTGATCATGTCCAAACCACTCCTCTTATTTCTTATTGAGCTCCTTTATGACTGCAGGGGAAGCACAGTTGCCTGTCACATTGGTTTTGAGAATACAGCTTCTCTGCACTTCTCTTTAGTGGAGTTGTCCATGATGGAATTACTCTGAAGCCATGCATAGCCAGTGCTGCATGCCCTTGCGTTGAGGTTTGGTTGGTGCTGTGAGCTTTTTGATTGAGCATATTCTGACATACTAGAACATTTGGGTCTATATAGTTTTCCCCCTCAATTTTGACAATATTATAGCTAATTAACCCCTTTTTCATATCCTCCCTACCCCTCACGACCTAATTCTATTAGTTTGATCTATAACTTCCTTGCATTGTCAATCCCTTGCTACCAAACTCTCAATGTGCCTGATCTATGACTATATGCATGAATATTCACTTCCTGCTTGATCATATTAGATTGGTATGTAACTTATGTATATGATTAGATGTTTCCATTCTTCTTTCCTGTAGAATTCCAGTTCCCCCACTTGTTCTGCCAGCACTATGTCTGGCGTCCCTCCCCACACCACTTCTTTCACTGTCCCTTCCAATGAAAAAGAGGAGTATGGCATCATTGCAGAGAAGCACAACATCACCCCATCTCCCCGGATGGACTTAGCCAAACGTGGAAGTAGGACGTCGGGAAATGGACCCACCAACGCAGCTGCTAACATAGGCATCACTGTGCAGGCTGATAATGTCTTGTACGAAGGTTTACCTGAGGATCATGGTATGAAACACAAAACTCTGACTATGGATAAAAAGAATAATTACAAAGAGGATACTGCATTTGATGCTCTTGGTATGGATGAGGGAAAGGGGCACAAGGAGCTTTGTTTGCTGCTGTGGGCGTGCCTCATAAGTGTACTGGTGTTGATTGCCTTGGGAGCCGCTGCAGTAGCACTGATTGCCATATTCACAGGATTCGTGGATATATGTCGGTGCAGAGGAACAGGTAAGAGGTTAATATCAGCAACAAAATTGTTTTACTGGCTATAATTAGAATGCAATACTTATAATGTGTATTTTTTAAAAAATCCTCTGGTGTAGGTATGGCACCATTACTATTCCCATTCCTAATCCAGAAGAAGTGATATTCTATTTCCTGATCTAATTCTAACTGTAGTTACAAAAACTTCGCATGTCTATTCTTGTTATTCTATCTGCAAATTTCTATTTCACATGCTCATTGCAGCTGTAACATTGTTCTCTTATAATTCTGCATTCATTTTCACTTAACACTTTATACACGACAGCCATTTAAAAAAAAGGAAAAAAATTAAACTTTCTTTAATTAGCTATTGCTGGTATTGAGGAGCAGCTCAGGTAGTGAGCAGAGATATCTATTGTATATTTATTTATATTTCTATTTTAGTTATCACATTATTATTATTCGAACTATTTCTTTCCCCACAGGTTCTGGAAACGAATATCAAGTATGTAAAATATAATACTGTTAACATACATGGAGGTACTGGTAATGTAAAGTCTAGAATGGTCAAGTGTGTGTAGTTGAGACGGTAATTCACGATATAAGTTTAATCATATTGTAGACTCCCTTAATGATGCATATTCACTTTCTCAACCCTTACACTTGAAATAGTTGATCAACCCACGCAGTAGCATAACACCCATGCTTGACTTATTATGGACTCAAGATGAATAGCTGTATAACTCACCAGAGACTAAAAATTCTATTTATTGATAATTACCGGCTTCTGATTTAGTCTGATTGAGGCTGTGGTTTGGATAGTCAGATATGTTCTATAGTTGGGGTGTACCATTCTGGCTAGCCTGACACGTGCACTACATGGTGGGTTGTTTCCTGGAATGGTTAATAAGTGTCAGTAACTAGGCATCACAAGGGTGACCTTTCCAAGCGTTGTGTTCACATTATCTTTTTATAACTGCAGCAAGAATTATGACCTTTTTATGGTATTGTGGTTGAAAGTAAAAATGAAGGTGTTGATAAAGATTGCTAAGAGTTTACAGATTATTATGCTTATGAAAATTGTGTTGATTTGTCCTCTTTTTTATATGCAAAATGAACAGATCACCCTTTACCCCTCCCCCATCCCAAAAGTGTCAGAGGCATTTTCATTATTTTAATTGATTCCATCCTCTAATTTTATTACTCCACCCTGTTGTTTTGCCAAAAATATGAACAGAATTGGATGATTAATTAGTTTTATCAGTGCCTGCTAATGTGGTATGTTGAGTGATATGATGGAGTATGCCTGTTATTGTGCAGACGTTGACTGCAGAGTTGGAGAATCTGAAGGAGCGTCTACAAAAAGTAAGCTTGTCCACATATAGTTGCATTATTTATACCTGTGCTGTTCACATGTTCATCTGCTGCATGTGTATGTTTGTGTAGGTGAACATGTGGGTGGGCATGTGGGTGGGCATGTGGGTGGGCATGTGGGTGGGCATGTGGGTGGGCATGTGGGTGGGTAGGTACTATAGAGGGGATCATTTTCTGGTTAAAAGACATTTCATTTTTCAAAAAACATATATAAATTTCATTTCAAGAGAATATAAAAAATGAATGCTATGTACACAAACTTATTATGAATCTTCATGGATACATTTGAATTGCCTTATTAATTTATTTTTCACGTCTTAATCCAAACATAGTTAATGGCAGTGTTGCCATTAGGCATCTTACGATGCCAAATAACTTGACTTTGGCATCCTAAGAAGTGTTTGTTTGGTATCTGATTTTTTAGTATGGCATCCAAGTGAAATTTGGCCTGGTATTGGTATTTTTGGACCCTGTTTTACATAAAGAAAATTTTTGGGCATCTGAGCATCATTTGATATAGTATTGGCATCTTTTCAAAGTTGTGATTAATTCTTCCCAAGGAATTAAATTATTTTTTTATAATTTCATGGATTAATTTTCATACATTTTATTTTTAAGGATTTTTTAAAAAAAATTTCTTGTGGGTAAAGTAACTTGCCATCTTTCATTCAAAACTATTCTAGAAATGCTGAAACTTAGAATGGTAATTAAAATCTAATTGATAAGGTTTGAAGAACTTCAGGCATCTATATTAGGCATAAACTCAGGATCACAGTCACTGAAAGATCTGGTCAATTATAATGATATTTGAAATGAAATTTAACTCCTTGCAGAAGTATAGATCATAAAATGCTAATTTATTTCCTAAATTGCTGCTTTGTATCCTAAAATTCGAATTTACATCCTAAAGTTTAATTTGCCAATTGGCATGGGCAAAAATTGTTTGACATTTTCATTGGCTTTACTATAGTGAGGAGCATAGGTATTTGGTTGAGGGTGGGGAATGACTGGCAGAGCATACCCTAGAGTCCAGTAGACCACATCATGGATATTCATAATGTAAGGGGTATATGTACTTTAAAAATCGTTAAATATTATTCAAAAAATGCATTCATAATTATAAAACTAAAACGTACCAAAATAATTTCTTCATTCAGGATTAATAACAGAAATATAACCGTGGTTATTTCAAAAACCAAATATAGAAAATATTTTTGGGGAAGTTGCTTCCCTTCTCCTACACCTATGAATGAATAATTTGTCAGTATTGGCATGCTCCAGGTTAGAATTTGGCATCCTAATGCTGGAAAGTTCTGGCAATACTGGTCGTTGGTTGTTTTTAAAAAAGAAATCTTTATTGTTTCAACATTTTCTCTCTCTCTCTCTTTTGGAATCACTTATATTAGTGTGTTTCTATAACTAGCTCACTTCTATGCTATCTCCACATGAACTGATGGCACAGGCAGCCATAGAGTGTCTACCAGTAGAATAAAAAGATAAGAGGATTGACAGAATACCAAGCACTCCACCTCACCATTTCATATAAATATCTGGAAATGGTCAATCTTGAATACTACTCTTTCCTTCCCAAGGAACAAGGTTCCAGTGGATGGATCACACGCTCACAAGGACACTGTGGAATGCACTTTTCTTGTGACATTTTTTTTTGTCTCTACAAGATCAAGACAGATGAAGAAAGCTTACTATCCTAGCTTGCCTTTCAAGCTTTCCCATTATAGTGGCCATAATACGATGTATGTGAATGCAGTCCCTTTTGGTGATGTGGAGAATGATCCCCTCTAGGAGTACCATTTAGTGTGTGTGTGCTTCATTGCTTATATATGTTGCTATGCTTGGGTACAGCTGTATGAACTAATGTTATTACCATATATAATAATGTATGTGTGACATGTTATATGTGTGTGTGCCATGTATGATGTGTGACATGTTATGAATAGGTGCCAAGTTACTGCAGAAGTGGAAATAACACGCGACAATTTCCCAAGTACACCTATATGTTCTCGTTAATATTTGTTATTCAAGTGGTCCACTAAGATGAAGTAGTTTATGAGTTATACCATGTCAATAATTAACTGCTTTTGGAATCTTCCATCCCCTCTTTCTTCCCCAATTTTAATTTTAGCAGCTGCTTCAACAGTTCATTAATGTTGAAGTGGGTTACTAAGGATGACTTCTTCTATAGTTAGCACATTCTAATTCGCTGATTTTTGTTGGATATTCCTGATTTCTGTAGTTTTCCGGCACCTTCTGCTTTGACAGATGGATCTATTTAGCTGTTGTGAAGTGTTGAACTTCTATAAATGGAGAGGAGAAGTGTAACACCAATTACATCTGGCTTACCCATGAGAAAATGTTTAGTTGAATGAAAAAAGTTGGTCTCAACATTGAGATGAAGTGGAATGTAATAATGTAACCGGTACAGAAACAAGTTGTGGCACTCCATGGTTTCAATAGTTGTAAGAATTTGTTACAAAGCCACTTCTTGTAGCCGTCACTGAAAAGAAGTACTAGCCATCCTTTGAACACCTGGACATGACACTTCTTTCACTGACATTTGATCTATCACCCTTGCAGAATTCATCAATAGTCTCAACTCTGTAAATCCAGTGGTTTTTATTTCCATGGAAATGCATTTTTAAAAGGGGGAAGATATAGGAACATTTATAAATCGAGAAAAATTGCTAGCTATGCATGCTAAACTATCATGAAGTATAGACTATACCCTTTGTATGATCAAAGGCTTTTGACATACCCACTTTTTAGTGGATGTAGCTCAAGCAGTTTCAGAGGAGATAGCTTTCTAATAGATAGACAGACTGATTGGCCGAGGGGTATTTTTAGAATTAGTATTAGATATTTTGTTGATCATTTTTCTTCTGTAAAGAAAGAAAATTGCTCCACTCTTTCATGTTATTGACTCAGGTTTAAAATATTTAATTATTATTTTCAGTCGTGTATTTCTTTATCTGGTGTGTTCTTATGGCCTGTCCTTCCTACATTCATAGTAGAAGGCACAATGAAATACAAAAAAAACAAAACCAAAAAAACAACAAAAAAAACAACCAAAAAAAAACAACAACAACAAACATTGTTTAAAATGACTGAAACAAAGTTTTAACAAAAATAATAATAACTAAAGCCCAGGAGGCCTGGGGTGAGCAGTTATACACGAACTATGAACTATTTCTTCTTGGCGCATAGCTAGCACCTAGCTCAATAGATATATTCTGCTGAGCAATGAAGTTTTTGAAAAATTCTATTGTTTTCCTTTTAACCCTGTGTAAACAACCTCTTCCAACTTTAAAGTGATTGCTGAGGTTTTCTTTCTTTGAAAATGCAATATTTTAACACAAGTTATGCCAGACCCTTCAGCTGCACAAGTAAAGTTGGCTGTCTAGTCAGTAGTGGTGTTAGGAATTGCTGCAGCTGTGGAATTTGTTTTCCTGTTTTTGTACTTTTTGTGATTTGCCTTTTAGACTTCATTTTGGGGAGGGGGATAAAAGTGATGGGAGCACTTTTCCAGTGACAATTCAGTGGATTAGGAAGTCAATATTAAATCATAATCAAGTGGATTTTTGGCTGGAAATTTCCAGTCCTTTTTTTTTCTCTCTGAAAACTTGACTATGTTTTTAGTATGAAGGTTAGTCAATGTTTGATGTTCTCTATCACTCCATACACCACAAGCAGGGAACATTCTCAAGAGGACTTGAACCTCTCCTGGTAAAAGGTTTCTCTTCTCATTGATTTAGTCCATTATTGATTTTTGGAGTGTAGGTAGAAAAGGGGAACATAACAAGGAAAGTAGATATAATGAAAAATGATGAATTTAAATAATAGAAAAATACCCTAAAATTTATGGACTTTGATGGGATGTACTCATGACAGCTAATAGAGGTATGCAGTGGGTGCTAAAAGTGTGGTATGGTTTGTTGATGTATTTGGTGTCTGCTGGGTTGTGTTACAGCTCACAGTATGACCAACACTGCACTATACAAAATTAAAGCTCACTATGTGGATGACCTTTACCATAATGCTAGAGTGGACATTAACTCTATTCCACTATTGTATTAAGCGTCGTATTGTGAATTATTGCATTATTTCTGTGAAATATTACCTGTTATGAGCGCATGCAGCTCAATTTTTAAGTTGGTGCACTTTAGGCAATAAATATTTGGAAAAATGTGAGAAGAACCACTCACCAACTGAAGAGAAGCACTGTATAGCTATGCCAAGTGGTACTTGCAAATGGCAGTGTTACTCTGCACATCTGCAGATCATCCTGGGATGTTCACAGGTACCCCAGAACCCCTTTCACAGATGGTGGGGTTAGTTGGAGTAACTTCACTATCTGCTGCTACTCTGACAAACAGGATCTGGGGGACTGAAGCATCTGTAGAAATCTCAGGATGATATTCAGATGTCTGGAATAACTCTGCCATCCTCGGATAGACTGGAGTTGGTGATGATGGCATCAGAGCCACCTGGATTAGCCACATAGATCGAGTAAAACATACTTAGATGATTCCCACCTAAGAATGTGATATCCCCTAAGAGCACATGCTTCGTTCTACCTTTAAGTGTGTTCAAAAGGGAGAAAGGTAAAGTTCAAGTAGATATTATCTTTACTGGTGATAATTGTCACGCACACAGTATTCTCTCAACCTTTATCAAGAAAAGTCTCCCCCAAACAGGTGTTCCAGCTAGGCTCATCCGACACAAGAGTGTTTGTAGGGTGATAGTAAATAGGAGTGCACTTGCATGTATGCAGAACATGATTACAGCATTTATTGTTTATTTTCTGCATTGTACACTAAATGGTAAGGTGATATCTGGGAAGAAGTGGGGGGGGGGGGCAGGGCCCAACCTATGCCATGACTTTCACCTGTTATTGTTAAGTAGCAATCAGCAGGGTCTTCTTCCTCTGTATGCTCTCTGCATGATCTGCATTTTGCCTCAGTATCTCTCTTCAACTAACCATTCTCTCTCTCTTTCTGGGCTATTGACGCTGTCATTCCTCATCACTTCAAATAAGTCGTTATTGGGCAGTGATTGAGATGACATTTCCCTAGCACATGACCACACAAACCCATTAACAACAATTTTCATGAGTGACCTTGAAATATTTGGGATTATATAGATATGCCATCATAGAAACTTTCTTTTAGCATGTAATATAGCTAGCTAAATATTGTCAATAGACTCAATACATAAGGCTGCCTTAAAAGGATCAAATTAACATTTATAAGGTTACACATTAGCACTTTCATCAACTGATTTTAAAATGACTTGCCATTTGAGCTATAATTGGGGGGGGGGGGGCGCGAGGTGAGCCCACACTGAGGAGGTGGGTGGAGCAAGCCATGCTGTAGGTTGGGGAAGTCTCTCTGAGCAGATTCACACCCCCCCCACTCATATATTGATGGACGGACACACACACACACACACACTCACAGTCAGTGCAGAGCTACCCATTCTCAACAACCTGTTTATTTTACAGTATTGGTAAGCAACTATGAACAAAGGCCCATTTAATCATGTATCCATGGGTGATGCTGGCTTAGCAAACACAAACCAAAGCCTACCTAGACTTGGAGAACATTAGGAATGTATACCAGATACTTTATGCATTACAAAGTTATTTTGCCTCATTATATTAAAAGCTAAACTGGTATACTCATGTTGCCCAGACCAAAAATATATATTTGTGATGTTGATATATAAAACATATATGAAGGGATTTCGTACGAATAGGTAGATAGTCACCCATACAAAATATAATCACCGACACTATCTCTACATTTGAACATACATAATACAATTAATCTCTATATTCACATGATTCAATTAATGGATATGGTTTTCCAAACAAACAAACATATGCACAAATACAAAAGATGGATTGATAAGAAGGAAATACTGCAGTTGCCTCAGAAAATAATAGTTGGCTGCCCTTGAGCCAGACATATCCAATTCAGCCTGGTCAAGTGAGCAGGTAGTTTGTGTGATAAGCTACATCTTTCTCCTTTAACATTCTTGGATATACTCCTACCTTAGCAGTTAATGTTCTCGTACTAATTACCAGCCTCTTCTTTGGAGGGATGTGATGAAATTGTAGTTCCCAAGCACAGACCATTTACCAATCCCAGCACTAAACATATTGCATTATCTGCAAAAATGTCCCTTGCTGTGGTTAGCCGTGTGAAGATAGACATACTTTAGAGATCCGTTTCATTTTTGGGACATGCACAAATATATACAAATTTTACAGTATTATGTAAAAACTTTATGGTAATTAGCTAATAAAGTAGCTATCTGGATATCGTTCCACTGTGTTCCTCGAAAAATGAAAGAGCAGCATTGGGCAGCTTTGCTTTTAAAGACAATGAACCTTTTGGTTAATACCAAATTCTGGTTCACTATATGGTTGCATGGCATATTGGCAAGAGTTTAATCAACTCTCCCTATCAAAACTGCAAAGGGAAAATGATATAGTAGTGCATCATGCTGCAAGGGCTAACATCATATTCTGAACAAGGATTAAGTAGTTATAGCCATATGATTAAGTTTGAGTAAGAAGAACACACGTTTCCTGGAAACCGCATATTGTTATTTGTGCTCTATCACTACACTATTCAACGAGTTTCACACATTTCAAATACATGTTGAAAGTAGATTGTCATTCCCCACCCCCCTCCCCCACCCCCCACCTTTTCCCCTTGCGATGGGCTCAGTGTTATCCATCTTTTGATTCAAAACAGATGTGCTAAGGTAACAGATGTTATCTTCTTTTCGGTGTGTAACCTTCCCAAATGTCTACAAAGTTGAGCGTGTATTTCAAAAATGCTTGTCTTGGTGTGTGCAGATAGAAAACGAAACTGCCATTACCGCCGCTCCTTCCACCAACCCGACCACCAACCCAACCGTGGCCAGCACAGTATTTTCAACCACCCAGGCGCCTACTTCAGCCGAACCACTTCAACAAGTTATTTCCCTGGAAAATGCCAACCTCTATCTTGACTGCAATACCACCATAGAGACAAATTGTACTGTTGGTGATCCCGGACTATGCATTACCTCGGATATTGTATACCAAATGCCAGGGGTATGTGTGTGTGTGTGTGTGTGTGTGTGTGTGTGTGTGTGTGTGTGTGTGTGTGTGTGTGTGTGTGTGTGTGTGTGTGTGTGTGTGTGTGTGTGTGTGTGTGTGTGTGTGTGTGTGTGTGTGTGTGTGTGTGTGTGTGTGTGTGTGTGTGTGTGTGTGTGTGTGTGTGTGTGTGTGTGTGTGTGGTGTGATTACAATTATAAAGCATGTTGTATGTGTGCAAATGCGGTTACAATTATGAAGTTGAGGTTTTTATTGCATCAATTACTGTTTGTATATGAAGCAAAGTTTACATAGTGAGGGTGTAGTTATTGCTCCCCTCCTGTCCCCATATTACCCAACAAAATTATTTCAATATGGTTTTCTAACTTGTGATCTTCTCTTTGTAAAAAAAAAAAATTAATCTAATATATGCATACATATAGATAAGTGTGAAGTCCACAGTTACCAGTCTCTCAGTGCATAGTCCACTATACAAACGAAACAAATGTTAGTGAAGGAAACAAGATTGTACTTATGTAAACCTTAAATCAGATGCACCGGTCATTGTACTGCACAAAAGCAGTAAAATGAAATTGGGGTTGTGAGTACAGTTATATTATCTTTATCTTTTTCAATCATTATGCTTTGTTTTTGATTATTTGTTCTTTTCTTTAATTAAAAAAATGCTATTTTTTATTTTTCCCTCCCTCCCTCCCCCCCCCCCCCTGTTAGTAAAGAAGTCTCTAATTTAAGTTATGCCTTGGGCTAAAGTATTGTGCATGCTATAGAATAGAATATTCAGTAATCAAGGTAATTAAACAGAATCTAGCATACTTATTTGTGCTAGAAAATATCTAGAGTTCATAAAATGTAAAATGAGAAATAATGTATATATTTCTCTCTTCTTTTCCTTCTCATCCTTCTTCTCCCCCTCCCCCCAAACAGAAATTTACCATGGACATTGGATGTGTGGAAAGAAATCATGGTCTCGAAAAGAATGGACATTCATTTATCCTAAGTATCAATGAAACCCTCAACATTGCCTACTGTTCATGTTACCGTGTGTATGTTGATGGTACAGGAGAATCTAAAGGAATGACTGATTGTGTACTAAGAGTTACTCGCTGTAGTACCTCAGTTTCCCTCACCTCTAACTTCACCACTTCCAACTAAATCCCCTTATATTAACTGAATTAGTTCATTAATAAATATTTATCATCTTATCCCCATTTCATATATTGACCTGACTACTTTATATTTCTGAACTTTTTAGTCCGAATAATTCTTGTAAATTTATGATGTAAATATCAAGTCTAAGCAAAAGAAATTATGAATTATTAATTGAAACCAATACTTACACAGTTATTAAAGTTATGTGTTGTGTATCTTTATGCCTCTGTGGTTGAAATAAAAATTGTATAACATAGACAATATGATCTTAAGTAGCATGATTTCCAACAATGGAACATGATGTAATTTCCCGAAATGAGTACAGGCTAATCTTTTGAAGTAATGAGCAACTAAAGTTATGCTTCAAGCATAAAACTATTTACATCAAACTAGTGAAAAACCTGTCCTACGGGTGGTTTTTCAGTCAACCTTCAATCTCCTGTAGTTATAAACTTGTTCACTTTTCCTAATGTATTATATGGGAAGGGTGTGGGGTTTGTGGAGCATTGCTCCATTTTTGTAATGCATGCATGAACCAATGCACGCACACATGGCGCACACACCCACACACTAATGAACCCACCCACCCCCCCCCCCCCAAGCACACACACACGCACACCAACAAATCCACAAAAAATAGTATACCAAAAATTTGTTTCTTTATACAGCATTGCATTGTAAATTTGTTGTGTATATGTGAATAGTTTAAAGGGTAACTGAACTGGACAAAAATAATTTTTTTTATTGTCTTATCTTTTTGTCCTTGATGCATAACCCAGATGTAAAAATTTTTGGAAAGTTTTAGGCCAATATTCATGAGAAAACTTAGCTTAAATTTGTTTTTCTTCCTGTGGGAGGGAGTACCTGATTCATTGAGGTCACAAGGCAGTACCTGGAAGGTATTTAAGTGGCCACCTGCAGTAAAAAACATATTTACTTTGCTTTATGTAATATCCTATATATTATTTTTGCTAACTCCCTGCATGCCTGCCTGCATTCTTGCTGTGTATGCGTAACTGTCAAGAAAAACTTTTGAACTGTGGGTCTTGGGACAGCAAATTAAACTTCATTCTGCTCCCTACATGGTCTTAGGGGTACAGAAGGCCTTTGAATTTCTTAAAAATATCCAACTAAAAAGTTAGAGGTAAACTAAAGCCTTTTCTTTTAGCAAATTGTGTTCGTGGAGCACATAAAAGGACATCAGCATATCCACCCCACACTCTATGTTGTTAAAATTGGTGGATAAAAAGAAAATGAAATTGAAGAAAACGCTAAAACTACTTTTCTTTTGACAAATTTAATCTAGAAATAGGTAACAATGTAGCAACCCCCTTTCTAAAAAATAGCCTAATAAAAAAATTAACAAACTCCCATGATGAAGAAAATTGAAAACAGCCCAGTGTGTGTAGCTGAGAATAAAATACTTTTAGCCCAGCAAAGCTTGCACTTAGCAGGCCACAGAAGATGAAATCCCAGAAATAGATACTGACCATCGAACCAACAATAAGCCAATTAATCAGGAAAAAAAGGAGGAGGGGGGAACAGCTGCTGCACCCATAGTTTTAGGCTGTGAGACAGTGAATGACAATGAAAATTATAAAGTTGACTGAATTAACTTTCAGAATTAAAAAAAAAACAAAACAAAAAACACTTATATATATATATATATATATATAGACTTGAATGAAGTTTAAGTCAACTTAAAATAAAGCTTAAATAAACCAGACTTCACTTAGGATATTTTGAACATAGGGTCACTTAAGGTCAATCTAGTAAAGGCTTATATAAAGGTTTATATTTTATTTTTTTCT
>OZ017779.1:7448520-7469258 GCA_963969325.1 Lycopodina hypogea | reverse complement strand
ACTCACTCACTCACTCACTCACTCACTCACTCACTCACTCACTCACTCACTCACTCACTCACTCACTCACTCACTCACTCACTCACTCACTCACTCCTTTTTGTCAAGGAGAAAAAACAAGCCAATGGGTACCTTGGCTTGCAAATTGTAATAATTCTGAAACAGACACGGTTGCGCTGTTGTGGAATTTTCTTCTGAACTTTGACCCTGAACTTGGTGGGCTTCATTTCACATTACGGTTTGAGCGTAGGTTTGAGTTGAAGGGACTGCTTGCTTTAAAGTTTCACTCCTAAGCCCACATACTGGCGTTGTTGGACGCTCTAGATGGGCAGTTCTGGAAATTTTCTACGGCTGGTAGTTGTGTTGGCCTGGGGTGGCAGTAGAGGTGAGTACCTTCTTACTTTACTTACTTTCCAGCTACTTTAAACTTACACAAACCATGAGTATGTGGGAGTGGGGGGACAAAGCAATGTGTTGTTATGATGTAATGCTAGGATTGTTATAATCAAGTTTCCTTTTTATTGCATTAATCCTCACTGATTAAAGAGTTGCTGTGATATACTGATAAGGCTAGACAGTGCTAGTCCAGAGGCATAGGCTACATGCCACTAGAGGTGACTGTGAGATGTGTAGTCTGGAGAAAGAGCATTGTGTTTAGCCGTGTGTATCAACACTCAATATAACCAGGTGTCCAACTAGATTCTGGTATGCTATAATGTTAGTGTCTGTTCGAACTAGAGCTTCAACTTGAATCTAGTCCAGATCAGATTATGACCAATCCTGTCTGCATGACCTTTCTCTTTTCATGGGTTGGATCCAATTGATTCAATGAAACATCTGCAGTTGATAGTTTATATCCAGGTTCTCGGCAAGGATTCTTCAACCTTTAATAGTACAAATTTTAGCTGCAGAGTTCCAAAATGGCTGCTGGATGAAGTTATTAAGAGACAGTAGGGGAGCTGCAGGTGTCCAAAGTCACCTATACAGTGTTAGCAGGAACAAAACTGTTTAAGAGAAGGTTGCATCTGTCAACATCCAAGAACTGTTTTCCCTCCTCTTCATCATATCCTAGCCAAGACTCTCCCTGTCCCTAATTATTATTAATGTTAAATATGTTTTGATTATATATATATACTAGGATACCGGGGAAAGGTATATATCATAGTACTATTTCAAATAAAATAAAGTAGCAAAACACAATATCTCCCAACACTAAAGATAATCTATGATGGCATCACGAACACATGGCATGTGGTACTGCTGCAGGTTGATATTGAGTTCAGCAAACTTTATTCATTTTGTGTTCCCAGATATGGTCACCATATAGTTCACAAATATTAAGATTAGCAGTGTTCCAAACATGCACATCCAGCCTCTTTGATGGACACTGCCACCTCCGGTTTAACCGGCTGAAGGCATTTTTCACTTCCATCCAAGCTCTTCTTTGCTGGTAATTAATTATAGTTCCGCTCTTGGGCTGTAATACTTGCATTTTCCAGATAAGGCTTCATAAGCCATAGCTTTAGAAAATATAGTTGATCTCCTTGGAGTAGCTGTGGCACATCAACTCCACTGATGGAAAGTGTCCAGTAAGGTGGCACTGTACCATTACTGCCTTTGAGATACAATGACAAGTTTGCGAAGACACGAGCATCATGCACCATCCCTGGCCAACCAATGTTGACATCCACACACAAAACCCTGACATTCACTACAGCAGCATCAGCACAGAGCAATGACACTTGCCATTAAAATAATTGGGTGCACTCTCCACTGGCTTCAGAATTAGTATGTGTGATTCGTCTATGGCACCAACTGCATGAGGAAATCCCCAGTGGCATTCAAAACCTTCCATGATACCTTCCACAATCTCATGAAGACCATCACCTTGTGGAATATAAACATACTTAGGAAGAAGGTTGCTCATAATTGCGTCGCCAATAATATATCTACCCAAGTCCATATACAACTGCTCATGTTTGTAACTCCATGTTATATTCTCAGTCTCCATATGGCGACTGCTACTCGAATCTTAATACTGACAAAGACCTTGAACTTGGTTGTCTGCCTTTCATGATGAGGTCTGCCGTCCTCACAGAGGAGAGTGAATGTGGCATGGGACATTCTGAAGTTCTCTCTCCAGAAATTATCATTGTGAACACCGATTCCAACGTCACTCCACCATCCTTGCCTCTGCATTTGCTCCAAACCCTAGCTTTTATAGTTGCTCTGGTCCCCAGTGATGCAAGAGGCATCCTTCTCCTGAATGGAATGAGTGGAGTAAACAACAAAAAAAATAAATTAAGGTCATAAAATTTAGCTGCTCAATTTTGAGCAAGCTGTATGGATTGATGTTGAAGTAGCCTTGCTTCATGTTGAGTAAGTCTCCTGCACTGATTTTCCCAACACTTCTTCCTCAATTAACAAGCAGGGGGAAAAATCCTGGCAACTTTTTCCTTTTTTTTTTTGCTGTAGTTTTATTTGGGGTGGGGTGTTTAATTCCATGTAGATAGTAGCTGAGATGTGAGGAGGTTGAGCGTTGTTTATTTTGGAAGTGTGGCAAGATCAAACTTGATCAAATCCTGATTCTAATGAGAAGTGTAAGTGCAGACAGTGCCTTTAGACTGTATTCGGTGTCTGCCAACAGTTGAGGTGAACCTAAGTGTAATTTGATTAAGATCTTCCAGATTAAAGAATCATTACAAATTACTAGGGAACTCCATTATATTGGAAAATCACGTATGAGTTTGAAAACACTGTGGTTAGTAATTGTGTGGTGTATTTCCTGAAGCCTTTTGTTAGTCAACTTAGAAGAGTCATCTGAAGTTAGAGAAAAGTTGAGGTTACATGCTGTGTTTATGCAGCTGTGTTTGTATTGTGTATTCTGATTGTGATTGAAGTAGGGAAAAAATAATTGAAGTTAAATATTGCATCCATTCTTCATATCAAAGAAGAAATTGGAGGAGTGTCAAGGAGACACACTCCATCTAAAATCATTGTTAACGATCCTTAATGACAGAAGCACAGAGCATTAAAAATGAATAATGTACGAATGATCCTACACTGATAATGCAGTTTAAAAATATGTATTCCAATGAACCTCTAATGTGATTCTTAGAGATATTATGTAAACTAGATGACTATTTGCAGCTTTGCATGCAAGGTTGGAATATTCATCTTCCTTTTTTTACCTTGAATTTCCCACAACTCGAGCATAAATTAATCAATTGTTAAGAAATTCAAGTTGATGACATTTTCTGTCTTTTAATCAGAGGACCTGTGGATGGCTGTGTGGGGATGAGGAGAAGGTACACCAACAACAGGTTCCTCTAATCATGATCCACTTTTCTCAGAAACTGACATCTTATTACCCCCTCCCTCCTTTTCTGTGTAAAATAATTCCTCGTTTGGTATGGGAAACAAAGGCCATATTCCTGGTTCTTTTGTATTCTGGAAACCATTTATTCTCAACATAACCACCATGATGGGGCCACAAACATATAACCACCACCTATTCAATCTGTGAAACCTGGAAACATTTCATATTTTTACATTTAATTCCATCCAAAATGAATTCTTTGCCACCCTCAAAATTTTGCATTTTGGGTGGTGTGTTGTTTATCATGGAATCATGTAATTAATATTTATTATGCAGGTATTGAACTGAAGGTGTGTACTGAACTGCCAAGGGAACGCACTTCCCTAAGGTTTTAAAAAAATACAGCTGCTCCCATTAGTCAGCCTGAAATGCCATTTTTTGATCACTTTTGTCTTTTATGACCTGAATAAGTCTTCTTCAAATATAACAAAACCACTGGAGTGGGTGCAGTGCTTCATTTCCATTCTTTTGATACCCCTCCCGACTCTGTAGCTTCAAAATGGAGGAAATGCAATAAACAGGCACTACACGCACGCGCGTGCACACACACACACACACACACACACACACACACACACACACACACACACACACACACACACACACACACACACGAGCTATTTATATGTAGATATGATCAATCTATATTATTCCAGTAGAAGATGAGCATTAGGGCTAACGGACCAAGAAATCCTTCCAATGCCCGATTTACTGAATTGGGGTAAAGCCTTATAATAATCCTTACATAATACACTAGAAGCATATACCCGGTATTGCCCAGCCAATGTCAACATGAAACATTGAAGCCACTCAAATTTTGACCTGGTTGGCCATAATTTGCTTTTGGCAACCAAAACAACTTTCTGTAGGTTTAGTTAATACCAAACCACACATTGCTACACCCACATGTAGTTAATAATGCTCACCCGGTTTCTTGGACTCCATGTGCCCAATTTTGGTCTGATTAGTCCATAAATGAGTTTTTGGCCGGCATAATGATGTCCTATGGATGGGGCAATGACCAAACCACACCTATTGACACATGTGGTTAGTAATGCTCACCCAGTTGCTTGGAAGTCTCGTTCCAAATTTCATTCTGGTTGGTAGTTTGATTACCTTTTAATAGCCAAAACAACTTACACTGGGTGTGGCTATGGTCAGACCACACCCATGTTCAGTTAATAATGCTTTCCCTGGTACCTGGAGACAACATGCAAAATTTTGTCTGATTGGTCTCTGATTAACTTTTTCAGCCAAAATAACTTCCTGTGGGTGTGGCTATGGAAAAACCACACCCATTACCATGCCCACATGTCTTTAATAATGTTCACCCTGGTTCTTGGAGAGTACATGCTAAATTTCGGCCTTTTTGGTCCAAGTGTTTAGCCGTGATGCCTAGACATACATACTTACGAACCAAAGTATGTATTAAAGTGTGTTCGTAGATTTAACTCCTTTGGTGCAAGTATTATTCAGAAGTTCTTTTTTTTTTTTTTTTTTTTTTTTTTGGCACTTTTTCATTTTACACACCAATGGGAAGAGGTGTAGCCAGCAGGGATCCAGCCCATATTACTCCCAAAGTCAAGTTATGTAT
This sequence comes from Lycopodina hypogea, assembly GCA_963969325.1. Taxonomy (NCBI): domain Eukaryota; kingdom Metazoa; phylum Porifera; class Demospongiae; order Poecilosclerida; family Cladorhizidae; genus Lycopodina; species Lycopodina hypogea. The sequence continues at coordinate 7,464,285 of OZ017779.1, read as the reverse complement.
GCATACCATGTATTAAGTCTGTCGCTCCAAGCGTTTGTCTCACCAAAGTACCATTTTTGGCCTTTTTGGGGCCTAAAATGAGAACAGAAATGGGTGTGGTCATACATGTACTTATAATATTCTCCAGATTATATTGATTTTAAATATATATGGGTTCATGGGTCTATCTCCCTTGGTTCAAGTGTTTCTGCTAAAATACCATTTTTGGCATTTTTAGCCTTTACAGGGAAAGGAGGTGTGGCCAGGTGGGACCCAGCCCATGTTACTCCAAGAATGAAGTCATACAGGAGTTCCAGGTTTTATATCTGTAGCTCCAAGGGTTTTTCTGGCAATAATATTTTTTTGTGTGGCTTTTTCTTGTTACCATGGTAACCATTTCCCAGATTTTTTTTATAGCCCATGTTTTAAGTTGGGTCATAAAACTATCATCAGGCCAAGTTTCAGAGTAATCCACCCACAAGTTTGGCCAGAATGATGGTACAAACTTACAGGCAGGCAGACAGACAGACAGACAGACAGACAGACAGACAGACAGACAGACAGACAGACAGACAGACAGACAGACAGACAGACATCTCCTTATATATATATATATATATATACACACTGAACATGTCTGTTACTAAAGGAGGCCTAAGGCAACCAAAAAATTGCCCTATGGGCGAGTATTTTCTAGTTTATGTAATTCAGGCCCTATGGTTTTAGGTTAGTTAAATCAGTTTCCCTGTATACATCCATAACTTGAGGTGCATAAACATTCGGAAAATAATTATACTTCTATTCACCTGTGTCGCTCACTATGCATTATTTCATTTTTTGATATCTTTTGCTAAAATTTTTGTGCACGGATATACAGAACCAAGATAAATTTCGTGTCCCCTCTTTTACATTCCAGTTGTTTATTTTTGTTGTGTGCTTGTTCCAAAATACATCTAATCATCCTCCCCTTTAGTCCCTGATTTAAATCTCAATTAGAAATGAATTGGTTTTGATATTTTTTTATCCCTGAAGTCAACTGATTCCCAATCTATAGATGGGCTGTTTGTATTGCACTTGCAGTAGGGGTTACCTAGTTACTCAACTATTGCCATTCCTCAGTGTAGAGGAGTAGCACAGCATAGAGTAGCAAGATTGTGAAAGAAAATCGAAAGCACTATTGGAACATTGCCTCCCTTTGACCCCCTCACTCCTCTGTAGTATATCCATAGAATTGTAACATATTTTTGTGTTGATTCTCTAGGTGTTCTTTTACTGGAGACGCAGAGTCCACATCCCATACCGTATCCTTCATCATTACATCTCACCATCCATAACAGCATAGAAGCATCTTCAACATTACCACCACCACCACCACTATCACCACCATCACCTAGGTCGGAGTACAGCCATGAACTAACATCATGTATGCACGGCACAGTGGAATGTGGTACTGGTCACACTCCATATGTAGTAGATATGTCTTCCTCGACCTTCATTGCAGTTACATCCTCTCAAGAATACAACTGTGGCAGTATTGTCCTTACAACAGAGAGCTCTGTTGTTGTTACATCACCCATAGACATGGAAGCATACTCAACGTCTGCATTTATCACAAATACGAAATCCGTTGCTCTCCAGTCCAGCTCACCCTCCACTACTGACCTTAAACCTGGCAAGCCAGGACTTCCCTTCAAAAGTAGATTAATTCTTTATATAGTGACACCATTCAGTGCAATAATGGCATGTGCATTGGTGGTGACGTTCCTCCTTTGTTGTCGGAAATATCGTCGGTGAGTAGGTGTTACATATTTGTTGTGTGTGTGTGTGTGCCGTCATGTTGTATTTCAATCTGCACCTCTGTCTGACCTGGTCATCTCTCAATCTTCACTTCTTGTACTCTCTCTCTAGTTCCTTTCTTCTGGACTCTTTTTTTTTTTCTCTTTACATTGTGTGTTTATGATAACATTGTCTCCAATACTTGCACTGTCCCTAATACAGTCCCTAATACTCTGTCCCTAATACTCATTCTCTAATGCTCACACTGTTCCTAATACTCACTTTCTAGTACTCACATTCCCTAATAGTCACACTGTCTCTAATACTCATTGTCCCTAATATTCACACTGCCTCTAATGCTCACACTCCCTAATAGTCAGTCTCTAATACTCACTCCCTAATATTCACACTGCCTCTAATACTCTCACTCCCTAATATTCACACTCCCTAATAGTCACACTGTCTCTAATAGTCATTGTCCCTAATATTCACACTGCCTCTAATGCTCACACTCCCTATGGTCAGTCTCTAATACTCACTGTCCCTAATATTCACACTGCCTCTAATACTCACACTCCCTAATAGTCACACTATCCCTAATATTCACACTGCCTCTCACACTGTCCCTAATATTCACACTTTCCATAGTACTCACTGTCCCTAATACTCACTGTCTCTAATATTCACACTATCCTTAATGCTAACTGTCCCTAATACTCACTGTTCCTAATACTAACACAATCCCTCATACTCATTGTCTCTAATGCTCACACAGTGTCTAATACTTACACTGTCTTAATACTCATACTCTCCCCAATACTCTCACAATTTTTAATATTGCCCCTAATACACACACTGTCCCTAATATACTGCTCTTAATACTCACACCGTCCCTAACACTCAGATTGTTCCTAATATTCACTCTGTCCCTAGTACTCACACTGCCTGTAATGCTTATACTTTTCTCTAATTCTTGCATTCTAGAAGTTTACTCTTATAGTTTTATTGATGATGAATCACTTTAGGATTTACCGTGTGAGGCAACATCTACTGCCTCTGACGGATATGGAAGGCAGTGAAGACTCGGATGACAGTATTCTGGAAGGTCAAGTCCACTCCTTCCAGGTCCATACTTCACAGTACATCTGAAGCATGATATCCCTAACCTAATATATACTATCCCTTATATTGCATAATTCATACTTACCCCTAGGCTGCCTAATGCATAGTAACCCCTGTATTGCATAATACATAGTAGCCCATAGCCGTCCTAATGCATAGTAACCTCTAGCTTGCCTAATGCATAGCAACTCCTAGCCTGCCTAAGCAATCATTTGAAAGATGTCAGTGGTTTAATATTATGATAGTGGTTATAAAAAATTATCTGAAAGACGTTCAGTTGAATCATTGTCTCATAATATGAGCAGTAAAGAATTAGCTACAAGCGTGAAACAAGCTCACAGTTATTTTTTTAAGAATGTATGGACCTGTTGTTTTTTTTTGGTTGATGTTTTTTTTTGGTTTTGTTTTTTATCTATACACAGAACTGAAATAGCTACTGTAAAAATGATATGTAACTGTGTGGCCTAGGCTAGCAATGTAGCTGGTATTAACTCCAAACAATTTGCCAGCTAACTACGAAGCTAAAGTGGTGTTGTTAATGTTGTTAGTTTACTGTTAAAAAGGCTTGGCTATCAGTTCAGATTAAGTGGTCGAGTGAACTTTTGCACTCTACCAATACATCTTTAGGGGAAACTTCTCACATGCCCTTAGTATTTGTGAAGCCATTTAACTGCATGTAGTGATTGTGAAAGACATAGACTGAAGAACTTTGCGTTTTAAACTTAGTCTGTCGTCCTTCTGTAATATATGGCAATCAGACAACTGACTCCGATTTAATGTTTGTTGTACTACATGAACAGACTGAATAGAATAGTAATTATTGATTGTGTGTATTCATTGTGTGTTTAGGGGTAGTCATAATTATTGATTATGTGTTTAGGGGTAGTCATAGTTATTATGGTTTATTGTTATGTTATCTACCTCAGCATTCTAGAACTTCTCCATTAGTTCATACCTTCATATGTGAAGCAGATGCTTGGAACATTCACACAGGTTGTATAAAATTACTTGCTTTTTGATTGTTTGATTGAATTGAATAAGTTGTTCACTCTTCATTGGGAACTTGGAAAGTAGCTAACAAGTTATTACACCTTCCCTGTTACAATATAGTATGCACAAAATGTCCTTGTGTTCTCTTTCTTTATCTCACACTTTGCCCTCCATCCCTCCTTCCTTGGCCTCCTATCTTTGTTTTTTCCTTACACACTACTGTTCCTGTGCAGATTAACTCAACAAGTTTGTCGAATATGTCCACCAGACCAGTATTGGCATTTAGTGAGGATGATGACATTCTTTACTGATGTAATCACTCTCAACTTCAGAAAAGCACCCACCTTCAACATTTATTTATTTTATTTTGAAATGTGCAGACTATTTTAATTTATGTATTATATATATATTTTTTGATTCGTAAGTATGTATGTATGTATGCATGCATGTCTAGGCATGATGGCCAAACTCTTGGACCAAAAAAAATGTGGTTAAGGCACAGGCTACTCAAGCTCTAAATCAGTGGTTCAAACCTGAACTAGATCGATTCAAAGTTGGAATATAGCCAGCTGTCCATACACAAGGAGAGGAGACTGGAAGAGAATGCCTTCAAGTTTTCATATATATATATATATCATGTTTGTGAGGATATATATGTGAGGACACACATATATATTTATGCATACATTATATACATACACATGTACATACACATGTACATACATATATGTAGACATGCATGTGTGTAGACATGCATATGTGTAGACATATATAGATAGATAGATAGGTATATATATATATATGCAGCATCCGTAGTTTTTCATTCTTCTGGGGTGGCTGGTTTGGGGGCAGAGGGCTGTGGTGTTGGTTCTGGGGGAGTGGGGAAGGTGGGCAAAGTCTGGGTGGGATTGTAGGAAGGTTGAGGCGGACAGTAGAGATTTCCAGAGAGAGATAGGTTTGTGGGGAAGGTTCGGCAGTTAAAGAGGTGGGTGGTTGTTTGGTCGGAAGAAAGGCAGTGTAGGCAAAGAGGGGAAGGGTAGGCTTCAATTTTATGGAGATACGATTATAGGCTGGAGCAGTGGCCGGATCGGAGTTGGGACAGCGTGGAAGGGGATCTCAGATGTCAGCCAAAATAACATCATGTGGCTGTGGCTATGTCAATAATGCACCCATTACAATGCCCAAATCTTTTCAATAATGCTCATCTGGGTTCTTAGAGAGTACATGCCAAATTTTGGCCTTTTTAGTCTAAGTGTTTAGCCATGCTCCTAGACACAAATACAAACCAAAATATATATCATGTGTTCGTAGATCTAACTCCTTTGGTCCAAGCATTATTCAAAAGTGCTTTTTTTGACACTTTTGCACTTTACACACCAATGGGAAGAGGTGTAGTCAGGAGAGATCCAGCCCATGTTGCTCCCCAAGGTAAGTTGTGTATGCTCCAAAGGTTTGTCCGGTCAAAGTACAATTTTTGGCCTTATTTTGGGGGCTTATATAAAACAGAAATGAGTGTGGTCATATACATGTACTTAAAACTTTCCCCATATTATTGATTCCAAATATATATGGGTTCATGGATCTAACTCCATAGGTTCAAGTGTTTTTGTTGAAATATCATTTTTGGCATTTTTAGCAGTACACAAGGAAAGGAAGAGGTGTGGTGAAGTGGGACCCGGCCCACATTACTCCAAGAGTGAAGTTGTATATGCATACCAAGTTTTAGATCTGTAGCTCCAAGGGTTTTTCTGGCTGATTATCATATTTGGCTATTTCTTGTTACCGTGGTAACCATTTTTTTGGAAATTTTACTGTTTTAAGTTTGGTTGAAACTTATCATCTTGCCAAGTTTCACAGAAATCCACCCACACGTTTGGCCAAAATGATGGTACAAACAGACAGATAGATATCTCTTTTTATACATGTAGGAGATATATATAGATAGATAAAGATCATTATTGTTACACAAAAAATGGCAATGATAAAATTATGATGTGTAGTTTGCTGGAAATATAATGGAATTAATGATAATGAATACTATCAATACTATTATTATGGCATATTGCGGTAGTATAATGTTAAAATTTTTGACTTGTAGGATGCTGCAAATATAGCTGAATCAATAGAAATAAATACTATAGTTACTATTATATGACATAATATGGTAATATTAATAGTGTATATATAAATATCACACCAGTTCTGATGTTTGTGTTAGAAGGTCGCTGTGAGGATGAGCAGTGAAGCAACGATGGAAAGCAACACATAATTGCCTGGACACACAGCTCCACCTTACAGCATGAGAGAGAGGCCACTAGGTTAACACTAGGGATTGCCACTGTTGGATTGGCACCACCTTGATGAGAGACCAAGCTATCAGCCATAGGTGTGCCTGTACTGATTCCATGGAGTAAGTAGTAATTTCCATTCAAGTTGAAATCATGGCCAGCATTTGAACCAACTATCCTCCTCTTGATCCTAAGATATAGTTTATGTGAATGGGTGGAGGGGAGAGGGGAAGAAGGCAGAGAGAGAAAGATAACCAAAATTTGATATGCAAAATTTCAGATAACTTTTTAAAGAAAATTTTCAATTACAATACCTTTAGATGAAACTGGGTCACAATGTTAATTAGATAAATGGTCACTAAAACAAACTCATTTGAAACAATGCCTTTAACTGCTTGGCATGATCATTGTTTAATGCATGATAGGGTTATGCTGCCTCACTCATTTCGTTGTTGTTTTGCATTGTCATCAGTCCTATAAGAGGAGTTCAGATATGTGACACCCACCACATATACCCTCAATAATTGCATACAGGCATCGTATCCTGCCATTGATATAGACGCTCTCTATCAGAGTGATGTCACTCTGGTCAGGATCGAAAACATTGACCCTGATATTTTCCATATTCCAGGAGTCCACCACCTCCACCATGTGGGTTGTTGGGTTACGATTACATGCCAGCACATCTGCAGAGAACTAGAAAAAGGAGGAAAATTGTTAGGAAGGGGGAGAGAGAACCAACCAAAAAAAAAAAAAAAATCAACAACAAAAAAAGCTACAAAACTATGAGTTTGTGATTCTGCAAGTCTAGAAATAGCTCAAGTACTACAATATTGAGTAGACAGTAAGAGAGTAAATAATGTAACAACACCACTTCTGAGAGTAAGACGAGCTTTCTGACAAAATTTTACTAGGTCATGGTATAAATTGGATATACAACTGTGTTGTATCTTCCTTAACACTATAGCCCTTACTTTCACAAGTACAACATAAAGTTCTTTTTAAAACAGAGTATTCTTCATCCAACAGCACGAGGTAAATATATCAAACATGAATATGATTATAAAAGTGACCACAAGAATTATACCAGTAAGTGATTAAAGATACCACATTCCTTTCCCCTTAAAAAGAAAGAAACGAAACAAAAATGTAAACAACATATGATTCAATGTTTCAAGTCCAACTGGCTTGATATCTTTCTGGCAGTGCTCGGCTCCTTTGTGGATAATGGCGAGCTTGATCTCTCCCTGAGCTTTGCTACTATCACTCACCTCTTCAGGCCGAGTGTGGGTCAACTTCAGCAACCTCAGGTGAGGTAGGTGCTTTTTCACTTGATGAGAACGGAATGGACAAATCCATTGAAATAGTTTCCTCATCTGATTCACTCAAGGGATTAGATTCAATCACTCTGAGACGCAACTGATCCTGATGACAACGTCGTTGTCTTCCATCATCCAATAGTATGTGATAAGAAACAGGACCAGTGATTTTAATTATCTTCCCACGCAACCATCTATGTCCATGACCAAAGTTTTTCAAAAGCACTAGATTTCCCAAATCAAATGTTCGATCTTTAGCTCTTGCATTGTGTTGACATTTCTGTTTTAACAGTTCCTCTTCTACTGTTGCTGCAGTGTTCAGCTTCAACAAATCTAACCTTGTCCTCATCCTCCTTCCCACCAATAATTCAGAAGGAGACACACCTGTTGTGGACTGTGGTGAGATACGGTAAGTTAGAAGAACTTTAGCAAGTTGGGAATTAATGTCTCCAGAGATCATCTTCTTAAGACCTCTTTTTACTATTTGGACAGCATGTTCTGCAAGTCCATTAGAAGCTGGGTGGTGGTATGGTGCAGGAGTATTGTGTTTGATACCATTCTGATGCAGGAAATGTACGAACTCTTCGCTCACGAATGGTGTACCATTATCAGACACAATTGTTTCGGGAATACCAAATCTTGCAAATACAGTTCTTAGTGCATCAATAACTACTTTCGAAGTTGCTTTCTGAGTGCAAAATGCTTCAATCCATTTGGAATGGGCATCGATTAGAATGAGAAACATTCCATCTTCAAAAGGACCCATGAAATCTAAATGCAACCTAGACCACGGTCTAGTCGGCCATTTCTATAGATTCAGTGGTGCGATTGGTGGGAACGACTGAACCTCTTGACATTCAGTGCAAATGCGAACTGACTTCTCAATATCTGAATCAATTCCTGGCCACCAAACGTACATCCTTGCCAAAGCCTTCTTCTTGGACATTCCTGGGTGTCCTTCATGCAATTCTTGCAACACAGCGTCTCTTCTATGCCTGGGAATGACAACTCTGGTTCCCCATAAAATACATCCATCATAAGAAGAAAGTTCCAATCTCTTAGATGTAAATGGATCCAATTCTGAATCACAGTGACTTGGCAATCCATGCATTAAAAACTGTTGAACACGAACAAGTTTTGAATCTTTTCTTGTCCATGAACGGACATCTTTCACAGTCACTGGTGAGTCGTTCAGGTGTTCTGTTTGTAGTATAAGTTCTGGGAGTGTTTCAATAGTTGCCAGCTCCACTGGTAAAGGCAACCTACTAAGGGCATCAGCGTTTGTATGAGCCTTAGTACCACGGAAAATCAATGTATACTCGTACGTAGATAAAAACAGAGACCAACGCTTTATACGAGCAGAAGCTTGTGCTGAAGTTGAACAATTCTCCCTCAACAGACCCAATAGAGGCTTATGGTCTGTTATTAACTCAAAATGGTGTCCCAGCAGGTAAGCATGAAGTTTCTTAATTCCGAAAATGCACACTAGTCCCTCTTTCTCTAACTGAGAATAGTTCCGTTCGGCTTTCGCAAGAGTTTGGGACACGTAACCAATTGGCCTTTCAGTTCCATCTGGCATCCTGTGTGCTAACACTTCTCCTATTTCATAGGCAGACACATCACATGCCAAAATCAAAGGTAACGAAGAATCAAAATGGGTTAAGCACTTGGTTGAAGTTAACAATTCCTTTGACTTTGAAAAGGCTCTCTCTTCCTCAACTCCCCATGACCATTGAAAATCCTTCCTGAGTAATCGGTAGAGTGGGAAAAGGGTAGACGATAACTTGGGTAAAAACTTATTATAATATGTAAGAAGTCCCAAGTACGATATCAGTTCATGCACAGACAGTAGTGTTGGAGCATCCTGAATTGCTTGTACCTTGTCAGGCAATGGGTGAAGTCCAATTTTATTAATCTTGTGTCCAAGATAGTCGACTTCTGATTTCATGAATTCACACTTTTTCATTTTCACTCTTAGACCTGCTTTGTCTAAACGCTTCAACACTTCCTCTAATGACTTCAAGTGGTCCTTCTCCATAGGGCCAGTAATGAGGATATCATCCAGATAGATGACAACTCCATCTATCCCCTGTAACACACTTTCAATCACTCTGAAAAATTCCTGGAGCTGAAGAAATACCAAATGGTAAACGAGTGTATCAAAATAAACCTTTAGAGTGTTTATGATGATGTAATTTTTTGACTCTTCATCCAATGGTAACTGTTGATAAGCCTGACTTAAATCAAGCTTAGAAAAACAATTCCCTCTCCATAGGGTAGCAAATAGATCTTCTATTTTAGGAATCGGATAGGTATCCAATTTTGACACAGGGTTCACAGTTACTCGGAAATCACCACAAATTCTTACACTGGTCTTATCACTTTTTAAAACTGGTACAATAGGAGCTGCCCAAGCAGACATTTCCACTGGTTCCAAAGTACCTTCTTCCTGTAACCATTTCAATTCCACCTCTACTTTGTCTCTAAAGGCATATGGAACAGTCCTCGCTTTAAAGAAACGAGGTTTGGCATGAGGGTCGACATGTATCTTGGATTGAAAACCTTTAAGCGTTCCCAATCCCTCCTGAAACACTGAGGGGTACTCATCCAAGACTACTTGTAAAGAATCACTGTATACATGATGTATTTCATTCAAATCAAGTATTATCTCTTTAAGCCAATTCTTACCAAACAAACTTGGTCCCGACCCTTGTACAATCAACAAAGGCATATTAATAGCTGTCTGACCTTTATATGCCAAATTTACATAACAACATCCAACAACAGGTATGGGCTCTTTTGAATATGAACACAACCTCACCTCAGTTGGTTTTAAGGTCCTCCTTTGCCAAAGTTGTCTGAATGTCTTCTGGGACATCAAAGATACAGTAGCACCCATGTCCACCTCCATCTTGACAAGGCAATCATCGATCTGTACTTTCATTTCAATAGGTGATGAAGAATGTGGCTTCTTCTTTTCTTGAATCATTAACAAATAAACTGCCTCTTCTTCCTCCTGCACTTGGCGAACTGGTCTAGATCGACCCTTGGGAGCAGTTCCCTTCTGTCCACTTTTGCAAGCTCTTTGAATGTGTCCACTCTTCCCACATTGACGACACACAATACCAGAATTAGCCAACTTGCATTTGGGAGCAATGTGTCCAGGCTTGCCACACCTGAAACAAATAAGTGCAGTCACATCTCTTTCTTTCTTTTGAGGTGCAACATGATCAATTCTTGGATAGCTTCTAATACTGTCTAGCTCTTTTTGATTATTTCTCAACAGCTTGATATTTTTATCAGCAGTCTCCAATCCCAAAGCTAGCTCTACAGCTTTCTTGTAGGTTAGCTTGGACTCAGCTAACAAACGCTTTTGTATGGTCTCCTCAGAAATTCCACATACTAACCTGTCACGAATCATGTCCTCCAAAAAATCTCCAAAAGTACAGTGTTCAGACAATGAGCGCAGTCTGGCGATGAACGCAGCAATAGCTTCACCAGGTTTCCTGAAACAAGTATGAAATTGTCCGCAGCAATAGCTGCACCAGGCTTCCTGAAACAAGTATGAAAACGAAAAAGTTGGACAATTTCAGCCGGTCTTGGGCTATAAAGATGCTCTAGTTTCTGTAACAGTTTCTCCAAGGGCTTGGTTCCTGGCTTGGTAGGTGCAACCAGGTCTCTCAGCACCTTTTACGTAGCAGCACCTATCACGGTCAGAAAAACTGAACATTTTTTTAATCTTCTGCAATAGAACTAGTTGCAAAGGAATGCTCCAGCCTCTCCGCATACTGAGGCCACTCTTCCCGACTAGAATCAAACTCCTTGATCCTGCCCAATGTTACAGATGCCATCCCGTTACTCATCACCAATTATGTTGTATCTTCCTTAACACTATAGCTCTTACTTTCACAAGTACAACATAAAGTTCTTTTTAAAACAAAGAGTATTCTTCATCTAACAGCACGAGGTAACTATATCAAACATGAATATGATTATAAAAGTGACCACAAGAATTATACCGGTAAGTGATTAAAGATACCACAAACTGAAATAATGTGATCCTTATATGTCTTCTTCTGGCACAAGCAATACAGACAGGCATTGGAATTTAATTTAAATAAAATAAACAAACAACACCTTTTCTATAATAGAGAAGAAAGTTATGAAGGCCAAATTTTTGTATTTATAATTTGGGTATGGCATACTGGTGAAGACACCAGAAATTCTCCCCCTATGTCTGTCTAAACTTTTCATGTTGCTCCAGCACTTCTGAGATACTTTCCAATAAATTCAAATGTTAATATTAGATAATAAGCATAACTGCCCTATAAATACTACACGCACTCCTCAGACAGGGGTAGTGTACGCTCTCATGGAGTAGAATAGCCCTTCTTTTTAAAAATTATATTAAAGAAAACAGTTTCACGTTATGGAATATTACTTGACACTGCTTTTCAATGAGCTAAGCCATAAATATTGTAAAATATATATTTTTTAAATTTTTAGATAATGTTGGTTGGTTAATAGAGCATGCACATTTTAGCTAATAAAATGACATTTTTGGCTTTCCAGTGAAGCAATTTGACCTGCAATACATTCATTATCGAGCCAAGCAGGCTGATAGGAATGATGCTCTGGTATTATTTTGGCCAAAAATTCTCTTAGCCAAAGGGAGGGTCATGGTTGGGCTAATAACCAAGTATTTAAATTGATGAACATATTAAAGTTAGCAGCTGTATATAAAAATTAGCAAAGGATGGCATTGTGGTTGGAATCTATTAAATATTTTGGTTGGTAGGTAGGTAGGTAGGTCGGTCGGTCGGTCGGTCGGTCGGTCGGTCGGTCGGTCGGTCGGTCGGTCGGTCGGTCGGTGTAGGTAGAAATGCAAGCAGGCAGGCAGGCACATCATGCACGAATGTATGCATGTACGCATATATTGTGTGCGTGTGTCTAGGCAGCCAAACCCTTGGATGAATGAGGCCAAAATTTGGCATGTGGTCTCTGAGTAACCGGGTGAGCATAATTAATCACATGTGGGTTGGTAATGGGTGTGGTTTTGCCATAGCTACACCGACAGGAAATTGTTATGGCTTTCAAAAGTTAATCAAAAGACCAATCAGGCTGAAATTTGGCATGTGGTCTCCAAGTACCTGGGTAAGCAATATTACTGCATGCATATGTGGTTTAGTCATAGCCACACCCACAGGAAGTTTTTTTTGCTAGTCGAAGGACCAAACAGGCCATATTTTGGCATGTGGTTTCCAAGTAATCGAGTGAGCATTATCAACCACATGTGGGTATGGTTTTGTCATAACTACAACCATAGGAAGTCATTTGGCTGCCAAACATCAATTAAATGACCAACCAGGCTAAATTGGGCATGTGGTCTCCAAATACAAATGGGCATTATTAACCACATTTGGGTGTTGTAATGGTTGTGATTATGTTATAACCACACCCACAGGAAGGTGATTTGGCTGCCAAAAGCAAACCAAAGATGCTGAAATTTGCCATGTGGTTGCCAAGTAACCGGTGAGCATTATTAATCACATGTGGACATGTCAATGGGTGTGGTTTGGTCATATCCATGTCCACCGTAAGTTGTTTTGGTTACCAAAAGCTAATTAAATGATCAACCAGGCTGAAATTTAGTGGCTTCTATAATGTTTCATGTTACATTGGCAGGACAACACCAGCATATGCTTCTAGTTATTTATATAGGATAAGATAAAAAATATATTTCCCCTAACATCCAAAACTGCTGCGTAGTGCTGGACTTGTAAAAAATGTGGTACAGATTTCGCTGGACCTGTTATGATGCCCATGTTATCTACATATGTTGCTGTTTCTAAATTTTGTAGTGGTACTTCAGGTCTGATCTTCAAATTTTATCTGAAACTTTCTGATCGGCTGACTACCATGATGCATTTAAATATATCTATTGTAATGTAGTATAAGGTGTCACATATGCAGGTAGAGGATGAATGCAAGCATATAGCTATACAGTATCTAAAATTCATACTTTGTTAATGGATGGCACAATAATATAATCAAGAAAATTCAATTAATCCATGCACCACTATGCACCTGAATAATTAACCACAATATTGATATTGATTGTGTTGTGTTAAAAAGAAGAAAAAGGAAGAATGTAATTGGTTTAACAAAATGTTTGATATGGTACTACTGTACAACCACATTACTATGGATATGGTCATTGAACAGTAGGGAGGGGGGATACTTCTTTCAATCACTGAACTGCATTCCCATGTTTAAAGCTAGTTTTTCTTATTTGTATAGTTAACACTAACATGTATCATGTATTCTGTAGCTACCAAACATGCATAATTTATAGAAGATATAGCCTTACAGAATCATGAGCACAGTATCAAAACTTTTATTATAGCCAAGCTTACTGGCCTAACCCAGATAGCTATGACAATTGATCCTTCACCAAGTTCTACCTGAATACTAAATGCTAGCTATCTCTACTTTTTGGATGTTGTGCACCTTATAGAAGAATGGCTTAAGGCTGGAAGCTGTGGCCTACCTTCACCACTTCAAGCACAGAACTTCGCTAGTGATGGGCTTCAGTCTCCACTTTTATCCCAGAACAATGGATTTTTTCAGATCGTGAATGAGGGTATTCAAATACATCACATAAGCAGTAATCATTGGGTTACATCTTGCAGCTTCAACCAGGAAGTGACCATTTATGACAGCATGTTTACTGGTGGTACATTAAATACGTCACTGACCAAGCTGTTAGCACAAATCTACCGGCTTCTTGTTGAAAACAGTCACACTATGGATGTCCCGGAAGATCCATCAGAAGTAGATGAAGAAGCAGAGGAGAACTCGCTGACTGTTTATACCCCCCTGTTCAGCAACAGACAGGAGGCAACGATTGTGGCATTTTTGCCATTGCCTTCACTTTACATGCGGCTCTAGGCCAAGATATTACACAGATTGAATTTGACCAAAGCAAAATGAAGATTCATCTCCTTGAATGTTTTATACAACAAAAGCTTACACCATTTCCCACTGTGAAACAGTGCAGCTTTAGGTCAAACCATTTCCCATGTCTATCAGTGATGCTTTATTGTACCTGTCTTATGCCAGAGACTGTTTCAGACATGGTACAATGTGATAAGTGTAATAAATGGTACCATTTTAGTTGTATAGGATTAACTAGTGCACTTTAACTGATCACTGGTATTGTTCATCTTGTTAGCAAAGACTTGAGTTTATATTATTTTTCTTGGTTTCATCTTGGTTGATCTTGTAAATAAGTAATCTTCTGAGTTTTATAAAATGAAATTTAAAAAATTTTAAATACATTTTTCAACCCTAGGAAATACTAGATCCCTATAAAGTGAACCCTTTCATTGTAGGCATGGGGTGCAATGGAGGGTCCCTTATTTTTAAAGCTTGATCCCTATAACTATTGCAACTTTAGGTATGGAGGGTCGATCTCAATTTTTATAAAAAGTGGTCCCTATAATTTATAATTGGCAACTTAGCCAGGAGTGGTTGCATGTGCAGGGGGTGTCCTATTTTTATAAAGTGGTCCCTATATCTATCGTAACTTTAGGCACGCGGGTGCCCATATCTATATAGATTTGGGGGTAGGGTCCCCATTTATACGTAGATTTAGGGGTGGGGTCCCCATTTCTACGTTGATTTGGGGACGCGGAACACCATATCTATGGATCCACATTTTTTACGTGACACCGGATTGAGTGGATGATTGGATGGAGCACGCGCAATGCATACAAATCCCTTCAGCTATACTACTGACTAACTAGTTAAGGCTGAGTTGTCATGGCGTCTTCGCCATTCATTTTTTTGTTGGTGGAGGCTCTGCTGCTGTTTAAAGGAATTTCTGCCTTTGCTAACGGTCCACCCAGGGATGTTTGTGAAAATGACCTGCACCCAGGTGCAGACCATGGTCCCACGGCAATGGTAGGCAACGGAGGATACAAATTGCTAATACCGCCTTCTCTGGCGAATGTTACATCCGTTGGTGGCTTTAACTATGAAGCGTACACAACCTATACTGGTAAGATATTTGGTAGACCCAAAATTTATATTTCCATTCATAAATATTTGATAGACCCTAAATTTATTGTTTCCTCCATATTTTAGTTTTCTATAGCGTTAGTAAAGGTGAATTACTCGGGGTACATGACTATTGCTATAATATAGCTACCTCATTTTGATCAATTTAACCCATCACAGTTATTATTATTATTTTTTTATTTTTTTTTATTTTTATTTATTTCTGTATT
>OZ017779.1:7399223-7448320 GCA_963969325.1 Lycopodina hypogea | reverse complement strand
CTCTCTTCTGTGTCACTTTTTGTGGCTTGTTTCCTGGCAAGTTTATATAGTTAAGTTTCCAGAGCCCTTAGCACAGCAGTTCATTGGTGGAATGGTTAAGGTCTGGGGGTTTCTTAAACCCATATAATGTGATGTGGGACAGACAGGTCTTCTCTTCCTGTAAGATTCAGTTTTAAAAAAAATTAAATTAAAATAAAAAATATTTTGGTATTCCCAACACAGGCGTGATTTTCTCTTGTGTGTGTGTGTGTGTGTGTGTGTGTGTGTGTGTGTGTGTGTGTGTGTGTGTGTGTGTGTGTGTGTGTGTGTGTGTGTGTGTGTGTGTGTGTGTGTGTGTGTGTGTGTGTGTGTGTGTGTGTGTGTGTGTGTGTGTGTGTGTGTGTGTGTGTGTGTGTGTGTGTGTGTGTGTGTGTGTGGTGTGTGTGTGTGTGTGTGTGTGTGTGTGTGTGTGTGTGTGTGTGTGTGTGTGTGTGTGTGTGTGTGTTGTGTGTGTGTGTGTGTGTGTGTGTGTGTGTGTGTGTGTGTGTGTGTGTGTGTGTGTGTGGTGTGTGTGTGTGTGTGTGTGTGTGTGTGTGTGTGTGTGTGTGTGTGTGTGTGTGTGTGTGTGTGTGTGTGTGTGTGTGTGTGTGTGTGTGTGTGTGTGTGTGTGTGTGTGTGTGTGTGTGTGTGTGTGTGTGTGTGTGTGTGTGTGTGTGTGTGTGTGTGTGTGTGTGTGTGTGTGTGTGTGTGTGTGTGTGTGTGTGTGACTACTCCTCCCATAGTTTTTGGGGGGGCCCCACAAAACTTGGTGAGCTTTCATTTGGGACTGGAACTTCCATTGTTGAATCCTTAGTTTTTCAAAATTTGCCGCCTATGGTCTATTTTAATCTAAGACCCCTCTGGGGGTATATACTTATCCCACAGTTTTGGGAGAAACCTCCCCAAACTTGGTTAAATTCCATTTGGGATTGGAACTACCATATGTAAATCTTGAATTTTCTCAATTGGTCACCATGGTCTGTTATTGCCTTATCCCCCCTCTGGGGGTATATGCTCATCTACAATTTTGGGAGGAGCTCCATCAAATTTGGTGGGTTATCATTTGAGACAACAAAAAAAATTGAGATTTTGAATGGTTGCTATATTTATCAACTCCCAAATTCAACTAGTCCTTAATAATTAAAGTTCAATTTAGTACTCATTTAACCCCCTCAGTTTATTCTACAAATATTTTACTTCTACTTGTCAAATTGGAAGTCTGATCTTAGGTAAGATTTGAATAATTCTAGTCTTAAAATTATCTCTCCTTGACAACAGAGACCATTTAGAACTTTAGAAAAAATATTATTAAAGTGATGGTAAAAGTGAGTACTATCAATTAATTTCATTTACCATTACAGTTTATACCAAGTTGATATTATCTACCACTACATTTGTTTATTTGTAATATCTACAAACCATTGTTGAAGAAGTTACTAGCACTACATACCAAGGTGAGAGCTGCTTTACTCCTAGTCTTTCACCCTGGGCATTGTTTACACTGTCAAAATTAGCAGCAAAATAAATTTAGCAACCTCTAGCAACAATGAAAAATAGCAACAACCTATCTGGAGTGATATCAAAATTGCCCATATTCAGGGTGCACTCCAGTGACTGATCCCCTAACAGTGATGCAATTTAATGTGGAAGGTTGAACATTCACAAGAAGTGAAATCCTACAACATGTAATAGTAGAAAAATCATGCTTGATGGTCCTAATCCAAGAGACTCACAAAAAGGATCAGAGCCAGCTGAAACTTGATGGGTATGTGCTGGCAGACTTCATTCCAGGGTAAACATCATGGGGTTGCCACCTTTATCTAAAATAACATCCTCTTAGTATTGGAAGCTAAATCATCAGAGAATGACCAAACAGAGTGGATTGCTGTCTTTATAAAGGACACAAAGATTATTAATATCTACCATCCACCCCCTTTGGCACTTGACACCTCCCAATTTCCATCAGTAACTCCTTGTTTTATCATCTCTGGTGACCTCAATTGTCCTTATGACAATTGGGGAGACCCAGACTCGGAACCCAAGCAGGGACCAACATGCAGACTGGTGTTCAAATAATGATGTACACATACTATTTGATCCAAAACAACCTCCATCATTCCATTCTGGTAGGTGGAACAGAGGTACTAACTCAGATGTGATATTCTACAAGAAAATATTCTGTGAAACCCCAGCCAGGGAAATCCTAGATTATTTCCCTTGCTCCCAACTTGAATTATCGCTGATTACTATTCCATCACAGGTGACATATAAGAAATCATCTCCCATTCCTATAAGGAATTTCAGGAAAGCCATTTGGGAGAATTTTGGAGAAATCACCACTAGATTGGTCATTGAGTTACTGACACCAAGTCCCTCAAACCTGAATGAAGTTTATAAGAGATTTACATCAGAATTAAAAACAGCGCCCAAAGCATCGATACCAAGAGGTTTCCTAAGATCATATATTCCCACTTGGGATGATGTATATGTAGGTCTCCTGAATGAACATCAGGAATCTACTGACCAAGATTGCACACAGAAAGCTGCAGCAGCTCTGTTTGATCATCTGAATGAGAATCATTGTGAACACTGGATAGAAAAAGTGAGTAACATCAATTCCATACACTCATCCAGGAGAGCCTGGAACTCCATCAACAGACTCACTGGCTAATTATCTACAAAGAGGAACTGCCTGATCTCCCCAAATATCATAGCTAAACAACTAGTGGAAAATGAAAAATATCCTAGATCAGATAAGAAATTGAAGAGGAAAGTTCTATGGGAAAGTTATAACCTCAGATCTCGCAACACCCTGCCAGAACATGAATATCTCAATATGTGCTTCTCCGTCCAGGAAGTACACTCAGCTATCAGGCAACTTAAGTTGGGCAAAGCCCCAGGGCCTGATGGAATCCACAATGAGTTCCTCATGCAATCAGGAATTGCAATGATGTCATGGTTGACATCCTTCTTCAATGCATGTTACCAGAATAATAGAATACCAAGGATGTGGCATCGTGCCAATATCATCGGCCTTCTTAAACCTGGGGAAAATGAGACATCCCACAGAGCTATCGACCAATCTCTCTTCTTTGTTCCACCTACAAACTGATGGAACACCTCCTGCTGTGTAGAATAAATCCCATCATCGATCCTCTCCTCCCCAATGACCATGTTGGCTTCAGGCAAGGAAGATTCACTGTTGACCAAGTCTTAAGACTCACACAATCAATCCATCAAACAAAGCTTCCATGACAAAGAAGTAACAGGTGTGGTCTACTTAGATCTGACAACCACTTATAATACAGTATGGCACCAGGGATTGAGACTGAAGCTACAAAGAACGATCAGCTCGACCCATGTGACAGATTTTAACATGGAACTACTGTACTCAAGATCCTTTGTTCTCCACACTAATGATATACAAACAAGTAAGCCACATAGACTTAAGAATGGAGTGGCGCAGGGTTCAGTCTTGGCCCCTATCTTACACAACATCTACACTTCCAACTTCCCTGCCACGTTAGCTATCAGCCCATATGACCTCTGAAATCAAAGGAGCCTCTCTGTTGACATGCAAACAGTATCCGAATATCTGAATGAATGGAGACTCAAACTATCTGCTTCAAAAACACTGTGTTCCATCTTCCATCTGAGGAACTACATAGCAGACTATCAATTTCAAGTTTACCTCAATGAAAATCACCTGAAATCCCATAATGAATCATTATAGAAGCCACTCAAATTTCGGCCTTGTTGGCCCTTTAATTCGCTTTTGACAGCCAAATCAACTTCCTGTGGGTGTGGCTAATACCAAATTACACATTGCTGCACCCACATGTAGTTAATAATGCTCACTCAGTTAATTGGACTCTATATGCCTAATTTTAATGTTATTAGTTCAAGTGAACATAAATTTGTGAGATGTGAGACAGAAGCTGCATGACAGAGAGAAGAGGACAACAGGACAGAACTTTGGTCTAGGAGCCCACTGTTTTGGTATCTATCTAACAATGTGGCTTTACATGTTTCATGTTCATGGCAAGGCTGGGTATATGTACTAGCATCTTATCTATAGCTGGCTAAACAATTGAAAGGATTTTGATGAAACTTGGCAGATAAGAACCTTTGTGTGGGGGCTGGGTGATTTTAGTCTGTATCTAACCATTGCCCAAATATGGTGGCATTACTTTTGGACTAATAGGTGCAATCTAGCATAGCTGAAATAATAAGTGAATATATAGAATAATAGATGAATATTTTAATTTTGATTATGTTATGGTACAATAAATAATATATATACTTGTACAATAATAAACTGAATATACTTGTATGCTGAAAATAATGTTGGGAATGATGTCTGCAAATCAGAATAGTAGGCAAAAATATTTTAGAATAAGAGTCAATTTTTGTAGAATAATAGGTAGAACTAACTAGAATTATAGATTAGGATATGTTTTGTTTTTTCATATTGAGCAAATGCTATCTGTGTTGAACCTAGCCACACCTTCCTATGGGTGTCAATAGGCCAAAAAAGGAACTAAATGCAGTGTTCATGGCTCACTTTTTATTTCCAAACAGCTGTCCCATAGTTATTTTGGGTTTGCAGCTGCTACTTTTTAGATTGTTTGATGTTAATTTTTCTATCAAAATGGACAAAAAGAGCAACCTAAAAATCATGGCACTTGATTCACATTAAAAAGATAATTTTGGCATTTTTATTGACAATGCCCCACCTTTGGTGGACCTAGAAAGTATAGAAAAATGGAGGCTTTGATTACCTGCTATATACATAACACAGTTGAGAAATACCTTTTTGGAACCAGGATAACTATATGAAGGTTTTTATACTACTTCCGGCCAAGATTGGACAAGTTTCAAATAAAAAAAGAACAAAAAAAACCCCCCAAAAAATATGCACGATTCAAATTTTAAAACCCTTAAAAATTGTAACAACAGTTATATAGTCACCTACTGTTCTATTTCCTTTGTCCAACAATTGAACAATCAAAATAATAAAGCTCCATTGAGCATGCATGTGTCCCAACCTCTTATGTTCCTAAACCATCCTACAACAGAAGTGGTTATTTCTGCTAGTACTAATTAATTTGTCTAACTTTCTTGTCAACTAATATTGGATTCTATTTTGTGGTGGTTAGGTTCTTTATTATTCATTTTCTACTTTTCCTGCAGTGTTGTTGTACAATGAGAATGGAGATACCTTCAGAGGATTTATAGTTCAAGCCACTAATCCAGGGCCAGAGGCTCCTGGTACTCAGCTGGTGGGAGAGTTTACCAATGTGCCTGCACATCCCGACATTGTTAATGGAATCAAGGACCCCACTATGACATTTGTTCCTTGTAGGGATGGCATGGATGGTCTTGCTAGTGTAAGAGAGGACAATTAGCTATTTAGTTTGGGAGGAATGAGGACATGTAAATATGTTTTTAAGCATGAATCGTGGGCATAGCGAGAATTTGATGAGGGGAGGGGTGCTCCCTCCATGGTGGGATGAGCCAAGAACATAAGTTGCTGGCTAATGAGAAAGAAACAATTTTATATATGTTCGATGAGAAAGATTATTTTCCTTCATTTTACTCCTCTTGTGCAGGATGCAATGTATTAATTCCCAATGTCTGTTGGAGGATATCATGCCAGAGAGCATTTTGGTGTATTTCCATGTGTCTATCTGTTCGGTTACTCCTCCCACAGTTTAGCACCGATTTGAATGAAATTTTTTGGACAAGTGCAGTTCAACCAAGTTTAAATAACAGTCCCAATTTTTTTTTTGAAAATTGCCCCCCCCCCCCTGGTGGAAAAAAAATGAACAAACAAATTATCCATACAAAAAAAAAGCCTACAAAATTCATGGTCCAAGGCACAGCCACAATTAGAATCACAGAACTCAAACAGTGGAGAATTATTCTAGTAATTAAAAACGTTGGATTTAATTGCCCTATTATATATCTACCATGTGAAAAGAAAGCACAGAAGAGTAAAAGGAAGATGTAGGTGAGACCTATATTTCCTCAATGTAAATATCTAGCTATACTGTAAATAACCATATGAATTTAACAATATCTTTTGTGGAATGAGGCTCTGACCCAAAATACCATTTTAGTTTCCTAATGCTGAGTGGTAAAAGGGTTGTATATCTATTACCTGTGGTGTTATTATTTATCTGCTTAATTGTGTCTCCTGCTATAGACCTGGCTATTTATACAAAATAGGTATGCCCATTCCTCACACATTAAGGTGCAACAGCTTCGTTAGAGCTGAGATTAAACTTGCTGAGATTACGCTAGCTGCGATTACACTATCTTAAAAGCTGGCTCTTATCCTGTGTTATCATGTTACAGGGAACTCTCAAGTAATAAGTATAGCTAACTCAGTGAGAATATAATCTTCATATATTTCAGGCATCCTTGTCGGTTAGCTTCAGGATGGCTAAGCTCTATCCTAAAGGATATGTCATTTGAACAGCACTTCAGAGAGCACATGTCAAGGCACCATAATGTGCTGTTGACTTGTAAGAAATCAGCATAGCATTTCATCTGCTGTAGAATATCCAAACAAATTTTGTATATATAATCATTTATGTATACTGGTGTAAGTGAAAATATTAATATTTGCATGTATGTTCTGCTTTAAATATTAACGTAAAAGTTATAGATTGTTAGCATTTAGTTATTCAAGCTCCTGTCCATGCTAATTCATCATAATTTAACTTAAAGAGACACAGATGCTGCAAGTGAAAAAATATTTGCAAATAAAATGTAATTCCATATTCCAAGGAGCACAGGTCTGCCAATTATTGTCCACCTGGACTTGTTGATGGAGAGGATGGGGGTGGCAATGTCATTGATGAAGAAATTGAACAGAGCGTGACCTATCCAGTGGTGTGGAGTTTGTGACAATTACTGGAAGCATCATGTTGGTTATGCTCATATAAATATAAATAATTTAATTAATCTTAAAAAATTAAATTCAGGTATTCAAGGTCTTCTGCTTCTGAGCTTGACACTTTCAAAGAATACTTCAAGAGCAGCACTGGTGATAGTACCATGGCAGTACAGCTGTATTAGACAGACATGAACATTATACATATTACTACATATGTACATACATAAATGCATTACTAATATCGAATATAACAGTTAAATATGAAAAAGGAGAATTCATCATTAAAGTTCATGGATGTAATAATACATTGTAGTTGGATGTAGGAGATGGAATTTGGGTTGGCTAATGAATCTATCACTTATTTTCATCTCCTTGGAGCAATCATCACATATGATGCCATCTATGACATAACATGGACTGCAGAGGGTCATGAAACTCACAAATACTGAATCACAAGCTATACTATTCATATTTTACCTGTTTGGCAACTTCCAGATATTTTCTTTTGCTTTAATATATTTATAGCCCTCAGCTAATTGTTACCAGAGGCGGAAAGAAGTTCAAATTCCTTCAATGATATTTTTTCCTCCATGGACCTCACTTTAGAACAAAAATGAGCATTTGTATCATGTATTTAGTCAAGTGTTTTGATCTGCACATAGCCAACCTACACAAGAGTTAAATCCAATCCAACTCTTGTAGATAAGCACCATAGTAATAGGCCCTAACCTATTCACAATAGAATCACAGCAGATTGGAGCTACACAACACAGCCTTGCTTCATATTGTGAATGCTTTGATTACTTATGTTTTAGACTTTTTAAACAAAAGCAAATGTGATTAGGTTAAAATGGTTTTTTAGGAAGTACCATTTTTGGCATTTTGAGCCTTACACACAAAAAGGAAGAGTGTGACCAGATGGGACCCACCCCATGTTATTTGCAGAGTCAAGTTGTGTCTGTATGCCAAATTTTAGGTCTGTAGCTCCATTCTTTTTTCAGGTAAAATTACCATTTTTAGCTTTTTTTCAATACAGAAATGGGTATGGCTATATAGACATGCTTTAGACGTTCTCCTTGCAACACTGATTCTAAAAGTATGGATTTGTGGGTTTAACTAAGTGTGAATCAAGGATACATAGACAGACAGACAGACAGACAGACAGACAGACAGACAGACAGACAGACAGACAGACAGACAGACAGACAGACAGACAGACAGACAGACAGACAGACAGACAGACAGACAGACAGACAGACAGACAGACAGACAGACAGACAGACAGACAGACAGACAGACAAGGAAACAGACAGACAATTTGTACTTCATTATAAAGATACAGTTCAGTGAATCCAGCTTGGCACTAAAAATAACAGAGTTGTGCTTTCCAACCATGTTAGCAGCACCATCAGTAGCAATACCAAAACAATTAGTGAATGAAAATCCAGCTTTAACTAATCTCTTAAGAGCATCATACAATGATTGTCCAGTGGTTTCACTCACTGGAACAAGGTCAAGAAATGAAGTAACAATTTTTTGTCAGTCTTCACGATAGTATCTGATGCAAATATTCAAGTATTTAGTACTTAGAAGTGTGTAGATTCATCAACATACTAGGCAGCCTTCCTGCTATGTCAGCCATTACATCACTTTCAAAGATGGTGAAATCACTTCCAAGATGATTTTGGAACATTTCGTTCAGTGAAGACAAATTTTTCCTAGTGGTCTTCCTTTGCCCAGTTCAAGGATCAGAATAGTTTTATTTCTGCAATTTTTACATCTTCATGCTGTTGCTGCACAATGATGAAGGATATTTCTGGCTACTATGGACTGAGACTAACCTTAATTTGTGTTCCTTTAATTTGGCATGGTTAATGATGGCATCCTTCATGGGAAGAATCACTTCACACAAGTTTTGTAAAACAAATTGCCACTTCCATCTGATGTTTCCTGAACCCATGGAAATTCTAGCTGCCATTCTGAACGGAATTTTCTCCCACTGGGATGCTTGTTTCTTATTGGTGGCATCTTGGACCCTTTACTCTTAGTCAACTGGAGTAATTGAGGTTATAAGTTAAGAGAGAACTTTTATTAGCTATCTATCAAGAATTGTAATGTGGACTGTAAACAGTGACCTTTCAAGCTTTTTTATACCCCTGCCAGGCCATTATCATTGCATATTACAGGATTACATACACACATAGATTTCTAACAATTTGTGACCTACAGGATTGCATTAGCTAATATTAATTTTTAAGTATGATTTCTGTTCTGATGATTGGCCTACAAGGCTCAATAAAGGAATAAAATGGAAAGAAAAAATATATTTGGGCATGGTTTTTCTGACCTTACTTTAGAGTGTGATTACATAATTGTGGTTTGTAGTATTCATAGTTGCTTGGTGACTGATTCTCCTGCATGAAAAGCAGGGGACTTGCATGATTTGTACTACCTGCCACGCCTACTTATGGTATCAGTGAACCACGAACCATTGAAAATGTATTAGGATTCATGATTACAATGATGTTTTTGAGAGCTGCAACTGGAAAATAGCTCCTGGTTTTACCATAATATAGGAATAGAAACTTTATGAAAATTTCAGCGTGCTGATACCAAATTCTAGAATATTCTGAGCTATGGTTGTGGAAAAAAATGGTTCGTGAAAGTGAAAGAAAGGTTAGTTAAGAACTGGCCAGTGAGTTTGCTGCCAGTTCTCAGAATTCAAAGGTAGGCAGCAGTAGCGGTCAGCATCAGATAGTTGTTAGGGTTAATATTGGCCAAGAAGAAGCTGCAACCCTGTCAGGCAGCAGGGGCAGATCTAGGATTTCAAAAAGGGGGCCTCTTTTTCCTTCCCAACAGTGGGTGTGGCTTCTCAAATTCAATTGGGTATATATGTATTTTTTAAATTATCATAAATTTTTAACCAGCAGAGCTACCCAGCTTGCCTAAGTAAAACAATATTGTTCATATACAACCAGAATCAAAAGCCAGCCACTGTGGGGCACTTCAAATCTCCAGGGAAAGCAAGACAATTGTATTTTAAAGAATAATGGCAATGAAAACTTAGCCAGCTAATATTTCTAGGGCACCAACAGCTATCAACTACTTTCTATTAGTGGCAGCTGTTTAGCCATTGCTAATTCTCACTAGGCTATTACTTTTCATGCTTTTTTTTTTTTTTTTTTTTTTTTTTTTTTTTTTTTTTTTTTTTTTTTGTATGGAAAATTTCAATTCTTTGTTCCTCCAACTGGGGTCACTTTTTTTTGTTTCAATTTATTTAATTATCTATCTCAGCTCCCTATGATTATGCCTGCAATATTTTATCAAAGTAGGTTCAGCCATTAAAAGCCTTACTCAACATAAAAGTGAACTTATGGCTTTATGTGTATACAGATTATGTCAACTGCATATACAGTATTACCAAATTTCAAAATTTTAGGCATGTTGGGTGCTCCACTCTGAAGTTAAAATTTTTTTTGTACCAAGGTATCAATATATAGATAACTCTATAACTCTTTACCTGAGATATATAAATAACAATAAGTTATTTCATGGTATAATCACCAGCTGCATTGGAGCCATAGTTCATTACAGTTTTATTGAAAAGTCTTAACAAAAGAACAGGTTGTGTTGTTGCTCTTGGCTAAACTTGAAGGACCCAAGGAATTCATTTTGAAGATGATTAGAAATGTTTAAAAATAATAATTTTTTGTGTTTAATTAGTGAAATAATGTTTCTAAGTTTTCTGTAGTAAGTAGGTGGTTATGTGATGGTAGTAAAATCAGAATAGCCATTCTTGGGGAATAAATTGTTTACAGGACACAAATAAACTGTGAAACAGGGAAATGGAGCCATTCGATTGGTATACCAATACGGAATTATTTGGCAAGAAAAGAAGTGGGGGAGGGGGGGGGGGGGTTTGGATGGGTTGAATTCATATAGGACTCAGACTCTGAGGGAAGTGGGAGCTTGATTGGAGGAACCAGCTTCCTCTGGCAACCTTTTTATGGCTGCAGCAAGAGTTGGCACCCTTCCTCACTTTCACATAATCACCAACAGATCCTCAGATTAAAAAGTAGGAAATTTTGAGCACTTAAAAATACTTATCAATTGATAGATTTATGATAAGCTGGGGGAGGAAAAAAACAAAATTTAGATGATATTCCAACTTTGCAGGTAAATGGTCCTCTAGTACAGAACTCATCAACCTTTTCCAATTCTATTCACCCCAACCAGAGATTCTTGTTACCCCCAAACATTGGGAACCAACAAGAGTCCACATGGAGAGAGAAGGTGGGTGGCAACCCAACAGCTTTCAAGCTAGCTGATACTTGTTATTTAATATATTTAGACACAATTTTGATAATTTTTTCCAACTATCTTAATCACGCTCATTTGGTGAACAATCACTTACTTTAGAAGGACGAGGAGTTGAAGACAATTTTGGCTAAAGAAGCTTCAAAACACCCTAGAAATAATAAGTTGGGCTTCGTCTTCACCTGCTGAAGTTTTAGCTAAAGCTAAAATTGACCGGTGTAATAAAATTGGGCGAGGATAATAATTGTTACAGGTAGCGTTGGTGGAATCAATAGCAGAAATCTGGATTTGGTTAACGTATTTCAGTTTGAATTGGTAAATTAAAGTTTGAGAAAAGGGGGCCTCCTCCGAGACCTGTCGAACCCCCCTGGATCTGCCACTGGACAGCGCCTGTGACAATCCAGAAATTCTTGGAAATGAGGTGCTGCCTAACAAAGTGTTTTAAAAAAAACAAACTAGCAGCTATTTTTGCTTGACACTGTGTCTGACAACTGTGTGACACTCACCGCTATTGCCGCCAACCAACGAGTTACTACAACTAGCTGGGCAGGCTCCAGGCAATATTAGGACTAATCTTTCTTCACTTCAACGCTGGGATTAATCTATGACCACAGCTCTGAATATTCTGGAATATACTATGAGCACGCTGGAAATTTCATAAAGTTTCTATTCCTGCAGTATGGTGAAAGCAGGAGCTATTTTGCAACTACAATTCTCGAAAATATCACTGCAGGTCATGAATGCTAATACATTTTCTACAGTGCTGGAGGTACACTGATACCATAAGGCAGGTTGTGTGTGACTAATCATGCAAGTCCCCTATTGAGCCTCCCCCCTCCTGAAGGATATATTTAGCAGAGCTCCCATCCTATGGGCAGAGACAAGAAAGACTTCTTGATATCATTCTAGATCCTTTTTTTTGCTATCTCATCCCAAATGCTTTGGGCCTACAGGGATCAAAAAGAAGAAAAGAAATTGGGCACAGTTTTGCTGACCTATGTGTGTTCACACAGAAAATTTGGCAAAAAAAAAAAGCCCCACGGACAGGGTTTACTTTGATCTGCACCAAACTTCATTACAACCACTCAAGTGGGTAACCCCCATGAAACCCTGAAAATTTGAGCCATCTGGCCCAATTGTCTAGGAGGAGTTAGCAAGCAAACAAACAAAGTAATTGAGAAATGTAGTACATTTTGTCATTTTTCCCTCTTTTGGGGGAAAGTGGTACTTCTGATAAAATTATGCTAATCGCTGAGGTGTCCAGTATCTAGGCTCTACACAAGGGTATTATATATGTTGGCAGACAACACAAATAGGAGTAGTTCAAAGGAGATCTACATGTATCAACCTCCTAATATCTGGAGCAGAGACCATTTTAAAATCATTTGTGTATATGCATGTATATATATGTTTTAAAAAAGTGTGTGAATGAGTGTGTGTGAGTGAGTGTATGTGTGAGTGAGTGTATGTGTGAGTGAGTGTGTGTGTGAGTGAGTGTGTGTGTGAGTGAGTGTGTGTGTGAGTGAGTGTGTGTGTGAGTGAGTGTGTGTGTGAGTGAGTGTGTGTGTGAGTGAGTGTGTGTGTGAGTGAGTGTGTGTGTGAGTGAGTGTGTGTGTGAGTGTGTGTGTGTGAGTGAGTGTGTGAGTGAGTGTATGTGTGAGTGAGTGTGTGTGTGAGTGAGTGTGTGTAAGTGAAGATGTGTGATTTAGTGGGAGTGTGTGCGAGAGTATGTGTGAGTATGTGGATGTGTGTGAGTGTGGGTGGGAGTGTGTGTGAGTATATGGATGTGCATTGGTGTGTGTGGGAATGCATGTTTGTGTGTGTGTGAGTATGTATGCATGCGTGTATGTACATAATAGAGGGAGATTGATCATTATTCGAGTCTGGTTAAAGCTGTAAATGATGCTGACCTGGAGTCTTCCCACACACTGACAGAGTTGACATTGCTGGATAGCCAGCCATCTACTGATAGCCGACTCTCTCCTTCCTAACTTGTAATATTTATTTTCAAAAATTGTTAAAGCATAACAGTTAATAAATTTCTGAGTTACATGTTTCCTGGAGCTAGTTCTAAGTTTTCCTTATAAGTTTCTACATTGCAATAAAACTCATGTTTCTGCTAGAAATTCCTGCAGTTATAATATTAACCAAATCTCTACAAAATATGTCTGAGGGTATCCCCTTGAGCAATTTGAAGAGTAAAAACATGCAGGAAAATAGTTCCAGTTATCTGACCAGAAGCATATTCTCCCATATACAAGTAATGACACAACTCCAAATCCGGAACTGACCCTTCATTCATTCCATATTAGGCTGATAACCACTGGCCATAGACTGTCCTAGATCTCTATTCCAAGACCAATGTATTGTTGCAACTTTGACAATTTTATATTTCATAACAGCAAGATTGTAACTCAATCAAGTGTTCTGCCTCTCTTGTGAGAGTCTTGTTCTAAAATACCAGCATGACATGTGACTTCATGACCACACAAAATGACCAAATAAGGAAATATTAAGAAATAAATTCACATATGTAAGAGCACAAGATAATAATTCTTACCCACAATTAACTAAGCACATTAGGTAATATTGACTATAAATTCCACTAAATGGTTTCTAGTCAGTATTCAGTCCCCCCCCCCCCAATTATTCTGTTTAATGTGTGTGACTGCTTCAAATGGAATAGTGCATGTGATTGCAGAATTCGACCCCCCCCCCCCCCCCCCCCCTTCAAATAGGGGTGCTACTGTGTGAATATAAATGAAATTGAAGGTTGTAAGATATATTCATATAATGACCTTGACTCACTTGAAGGAAGGTGGGGAGGAGGAAAATGGGGTTGCAGGATGGGTTAATACAATGGCCACTCTAAATACTGCCTCCCCCTTGAATTTTGCTGCCCCATCCTCCCATTTGTGTAGCTATAATGAAGTTACTATTGGGCTGGAGTTCAACGAATTTCAATGTTATATTATATTTTGTATTCATATTTTAGGCAACCATTTCTCATTATAATATTGAACATATTGACTTTGTGGAGAAGACACTCATCTGGGAATCACCAGGAACACCTGGTGTGGTGATGTTCAGGTGGGTGTGTCAGTGGGTGTCGTTCAATCATTTCCACACCCATGGGAAGTCATTTTAGCTACCAAAAAGTATTTTAAAGGACCAACCAGGTTAAAATTTGGCATGTGGTCTCCAAATACCGGTTGTGCATTATTAACCACATATGGGTGTGGTACTGGGTGTTGTTTGGTCTTAGCCACACCCACAGGAAGTTATTTTGGCTGCCAAAAGCTAATGAAAGGACCAACCAGGCCTAAATTTGAGTGGCTTCGATAATGCTAATATATACATGTACACCAGCAAAAATTCCACCTTAAAGGCGGTTTATCAGCCCACAATTAATGGGCTGTTGTCAAAGAAGGGTTTACTTTGTGGACATACCTATTTGGGGGGTTTTTTTCTTACTTTGGTTTTCTTTTTTTAATTAATTTTTTAATTTCTTTCGTTCATTTCATTTACTGTGGTTTTATTTAGTATACATAATTGTTAAATATTGTGTTACAATATGTAGTATTATAATGTATATTATGTAGTGTAATAGTGTACATGATTGAGTATGATTATTGTCATATTTATTGCTATTACTATAGGACTGGTATTAGTTGTATTGTTTCATTCCTTTATTGTATTGTGGTTAATGTTACATCCTGTCACGTTCCTTTTATATCATCTATGCACAATCTATCAAGTGTTCTTCACTTGGTTGTCTTTTGATTGGTTCCACCTTTGGATTGTGAAATGACTTATGATATTTTTAACAAGACTTCATTGATCTTGATTTATTTTAATAACTAAGTTACAAGTTATCACAGTGGCGCCGAGGATGGCTGGTCAAATTGGGATAGCTCATCTTTTTTAGAAGAAGAAGAAAGAAGAGTGGACACAATATGTCGAAAGACTGGAACATTTTTTTTTGCTGCAAATGGTCACACCAATGCAGAAGAACAGAAGTCCATCTTGCTCACAGCTACCAATGCAGGAGAACAGAAGTCCATCTTGATCACAGCTAGCTTACAAGTGTTTAAGAAGCTTGATTAGCCCCGATTAACCATGAGAAAAAACTTATTCTCAGCTGGTGAAGATCATGAAAGCTTATCACAGTCCAACTCCATTTTGTAAGGACCAGCCTCCAACCAAAGAGACAGAGAAGCATCCAGACAACAAGCTTTCCTAATTAACAGCTCCATAAATTGTAATAACATTAGAGTGTGGGCTGGACCCTTTGGCAACCATTTAATTTAATGCCATTACTTATGTCCAATGAATGTTAATCAGCTTTGTGTGTAGTCACCTATTATGTTGTTATGTGTTTGCATTCTTATTTTTGTGTCATCTTTGATGTGGCTCAACCCACCAGGGGAGCTCCTGAGTGGGAGAACCAGATTTCTCTAATATGCATTTAAGTGATATAGTTTAAAACCTATTAAACTTGAAGGTGGCTCAAACTCTATCTAGCACATCTGGTGGCAGCATAAAACTGAGGAACTGGAAACTTAAAATCCTCTTGACCTCCACACATCTGAAATAGACCAAAAGTTCAAATTCAATCCATGAGAGAGATATAAAGAAGAAACTATGGCAGATTTTGTTGTAGAACTTTGTGGAGTGAGGGATGAGCATATTCAATGATGTCATCTCGGGAAGGAAATTTGACTCCAGAAAGCGATGGAGCGAACTGTTGAGAATACTGCAACACTCCTCTGGCTAGGACAGTCACCAGGCTACTGCAGTTTCAGGTTTCAGCCAAAGGAACGATGTATGCACAAGTCCTTCATTGGATCAGTTACATATGTGAAAGGGTAAACAATCTTACAGGCAGCAGTTTTCTCATAACTCTAAGGGACAGAGAGAACCTCTGCCTCTTTGTTTTAGATGTGCCAATACTGATCATAGCCCTGCTTTGTGCAATTTCAAGAATGCCAAGTGTCATCACATTGGGAAATTAGGCCATATCAGACCTGCAAGCAAGAGTAGAGAGAAAACTCACCATAACCCTAAAAAAACTTGGGGATGTTTGCCATGTACAGGAAGAACAAGTTGAGGGTGATATGGAGTATAGCCTCTTTTCTATTGCTTCTCATGGTACGTCCAAACCCTTTACAGTAATATTAGAAGTGGCTGGACAACATTACAAATGGAAATAGATAGTAGAGCCTCCCTTTCTCTAATTTCTGAAAATACATGTAAAATACTGTGGCCTAAGAAAAAATACTACCAACAATAGCAAAGCTTTAAACCTATTCTAGTGAAACATTGCTAATTTTGGGTTCTGTGAATGTCCAGGTATCTCACAATAAGTAGATGTCTGGCTTATTTGTCACTGGGAGTGGCCCCAGTCTATTAGGTCGTGATTGATTAGAGAAATTAAAATTGGATTCGCAACTAATCAACCAGATGCACCTGACAGCTTTGCATGATTTGCTTGACAAACACAAAATAGTGTTTGAGGAAAGTCTTGAAATGCTAAATGGGTTCAAGCTGAAATTTGTGTAGACCCATCTGGTAGCCCCACATTCTGTAAAGCCTGTTCTGTACCATATTAGATGCAGATTTTAGTGAATGAGAAACTAGACCAATTGTTGAAAGAAAAGGTCATAGAACCTGTACAGTATGGTGATTGGGCAGCACCCATTGTACCAGTACTTTAAAGTGACAAGAAAACAGTCCGAATTTGTGGTGATTTTAATCTTGCAGTTAACTGAGCTTCAAAGCTACACAGGTATTCTATGGCTAGGATTGAAGATCATTTTGCCAGACTAGTAGGTGGTAGACTGTTTACGCAGTTAGGCATGAAGTCAGGCTTACCAGCAACTCCTCCTTTCTGATGATTCAAAGCAATATGTGGTTATAAACACAGAAGGGATTGTTTAGGTACAACCAGCTACCCTATCGAATTTCATCTGCACCTGGTATATTCCAAAGAACAATGGAAAGCCTTATACAGGGCATCCCTAGCGTAGTGGTATACCTAGATGACATACTCATCACTGGGTCCACTGAGGAATTACATTTGGAAACATTAGGGGAAGTTTTAAGGGGATTCAGGAGGCTGGTTTCAAACTGAGGAGAGAAAAGTGTGTTTTTATGTCACTTTCTATAGTGTATCTTGGTTACAAAATAGATGCACAGGGGTTGCACCCCATACCATGCCAGAGAAATGAAAGCAGTAAAGGGTGCACCTCAGCCAACAACAGTTACTGAGTTAAAGTCTTATTTAGGACTATTGAATTGTTATGGCCAGTTCCTGCCTAATATCTCTACTATTTTAGCTCCACTTTACACCTTTTTATGAAAGTCAGAACCTTGAAAATGGTCTGATAAGCAACAGTCAGCTTTTAACAAATCTAAACAATTGCTAACCTCTTCACAGGTATTGGTACATTTTGACCCTAGCAAGGAATTAATATTTTCTTGTGATGCCTCTCAGTATGGCATAGGAGCTGTGTTAGCACATAGATTCTCTGATTGTTAAAAAAAAACCTATTGGGTTTATATCCAGTACTTTAACAGCTACAGGAAAAAAATTATTCTCAAATTGAGAGAGGTCTAGGATGTGCATTTGGAGTCAAAAGATTCCATTCTTATCTCTATGGTCATAAATTTGAATTAGTGATTGACTACAAACCACTAATCACTTTGTTTAGTGAAAAGAAAGCATTGTCCCCACAAGCCTCTGGTAGAATACAAAGATGGTCTCTTACCTTAGGTATGTATGAATATACAATTTCTTTTATGCCAACAAGTGCTCACGGAAATGCAGATGCCTTGACTCGTTTGCCACTTCCTGTTCAACCTACACAAACACCAGAACCTAGGAAACAGTTTGTTGATGGAACAGTGAGGTTCTATCCCTGTCACAGCCAATATATTGGGGCATGGACTGATAGAGATCTATTGCTTTCTTGTGTGTTACAGTCTTTGCAAAATGGTTTGCCCAAAATTATCAATGAGGATTCACCAAAATCATTATGGAGAAAGAATATAGAACTTTCCTGCCAGGAAGGTTGTATTCTTTGGGGAAATAGAGTTGGCATACCTAAATCTGGTAGAACAGAGATATTGCCGGAGTTACATGGTGATCTTCCATTACAGCATCAGTAACAATTCAGTGTTTCCATAATATTATTGCACAATTTGGGATACCAGAAAATGTAGTATCTGACATTGGCCCTACTTTTACAAGCATGGAATTTAAACAATTCTTGTAAAGGAATGGTGTGAGGCACACAAATTCACCACCTTATTATCCCAAATCTAAAGGATTAGCAGAGAGCGCAGTGCAAATATTTAAGCACAGTGTTGCAAAATTGACTGATGGAACAGTACAGACTAAAATTGCAAGATTCTTATTCAATTATAAAATCACATCTCAATCGACCACAGGAATATCTCCAGAATTATTATTAGGAAGTAGATTGATATCAGCACCTGATTTAATGAAACCTAATCTACCACATCGAGTTGAGAAGGAACAAGATAGACAGAAAGTTGCATATGACCGTTGAGCAGTTAATCGAAGATTTAATATTGGTGGAAAAGTTTATGCGAGAAATAATGGTCAAGGAGAAAAGTGGTTACCAGCCAAGATATTAAAGTTTAAAAAAAACAACTTGGTTCACAATTGTTCATTGTGGAACTATTGCAAAATAAGATGGTATGGCGTGGTTGTCTTAATTGATTAGGACAATGCTATGGAGAAGATTCTAACCTCATAGGGACAGAAATAAACAGCCTCAGCTCAATACCAAGAGAGTCTATTGAGTATCCATCTTTCCCAGTTGAAGAATTCGGAGTCCAAAATCCTGTATATATTGCAGTGGATGTAGCACATGAGTCTGCTGTTGAACAGCCTAAACTTACTCCCTACCCCACTTTAGTCAAGCACCCCCTAATAGATATTCCTAGAAAACTCTCACCTTAAAGGGGGAGAGAAGTGTCATGACATGAATTGAACTGTCATACTTAATGTTATTACTATAGGACTGATGAATGATATTGGTTATTGTGGCATTGTTTCATTCCTTTATTGTATTATGGTTAATGTTACATCCTGTTATGTTCTTTTTATATTATCTATGCACAACTCATCAAGTGTTATCAGTTAGTTAGTTATCTTTTGATTGGTTCTATCTTAGGATTGTGAAATGACTTTATGATATTTTTAATAAGACTTCATTGATCTTGATTTATTTGAATAACTAAGTTACAAGTTATTACAATTATTTTATTTTGGAATAGGATAGTGTATGTTATGGATTAATTTGTACAGTATGAGTTATTATTACATGCATTTGCAAATGTATTGGTGTATGTTATTGAGTGCAACAGTGTACATTAACATACCATACTGAGTATATTGGCAAACTTTGAAGAGTTTAATAGTGTACATTATAGAGTTTAGTACCGTGAATAGTATTGAGTTAATGAGCATCATGGAATATAATTGTGTAATTTTTTTTATTGTTGCAGTGCACATTGTGGATTATTTTGATGTATTAATTTATGTAATGTTTGGATGGTAATTGGATAAATCAATCATGCAAGGTCTCAGGATAAACAATTTTTTTAGCTTTTCCTCCAGGGGTGAAGTGGAATAGGTTTTCAGGGTTTCCCACTCCTGAGCAACCCACAGAGTTGCCTGCGTGATAAAACTACATGTCTAGTTTGAGGTCAACAACTTTCAGGCCTTGGCCCTGGTAGTTCTTGACAGTCATGGCAAAGCTGAGCCTGACAGAGAATTTCAGCCTCTTCCAGTCCACAGGCAGATTATCTCCACTGCGGATGAGTGGTATCCTTGGGATGGATACTGCTTCACCAGCATTCTTGCCAATGATTATGGTGGCTTCAAGCACATGGGGCAGCATCTGGCAACAGAAGAGATGAATGCCAGTGCACAGTGGTGGATCCAAGTTCTTAAGGAGCATAACAGGCACATTGACCTTCAATACCAGTTTGTGAAGTGGGAATCCAGCAGGCATGAAGACTGTGGAGGAACTCCATTTGGTAGTTAACCTGAGCTTCATTGATAACTTTGTCAAGTGACTCATACACCTTTTCTTCTCTGGGAAGCATGTCCAGCATTATTCTGTGATCATGTGGACACCCACATTTTTTGGAGCTAGGATAGCTCTTTCTGATTGCCATGTAGGATTGCTATGCCTGACCATGATATTAGGAAACACCTTGGAGATTAGCTCATTCTCAGTTTGCACTGCATGGCCAAAGGGAAAACTAATTTTGCCATTGTGATCCTTGGAATAAAACCACAGCCTAGTTGAAGTAGCTGGGTTGCAAACTCTCCAGTTGTGGTGTCCCTATGTATATATCCTTATGTCAGTTATAAGGTGCAGCTTTTGGATGTGTTGCCACAGGTATTTTTTTTTTACACATGTGTACACTTTATTGGTCCTTGTTCCTCATGGTATAGCAGGCAGGGTCTGCCTAAAATCCCCTGACGGTACCATGGTGACTCCACCCATGGATTTAATGTTATCATACAGGTCCTGAAGTTTCCTGTCCAAGACCTCAAAAGCCTTCTTGTGTAATATGGTTTCCTCATCCCAAATGATGACTTCGGCCATCCTCCCAAGGTCATCCTTGGCTGTGTGTTTGCCTACATTGCAGCTGGGAACATCTTGCTTGTTTAGTTATGGGGCAACTTGAATGCAGAGTGGCCAGTTTTGCCACCTTCAAACAGAGAAGCTGCAATGCCACTTGAGGCTGCTACCAAGGCAATCTGCCATCGCTGTCTAACCTTGGCTAGAAACAAGTTGATGATGAAGGTCTTGTCAGTTTATCCAGAGACATCCAGGAAGAACAGTCTCCCAGTCTCAGTGTCAATGCTTGTCATGATATGATTGAAGGTGTTCACCTCATCATTCACCAACTATGGCTGGTTTTCATCAATGAAGTTTGCCAGCAAGTCTGTTTTATAATTAGTTTCCTTCAGTATTTCTGGTGTCCGGTTCTCTCTAGAGCTTTCTTTAGGGATGTGTAGTCCAGTAAGTTCCCATTTACCTCCAAAGATGGCGATGTGCCTCTTTACTTGGAGCAGTGCCTGATCAGTGATAGATGAGCTGAGCTCAATCTCTATTCATGGATTCAGCCTTCTGATGTGGTGAAGGAAGTCCTCAGATAGGTGCTCTTTATGTGCCCACTACATATAGATCATGGATCACTCATGTAACATGTTGCCAACATGATGGGAAATAATTGATGGAACTGTCTAGGCATGTGAGTGTGATGGCAACCTCATCCATTGTCTTGCCAGTGCTCATCATCCTTGAGTAGGCCATGATAAGTAGTACATTAATAGTATTGGTTAAACACTGCGTGGCATCCCCTGTTCTGACAAAATCATCCTCCATGGCAATTTTGATGCCAACATTGTGATCTAACCACGTTGTCTGGGGTGGTATCATCGGCAGGCATGGAGTCGATAGTGTCAATGAGAATGGATTGCATCTCCTTGCCCTGTTTGCCGAACATGACCTTTTCATCACTGACACCATGTTCGAAATTTTAAACAAGTGCAAGACCAACTGGATGCACCCCCTCTCCAAGCACTGGCATCTCATTGATTACATTATTGTCCTCAAAACTGACTTGCAGGATGTAATCCTCACCCAGGTTCTCTGTGGTGCTGAATGCAATCTTGATAAAACCATTTCCACCTCTTCATCGCCTGCAAGCCTCACTGAGGAGTGGTCTCAGATCGCATCCATACTCCTCAAAGCTACCACCGCCAAAGTTGGCTATTCTTCCAGGCATCATCAGGACTGGTTTAATGACAGCTTGTCGGAGATCCACTATCTGCTGCAGAGGAAGCGACATGCCCACAATGCTGCTCTCAATAACCCAACTTCTGCCATTTTTTGCAAATTGTTCTCCCAACATAGAGTTGAGGCACAGAGGTCCCTTAGGAGAATAAAAAATGAACAAACAAAGCCAGAGAGATCCAAGGCTTTGCTGATGCCAATGACCTTAAGAACTTTTATGATGCTGCAAATATCATCTATGTCACCAGGCAGAATGCCAACATCCCCGTGTGTTCTGCAGATGGCCACAAACTCATTAAGGACAGAGGGGGCATCCTTGTACATTGGGCGGAACACCTTAGTGAGCTGCTCAACAGAAAAAGTCCAGCTGCTCCTAATGTCATTGATCATCTCCCTACAAGGCTATTCTCATGCATAGGCTGCTTTGATGGGTGGGTCATGTGATTAGGATGCCTGAAACATGGCTCTCCCACAGATTCCTCATGGAAAACTGACCAGTGGGCAGCGACATACTGGTGGTCAAAAGAAAGGGTACAAGGCAAGGATCATCTTAAAACTGTCCTTAAAAAATGCAACATACCTGCTGCCTCTCTTGAAGATCTCTCGGCTTACCTTACCACCTGGCAGTCCACATGCCTTGCTGGAGTGGAGCACTTTGAAGCTGCACAAACAGCAGCACATGAAGAACACCAATTTCGTAAGCATCAGCAGCAGGAATGCAGACCTCCACCTAGCGATGGGATCCCCTGTCCAACTTGTGGGCAGCGGTGAGCTTTAGAATTTGGATTTAGAAGCCATCAGCGGAGCCACAATCAGCACAAAAATAATAGTTGGAAATGAGAATAAATTCATTAAATGAACATTTCCATTTATTTTGCTTTGTTTTTGTTCTTGTGAGCATGGAGTCATTATTAGCTTTGGTAGACATCTAATAATAATAATGATGATAATAATAATAATAATATTAATAATAATAATAATAATAATAATATAGGGTGTATGAATAACTAGCTTTGGTCTTGGAATACTTTCAGTGGAGTAATGTCTGTTAATAATCAAATTTGAAAGCCACAGCTCAAGCTTTAGAGAGTTTACGTGTCTAAAATTTGATGATATAAAGTTTAGATTTGTTACCATAGATGTGATTGCAAATGTGCTCCACTTTTTCCCCTTTTTTTCCATCTCAGATAGTTGTTTCTATTTTTAAGTGGCATTAGTAGATGAGTCATTGCTTAGGAGTGCTCATGGTTGTCATGGAGGTGACTCTTGCTATGGAGTGTATCCCTTTTCTGTTTAAGGCCTGTTTCATTTTTTTAAAGACACAGTTATTGTTTTTGCATATAGCTAGATGGTGTTATGTAAAATTTTG
The DNA here is from genome assembly GCA_963969325.1 of Lycopodina hypogea. Classification (NCBI taxonomy): domain Eukaryota; kingdom Metazoa; phylum Porifera; class Demospongiae; order Poecilosclerida; family Cladorhizidae; genus Lycopodina; species Lycopodina hypogea. The sequence continues at coordinate 7,424,865 of OZ017779.1, read as the reverse complement.
ATAATCCAAAACTCACTATTTCAGAGATTGAAAGGTCCCTAAACCTTCCCACACACGCACTGAGTCTGAATATGTCCTCACATTTTCCTAGCAAGGTCCTGTGCTGCATTGATTGGAGACTGAATTTTTTTAATTTTTTTATATATATACATATTTATATATGTCTGTCTGTCTGTCTGTCTGTCTGTCTGTCTGTCTGTCTGTCTGTCTGTCTGTCTGTCTGTCTGTCTGTCTGTCTGTCTGTCTGTCTGTCTGTCTGTCTGTCTGTCTGTCTGCACTTACACATGCACGCATGCATGTATATATGTATGTATGTATGTCAATTTGGAAAATGAATAAGCCACTCAAACTACATTTCTAGACCTTGTGGCTTCATTCAAATAACTGATCTAATAAGTAGGCATGCAATCCAGATAGCCTGCTGATTTTTTTAGAAAAACCAAAATTCTTGTGTAATGCCTTAAGGTTGATTACCAATGTTGCCTGTTGATTTCTTTAAAAAATTTATGATTAGAATATTTTTTAGGCAAAATATAATGCTGAACAATCAGAACCATAATGTGTGTTTTCAAATGAAATGAGAACAAAGTTAGCTGTTCACTTAGCTTACCAAAATCATTGATGTACCTTTTCATGGCAACTAATGATTTTGGAACTTGTACTTCGTCATTCTTTTTTGTGTGATTGGATTGCATAGTAATAACGAATAAAGTTAGCTTTAGGGGAGAGTGTCATGCAAAATATTGAGAAAAAAATTTTTTTTGGCTCAAATAAGTTCCTTGGTTACTCATGACAAAAATAGACCTTTTTTTCACTGCAATTTACATCCTGTAAAATTGACATCCTGTTGTGGACGAATCTTGGTTATGCCACTCACTATGTCAGAGTACGATCTTGTTACAGCAATGCCCTGAATGGACAGCGTATTTTCTGTTAGCTCTGATACAAGTTTTAGTGATCTCAGCCAATCCTGCTTATTTATCCTAGTTGAGGTACATAGGCAAATTCTAGAAGGTGAGGAATCAGGGGGGGAAAGTTGAACCCTACTGCTTTGAGCCTCAGGCTAGCAAGCCATTGGTAGGGTCTCTTGCTGCAAGCACCTAAGGTGATAGTGACTCACTAGGTGGAGGAAGATAGGGAACCACAGTTTGTATTAATGAAATAGCTGTGTAGCTGGCTACTTCTGTTTTGTATGTAGGTGTCAGTGTGTGCACTGTAAATAACCAGCAGGTGCCATCTCCCAGAAAATGCAGGATAGTGGCAATGATGTAAAATGTTAGACCATGAGGGCTTACAGGGACATAAAAATCTATTCATATTCAAATAATCCTATCCGTTACCCTTAACAATTATCGTCAATGTTATTACTCTATGCTTGTTATTAATTAGTCACATTGTATTGATTGCATTAATCCAATCTGTTCCTGGACAAGAATATTCAAATTCAGCATAAGATAAAAGGACTCTGCAATAAACTGATATAAAAGCAGAATCATAATGAAGAAATTATATGTGCACTAGCATTATACAATTGAGTCCTCAGTGTTGTTGTTACTATACTGTACTTAGCTAATCACAAGGTGATATATTAATCCCCTATGTTCCCAAATTTTTGGATACTTAAATCCTCGTTTACTTAAGCATATATTTAAATATCCAGTTTTTTTGGGTCCTGCAACCAAGGAGTCTTCAACCAGGGTTCCTACATTGACCAGATTACTTCCTGGGCCAAGTTACATATGTATGCCAAGTTTCAGGTCTCTAGGTCCAACACTTTGGCTTGCCATTAGCCACACAGGTAGGTAAGTAGATATAACCTCAGAGTTTTATAAGAGGTGTTGCAGCTTCTAATGCAATAATGGAGGCACTGGTTGACTAACAAACAAACTATTGCAGCTGTGCTGGCAATATTTATATATTATCATACATCTTACTAATGAAGCAAGGGTTGTCCAACAAAAAAAATTTTTTGTAACTGTACCTGCAATATTTATCCTATAATATCAAGCCATACATCCAAGGGACAAAAAAAAAAAAAAAAAAAAAAAAAAAAAAAAAAAAAAAGCTACAACACATGGACATGCCCACAGGTTGAGGTCTGGCCATATTGACAGTACAACTGCATCCTAAATGAATCTGGAATTAATGCATAACATCAACAACAAAAAATTAAGAATTCTAGAGTTATGAATTGGCCCATCAAGCAGACCATGAAATGGAATGATGTTAGGAAGAATAGCCAGATAACTTTTCTTCACTTTTTTTGTACGACTACATTCCATAATTGCCCCTGCTGCATTGTTTCCACTCTCACTGGAGCTGAACAATCCTCTATATATGAATGAAAAAGATTGAGAACAGCTGCATAATTACAGTTCTGGGTTGTGGCCATTCACAAGTGAGCAAAATTATGAATTTGGTACTAATTGTAAATTTATATGGCTGAAGGAGCTAAATAGTTAATATTTTTTTAAATTCTTTTCATACTTCATCTTTTTTTTTCTGTTGACAAGCTAATACTGGCTTAAGCTAACTTAGTAATTTAGATTAAATGCTTGCTCGAAATATTCCACTTCAGCCCTGCTCCTCATGAAACTATAGTTATTCTCTGTTGTTGTGTTTGTTTTTTTTTGCTATCTAACTACATTTTTTTAATAGGGGTTGTTACAGTGTTGACCCTTTACTGATTTAAACTGTATTTGGCCCAAAATATACCAATTTTGATCTCAACTTTTTTTGGGACCTTTTTAGGAAATAACTTTGTACTACAAACCATCTCTGGAAGTTAAGACTTTAAGTGATATGATTTTTATATAGATTGGAGCAATATAGCCCAAAAAGGTTCGAAGGAACATCCAAATAAACTTGAGAGCTATTAATATATTGATATTGATATATACTCTTTTTCTAGTATGTATAGAAAAAAAGATAACCACTGAATTGGAATATGGAATATAAAACTGATGTATTCATATTGAAATGGTCGTGATCATGAAAATGTGTTCGTAATTTTCATACCATAAATGGTTTACTATTAAAATGTCATTAAGTATAGAATTATTTTGTGCACTATAAACACCAACATTTAGATGTAATAAGGAAAATAAAATCACTAAAAATACATCTTCACCCACTTTTTATATAATAACATTTTTATATTTCTTTTTCTAATTATAGGTACACTATTGTCCGTACGATGTTTGACTATTGGACCAACTTAAAAACATCAGATGTAAGCTAATAAAAATGTTATAGAGACAAATCTGTGTCAGGAAAATTGTATCCATTTGTTGATTCTAATCATGTAATCTGCACTTTGGGTAAAGTTTTACAAAGTACCTTTTAAACGTGCTGATACCAACTACTAGAATATTCTGAGCTATGGTTGTTGAAAAAATGGTGCATGAAAGTGATAGTTAAGTTAATTAAGAACTGGCTAGCGAGTTTGCATTTGTTCTCAGAACTCAAAGGTAGGTGGCAGTAGCGGACAGCATTAGATGGTTGCTAGGGTTAATATTGGCCAAGAAAAAGCTGCAATGTTTTTGAGAACTCTGTCATGCAGCACCTGCGATAATCCAGAAATTCTTGGAAATTAGATGCTGCCTAACAAAGTGTTTAGAGAAAACTAGGAGATGTTTCTGCTGTAACACTGTGTCTGACAACTGTGTGACACTCACCGCTACTGCTGCCAACCAATGATTTTCTACAAGTAGCAGGCAGGCTCCTGGCAATATTGGACTAACCTTTTTTCACTTTCACGCTGGGTTTTTTCTATGACCACAGCTCTAAATATTCTGGAATATGCTATGAGCATGCTGGAAATTTTATAAAGTTTTATTCCTGCAGTATGGTGAAAGCAGGAGCTATTTTGCAATTGCAATTCTCAAAAACATCATTGCAGATCATGAATGCTAATAAATTTTCTATGGTGCTAGAGGTTCACTGATACCATAAGTAGGCGTGGCAGGTTGTGTGTGATGTAATCATACAAATCCACTATTGCAATCAGTAGGAAAATTTTGTTATTCCAGACACCAGACTTTTCTATGTAAACTATGTAAACTGGTGGAGATAAAAGAGAAGTAGAACTGCATGCATATATGAGAATGCACACTGTAACCAAGGGCTGTTGTGTACATGTGTATAATATCAACACCAACTCAGCCTGACCGGTCTATGACTTCTTCCATACCATATATGCAGCTCATAATTCTGGTTTGTTTCTGATAGCCACAAGACCACTTTTTTCACCTATTTCTTTTCAGCAACTCATCCCATAATCAAATTGCAACATACCTTCATGATCCATTTTCTGACTTGTATGTTAAGAGAAAGTTTTTTTTGGTTTTTTTTTGGTATTGGTTTTGGTTTTGCCTTGAATTCTCCTCAAGCTCATGAATTGTGAGCCTGCAAATCCTTCCTCACCACATTGTCTGTGAGCACTGGCATCTTCAGTTTGGCTGTGTGATTGTCGCGCGCACGCGCGCACACACACACACACACACACACACACACACACACACACACACACACACACACACACACACACACACACACAAAGTATGCCACATAGTGGAATGTTATACATAATTATTAATTAAATACTTCCCTTCACTAGTACACTGTCTCATGTGCACAAAATTACACACACATGTACACATGCAGGCTGCTAATTACGCCATATTTAGCGAAAGGACAGTGGCACCCGAATCCACTACCAAACCTTATCCAGACACATCAATCAGTTATCTAGATGAGATAGTGCGGGACAGAAAAAAGGTCAGTGTGTTTATTCACATGAACAGTGTACTGTTGTCCAACTTCAGCATTATCTATATTATTATTTGTGCTAACTCCCAGCCTGTGTGCAGGCCTGTGTGCCAGCCTGTGTGCTTGCCTGCATAACTGTCAGGAAGAAAAAAAAATTCTAACCCCAGGTCCCACTGGCCAATATTTAAATTCCATCAACTCACTCATATTCTTGCCCCTGCAGAAGTTTTTAGAATTTCCAAAAAATGCAAAGAAAAGTTAGGTGAAAAACAAAAAGGATGAATTTATATAAATTTGAGAGTGAACTAGATAAATTGTTGAAAATGCTATTAACCTGCTTTTCAAATAAAGGATATCATGAATTATAATTTCATGACTTATAGTCAACAAGAAAAAACGTGAAAAAATGAAGACAATAGTGAATTGATCTAGAATGGAGTAAAGGAGTACTTTTTTATACTAGGTAAGTAGTTCGCCTATATTAGCTAAGCTAAATGTGAACTAGCATTAGCTTCCAGGTAGAACTTGGTAAATGATTCACTGCTCTAGCTGGGTTAGTACCAATGCAATAAACTGGGTACAATATCAGCTCTGATACAAGGCTCATTAAATTATATGGGTGTAGCCTCTATATAGTGTGTATTATGATTTTTTTATATTTTGGTAATACAGCAACCAAAATCTTGGACCTTTTTCAATGACCTGGCTGAGCCAAAATTATTAATTATAACTATGGATGCAAATTCTTAAAGTATGTGATGTTTAAGTGATGAATTAGACCTCAATTAGGCAATAAACTGGTATTGGAAAGGAATGTTCTAGTAAAAATGTCTTTAATCATAAGCTAGTAGTATTTTCCACATATGTAATGTTTTCAGGATAAGTATGGAAACATATAGTACCACAATTATCCTCCAGTTTTCTTTTTCAATCACTGATGGTTATCTGCCAGATCATTTTCATAGTTGGAGAAGCTATATCTATGTTGGAAGTTGGACAGTATTTGAAGTCAGCAATATCAGCAAGCTGCATTCCATTGGAAATATTATTGGAAGCTCAATAAAATGAAAATAGAGTAAGGTACTAATAAGAGGTATTGTACCACTGCCGTACTCAACCCACTGTGCCTAGATACTGACAAAATCTCAAGAAAAGTTTGAAATATATGGGGTGTTTTTTTGTTGTTGTTTTTTTTTACCAAATGCCAAAATATGTTGTTGTTTTTTTTCAAAGAAAAGCCATATCTTATTATAAATTCCCCTTATTGTGTTTGTTTGTTTGTGGCACATGGACTCCTTTATTTTCCAGCGAGTGTTTGTAGCTTGGTTTCAAAGCCAATAAAGCTGTGTCCCACACCAAGAGTAGTGCCATAATGAAGAGTAAAAACTGCCATTTGCAGACATGAATTAAATGGTGTCCACTAGAGTGAAAGATTAATTTCAATTTATTGAACTTGTTTACTTTTTCCAGAAATAATTATCTCAGCATTCCTGTGGGCCATGCCCTGTTATTTTCTATCATGCATGTTGGTAGGGCCAGTACAATTGGAAGGAACAGTACCATATGGTAAATTTGAAGGAAAAAAAACAAAAAAAAAAAACAAAAACCAACCAACAAAGCAATAATAAAAGTACCACCACAAGTATAAGAACAAGAACAAGAAAGTAACCTTTAGACTGCATGAGCTCACAGGTAGACCCCCCCCCCCCCCCCCCCCCCCCTGTTCTGTCACCATATCATTGTAATATGTAGTAGTAACATATTTACTATATGGTCAAGCCAATTATTTTATTTATTTTTAATTATTATTAATCTGTTGTTGTTGTTGAAACATTGGTAATACAACTCAATAGCAGAAGTTAATTATGAGTGATATAAAATAAAGTTAGGATTGATTGAGATATATTGTCCAGGTGTAAAGTGGTGCATGGATTAGTTAAAGTTTCCTGATTGCACATTTAAAGTTTGAAAGAGAGGTAGATATTTTGAAGGAAACTTGATCATTTATGCCAATAACAACAAAATTATAAATTTTAGATTCAATAAATGTTTGCATTTGCCCTCTACCCACATAACATGTATTAATGGTAATATGTGACTATCTATACTACATGGCAATAGATGTATTTGAATGCAGCATGGTAAGTCACTGAAATTTGGACATTCAAGATAACATTTAATGGTCAGCCATGAGATGCCCTGGTGAAGTAAAAAATAAATAATCTTTACCAAAAACTATTGAAGTGTGAGTGGTCAATCTTTACCAGAAAAATTCAAACCCTTATACCTACAAACTCTGGAATTATTCAGACAGGGTCCCACCAGGCCATACCTCAATGTGTGGGTGTGTACATGTGTATTTTTGCTTGTTGGACAACTGGTGGGTTGGTTATTGAAAACAAAACTCTAGCATAATTTAAGAAAATTGGTAGCGAAATCATAGCTGCCAACTTTTCAAAATGAAAAGTAGGAACCACACTCGAAATTCCTAATTATATATCTCCCTAGTGGGAAAAAGGGCTATAGCCAAGTGAAAATAGTGACAGAAAAAAAGAAATGTAGAGGATAATTTAAAAAATAATAGTAATAATATAAATTAAGTAAATTAAGGAAAAAATTCCAATTGAATCAAAAAATAATAATAATCAAAAATTCAAATTAAATATAAAATAATTTTTTAAATAATAATGAAAATACATGTACAAGCTAGCTAGAAATTTTAATAGCTAATATTAATAAAATATCAATAACAAAAATTGACACAAAAAAAATGAAAGAGGAGGGAGTAAGGAAACCTAGCAATTGGCAAGCCTAAAGGGCCATTCACAATGATGGAAGGCAATCCACTGCATTTTTCACATTTTGGACAGGAATTTGCTACATCTGTTTTCTTTTGCTTCCAGGTTCATAATATTTCTTGGTCAGGAACGTTTTAGGTAAACTCACAACAGTGGAGAATAATTCTAATCATTAAAAAAAAAACGTTAGATTTAATTGTCCTGTTATATATATATAGGCCTCGTGGGGAAAAAAAGTGGAGAAAGAGTAAAAGTAGGATGTAGGTGAGACCTATTTTTCCTCAAGGTGGTTATCTAGCTATGCAGTAAACAACAATATGAATTTAACAATATCTTCTGTGAAATGAGGCTCTCTGACCCAAAATGCCATTTTAGCTACCTAATGCTGAGTGTTAAAAGATTTGTATATATATTACCTGAGGTTTGATTCATTATGTGCTTAGTTTTATCTCCTGCTATAAACCTAGCTGTTTATGTGAAGTAGGTAGACCAATACCTCACACATCAGGTATAACAGCATTACTGAGCTGAGATTAAACTAGCTGAGATTAAACTAGCTGGAATTAAACTAGCTGCAATTACACTGACTTAAAAGCTGGTTCTCATCCTGTGTTTTCTTGCTACAGAGAACTCTCAAGTAATAAATATAGATCTTAAAGCAAACTCAATGAAATATCGTCTTTGTATACTTCAGCATCCTTGTAGTTAGCTTCAGGAGGAGTATGCTCTATCCTGAAGGAGATGTCAATTGAACTGCACTTTAGAGAGCATATTTCCAGGCACCATCATGTGCTGCTGATTTTTAAGAAATCAACATAGCATTTCATCAGCTATAGAACATTCAAAACTGATTCAGTACATGTAATTATGTATGTACTAGCAGCATATACCCGGTGTTGCCCGGCCAATGTCAACATGAAATATTATAAAAGCATCTTCAAATTTCGGCCAGGTTGGTCCTTTAATTATCTTTTGTAACCAAAACAACTTCCTCTGGGTGTGACTAATATCAAACCACACACATTGCCACATCTACATGTAGTTAGTTATTCTCACCTGATTACTTGGACTTCATATTCAAAATTTCAGCCTAATTGGTCCATAAACGATTTTTGGCTAGCATGAAGTCCAATGGGTGTGTTAATGACCAGATCACATCCATTGACACACGCACGTTTGATTAGTAATGCTCACTCAGTTGCTTGGAAACCTCACTCCAAATTTCAGTCTTGTAGGTCCTTTGATTAGCTTTTAATAGCCAACATAATTTCCTGTGGGTGTGGCTATGACAAACCACACCAATTACCTTACCAATATGCATTTACTAAGGCTCACTCAGGTTCTTGGAGAACAATGCCAAATTTCACTGTGATGCCTAAGTCCTAGAGTTTTTCTGGCCAAAATACCATTTTTGGCTTTTCCTCATTACCATGGTAACCATTTTGCGAAATTTTAGCCCATGTATTAGGTTGGGTCAAAACCTATCATCATGCCGAGTTTCAGAGAAATTCACCTACAGGTTTGGCCAGAATGATGGACAGACAGACAGACAGACAGACAGACAGACAGACAGACAGACAGACAGACAGACAGACAGACAGACAGACAGACAGACAGACAGACAGACAGACAGACAGACAGATTCTGTTTTTTCCCAGACATGCCACCTGGCTTAAAACCATTTCAGGGTGGGTCTCCTCCATCCCTAAAAGTTTGGTCAAAATCTAACAGAGGGATTTTGAGAAATGGACGAACATAGTTACATAGGTCTTCTAATATATAGATAGATAGATAGATAGATAGATAGATAGATAGATAGATAGATAGATAGATAGATACTGGTGTAAGTAAAAATATTAATGTTTGCATTATTTCCTGCTTTAAATATTAAAAGAAGAGTTATGAATGATTAATATCTGGTTATTTAAGTTCCTGTCCATGCTGATTCATCATAATTTAACTAAGGGGACACAGATGCTGCAAGTGAAAAAATACTGGCAAACAAATGTGATTCCATATTCCAAGGAGGCAATATATTAAATAGTTATTTACTGAGCACAGAGTCTGCTACTTACTGTCCACCTGGTGGAGAGGATGGTGATGGCAATGTCATTAATGAAAAAATTGAACAGATAGTAACCTATCCAGTGTTGTGGAGACTTTGGCACTTACTGGAAGCAACATGCTAGTTATGCTCATATAAATATACATGATTTAATTAATTTAGAAAAATTAACTTTTGGTATTCAAGGTCTTCTGCTTCTGTGGGTGACACTTTAAAAAATACTTCAAGAGCAGCACTGATGATTGTATCATGGTAGTACAGCCATACCAGACAGACATGAACATTACACACATTACTACATATGTACATACATAAATGTATTGCTAATATTGAATATAACAGTTAAAATATGAAAAAGGAAGAAAATTCATCAATAAAGTTCATCAAGCAATAATACATTGTAGTTGAATGTAGGAGAGTGGAATTTGGGTTGGCTAACAAATTTAACCCTTGTTTATCAACTTTTTGGAGCAATCATCACAAGTGATGCCTTCTATGACATAAAAGAAAATTTAGAAATGAGCATGGACTGCAGAGAATCATGAAACTCACAAATACTGAATCATAAACTGTACTATCTTTATTTTACCTGTTTGGTAACTTCCAGGCATTTTCTTTTACTTTAACATATTTATAGCAGTTAGCTGATGGTTGCTAGAGGCAGAAAGAAGTTTAAATTTCTTCAACGATTTTTTTTCCGTCATGGACATCACTTTAGAACAAAATGAACATTTGTGCAGTATCTTTAGTGAGGGTTTGGATCAAAGACTGACCCAACCTACCCAAGAGTCGAATCAAATCCAACTCTTGTGGATATGATCCATTCAGATGTGTTCAGAATATGTAAGCACCACAGCACTATACTAACCTATTCACAATAACATCACAACAGCAACAGATTGCCTTGTGTCATATTATGAATGGGCCTTTAGCTTTAACTTTAGCCTAAGCCAAATGCTAAATATATAATGTAATAAGTTAATAATCATTTAAATTTAATGCATTTACAAGTTGCTAACAATGCTCATTATAATCTCTCAAACTACGTGATAAAAATTCATGATGTCTTATGAGTTTATATTTAGGCTCAACCAATTTATTGGATTTATTTATGAACACATCTAATGATAATAATCTTCCAACATGTTAGTCTTGAATTTTAAGGCAACATCTGTCTGTCTGTCTGTCTGTCTGTCTGTCTTTTGCAGAATGGCTACATCCTCAATGAAAAGGTCCTGACCAATCCATCAAGCTGCAGTCTGTCCACCTGTACCAGTTTTATCAGCATAATCAGGAGGTCTGATGACCCGGACTTCTTCAGTATCTACATGGAGGCAGAGACTCCGGCATGGGTGGCCGTGGGGTTTTCACCCAGCCCTACTATGGTGAGCAGCTTTAATTAATATAGCAATAGTGTTTTAAAAGATGTCCATTGTCATCAAAATTTACAAAATATTATTTAAGAGTGAGATGGCCTCACTAGAATATTTGGATGTAGTACCAACATACATTGCTATAGTGTATCCTGCGCTAAAATCCATTCTTAGTTACTTTCACTTGCCCACACAACATTCCCAAATGTGAATGACCTCTCCTGAATTTTTCCTTATGGGGCATACAGCTCGTTGGGGCCAGCTCTGCTCATTACCCAGGTCATTAGGTGGGCCATAGTTGTAAGTGTGAATGTAATTAGCTATCTTTTGAAAATTTTGGATTAAAAATGAAATTGGTAAATGATTATTATATTAGTCGTTGAAGTGGTTGTAAAATCAAATAGATTACGATGCAGACAGACCTCTGTGTGTGTGGGGCAAGTGGTGGCACAGTCATTGTGCTCACTTTTGGTATTATGAATATGGCGGTAGAGTTGTGTATCTAAAGTTTGGGCCTGGGGTAAGAATAAGTGTTTCTCTCCATTTTGTGGTGTGGAATTTGGATTTATTATCATACCAGTAATTCCTTCCATTTTCCTGAAATGGCTGTTGACAGTATCATGTGTTGTCAGTTGTTGTTTTTTAAAGCTAAATCCCAATGCTTGCCTGGGTTGTATGTGCCAGAAGAGAGCACATAGGTGTGCATTTTTAAAAGCTTAATATCTAAATCATACATACTAGGACCTACACCGGAGATATGGAAAGCCTAGAGTATTAACTTTTTGTCATAAATTTCTTGTCTTGCTCTCCAAAGTGCTGTGTGACATGTTACATCACTTACTGTCTGACTGTTTCCTCCATGTTGTAAAATTTTAACAAGTTTAGATTTGCACAATCACAAGTCTTGTTTTTTGTTGTTGTTGTTTCATTCTTCTCCCCCTCTCCCTACTTTTTTCTTCCTTTTTCTAGTTCTCTGCAGATGTGTTAGCATGTAATAGTAACCCGACAACCAACATGGTGGAGGCTGTGGACTCATGGAATATGGCAAATAACAGGGTCAATATTATTGATCCTGACCAGAGTGACATCTCCCTGATGGACAGTGTTTATTACAATGGCAGGATACGATGCCTGTACGCAATTATTGAGGGTACATGTGGGGCTTGTCACCTATCTGAACTCTTCTTATAGGACTGATGACAATGCACAATAACAACAAAATAAGTGAAGCAGCAGCACTCTATCATGCATTATATAACAATCAAGCCAAGCAGTTAGAGGAGTTGTTTCAAATTGGTTTGTTTTAGTTATCATTCATCTGATTAACATTACTTCTTACATCATTTAAATGTATTTGGATTTTTTGAAATGTATTTAATATTTTGTACATCAAAATTATGCACTCTGTCATCCCCTCCCCCTCTCTCTCCATATTTTCATTCCAACTCCAACTATTTCTTAGGGTCAAGAGGAGGATCAAAGGTTCAAATGCTGGCTATGATTTCAACTTAAATGGGACTTTCTTCTTACTCCATGGAATCAGTCTAGGTACACCTATGGCTGATAGCTTGGTCTCTCATCAAGGTGGTTTCAATCCAACAGTGGAAATCCCTAGTGTTAACCTAGTGGACTCTCTCATGCTGTATAGTGGGGCTGCGTATCCAGACAATTATATTTTGCTCTTGGTTGTCGCTTCACTTCTCACCCTTGTAGTGAACATCTAGTAGACACTCTCAGAAACTGTCTTGGTATTGTACACATGCTCAGTACTTTAATTACCTCAATATGCCATATGATAATAATGATAACATTCATTATTATTGATTTAACTCTATATATGTATATGTGCAGCATTCTATATACAAGCTATAATTTTTTGTGATAAAAAAAAAATTTTTATAATTAAATGGAGAAATATATATATAGTAGGGTCAAAATATGAAACCCCAAACAAATTACAAGGAAATCTTTAAAACTTTTTTTTCTAGTATAGTCTGGTCAAGAACACATCAAAAGTTGGCTGAAATTGCACCATCAGAAAGGGTATAAATATTACATACCAAAAAAATGGCCACCAGTACTTCATCCATGTGTGTTCCTTATACATTCTTTCAAGTTTGAAGCTACAATGCAAACACTTTTATCTATAGAACCATAATCATGCTCTACCTGGCATGGTTTGGTTAGTTAATTTTTATTTTACTTATTCTGGTAGTGCCATGCTAAAACAGATCAAAAGTGGCATTTTAGGCCAACTAATAGGGACAGTTACACTGAAAAAGAAGAGAGAGAAAAACAAGGGAAAAATTAAGTTTTGCATATATTTTTATTACATGCCAGTTTATTGCATGGTCTTCGAAAAAGAGTGAAAATCAGTAAGTAGTTTGCAGTCTCCTAGTGTTGTGGCATTCTTTCAATTCCAAGATATTCCAGAAACCACACAGGAATTCAGACTGAAAGACCGCAAGAAGCAGATAGGATAGAGAGATTAGTCCAGCTGTAAGTAATATATTAGAGTTGTTTTGACATGCAAATATTCCTTATTAATAATATTCCACTGGATACAGCAAAATTGAATGGATTTAGGAAATTTTATCTGGAAAGGATTTAAAGAAAAAATGTAATTTGGTTTTGGTTAATTAATGGAATGCATGCCCCTGGTTTTCTAGAGTAGGTAGGTGGTTGTATGATGGTTGCATGGACATTTCAGGCTTGACTAATGGAAACAGCTGCATTGAAAATATGGAAAGATGTAAAAAAAATTTTTAAAAAGAGGAGAAAAATATATATATAATTTTGTAGGGGTTGGTGTGGAATGCACAATAGAGCAAATCGTCAGACTTGCAGTCACAAGGATATCAAAAGTTAATTACATTTTTATGCAAAGAAAAGTAAAAATGAATTTAGGGATAAGTAGTATCCTGGGTTAAGGCTCCATCTAGAGCTCCAAACCCTTCTCACCTTTCCATGAAAATGTGGTATTCTTTGAACTAAATGGGAAATTCCCTGTTTAGTGTCTCTTTTTTTCATAATATATGAAATTCTTCTTTTATAAATGCTGTGAGGGCTTAGTATAATTAGGCACTAATAGTAAATCAAGTATAAAAATCATATGTTGCCATCAGTTCTAATCTTCAACAATTTTTTTTTTTTATATAGTCATCAATATCTTCATTATAGGTGATTGCAGTTAAGTCATTTTTAGTGTCTTTTTGTTGATATTGAAAATAGAAACAGATCCTAAAATGATTAGCAGTCAAGGACCCAGTACTTTATATCATAAATATATTGGGATCTGAGACAAAGAGCTGAAGGCATCAGTATGAAATGATGAAGACAGTGATAAAAACAAACCTGTGTTTATCCACCTAATTGGAGATCACTTCAGACTGAAAAGTCATGTCATCTATGCTGAAGGTGAGGAAAGATAATTATTGTGAGAGCAGCCATTATAATATCATCATACAATTCAATAACCATCACTGGGGAAGACTCCTTCAAGTGTACTTCATGAGAAATACAGATGAGGAGGCCAAGCAACGGAACAGGTATGTTGGTGTAGACCTGCCAATGAACATAGTCACTAAATGGTAAGAAATGCTCCATCATAATCATGCCTATGTGAGCATATCAAATATGCTTTTGGGAATATCCACCTGCCAGACCACAATGAAACAATTAGAAAGGACATGAAACCAGCCAGAGAACATGAACAAGACAATACATTGCACCATCTGTGGATGATGTGGCAATCATCCTCATCAACCAGCAGCATGGAAGCAAAATGCACTGATGACTTGAAAACATTCAATGCAGAAGTGTACCCAACACATGCACGCATGCCCGCCCGCCCGCCCACCCACCCACCCACGCAGGCACACGCACGCACGCACACACACATGCACACACACGCACGCACGCACGCACGCACGCACGCACGCACGCACGCACGCACGCACGCACACACACACACACACACTTTAATTAGCTTATGGCAGCCAAAACTACTTCCTGTGGGTCTGGCTAATACCAAACCACACACATTGCCATGCCCTATGTTGTTAATAATGCTCACCCGGTTACTTGGACTCCATATGCTCAAATTTCAGCATGATTAGTCCATAAATGAGTTTTTGGCAGGCATAATCATGTCCTATGGGTGTGGCAATGACCAAACCACAACCATTGACAAACACACATATGATTAGTAATGCTCACCCAGTTGCTTGGATGTCTAATTCCAAATTTCAATCTGGTTGGTCATTCGATTAGCTTTAATAGCCAAAACAATTTCCAGTAGGTGTGGCTATGGCCAAACCATACCCTCATTTTGTTAATAATGCTCTCCTGGGTCTTGGAGACCACACACAAATTTTTTTGCCTTATTGGTCTTTGATTAACTTTTTCAGCCCAAATAGCATCCTACGGGTATGACTATAGCAAAAACACACCCACTACAATACCTACATTTATTAAATAACACTCACCTGGGTTCTTGGAGAGTATATGCCGAATTTCGGCCTTTTTAATCCATGTGTTTAGCAGTGATGCATAGACACACATACTTATGAAACAAAATATATATTAAAGTGTGTTCATAGATCTAACTCCTTTTGTCAAAGCGATTTTAAGAAGTTCTTTTTTTGGCACTTTTTCACTTTACACACCAATGGGAAGAAGTGTAACCAAGAGGGATTCTGCCCATTTTACTCCTAAAGTCAAGTTGTGTATGCATACCATGTATTAAGTCCGTTGTTCCAAGAGTTTGTCTGGTCAAAGTACCATTTTTGGCCTTTTTATTGGGCCTGACATAAAAACAGAAATGTCTGTGGTCATATACATGTACTTAAAACATTCCCCAGATTATATTGATTCCAAATACATATGGGTTCATGGGTCTAACTCCTTATGTTCAAGTGTTTCTGCTGATAACCATTTTTGGCATATTTAGCCTTACACAGGAAAAAGAAGAGGTGTGGCCAGGTGGGACCCAGCCTATGTTACTCCGAGAGTGAAGTTGCATAAGCATACCAAGTTTTAAATCTGTAGCTCCAAGGATTTTTTTTTTTTTTTTTTTTTTTTTTTTTTTTTTGTAAAAATACCATTTTTGGCTTTTTCTCATTATCATGGTAACCATTTTCCGAAATTTTTAGCCCATATTTTAAGTTGGGTCAAAACCTATCATCATGCCAAGTTTCAGAGAAATCCACCCACAGGTTTGGCCAGAATGATGGTACAGACAGACCGACCGACCGACCGACCGACCGACCGACCGACCGACCGACCGACCGACCGACCGACCGACCGACCGACCGACCGACCGACCGACCGACCGACCGACCGACCGACCGACCGACCGACCAACATCTCCTTTTATATATATATAGGAGATATGTATGTATATATATATATATATATATATAACTGTTATTACAAAATAGCTACAGGTAAAATATACTTTAGCTATCTAAATCTATGCCTCACTCTCTAAAAAGTAGCTAGGCCCACTGTTTCAGCTTTCTCAGGCACTCCCTATGATGCTCTTGGAGTCAAGCAACTCAGTAAAGAAGTCTCATGTCTTTCTGACTTCGTTTCTTCCTTTTCCTCACATTCTCACTGTAAAACGTTTGTCCAGAAGGCCACCACACCACAGCCCAGCCCCAATCAGTCTCCCATTAAGTGATTCACTCTGCTGGTTTAATGCAAAATTTAAAGAAGCAGCACAAAAATGCAAAGACCCTTGCACCTGGGGAATGCCCAGGCCCGTCACTAGCATCTGTCACCAGCCCAGTTATCAGTCAGCTCTTTTATGTAAGTGACGTACATACACACACATCATTTTTAATTGATACAGGATCAGAAGTGAGAACCATCCACCATCTGTTTCCGACCATCGACGCTCCCCAGACATTCTCATCCTTTCAGCAGTGAACAATACTCCTATTCATACATTGGAAGTGGCCTCTGACAATCAATACTGTGGATCTTTATCATTGATAGTGTTCAAAAGCCTATCATTGGTGCAGATTTTTTTAGATATTTTGTCATACTTGTTGACATCAAGCAGCACAAGTTGATTGATGTGACCACACATTTGCACATCCAGGGTATTCTCTCTACCAACCCCTCACCAACCCCATCTATCTGTCTTAAGGACACCAGTAATCCCTACCACTACTGTCTGAGTTTCCAGCACTCACACAAGTTTGCACACCAGATACACCTGTTAAGCATAATATTGTTCGTCATATTGAGACCACAGGTGCACCAGTCTCAGCTCGTCCCAGACGTCTTGCACCTGACCGACTCTGTGCAGCCAAGTGGGAATGTGAGCACATGCTACAGCTTGGTATTATCCATCCCTCCTCTAGGTTCTGGTCTTTGCCCTTACACATGATCCCAAAGAAGACACTGGTGATTGGCGTCTTTATGGTGACTACCATGCCCTCAACCGTGCCACTTCATCAGATCACTACCCGGTTCCTTATATTTACGGCTTCTCTTTGTCGCTACAAGATGCCACCATCTGTTTGAAAATTGATCTGGTGCATGCATACCACCAAATTACAGTTTCTTCTTCTGACATCACTAAAAGTGGCTGTCATAACTCCATTTGTTTTGTTTGAATTTGTGAAGATACCATTTGGTCTAAGGAATGCTGCACAAACATTCCAATGGTTCATAAACCAAGTCCTCTGTGGTGTACCATCAGCCTACACCTACATTGACATCCTCATTGCTAGTTCCAACCTAAAGTAACACCTTCAAGATTTGCCAACTGTTTTTTTTTGTTTTTTTTATAATCTCACCATGCATGGCATTGTCATGAATCCTAACAAATGCCAATTTGGTGTCACATTGATTGATAGAGCATCACCCCATCTCTCTAACAAAGTTCAAGCTGTTCAAGATTCCCTCACCCCAATCTCAGCGACAATTGCATCAGTTTATAGGATTTGTGAACTTCTATCACAGTTTTCTTCCTCACTGCACACTAACCTGATGCAACCTCTACATGCACTCCTGTCTCAACAAAGCCCAAGTCTCAGAATCTCACCTAGACTAACTCAGCTCTTGCTGCTTTCATTTCCACGAAGGAAGCCCTCACTAAAGCCTCTCTCCTGTCATATCCAGACTCTGAAGTACCTACTTGCCTCATGACTGATGCGTCTGACACAGCTGTATGAGCAGTTTTACAACAGCACATCAATGGTGTCTGGCATTCAATCTCATTCTTCTCCAGGAAGATAACACCTCTGAGACTCACTACAGTACCTTCGATAGGGAGCTACTAGCTCTGTACCTCCCCATTAAACACTTTCAGTATTTCCTGGGAGGTCGACTGTCTCATGTTCTGACCAACCACAAACCAGTGACATTTGCTCTGAACACTCAATCTGATTGTCATTCACCTCATCAAGCTTGCAATCTTGATTACATCTAACAATTCACATCCACTCTCCATTTTGTACATGGATTGGACAATGTAGTTAATGATGCTCCTTCACACATTGAAACCAATGTTGTTCTCTCTGGCCAACCATCCATTGTAGACTTTGCTGCTATGGCCAGAACTCAAGTCACTGACTCTTAAATATGTGCTCTTCAGTCCTCTTCATCCTCCACGCTTGTTGTGGAGGCTGTCTCACTGGCAAACTCTAGCGACCCACTCTACTGTGATACTTCCACCAGTTCACAATGACCTCTGGTACCACTCGATTGGCTACACACTGTGTTTAATTCCCTTCATGGTCTTTCCCACCCCAGAATCCTAGCAACACATAAACTTGTCACTGCTAGGTTTGTATGGCCTGGCAAAAACACGGATGTTTGCCACTGGACTCAGTTTATGTGTACAATGCCAATGTGCCAAAATCAAGAGACACTCACACGCCCATCCTTTCCAGTCCCTGACACTGTTTCGATGTCATTCATATTGATTTGGTTGGACAACTTTCAACAGCCAGAAGTTTCTCTTACCTGCTGACCTGTGTGGACCACTTCACCATATGGCCAGAAGCTTTCCCACTGGGAGTTACTCATATATGAATACCACATACACAATACAACAAAAACTAATTACCTAGCCATAGAGGTTAGATTCTTGATTCCTGCAGATGCCTGGATGCCTTAGATTTGTTTTCGAACATCCATTATTATGTAAACTTTCATTTATAGCTATTGTGTTCAAAAAATTTAAAAAATTCATAAATTTTTTTTTAATCCACAGATTGTTGGCAATCATAGCCCTAAGGCACTGATAGTATGCTAGCCCTTGTGCTAGATTGGACGTGGGTGTTGAGCAGTGAAATACTTCTTAAGAATAGGAAGTACGGTGATGATACTCTGGTAATGAGGTGATGATACTCTGGCAATGAGGAACGAGGAGCAGGGATGCAAGTGGCAGCTTTAATATTATTGGTTGGTTAATTCCCTCTTTCATACTTTAGTAACTATAGCCATGTAAAAAAAAGTTTTTTTTTATAATTTATTGCCAAACAATAGTACTGCTGCATCAAATAAGGGGGAGAAAAATCAATAAAAAGTGGTATTTAACTGAGTCCCTCACAAATATGAGGTTTGGTATCTTACCTTCAACACTTAATGACCAGATATGCATGAGTATCTGAAACAATGCTCAAGCAATTGATTATAGCAGTAACAGACACTGCACCAATAGGTTCAATAAATATCAGCCCTGATTTCTGTTTACAAGTTAATTATTTATATAAATCATTTTAATAAAGAAATAATCTTAAATCATCCATGGATATGATAAAAAAAATTCAATAAGAATATCTTAATGCTGTTATTATTAATAGAATGCTTCCGACTACCTTGATTGTGAACCCTATAACTTTATTTTATGAAAACACAGTGATAATGTCATCATCTACCTGGCAGTAATTTCATGAATTGCATTGGAAATTTCAATATTTGTCCTATCTGTACTTCAATATTAATAAAGTTTATGAGTAATGCTGGAAATATTGATATTTTATAGGTGAAAAAGAATGTATTACACCCAACCCACCAAGAACCATCCCAATGAGACAGTCAAGTGGCTGGTCCTATTCTTATGTGATGAATATCAGATGGTGTTACGTGAGGCCCATGATGTCAAAGGTGCTCACCAGGGACAAAAGCGTACCTTAACACATCTTACATAGGACTATTACTAGACCACTATGGAGAAAGCTGTCAGTTGGTAAGCATAGCTTCACTGCAACAATGCTGTTTTGATTAACCTATTTTCTAATTGATGTCATAAATATCATATCAATGACACTTAATAGAGTTGTAAATATTGTTAAGTGCCAGAGATGAAGATGATCAAGACAATCACACCTGAGTTACATCTGATTAAAATTTCAGACAGGCAACTAAGTTGTGATCAAATGCACTGAGAAATATTCATAGCTATAACAACTGAGAAAAAATACAGGGATATGTAAAATAGCTGGGTGCTGTCCCAGTCAGGTCACACAGTCTAGTCATAGTGATAATAACCTCCCATGCAAATAGGTCCATGTAATAGAAATCCAATAATATGTGTGTGAATATGTTTCTATCTTCTTCAGTATCTATAAGTGTTGCCTGCTGTCTAGCTAGTTGGGTGTATAGTCCTATACAAGTTGATGAAGGTGGTCAACCAACTTGTGAAGGGTTTACCTACATCACTTCTCTTGCACCTGTCGTCTGGAAGAGAAAGTCATGCATCACCAGCAAGTAATGTCAAGTATTTATATCACACACCATATAATGGAATGACAGAGGTTTTGAAATTGTGGCCCTAAATGCCAAAAAGTATTTGCTCCTTATGCTTTTAAAATCTAAATCACTCAATCATACTGCAGATGAGAGATTTTGGGTATTGACCAAATTGGACCGTTTGCAGTCACAGACTAAGGTCACAGATATGTCTGCCCTGTAATAATTTCTACTAAGTGGGTGTTTGCTTGGCCCATAAAGTCGAAGTCTGCAAGTATTGCAAGTATTCTACTGAAACTCATCTACACTTATGGTCCTCCCAAGAAAATTATAATGGATCAGGGGCATGAATTTATTAACCAGGTATGTACCGTGAGTTAATCATACAACTTGTTGCCTGTATTCAAGATATGTATGTGGTCTGAGCAGTGAAACTTAATTGAAGAAACTGTGTCTTTAATTTGCCTACAAGAAGGAATGTTAGTTACTTCTTATATTTAGATTTTAGTCTCCGAAATTTTCAGCCTGCTTCCCCTACATAAATATTTATGCTAAGCAACATTCTCTATGCGAAGTATAAGCTTAATTTTTGATCTCAGCTCAATGATTTTGTTTTCGCTGCCTTTGGAGCGAAGCAAATAATATGTTTGGCATGCCATCCTGAGAGCAACGGCCAAGATGAGCGGACCAATCAAACTCTTAAGAGGGCACTGTCCAAGTATATTTTTCTAAATTAAAAGTTGTTTCTGAGCATTGATACTATTTCAGAGTTTTAACAAGTTCCAAACAAACCAGTCTTCTTTCTGTTGTATTTTAATCTGTAGATCCTTCTTTGCTGGTATGAATGTGCATTATTTTGATAAACCTTTGACTATCCTAGGTGACCATGTCCTCAAGAGAAACGTCAGAAAAGTTTTGAGGAAAGGTGACAGACTGGTCCAAGATTGGTTGGGTCCCTACCAAACTGTTGATGTGACCCCAAAGGGACTATGCACATTACAGGATAGTTTGAGCAAGACAATGAAGGCGAAGGTAAATATAGGGCACCTGAAGCCTTACCTAACAATAAAGTTACCAATAAAAGAAGAAATAACTTCAGTCACCCTTACCAACAACTCTAACAACAGTAACAACAATGGACTACCTGATAGCCCAGGAGAGGTGATTGTCAAGGCTGCTCTCCCTGGGAGTCCACCAGTGAAGAAGAAATGTTTAGTCAATTGTGACACTGAGCAAGGCAGTATGGTTATTTCACCACCAGAAATTAACTCATCACCATCAGACTGCACTGTGATATCTAGTTTACATGCTCAGCCAAGAAAATTTGGTGAACTACTGAAATGCAAACCTCCTCCTCTTTACAGAGAACGCCCCTAAAACTTTTTTTCGAAACTCTTCTTTCAGGAGAATGGCTAGAGGACACTCATATAGATGGAGCGCAGGCTTTACTTCATGTTCAGTTTCCTGAGATCAGTGGCCTCCAGTCAGTTAGGTATTTGGCACCAGGAAGTGGAGGCTCAGTTGCTGGAACCCCTGCTCAGGATTATATCCAGATTCTGAATACTGGGGGACACTGGGTTTGTTCCTCTAGCATTGGACTGCCCAGGGGAACTGTGCAACTATATGACAGCCTCCGTACTAGAACCAGTAAGATTACATTAATTTATTTTGGTGATCTAAATTAACTGCTGTTCAATATCTAACGGTTTTATTTTCCTTAGAAATTGAGTATGTTTTCAGCAACAAAAACAAAAAATCAATTAATAAATAAAAGAAAGGAATAAATGAATAAATTGACCAACAGATTTTTTTAAAAATCTTGTCTCACTAATCCTTTTAATTACTACTATTACTGCCATAAAGTTTCTCTGTTCTGGCTTGACTAGTGTTCCCGATATCACATTAAGAATCAGGGTGTTCATTTTTAATTCTAATTGAAGGATTGTATTTAGGGCAAGTTGACCACATACTAACAATGAGCCTCTGCAATAGGTTTAGCATGTGTATTACAATGATTTAGCTCTTTTGTAATGACGCAGTAACATTGATCATTGTAATAATTGCTTCGTAAGTGCATGCATGCATGTGTGAATTTTATTCATTCCTTTTTTATTCAATTTTTTGGTTTATGCTTAAATTTGTTTTATTTTTTCATGTGAGTGTTTGCAGAACTGGATACTCTGAAAACGATTGCATGGTTGGAAAATTTTAGAGGCAAACAACTCACCATCCAGGTGCCAGATATGCAGCGACAGAATGGAGGCAATGATTGTGGACTATTTGCCATCGCTGCTGCAACTGCCTTCTGCAATGGTGTTGACCCGGCCAGTGTAATATTCGAGCAAGGCAAGATGCACACACACTTAATAAAGGCATTTAAAGATTCATATCTACAATTCTTCCCCATACATTCACTTAAACGTAAATCATTAAAGAAGAAACTAAGGAGTGTCATTGCAGAACCACTTATCTGTGCTTGAGGACAGCCCTATGATCATGCCCTCAGGATGGCACAGTGCAAAAGATGCAGGGAATGGATCCATCAGACCTGTGCTCAGATCCCAACATCTGCCATCATGAACCAGGAGGAGGAGGAGGAGCGGAACTGTAGGAGTTGTGCTGATAGAGGCAGTGACATTTAGTACAATACTAATACTCTATCTACTTGTAGTTGTTGCTGCTGTTTTACTATACAATTTACAATATCTAATCTCCATATGAAGTAATGTATAATAGTAACAAAATGTCATATATCTCAGTTTACCTCTATGGTGTACTGGGAGATCCTAAAGTCTCAGATAATTTTCCTGTTATGCATGCGGGTGACCAGGAAGTATGATTAAGATATTTCAATATTTTAATTAAACCATTACTAAAAGTTAATTTAAACTAAGATGGGAAGATGAACTTCATAGCAGTATAAATTCTGGCCCTGTCCCCCAAACACTCCATTATCCAAAAGATATTTGAAATCTTTGAAATAATAAGAAAAAAATAGCTACAATATTGGAGTTAGTATTATTGAAAAATACACAGCAAGTGTGCTAATTTGAATATTAATCCATTCATGAATTTGTAGCAGAAGAAGCCTACTTCTTAAGGCTTCACTTTAAGAAAAATAGAGAGAGAGAAAGAAAATCTCATTCTCAATATTTTACTTGGGATAGGATAGTAGTCCTCCCATAACGTACCTCTAGCAGAGGAAGTCAGTTTCTTGTATTTCCTTGTATTTCCTAGACATTTTTCCAAAGACTATTTCTTTAATTTCTTGTTTCATAAAAATAAAAAAAAATAAAAAAATTTTTTAAAAAATTAAAAAAATTAAAAAATAAAAAAATTATATATATATATAGCTATTAAAGCTATCTTCCCTACTCCTAAAATTATTAGGACTTACTTTGCTGAACACTTCTAAGAAAAAAAAACAATTGATATTCTAGTGTTGCTATTCTGGCTATAGTTTCCATTGTAGAGATTTGGCAGGGGGAAGTAATATGGCATGGGTAAGTAATATACCATACCGTGCCACATTACTTCCGCTAAGCTCGAACATTTTTTCTGCTTTTTTTTGGGAAGGAATATGGGAAGGGAGTAGTATGGTACGACACCTGCAAGAGTCAACCAACATTGGCCATAGGTCAATTTTAGCGTTCTATTATGCCATATGCAGGCTCTTTGAAATTAAAAATGTGTTCGCTATATTATTCACCACCAAAGACACAGCCCAGTAGTTGTTTCACAGTCTATTTAAACGTAAGCAGAAGTAATATTAAACAAGTTGAAAACTGCTTAGGAAAATATTTTCTTACACCAATATGGAGGTGCCATTGGAGTCCCAAATGAGTGAAATGTAAGTCAGTCGTACAGTTACAGCAGTTTTGATTTTTCTAAAGAAAAAATGGGTATAGCCAGCTCTGGGAACCTGGCTGCAATTATGTGAGTGTGATGTCCAAAAGTTTATCCTTATTTCTGAGTGAGGCCAAGGATGACAAAAGGACTTCCTTTGTGATTAACAAAGTTAAGGCAGGCTTACTAAGCCTCAGGTATAAAGTGCCCTTCATTGCCTCTGTGGTACACAGGATCTCATATCCTGATTCAATACTCGTGCTCTTCAGTAAGTAGTTGTCTGACCTCTGCTTTTTGTGTATTATTATTAGCATGGCCCAGCCGGAAGTTGCTGGGGTGTTGTGTGCAGATATGCAGGGGCTCTCTCTTGCAGGTTAGTCATGCTATCATGAAATGACCCTACTATAATACAATGTCAATGTTAGTAAAGTAATAAAAACACTTGGTGACTGATAGTGTAATAAACACTCAAGACTCTATATGAACAGAAAACACTCCAGTTATTTTTAGTTTGTTATATAAATGTCAGGTTGCCTTTGGACAATCACAGTTGTGCTTATCTTTAGCCCTAGGCACTCTGAAATCTGACGTGGCTGGTCTCATTAGTGGTCTTGCAGAGAATGCTGCTGAGTTGCGGCACAGCACTGAGGCAGTCGACTTGCCTGTGGTTGTGGTTGAGTTTGATACCGGGTATGTTGCATCAGTGTGGTTTTACATGGATTGAGTGGTTATTGCGTGTGGGTGAGTTTACCAACTAACTTTGCTTTGCTTAATCATTAAATGAAGTAATCATAACATTAATAATGATCCATACATAGAACAATAGTAAAAATCGGAAATGTATTGCATACTGTGCAAGTTACTTCTATTGAAGAATGCATTAACTTCTCATCTCCAATTATTAAAATATTGCATAACTCCTCTTTTTTTTTTACCCACGAGCTATCACTGCGGAGTCTTAAAGTTACTTTGTTATTGGGCTGGTCAAACTTCCTCTTTCCAATGGGAAGGTCTCCCATTCTATTACTGGTCATGGTTGTTTTGTTTATTTTAGACCTTTAACTTTATGTGTTTTATTG